>CM066033.1:1040006160-1040606160 GCA_033557465.1 Ichthyophis bannanicus
CCAAGAGGGTAGCAGTGATATTGCACAACTACCCAGTTAGCTTACGCCGGTAAAACTAGGACATCTTTTGCTATGCCTAGTTTTACCCGCTGATTGCTAACTAGGTAGTGGTGCAATATCATTGCTAGCTGGTTAGTGACAATCTCCATCTCTGTTCAGCCCCGGAATTCCCCCACATGCCCCGATACATGCCCTGATGCTAACTGCATAGTATCGGGGCATGTAGCAGGGTTAGAAGGGGATTTTCAAGGCACTAACCATATACAGTAAGTACTGTTGAATATCATGATTTAAGGCATTTACATGGTTTACTGGGCTGTAAACCGTGTAAATGCCTTTCGAATGTCAAGCCCATAGGCTTTTAAACCAACAAAGAAGAGAAGGAGGAGTTTTTCATCACAGAGTTTAATAAGGAATTTTCATCAGCAAGTGATTAACCCTTAGCATTAGATTAATTCCAGGTCCTTTGCATTACATAGGCATTCCTAGAAGCATACTTGGTGCAGAGCAGAGATAGAGTTGTGATGTACCCAGGTATTTTATAAAATACATATGTGCATGCATAGAACACTCATATAAATTTACATCTTTTTGTGCCTGATTTTATAAGATGATTCCTTCGTGAGAAGTCCACAAATGGCCCTTGTAAGCCTATTTTTAAATCTACCACCAAAATGTTTGCATTGCAAATAGTGGGTATTAATGAACGTGCATAAATTCCTCGAGGAAATATAAACACAGTTTTATTTTGAAAATTCATCTGTAGTTCCCCTGGAGAAAGTATACTCATACTATTTAATGATGCATTCAGTTATGAAATTTCCCCCTAAGAGAGTCGCTTTATAATGGAATGCACAAAATACAGTCATAGCATTCCCTGTCTTGCTGAAGTTCATCGGTTAGGGATAGATGGTCATCATAACTTTTAAATTGCTATTGTTATGTTTTAAAGCTCCATATGATATGGTACCTATGCATATCCTATCTCATTTGTTCTAATGAGATCTTCTTTTGTTTCTTTCTTTAAAATAATATGCACAGGGCTACTACTCATGAAATAGCTCTCTCTCTCTGTTGCTGACCTTTCCGTTTGGACCAAACAACAAGTAGAATGGTGCATATCCAGTCGATGAATGAATATGACTGTTGTAAGGAATACTGCCGCAACAAAATCATACCTAGAGGATTAAGAATCCAAAAAGCCCCGGGGATGTTCCAGGATGATAAGAAATTCATGTCGGACTGGTTAAAAATAATTAACAAGTGCTCCCTAGATCTCATGATCTTGTTAATCAACACATCTAAACGCAGGACAGAAATACTTAAATCACAGATTGACTCCAAAGTTGAGAATCTTAAAAAACAGGATAAACATTTTGACAATGAAATTAAGGAATTTGACAAAAACAATTTAGAATATAGACGGGAAATTAAGAACAAAAAGATAAAAAAATACAAGAGAGACGAGGAAGACTATAAGCTTCACACAGTATATTATTGGACCTACAACAAAGCGGAACACAAAGATAGGCGCAGAAGTACTTCTTTTAAGAGGACAGCCAAGTCTCCACGACAGTCGTCTAAAAATCGCTCTAAGTACAATGAACATGGACAGGGTAAATCAGAGTCCCCCACACATGATCAGGAAAGATTTCATAAGAGATCTCGTCATCATTCCCCACATCATTTTGAGCCCTCTGGGTCCCTGTTTTCCTCTGCTGCCCCCATTCCCCCACGACAACCACGCAGTCCAAAGCGGGATTTTCAGATGGCAGCACTGTGGAAAGGAGGTGGCAGAGGCACATCACCCAAGTCGCCTATCAACAGACAGACCAAATACAAAGAACAGATGCCCTCTCAGTTCCCCACTCACAGCAAGGGGCACACTCAAAGCTCTACAGCCAAGAGACAACTAGACTGGGACCTCTGAGTGGGGTCATTAACTTGTCCAGCTACACACTGTCTGATACAGAAATTCAACTTCTAAACAAAGGATTGTCTTTCGTGCCAACCAGGCAACATGATAAATTTACAACGCAGGTTGAACTATACAAATTCTTCCGGAAATTGAGAATCATAGATCATTTTAGCAAAACAACTGAAGATACCAGAGATCCGTCAGTAATAAAAAAACCCTCTAGATGGGTTCCGCCCAACACCAACACTATGATTATGGCCTTTGAAAACGTAGTCCTTTCAAGAATAGAAAATCTCTATACACACAATAAACGTCGAGGATATTTTAACCTCAATAGTTCACAAACACAAGCACTTAAGAAATTACAGGCCAATAACGACATTATAATCAAACCAGCTGACAAAGGAGGCGCCATAGTAATCCAAAACAGGGATGACTACATCAATGAAATGCTACGACAGTTAAATGACCAACAATTTTACCAGAAAATTTTCGATGATCCCACACCAATGTTACAACAAAAAATTGAAACTCTACTGTTTATAGGGAAAGAAGCAGGCTACCTTACCACAAATGAAATCTCATATCTTCGAGTTGAACATCCTATCATCCCGACCATCTACATTGTGCCAAAAATACATAAGTCTTTACAAAGTCCACCAGGCCGACCTATAGTTTCCGCCATAGGTTCAGTTTTGGAACCCCTTTCTAAATTTTTTGACATTTTTCTCAGACCATTAGTGTTCTGAGACAGAATACGTCCTTTACTTAGGACATTACAAGCAATCAGACACTGGGTGATTGTAAGTAAAAGTTTTCTGACATGATTCCATATACGTGTTTGTACGAGTGTCACCAGTAACTCAGGTAAACCGGAGGCCCGCCTCGCCCTCCACACCTTCAGCTAGCACCCCCACCACCATTTATCTTTACACATAATAAGCACACAAACACTTTAACATGGTACAACCTTGGTCGCAGCTTTATTTACAAATTTAATACATGTAATAACCGCCCAACATGGGCAACCAACCTTAATTTCACCCCCACCCCCATACCGGACGATGCCCCACCCGCCATGCTATTAGCAAGGCGGAACATCCTCCTCACCACCCCCCCCCCCCACCGCCAGCCTCGCCATCCTAGTAGCAAAGGCCGGCCCTCACACCCACCTACCGGGCCGAGACCCCCAACCGGGATGTCTCGCCCCCACCCCCGGGGAGCCCTTCGCTCCCTACAGCTCCTAAAGCAGTTAGCACTCCCGCCGCCTCGGCGAGCGCTGTCTCTCTACCCCGCCCCCCCCAGCTGCAACAACCCCCCCCTCGGAACGCCACGGGTGGGTGGGGGGTAAACACGCCCGATCCTAAGCGAGGAGCCGCAGGAAAGGCCGAGCCACGCGGCTCCTCGCAACCCTACCCCCCACCTCACCCCACCGCAGCCAATAGGATCGCTTCTCGCGCCGCGAAAAGCGATCCCCTTGGCAACCGGCCCGAAGCCCTCGCGCCCCCCCCTCCCCTCACACCCCCAACACGTGACAAGGGCCGAGGCCGGGCCCGGGCCCGAGTTACCGTCGGCCGCGGGACTGGCCCGGCGGCCTCATCATTTTCCTCTATGTTATCAGTTCTTTTATTTTCAAGATATTAAGAATCTAATATGTCTAATCTCAATATTGTTTACTAATTATTTTTCATAATTTTATATGGTTTACGATACAATACATGCACATTATAATTTTTATGTCCTGCGTTTAACACATTTCTTTGGAGCAATAATTCTGTATATGTATTTTTTATTATTTATGTCTTTATGTTTATGAATACACATATTTGTATTTTAACTGCAACCCCCTGATGAAGGCATAACCTGCCGAAACGCGTTGGGGATCTTTCCAATAAAACAACTGAATTCATCCCGACGTCCTTGTCTCTTGCTATTTGTGGCTCCTGGTGGTTGTTGCAAGAGCTGTGCTCCTTCTTGTTTGGCCATCCATAGTACACTTTCCACTGTTTAATTAGAGCTTGAGCTATTGATCTAGCTGTCTGGTTACACATAGGTACAGCAATGGTATACCATGTAAATACATCTGTGATGACTAAGATATTTTCTATACAGTGAGTTGTTGGTTCTAGCACCATATAATCTAGCGCTACAATTTCTACGGTTTCATCAGTGCCCCTAGATCAGTGCCCCTAGATCACGTTTGAATGCAGTTAGAGAAATAATTGTTAACCTCAGGTATAGTCGAGGCTACCCCCTGATGAAACCGTCGCAGGTGAAACGCAGAAGAAGTGCGGCTGATAGCGTTGGGGACAATGCCTAAGCACAGCACTAATAAGCTAAGCACCATCTAAACATTATTTAAACAATTGTTACAAAAAGGTGGCTATTAGATCCACGGGTCATTGATGCGATAAGGGCTTTAATCCCAGAGTCTCATTATAAGTTTTGGGTGCCCAGAGTCTGAGACCCGCTTAGCCGCCATTAATAATGATTATAGTTAAATATTATGTCTGCATATACAAGTTGAGAGATACATATCACTTTCAGATATAGGTTCAGAGTACATGATATAATTATTGGCATATACAACTCTGAAGAAGACGACCATAACTGGATTTGTGTAGTCCAACCAGACTGTAGCACAATCTAGAAGAGCTTGTGACATGGCTCTAGGGTGTTCCCCTTTTTTAAACTCCCTGGTTAGGAAATTTCTCCAATATTGTTCTGGGGAAAACCCCAGCATGTTCTGTATCACTGCCTCACTGCCTTTATGTATGCATAGTACAGGGCCTTGATGGTGTCTAACGCATGATAGGCTGCTTAAGCATCTCCAGTTAAATAAGGGTCCAAGCGAATGGCCCACTAGTCCAATGGCCATCTACGTACTTTGGCTACCCTTTCATAAATTGCTAGAAATGCAGTAGGGATGTCCCCCAGTCCCAACTTCGTAAGGGTTAGCCCCCTGGTCCAGTCTGCTGGGGTTTGCTCTATAGTCTGTTGGGTGCAACCTACCTCTGCATCCTGATGCATCACTACCTAGTGTGCACCAACTGCAGGTGCTGGATATCCTACATCTGTACTTCTAGAACTGAAGAATAGGTTGCTACTGCTTCCATTGTTGCTCCAGGGCTCAGGTGAACCAAAGATCCAAGGCCACTTACTAAAGCTTCTACTGTTCCACCAGCCATTTAAAGCCTCGCTTAGATCCATCTCTGAAAAAGAAAAAAAATAGAACAACCTGGTAGGCTCCAAGCTAATGTAACAGACTCCCTTCTTATATACCTAGGTACTCTTTACCTTGCAACAAGGTGAGTCTTTGCTTTGCTGTTCTTGAGACCCAGATGGTTTCTGGATACCACTCCTAATACTCAGATCCTAAAGCTCTCTAATCTATGGGGTATGTTTACTAAACTGCGGCAAGGTAACAGCGGTAACGGTAACACATGTTAGGTAACGATAACACATGCTAGCGTTCCTGGCAGTGGTAAGTCCAGAAAAGGGTGGAGAGAGGGCAAAGAGAAGGGGTCAATGGGCAGGGAGTGGGCGGGGAGAGGCTCCTGTGACACCAACGTGGGGAACTGAAGGGATGAAAAGTAACGCAAGTGAAAACCTGGCGTTAGAGGCACATTTGCAGGAGAGAGAAACCATTTCAGTGTCAGCAATGTACAGCATAGGCAGGGAGTCCAAGAAAGGCGATAGTAGTGCTCCATTTGCAGCAACAGCATAGTGCCCAGGTATGAAAGGCCACTATGGTGATGGCGCAAATGGGGCATGGGGCTGCAGGCGGGACATGCAGTGGGGGCAACTGGGGCACAGGGTGGACTAGACGGATGCCTAGGTGGCACATAGGAATGCAGATAATGGAAACCAGCAAGACAGCAACTGACCAGGATCAAACATGCCCATGAGTCTGTGTCCCACAGTGTCCCATCCAGGGGACATTATCCAGCAGGTACCACAAGGGGAACATAACATCGACAGGCAGTGAAGGGGGAAGCGTGGACATCTATGTAGGCACCCCTACCCCAGAACCCACACCTTAGGCAGCCGCCTACCTTCCCCCCTGGATTGCCTGGAACTGCGCACCACCAGCACCGACTGCATATGGTCATGGCGGCATGGCAGTAGGGGGGGGTTTGTGCTGGAGGGAGTAGTGGCATCCACCTGCAGTGAACCTAAGCCATGCCCTGTACCAGTACTTGGTGTGCAGTGCAACAGAAGAGGTCTGGCTGGGGAAAGTAAGAGTAGCCCCAGGGACTACTGTGTTGCTGTGGCAACAGTGTGGTGCAGTACACTTCGCCAGTGTGTCTGAAAGCAAAGGGTCCAAGGTTCAAGTCCCATCTGTGGATCCTGCAGAGCATCACCTCATAGTTTTATCCCACAATGCAGCCACAACAACAACATGTGCAAACCCAATGCAGTGGTGCACAGGGGTACAAACACCCACTCATACGGGCTCCACTATCCACAGCCTCATGGAATGCAGGCTGTTGGCCCCAGCATGGAGATGCAGTTATCACCAGAGCACTACTACTACCCCCTGCACAGTTTAGCAATGTTGGCACTGTGATCAGGACCAGTGTGGCGGGCAGGGTTGTCAACTACCTCTATATCACCCCCATTCTGAAGAGCCTTCACTGGCTCCCCGTCCAATACAGGATCACATTTAAGATCCTAACCATGACCTTCAAAGCAGTCAACGGTATCACCGCAACTACCCTGTCAGATCTGATTCAACCTACACCAGACAACAGATTAAGAAGAGCCACATCCTGCAATACCATCCTCCTTCCAAAAGCCATCACAAAATGCAACAAATCCACTAGAAAGCGTGCCTTTGCTTTGTTTGCCCCCTCATGCTGGAACTCCCTCCCAACAGAAATCCGGACCATAAACAACCTCCCCCAGTTCAGAAAAGCCCTCAAACAGCACCTATTTATACAACACTTTTGTAACTCCGACAGCATCACCTAGACAGTATCACATGACCTTACAGTCTCTCAACCCAATGCCGCCTAACCAATCTCCTATGATAACTCTCCACCTCATCCAACCTTCCCCTTTAGGGCCTGTATCATAAACTCAGCTATGATGCAATCCCCTTTTGTATATAATGTATAAAGTTCAATTGTTATCCATGTTTAAATTCCCCTTTTGTATATAATGTATAAAGTTCACCTGTTATCCATGTTTAAATTCCCTGTTTTATGTAAGTTCAATGTATGGCTGTTCCACATTATACCAACTTGTTCCTTGTAAACCGCGCTGATGCCGAATAGTGCGGTATAGAAAAAAATTAAATAAATAAAATAAATAAATATCTGCACAATGCTGAGATAGGTGTGGGAGTGTACGTATGTCTATCCATTGCTTTGTGTCTGCCAACACCTCACTGAGCCCACATTGCTCACACTGTTTCCACGTTAGCCTGCAAATGTCCATAATGAGGAGCAAGGTATTGTGGGTATGGCCCAGACAGGGCAGAGTGGCCAGGATTCATATGCACAGGGTAGAAGGCAATGGCTTGGACACTGTAGTGCTCGACCACCACCTGCATGGAAAGGGTGACCACAGCAGGTCACGCTGGGAGGCCACTCTCACGCTAACCGAGCAGTGACCAATGCATGTCCATGTTCCCACATAGTGCCACACGTTATTTATCTCTAGTGATACCTGTGTGTTCCTTGCTCTAGGGCCCAATCATGGAGATATCTGCTTGGTGTCTGTGCTGTGCATCCCATTTCTGTGTGTGCAGGACTCTCCCATGAGCATGCACTATGGACTGGCTAGTGGGCTGTCTGCAGTTAGTCTGTGCATGGTGGGACCACCCTGTAGGATGCTGCAGGTGCAGTCTGATTGTGCTGGTGGATGGCAGACCGTGGTATGGGCCAATTGAGCCTCCCCTACCAACCCCAAGCTGGTCTGCCACAGTTACAGGTATGACTCAGCTGTCATCAGCCAGCAGGACTGTGGTTGCCAGTATTACAGCCATTCCGCAGAGCACAGGCACCTCTCCCACCACACACTTATCTACAATCAAGGTGATTGTGGGCCCCTTTGGGGTATATAATGCATATCGCTTAAACCCCTAGAGGCAGTTCTACCTAAACCTCATGCAAGTCTATACACCCCCACTGCCATGATAACAGGTATCCATGGCAGCCAGACCTTAACACCACATACACACTATTCTGGGTGGTGTCCCATATCTCAGGACCACATGCAACTGCATAACACAGATTGGCACAGAAGTACTTTCAGTTACACTGCTGGGAGCACCTATCACACACTGGTAACATAGAAACATAGAAACATGACGACAGAAAAAGACCACATGGCCTATCTAGTCTGTCCTTCCATAACAACTACAACAGTCCACTTTTTGCCTTTAGAGATCCTCTGTGTTGGTCCCATGCTTTCTTGAATTCAGTTACTGTCCTCATCTCTACCACCTCCACTGGGAGACTATTCCACGGATCCACTACTCTTTCCGTAAAGAAATATTTCCGCATATCACTCCTGAATCTATCTCCCTTCACCCTCATCCCATGTCCCCTCGTAGCAGAACTTGCTTTCAATTGAAAGAGGCTCTCTACCTGAACATTTATGCCACGGAGGTATTTAAACATCTCAATCATATCACCTCTATCCCGCCTTTCCTCTAAGGTGTACATATTAAGATCCTTAAGTCTGTCCTCATATGCTTTATAATGAAGCCCATTAATCATTTTGGTAGCAACCCTCTGCACCGACTCCATCCTGTTCACATCCTTTTGAAGGTGCGGTCTCCAGAATTGCACACCATACTCCAAATGAGGTCGCACCAAAGACTTATACAGAGGCATTATCACCTCCTTTTTTCTGCTAGCCATTCCTCTCCGTATGCACCCAAGCATCCTTCTAGCTTTTGCTGTCGCCTTTTCCACCTGTTTAGCTACTTTAAGATCATCAGACACAACCACGCCTAGGTCCCGCTCTTCTTTAGTGGACAAAAATACTTCACCTCCTATACTCTATTGCTCCCTTGGATTGCTGCAGCCCAAATGCATGACCTTACATTTTTTAACATTAAATCCCAGCTGCCAAATTCTAGACCATTCTTCAAGCTTAGCTAGATCCCTCCTCATGTTATCTACCCCTTCCTGGGTGTCTACTCTATTGCAGATTTTGGTATCATCCGCAAAGAGGCAAACCTTACCCGACAGCCCTTCCGCTATATCACTAACAAAGATGTTAAAAAGAATTGGACCAAGGACAGATCCCTGGGGCACACCACTGGTAACATCCTTCTCCTCAGAGTGAGCTCCATTTACTTGTACTCTTTGTCGCCTCCCACCCAACCAATTTCTAACCCAAGCAGTAACTTTAGGGTCCATCCCTAGGGTGCTCAGTTTGTTTATAAGTCGCCTGTGAGGAACAGTGTCAAAGGCTTTACGGAAATCTAAATACACCACATCTAGAGCTCTCCCTCGGTCCAACTCCCTGGTCACCCAGTCAAAAAAATCAATCAGATTTGTCTGACAAGACCTGCCTCTGGTGAATCCATGCTGCCTCGGATCCTGTAATCCGCTGGACTCCAGAAACCTCACTATTTTCTCTTTCAGCAGCGTTTCCAATAATTTACTCACCACCGAAGTTAAACTAACCGGCCTGTAGTTTTCAACCACATCCTTACTTCCGCTTTTGTGTAAAGGCACCACATGAGCCTCTCTCCAGTCCTTTGGCACCACTCCTGACTCCAACGAGGCATTGAAAAGGTCAGTCAGTGGAGCTGCTAGAACGTCCCCAAGTTCCCTCAGTATTCTAGGGTGTATCCCATCCGGTCCCATCGCTTTGTCTACTTTAAGTTGAGCTAGTTTCTCACGAACACAGTCTTCTGAAAATAGTTCAAGATGTCCCTCGCTTCTGTTCTTATTTGTGGGTGTTTTCTGAGGTCCTGCTCCTGGTTCTTCATCTGTGAACACAGAACAAAAATATTTGTTAAGCAATTCCGCTTTATCCTTATCAGCTTCTACATATTCCCCCCCTGCACCCTTGAGTCTGACAATACCACTTTTGCTCTTCCTCTTCTCACTAATATATCTGAAAAATGTCTTATCCCCCCATTTTATTGCATTGGCTATTTCCTCCTCCTTTTGAATCTTTGCCTTCTTGACTACTTTGCTAGCTTCTCTAAGTTTTTCCAAATACAGATGCCTGTCTTCTGCTCTCTGTGATCTCTTGTAGTTCATGAAGGCCTCCCTCTTTTTCTTCACTTTTTCAGCTACTTCCTTCGAAAACCATAGCGGTCTCCTGTTCCTTTTGCCTTTATTTACCATTTTAACAAAAAGGTTGGTTGCCCTTAAAATACCCCCTTTCAGTTTTGCCCACTGTTTTTCTACATCCCCCAGCTGTTCCCATCCCACTAACGACTCCCTGAGGTATTGGCCCATCTTTGCAAAGTTAGTCTTCCTAAAGTCTAAGATCCTCACCTTGGAATGGATTCTAACAGCCCTAGTCCTAATACTGAACCACACCATCTGGTGATCACTGGATGCAAAATGATCTCCCACTACAACATCAGAAACACTTTCACCATTGGTAAGCACCAAGTCCAGTATGGCCCCTTCACGTGTGGGGTCTGTTACCAATTGCCTGAATAGTTCTCCCTGTAGAGAATCCAGGATCTCCTTACTTCTAGATGATACTGCAGCAGGAATGTGCCAATCAACATCTGGCATATTGAAATCTCCTATCAGTAGCACTTCCCCTTTCCTAGCAATGCTGCGTATGTCTTCAATTAACTCTCTGTCCACCTCTTCCTCTTGTGAGGGAGGTCTGTATATCACTCCAATGCAAATAGATTTCTCTTTCCCTCTTTCTAGTTTAACCCACAATGCCTCCTCTCTCCCTTTTAAACTCTGTAATTCCAAAGCTTTAATAGTAGTTTTTACATATAGTGCCACTCCTCCTCCTCTTCTTCCTACCCTGTCCTTCCTGAATAAAGTATAGCCAGGTATAGTTACATCCCAGTCATTGTTTTCTGTGAACCATGTTTCTGTAACTGCCACTAAATCCAAGTCAGCCACTCCCACCAAAGCTTCAACCTCAGGGATCTTATTTCCCATGCTACGGGCATTAATACACACTGCTTTCCATATGTTACCCCTGTTACCCATTTCCATAAAGGTATTTAATGTATCACCTACCTGGGGGCTTTCACTTACCTGGGGGCTTTCTTCACCCATCCCCAAGGAATCTAGTTTAAAGCCCTTTTCAGTAGATTAGCCAGTCTACTACCAAAGATGCGTTGACCTCTCTTGGACAGATGGATGCCATCTCTGCTTTGCAACCCTTGGAAAAGCATCCCATGGTCTAGGAAACCAAAACGCTCTTGATGACATCATCCACGCAGCCATGCATTTGTCTCCAGGATGCGAGCCTCTCTGCCTTGGCCTTTACCCTCAACAGGGAGGATTGAAGAGAACACCACCTGTGCACCTAACTGCTTCACCCTCTGTCCCAGAGCCATGAAGTCACTTTTGATACGTTCCGAGGTATACCTGGCAGTATCATTTGTTCCAACATGGATTAGCAACATTGGGTAATAGTCTGTGGGCTTGATGAGTCTCGGCAAACTCTCCGTAACATCTTGGATTTTGGCACCAGGCAGACAGCATACCTCTCTGGACATCAAGTCTGGTCGGCAGATGGACGCCTCAGTACCCCTCAGAAGAGAGTCTCCAACCACCACCACCCTTCGTTTCCTTCTGGTGACTGATTCCGCAACTTTGGGGTACTTGAACTCTGGTTCTTCCCTTTCCAGGGATGCTTTCACCTCCTCCACTTCCAGGGCTGCATAATGGTTTTTCAATTCAAGGGATGGAGAAGTTGGATTGGTGATTTTGCAGGCCCTGGTGACTTGTGTCCAACCATCGACATTCTGTTGGCACCCATCTTCTCCGGAGCTGGAGAGCTTGGTTGCTGCAAGTAGCATCTCATCAATGTACTTCTCACTGTCTTGAATGCTCCTCAGCCTCGCCACCTCCTCTCTGAGTTCCTCCACCTCTTTCCTCAGAGCTTCAGCATGCAGGCACCCTGCACATGGAACCGGTCCTTCAACCGGCATTAGGACCTCTGTCTGGACCGAGGCAGAAGCTGTAATGGGAGCAACAGCTTTAGCAATACGATTTTTCCCAGCCATTGTTCTTTTCGTGGAGCTTAGGTATCTGTTAGAGCAAAAGAGAGAGATCTACCAAGTACCAGCCGGTTTCGCAGCTGTTGTTTGATGTGTGGAGCCCTGGTTAGAAAAGCCTCAAAGGGGCAGGGCACAGGAGCCTGTTTATGCAGGCTTCAACTGCACTCAGGAAACAGGCCCACTAACACCTGATTAGGTGTTAGCAGCTTCTAAAGCTGAGGAGGTCACTGGAGTCAGCAACCTACTGTGCTCAATTAAAGTTCCCTGTTTGATGTGTGGAGCCCTGGTTAGAAAAGCCTCAAAGGGGCAGGGCACAGGAGCCTATTTATGCAGGCTTCAACTGCACTCAGGAAACAGGCCCACTAACACCTGATTAGGTGTTAGCAGCTTCTAAAGCTGAGGAGGTCACTGGAGTCAGCAACCTGCTGTGCTCAATTAAAGTTCCCCTAAAACAGCAAAAATGAAGTAACCTTGCTTTTAAAAATATACACAAAACCCTTTTAAGAGCTCCCAGTCAGAGAGCTAGCAATGCATTGGTAATGGTAGTGATGTGCAGCAGGACCTATCTCTAGCATCACATGTACTGTGAACCTAGTGCTGGGCGCCCATCCTTTTCCTCAAGGTGAACACAGAACCTGCAGAATGGCATAGTCTGTAGCTACTCTGTGCCAGTATCACACACTGTCAGTCCGTCTTACCACGCTGCAGTACTGGAGAGGTGCAGACCCCATTTGGTGGTCAGCTATAGGCCACTGTTCTGCATGTGCAATGCATCATGGGTGCTTGTGGGGTTACCTTATCCTGGCACACAGAGCAGACGGTTTGCGTGGTGACCTGCAGTCCTTCTGTACCCAGCCATTGCTGGACAACAAGCCATAGAGGTATAGCCTACTGGTTAGTACACTGACATTCTAGGCCAGGAGTGGGGAACCCTGGTCCTGGAGAGCCGCAGACCAGTCAGGTTTTTGGGATATCCCTAATGAATATGCATGAGATATATATGCATTAGAGATATCCTGCCAACCTGACTGGTTTGTGGCCCTCCAGGGCTGGATTTGGAGACCCCTGCCTTACACCTCTGTCATTTAAGATTGTGAGTGGGCAAGGTGCAGATGTCCTAGACATCGAAAGGGTATATAGAATGTGTCACATTCCTCCTCGATTCTCACCACCACCAAAAAGTTGTCTAATAGACAATATTTTGGTGGTGGTGAGAAGTGAGGAGGAATGACCTATAGGAGATTGGAGGATGATCCAACTCCCGACATTAGTATGCAAATTAAAGAAATAACCACTGTGGCATTACAGAAAAAATTGATTATAAAGAAAGAGTGGCATTTTTTTAAATCCAATCGCGCCAACGGTAGCGAAGCTGTACCTTGTACCGAAAATTCATAAAAATTTGATTGAACCCCCGGGGAGACCTATAGTATCTACTAGAGGTACTATTTTGGAGCCTTTGTCGATTTACATTGATTCATATTTACGTCCTTTATTGGTTAATATACCCTCATATGTGAGAGATACTACATATTTTTTGAACATCTTGGATACTAACAAGTCATGGGCACAAATGGATGACATCTTGCTGGTTACGATGGATATCATGGCGCTATACACCAGTATCCCACAAGCAATGGCATTTGAAGTTGTTGAATTGAGTTTGTGGAATAGAGGGGATTTATCTGATGAATTAACTTCTTTTCTGCTGCAGCTAGCAAGGTTAACTATTTTTAAAAATTATTTTGCGTTTGAAAATTTAGTTTACCATCAGATTTCTGGAGTAGCGATGGGGGCGACTTGTACACCTTCAATTGCAAATCTTTTCATGGGAGAATATGAAGCGACATAGTTAGGAGCAGCCCCATTAGGATCACACATTAAATTGTGGTGTCGCTACATAGATGACATTTTTATGTTATGGAAAGGATCACCGCAGTTATTAGAAAAAATTCATGAATGGTTGAATCAAAGAGACAATAACATTCAATTTACATGTTCTTCAAATCCGCATACAATTACATTTTTGGATGTAGTTATTAGAAAGACAGAAGTAGGGTGGACAACATCAATCCACCGGAAACCGATGGATCACAACACGTTGCTACATTATAATAGTGCACATCCTCAACGGTTGAAAAATGGATTACCTTTTTCACAGTTTATTCGATACCGGCAAAATTGTTCAGAAGAGAGGGATTTCAAAATCCAATCAAAATCTTTAAGCGCAGGCATATGTACAGTATATAGGATAGGGGAGATGTGACAGAGGCATGTCTGGAGCAGTCCTCTGCACTTAGATGTATGTGACTGATTTCAGAAAAACTGGAATTGTCTCCAATCCCATCCAAGTCTAGATGTCCTTCAGGTCATTAATAGGCATCAGAAAGTGCACATTTTACCAACAACCCATCAAGAGGGCTTAGAGAAAATAGTGCTCTACTGTTCCCAGTACAGTATTTGTGGGGAATTAGGGGAAAATGATTTGTGATTTTGGTGTTGCTGAATGCAGGGATATCTACTGTATGTGGACATCCCTGAAGATGTCCATATTGGGTGTGTCCATGTTTCTGAAATCGGGCCAAAACTTGGATGTGATTAACCTTTTCGAGCATGTTTTCACATGGACATCCCTGACTATGCCTCCACATCTCTCTATCTCTGGAGAACAGGATCTCATCACAAATAACTGCCTTGAATGGGTCCTTTAATGAAGATAATCACAAAAATTCAGCCTACTATATCTAGCAAAATTCACATACTTTTTTTAAAGATCAGATGAGAAATCTGGTGACATGTGAGATAATGTGATGTCATGAAAACGGAAGTCTCTGGTTTGGGGAATCATGTATGCTGGTTCTGTCCCGTGATTGGATGCATAAATTAAGGGCCCAATTTATATCTGGGTGGTGCTATGTGCCATGCCAGCGCATAGCTTGCCTCCCTTCTGCCTAACTCAGATTTTCAGTGCCAGGGTCATATGAGGCCTCGGCATTGAAAATCTGGGTCTCGTCGCACAATCCAGAAGCCACAGGAGATAGCCAGGTAGCACCAATTTTCGATGCTACCCGCTTAGCCCCTGAGCTTGAAAGATAGGCGAGGAAAAATTTTGCCTATCATTAAAAGGCACAGAAGGCTAAGCAGGTAGCATCGGAAATCGGTGCAACCCAGTTAGCCCTTTCCTCCACCCCAGAACGCCCCTAACACACCCCAAAGCTAAATGCATAGTATCCGAGTGTGTTACGGACTTATCTGGGATTTTTAAAGGTCTCTACCCATGTAGGTGCCTTTTGAAAATCCCAGACAAAGCATTTACATGGGTAACTAGGGCAGATACCCATGTAAATGCCTTCGAAAATCAGGCTCTAAAGTTTTAGTGCAATGTTTAAGATGCAATCATAGAACAAAAGGAAGATGTGTTTGCCTTGTGATGTACAATCTGTTTTGGTAGAATGCTGTTTATCCCTGAGGCAGGCAGATTACTGAAACATGGCTGGTGTCAGCTGGCAGCTACAACTAAATGGATTTAAAATTAAGCCCCCAGCACTAATAGTGTCCTGGAAGAGCAGCAGTCAAGTGCCAGTACCATGTGAGAATTGTTTATTCCACAAGTTTCTAAGATAAATCCCTTTGTCTAAATGTACTTAAACATGTGTTTTTACAATATACTCTTTAGTGGAATTAGGCAGCTGTGTTTCATTCACACAGTCATCTAAATCCACTGGCAAGGCTTACCAATAATTATAATGATGCCTTTTCTCAGGAGTTCAAGGTGAATCACATTCAGCTGCTTTCCTGTTCCTAGAGGGTTTACAATCTAACTTTCTACCCGAGGCAAAATGAGATGCGTGCCTTTGAGTCAATGCCGATTCCTGGTGACCCAGCAGTTCCTGGATTTTCTTGGCAGTGTGACTGGATGTAGATTGCCAGGCCTTTCTTCTGAGGCGATGGAGGATAAAGTGACTTGCCCAAGACCACAGACAATGGCAGATTCTTTGACTTGTCCAAGATCACAAGGAGCAGCAGTGGGACTCGAATCCTATTGTTCCTCGTGCTAGCTCACTGCTCCAACCATTAGGTTACTCCTTCTCTATTGTACAAGTACTGTAATAAGGGCAAACAGAGAGGCATGAGAGTAAGTACCACATGCACCTAAACAGTAAATACAAAACTTGCTCAGGCATAAACATCAAGTCAGTAGGGATGTGCATTTGATAGCAGGCAGTCAGCCTATTAATGTGCATAAAAAATAGTGGATGCAAAATCAATTTAGCAGACATTAAGCAATGAATTACTGTAACATGTACAATAAATGTATGCCCATTAAAAGATGTTAATGTGCTTTACATTTTTTATTAAAAATAACATCTGAAATGAACCAAAAATACATCCCAAAATTGGGGAAAAGTCTGAAAATTCCAAAAATGAACCAAAACCTTTTTCTGTGCACATCAATATAATTTAATTATTCCATAGTATTTAGCTCACGCCCTTCCAGTAGTAGATCAAAGCCAGTTACAAGCAGGTACTGGAGGTATTTCTTATCAACAGAAGGTTTATAACCTAAGGTTGCACGTGAGGTAAAGGAGGGTGAGGTGATTTGCCCAAGGCCACCAGGAGAGTCAGTGGGATTCAAATCCTGGTCTTTTTTTATTGCAGATTACTGCCCTATTAAACCATAAGCAAGGACAAGACAGGTCAGAATGAAGGCAAGCACTGAATTACTATATTACTAAACTAAAAAGAAAAGGCAAGGAAAATGTGCAGAAGAGGACCTTCATGACAGCTCTTAAGACCTGTTAATTCTAGACTTCCTGGTCAGAATGTTACTATGGATCGGCGACTCAAAAGAAGGAAGATAGCACTATGACCCAGCTTCAGTCCCAGCAGCCTCTCCATGGACAGGGACAAAACCTTGAGGAAATGTTGCCAGTCATTATTTTTTCTAATATTTTTTTTCTTCTTCCTATCCCAGAGTTGCCTCTTCTCTCTCTCTCTCTCTCTCCTCCTTATTCCACCATCATCTCTTCACTTTCCTCCCCTTTCTCGCTATGCCCAACATCTCCCTCTGGCTCCCTATGGACCCTTCCCATGGCCAACATTCCCCAACTCCCACTGGCCGCATCCCATGAACAGAATACTCCATCCATCTCTCTATGATCCACTTCCATGTCCAGATTCCCCTCCATCTGCCCCCCCCCCCTGCTTTCACTCCTATATCCACCATCCATCTCCATCTCCCTGTAGCCTCCTTCCATGTCCAGAATTCTCCCTCCAACTTCCCAAGTCATCCTTCCTCCATATCCACCATCCTTCCTCCATCTCCCTATGGCTCCTTTCCATGTTCAGCATTCCCATCTCCCTTTGACACCTCCTATGTCAGTTAGCATCCTCCCCCAACATCTCCCTATGACTCCCTCCATCACCTATGGTGGCCTTCAGCGGCCAACATGCCCCTTAGGTCTGCCTCTCATGCCCAGCATACCTCCCACATATTCTGCCCTTCCTGTGTCTAGCATCTTCCTGCCACCCTCCCCTCCCCTCCCCACAATGGCCTGCCATGTCCATTATGCCTCCTCTTCCCTTTGCTACCATCAGGGCTACTTGTTATGAGGTATGTGGCAACACCGACAGCAACAACCTGAAACAAAATCTTAAACATGGGTCCTTCAGAGATTCACATGCTTCCAAAGCCTGTAGGGCCTGTCTCCCTCTGATGCAAAAAGTGTGCATCAGAAGGGAGCGGGACCAGCAGGGCTTCAGGAGCACATGGTCTCTGAAAGAGCCTGTGCTTAGGATTTAACTTCTTGCTGCTGCTTCTCCCAACTGCTTGCTGCCTCTTTTCCTGAAGGCTTCAGATGTGCGTGAGTCTCCGAAAGACCCACGTTTATGATTTAGTTTCCTGCTGCCGCAGATTTCAGAAGAAGAGGCAGTGGCAGCCGCAGCAGTGAAAGGAGAGGTGGCAGTACTGCCATATATCTGTCCCAGCACCTCTGTCCTTATTACTGTCATTGGGGACAGGAGGCTGCCAAAAGTGTAGGAGTTAGGGAAATAGCCCAAACGTCAGGGATATCTGGTAACCCTAGTTAAAGTACCTGTACTGTGGATGGTTGTGCTGGTCTTTATTTGCCATCATTTACTATGCTACTGTTTCAATTGTTTGAATAAGTTTCAATGTAATGTTCAAGTTTTGTTCTATGTAAACCGCTTTGATTTTTCTGAAAGGCGGTAAATAAAACTGTTCAATAAATAAATAATAAATAAATACTGTGTTAGAATGAAGGAAACTAATGACATGCAAATTACTGCAGCATTAAAAAGTGTGTGCTGTCAGAAAAAAACAGCACACACCACAACAGTAATATGCAGCCATTTGCTGCATGGTGAGTGAATATCTCCTTCCTGTTAATGTGAGCAGGAAAGGTGATATATAAGAAAGCACATAAACCTGATAAGCTCCTGTCCCTTACACTAACCTGAAATTTTTTTTTTTGCTTACCCAGAGGGCCCTTGTTCCCGTTCTGATACTCCTAATCCCAATTTTCCCTCACTAAGAATCCCATTTCCCCAGCACTCCTGATCCCTCCTCCCCAGATCCCTGTATCCCTTCCCCCTAGAGATATCTGACCAAGACACCCCAGGCATTGGCATGCTGGTGCCCTGAACCAGGAACTCTAGGCCAAGACATTGCGGGATAAAGCACCGGGGGCCTGACATCCTTGGCCAAGTCACCACAGGCTGTTGTACTCTCTGCTCCCATTACTACTACTACTGAACATTTATAGAGTGCTACAGGACGTACGCAGCACTGCATAGACACATGTAAAGACTGTTCCTGATCACCAAAGCTTATAATCTAGTCAAATGCCACATCTTCACCCCAGGCCTGAGCTGGCATCAAGATTCATTGCTACAAGAAAATTAAAAAGCTGGGAAATGCCTTGTTTACTGTCCTCTCTTCCCTTTCTCTACATTCTCATCTGATTTATCTCTTTTAACAAAGCTTTTTTCCTGCACTGTTTTGCATCCCTGAAGAGAATCCCTCCCCCCCCCCCCCCCCCATTTTAGAAAGTGCAGGGACTTATTCCCTGACCATCAGTCTAACAGTATACCTCTGCTTAAGATCATCTGGCTGGCTTGTGATACAAATGGTAATGAAATGAGACCTAAACGTGTATGTTATAGAGGCCTAGAAAGCTATTGGAAAAGGCATATGCTGAAACGAATGTGCCTGTGCATGTAAATGAAGCAGCCATATGAAATGAGGGAATGGCATGTGCAAGACAAATATGTGAAATGAGATTTCAGAAGAGACATCTAGGAAGAATCTGGGATGTCCAGAGTACAGCACTCAAAAATCCAGGTGATTGACAGCAGGGAATGGAGGCATATATAGGTGCCTTCCAAAACTGCTTTATCTCTGCCTCAAAAGATAAACATCCCAGTAACCAGTTCTGTCTATGAGCCTGCACAGATAGCAAGGCCAGGTATATGCAGGAGCAGAGCCGTACCAAACCATAAATGCGCCCTGAGTGACTTGCACATGTGGTGCACCCCACCCTCTGCGCTCCCAGTTTGTCATTTCCCTATGCCATCATCACCTTCCTTTTAGTCTTGTGGAGGCCTATTCACTATTGGACGTCCAGCCCCTTGTGTAGCACGGCAGAATCGGGTACAGCGGTAGTCCCGATTCTGATCATGAGGGGCATCTAGCCTCCACGGGATCATAATCAGTTCTACAGGCCTGGACATGCAGGATGACCCTGATTCTGATTGGCTGCATGCCCAGCCACATACACAGCTAATTCAGCCAGGCTATGTAATGGAACCGCAGTGCCATGGCATCTCATTGCCATGGCACCATGGCTTCATTACAGGGCTGCGAACACCAGCTGCCAATGTGATTGTCCTTTCCCCGCAGCCAGACCTCCGATCTGGCCTCCCATGGCCAGGGTTTGGCTGCAGGGAGCCTTCTGCATGCCTCTCTGCTTTGACCACGCTGGCCGCCGCTGCTACCCCGCGTCCAGGGGGATTTATTCCACCTCTGAGGTGGAATAAGTCCCCCATCTAACCGTCATACACCGGACGTACAGGACCGACCTCAGAATTAGCCTTGTACATCCAGGGTGATGGCCTGCCCACACATCGCCCTCGCTCCGCCTTTTGCCCACTTCCTCCTGCCCCTGCATAGGCTCCCCGTACAATTCCGTTGTTCATACATGGAACCTTGCACGGGTATGGCAAGGTGGATGAACAGCATGGATGTATGTCCAGGCAGGGTGCACCAAAAAAGCGAGCAGATTGGAGGTCACAAGCGCTTTATTGATACAGGAATGCCCCAACACGTTTCGGCAACGCCTTCATCAAGGGGCTGAGAACTGCAAACAGACAATTATAAATATGGCAAGCTCAATAAATGTGACATATAAATGCAAAACATTACAAATATATGAAACATGTTAAAAACAAACAAACATAATACAAAAATATAAAAATATGAAAAATATTAAAATTTAGAAACATCCATATATAATATAAAAGAAATTCCTCTATCAATAAAGCGCTTGTGACCTCCAATCCGCTCGCTTTTTTGGTGTTTCCTGAGGGTACTTTGCGAGTAGGTGCTCCAGTTTTGGTTTCTGTCCAGGCAGGGTGTACATCCTCACTATTTCATGACTCAGAATAGATATCATAATCAGTGGGACTCAACAAGGGAAAAAGATTAGCAAGTAACCTCCCTCCCCCCACCCCCACCATCCAGATCCCACAGTATTTCCTCTCTCCTGACTATTAACAACAAAAAGACTGATATTGAAAGAGTGTGTCTCGATAAAATTACCCTCTATTCAACTTGGACAAGCAGGATTCATCAGCCACACCTGGTGACATCCCCCGACAGTGCCGTACACGGAAGTGCTCTCTAGATTTCAGAATCTTCTGAGCATGAGCCTGAGGCCCAACCCACTAGCCCGCCCATAGCCAGCCAGTCTTTCTTCTTCCGCCGTGCCTACCACACGTGGATCCTGCTCTCTCACAGCCAGAGAAGAAAATTACAGAAAAACTACTACTCACGGACAAGATGCCTTCCACGAAACCAGGATTCAAAAAATGCAGCCACTGCTCAAGGAATATGAGCAGTTCAGATGCCCATGACCGATGCGTTAGGTGCTTAGGTGCCAACCACCAAGTCACGGACTGCCAACACTGCTCTCGGATGTCCCCCAGAGGCTTGAAGTCCAGAGGCCATGCTTTAAAAGACTTTCTTGCGCTGCATCCAGAACCTGCAACAGCTGTTTCCCCGGCACGGGATGCGTCCCTAGGGGCCCCCATCCCTGTCCATTCTGCTCTGGATTTGCCAGCTACTACAGAGGCTCCCGCGGCAAAGCTCCACACTCCCACGGTGAAAAGACACTCAAACACCAGCAGGTAAGCTGGTAACAAAACCGCAATCTTCCAAGGCCTCCTCCAACCACCACAGCTCTTCCGGCTCTCCTCTGGACCCCCGCAGAGCTCAAGCACGCAGGCCTGACCATGCTGTTCCTGGGGGCAGCCATCTTGATGATGTCACAGTCTCTGCCTCTCTTCTCCCATTGGCCATCGGCATGGGCAGCCCAGCCCCGCCCACATGAGTCCCATTGGCCAATTGAATGGGTCTTCCTCCCGACGTCATGAGGACTCTCCTTCTCTTGGTGCCGAGGCTGCACATTGCAGGGACTCCCCTCCTCCCGGCGCCGACACAAAAACAGACTCCGACGCCGGCGCTGTCACTGTCTTCTCGGATCCACAGCATCAGGGCACTTATCATCGCAATGAAGACAGCAGCAATCACAACGTCGATCAGACACCCCGGAGTGCACGCCGCGGTGAACGGAGCAGCCATTACCGTCGGGACAGGCATCGGGGCTGGGAACACAGCAGACACAAGAGGAAACACCGCTCCTGGAGCCCCAGTGCTGCCAGGAGAGACAAGCACCATGGAAGCACCACACTAGCAGCTCTAGTCACGGATCCAGGCCACATAAGAAGGCCTCATCTGCTGCAAGGGCCCCCAAGCCAGCGCAACAATCTGAGTCACCGGCCACCCCTGCGGAGGTGCTTCCTAACCAAGGAGCCATCCTGCAGCTGCTTTCCAGCCTCACAGACCTGCGCGATGCTGTCTCGGATAAACCCACCCTGAATGCTGCTTCAGAAGGGCCACGGGACTGCAGTCCTCCCACCCCAGACAAGAACACCGCGAACCCACCAGACCCCGACCACAGCTATACAAGTAACAACTCTGGAACCTCTGAATCTCCATCCTTTCTCAGCATAGGTGAAGAGGAGGAGGATACAAACCCACTGGGGCCCGAAGCCCCCATTAGGGCCAAAGCGGCCTCATTATCGAGTTCAGTGGGAGGATCCACAGGGGCATCTGTGGAAACGCAGCCAGGCCCAACAGCTATGCCACCTGAGGACCTTTTTATACCCCAGGTTTCTGCGCAAAGTTGCCTCCACTTTAAACCTTATACCCTTGGAGACAGATCAAGCTGGACCAGAGGTCCTCATGTACCTCAATGCTCCTAAGAAGCCTATCACCTTGCCAATCCACCAACATCTCCTGGATACACACGTCAAGCTCTGGCAGAGCCCAGCTTCAAACCTGGCGTGCCCCAGGAAACTCAACGTGAAATACCAGGTCCTACAAGCAACTGGGTTCAGCAAGAGTCAGCTACCACATCACTCCATCGTGGTGTCTTCAGCCCTAAAGCACATCAAGTCGTCACGCAACCACGCCAACTCCCCCCCAGGGAAAGACCCTAAACTCCTCAATGACATTGGGAAGGTGGTCTTCCAAGGAGCCATGCTTAATGCTAGAATCTCCACGCACCAGTTCCAGCACATCCTCTTCCAGGACTCCTTGCTGGCCACTCTCATGGACACTTTGACAGCTCTTCCACCGGAGGAGAAAGCAAAAGCGATATCCACAATAGGGGATCTTAAGGAATGTGGAAAACACCTCATCAGCACTGTGCATGACGCCTTTGAAGTTGCTACATGCACAGCCAGCACCGCCATCTCCACCAGGTGGTTAGTATGGCTGCGGGCCTCGGGTCTGCGCGAAGGCACACATGAGCGCATCGCTGACGCATGCTGCAATGGCAAGTCACTCTTTGGAGAAAAAGTCGCTGACACAGTCAATGACATGAAAGAACATTGCACCACCTTACATACACTCGCTGAGGAAGGCTTCGAGTGCAGCTCCAGCACCAAAGGGAATTACAGCCACAAATCGCAAAACACTCGCAAAGGATACAACGCTTACCGCAAATGGCAGCAACCTCACTACAAGCAGAAGCCATTCCGAGCCCCTTATGGAGCTCCACATCAAACAGAAGCACCAGAGGGACTGAAAACAAAAGAAACAACCACCCCAGATGGGGAAAGGCACTCCGTCCTTTTGACAATCAATCCGTGGAGGAACAGCCAGTCCTTCCGGTGGGAGGATGATTGACTGCCTTCTGGAGCTACTAGTGCCTTATTTCCACAGACACATGGGTCCTGAGGATCATTCGGGAAGGCTACCACCTGTGCTTCCTGTCTTCCTCTTGCCAGCGCTCTACAGAAACACCATCCAGCAACATCAAAACACCTCTGCTGATGCACCAAGAACTACTGCATCTCTTGGCATCCCAAGCCATCGAACCAGTACCCCCCGATCAGATCAATTGGGGCTTCTACTCCAGATTTTTCCTGGTACCAAAGAAATCGAAAGGGGTGTGCCCCATCCTCGACCTAAGAAACTTAAACAAGTTTATCTTCAAGGAGACGTTCCGCATGTATTCACGAGGGTCGATCATTCCCCTCCTCCAACCCGGGGACTGGATTGCATCCCTGGACCTGCAGGACGCCTACATTCGTGTCCCAATCCATCCACAGAACAGACAGTACCTGCGTTTTCAAGCCCTGGGAGGCCATTATCAATACAAGGCCCTTCCATTTGACCTCTCCCCAGCACCACGGGTATTTACAAAGTGCATGGACATCGCAGCGGCACACCTTCAGAAACAGGGCATCCATGTCTTCCCTTACCTGGACGACTGGCTCCTATCATCACCATCACCACGGGAAACTCAGTGGGCAGTCAAACGGACTATCCACCTTCTCACCTCCCTCGGATTCCTGGTGAACCACCAGAAGTCACACCTCTTCCCCACTCAATGCTTGGAATTCATCAGGGCCGACATAGACACTGTGAAGGCAAGAGCCTTTCTCCCTGCACAAAGGGCGGAGAGGTTGGCCACCCTAACTTTGACAACCTCCCTTCAGACAGTCTCCACAGCCTGGACTCTCCTTCGCCTCCTGGGGCACATGGCCACCACCACTCACGTGTTACCCCTAGCACGGTTACACATGCGCACCCTTCAGTGGTGCATATGCTCATGCTGGAACCAGCACACCCAGCCTCTATCTACAACATTGCTCTCGACGCTCACACCAGGAGGAGCCTCTGGTGATGGACAGTCAAACAAAATCTTACCGTGGGGAAGCTACTCCAATAACCCAATCACCATATCACCATCACTACCGATGCATCCCAGATGTGTTGGGGAGCCCACATGGGTCAGATATGCACTCAAGGGGCCTGGACAATGGCAGAGGAAAATCTCCAAATAAATCTTCTGGAACTCAGAGCCATAAGGTATGCATTGCAGGCGTTCCAACTTCACATCAAGAACAAGCTCATCCTCGTGCAGACAGACAACCAAGTGGCCATGTTCTATATCAACAAACAAGGAGGGACAGGCTCATGACCCCTATGCAAGGAGCTTCTCACCATATGGGCTCTAATCTTAGCGAGCCACTGCTGGATAAAAGTGGCCTATCTCCCGAGCGAACAGAACTCCCTGGCGGACAGGTTAAGCCGACAACTGAGCCCACACAAGTGGACCCTGAGTCCCCAGGCCACCACAGACATCTTCCACCACTGGGGCCAACCGGAGATCAACCTCTTTGCAACAGACCGGAACAGGAAGTGCCGCCTGTTCTGCTCAAAACGCCCATCAGCCCACACCATGGCATCGGATGCCTTCGACGTGTGCTGGGGGGAGTGGTCTCTTGTGCACGCCTTCCCACCACCCACCTGATCTCCAAAACACTGCAGAAGGTAATCCAGGACAAGGCTCAGGTCATCCTTGTGGCCCCATACTGGCGCCGACAACTGTGGTTCCCAATGCTGCTACGCCTGGCGCTGGAGCAGCCCGTTCATCTCCCCCTCCAGCAGTCCCTGCTCACCCAGGATGATGGGCTCACCCTGCACCCCAACCTAAAGACCCTGGAACTCACAGCATGGAGATTAAGCGGGTGATACTCTCTTCACTTAGCATTTCCGAGGAGGTGCAACATATCATCCTGTTGGCCAGACGACCATCCACCAGAAAGTCAATACGACTCAAGTGGAAGCAGTTCAGCGGGTGGTGTTCCGCCAAAGGGCTTAGCCCATCCAGCTGCCCCATTCCATCGCTCTCCGAACAAGGACTTAAAACCAACTCTGTCTGGGTGCACCTCTCCGCCATCACGGCCTTCCATGATCACGAAGGCGACGGAACCATCACCTCCTTGCCCCTGGTGGTAAGCTTTATGAAAGGTCTAAACAACCTACGACCTACAATACGTGCCCCAGCCCCAGCTTGGGATCTGAACATTGTCCTGCAATAGCTGATGCAGGCTCCCTTCGAGCCTCTACTTGCAGCCTCAATAAAGCATCTGACATGAAAACTCTGTTCCTGGTAGCCATCACCTCCGCATATAGAATCAGCGAGCTTCAGGCGCTGGTGGCACAACCCCTGTACACTTAGCTCCTCCAAGACAGAGCCATCCTTCACACGCACCCCAGGTTCATTCCTAAGGTGGCCTCTGAGTTTCACATCAATCAAACCATCGAGCTGCCCACATTCTACCCTGAGCCGCACTCCTCCCCCGAGGAGCAGAGGCTACACACCCTCGACTGCACCAGAGCCCTCCGAGCCTACATACTCAGGACAGGCCCTCTCCGCAAAAGCTCCCAGCTATTCGTATCCTATGATCCCAACAGACCAGGGCGCCCGGTCACCAAGCGTAGCATGGCCCAGTGGATCTTTGACTGTATCTGCCTCTGCCACAAACAGGCGGGCGCACAGGCGGCGCCGAAGGTTCTGAGCTCTAGAGAGCACTTCCATGTACGGCGCCATCAGGGGACGTCACCAGCTGTGGTTGACTCATCCTGCTGACCACGGAGAACTCCCGTTAAAGGTAAGTAACCCAGTTTTCACTGAGGCACAAATTTACAGGCTGATGCAGAAAGTGTGTGCTGAAGTCGCGTGCTATCAGCTTTTATTGCCTGTTTGCAGCACACCAATAGCACATTATTTCAGCACAGTTATGCAGAAAGGGACTTATATGCAAATGAGCCATGCATTAAACTGCATGCAAAATGGCATAGTTAAACTAGCATAGCAAGCCAAACACATGCGCACAAGAATTTGGCGCTAGTTTGGCATGCTCTCCCAGAGAAACAGGCATCACATGGCTAATTTGTGTATCAGCACTGACAGGATTTTGATGCCACTGGTGTGATTGCAGCATTGGAAAAGATCTCCTGATGCTATCAAAATATTGTCAGGGGCCGGTGCACTGACAGAAAGTCACTCCCTGGTGGTCTAGCGACCCCAGAACCCCCCACCCCACTTACAAAAACTAACCTGGTGGTCTAGCGGCCCCAGAACCCCCTCCCCATATCATTCAAAGCGGGAGCTCCGCCTACACACTCCTGCTCTTGGTCTGCCATTTTAGAAAATACATGGTGCATCCTGGGATGCTCTGGGTGAGGTCAGACTGCCAGGATGCACCGTGTGGGGCCATGCACCAGCATTTTCCAAGATGGATGGCAGACCAAGAGAGGGAGTGTGTAGGCGGTGCTCCTGCTTTGAAAGATACTGGGAGAGGGTTCTGGGGCCACTAGACCACCAGGTTAGTTTGTTTTAAATGGGGTGGAGAGTTCTGGGACCACCAGACCACCAGGTTTGTTTGTTTTTTATAAGCGGGATGGGGGGTTTGGGGTTCTGGGGCCACTAGACCATTAGGTTAGGCTTTTAAAAGTGGGGTTGGAGTAATGGGATAAGGCTTCTAGACCACCAAGGAATGACTTTCTGTCAGGGCTCCAGCCCCTGACAGTATTTTGATAGCATTGGGGGCTTTTCTCGATGCCGAGATCGCCCCCAATGCCATCATAATCTTGTTGGGGGCACGGGCTAGCGGTTTAAGTCACCTCAGACTCAGGCATAGAGAGACTGGCGCTAAAGCAGGTTGCAAAATCCTTTAAGCCTGTCTCTGCATCGGGCGAAGCAATCATTTGCATACCAGATTATTATGTGCAGCTCATTTGCCTGTAATTTAAATACTTTTAGTGTTAATTGGGCACCAGTTTTTCCGTTGCCATTTATGCGTGCATCCGTCTCTTTTCTGCATTTGACATTAGCTTAAATATGCTTAAAGTGTGCTTAAATATGCTATTTTCGGTGCTTAAAGGTCACAGTAGTTTTCTGCATCAACCTGTTAGATTTTACGTAAGCTCTCCACAGGATTAAAAAAAAAAAAAAAAGCCTACAGTGACTGAATGTAACTTGCCGTGAGCTAAATCTAAAATCCTATCCATTCCATCCCAACCTCATGCTTCCTGCTGAAATTGTGTCCAGGCAATCATTGCTCAGACAATATTTTACCAACAAAAGAGAAGCAGCACTAGGGGCACTCTATACTATCTTTGTTTGGAGAGTGCTTGTCGTATTTGCCCCAGCATTAACTGGGCATTAACTGTTGTAGTTGTGGCACAGATTGAATGACCTCAGACACTCATTTTCCAGTAGACTGTGAGTGAAACACACGAGTCCCTCAACAGACTCCTCACAGAACAAAGCTAAGATGTTAAAATAATATAAGAAGTAAAGGATTTTTCTATTCAGCTTCATATTACATTGATAGTATATAGGCAGGCACTGAAATCTGAAATGATTTTGTCAGACATGTCCCAAAGCTGAGCGGTTAGCATTGGGGCATCCTGGGCGGAGTTGTGGCAGCACCCATTGCTAACCAGGCAGCAGTGATATTGAGTCACTGCCTGGTTAGTTTCCAGGTTCTGCGTCGACCCAGATATTCAATACCAGTGGCCGGATATGGGCCCGGCGTTGAATGCATTTAGACTTCAGTGACGATGGCTAGCTGCTTTACAAGCACTAGCTGCCGCTGCTGAATATCACCCCCAAATCTTTTACAAAATACTTCCTACATTCTTCCTTTTCCAGAATTCAAACATTTTCTTTCCATAAAAACTTGGATTTCCAAAGTGTTATCTGCTGGAGAAATGCTGTGCGTGCCCAAACAGATAACGCCCGTCTTTTGCAGCTAACACTGCAATAATTGCACTAATGCCTGACCTTGAAATTCCTAAGAGAAAATATGTTTCTCTTTTCAGAGAAATTTTAATTCTGAGTAACTAATCCAATACCTTTCTCGGGTAGTGCCGGTCAGTCAGTCACAGTCGCACAGTCTTTCATACAGCAGCAGGACTTTTTAAACTTCATGGCACTAACTATTCTTTTTCCGAAGAAGAAACAAAATTATTTTTCTTGCCAGCCACAACCAATTTTCTCTCACACCAAATAAAATACAGTAGGTGCCGGTCTTAAAGCTGAAATTTTTCTAAGCTGTCTGTCAACTGTCAAATAAAAGTCAAAATTTTAAAACGATATAATCTTTCTGACTCTCTCCAAAACAGTCCCTCCGAGTTTACACAGGGTTAAATCTTTTCAGCAATTTAGCTTTTCCTTTCAAAGCTTCTCACAGGGCAGACCTCAGAGAACGGAAGGCTCCAAAGTTTTAAAGAAAATTCAGAAAAATAGTTCCTGCTTCCCCAAAAGCAGAGACACCACAATGATAATAACATAGAAACATGACCTATCTAGTCTGCTTTTCCATACCAACTGCTATAGTCCCTTTTTTTCCTTTAGAGCTCTTCTGTGTTTGTCACATGCCTTCTTGAATTTAGATACTGTCCTCGTCTCTGTTACCTCGACTGTGAGACTGTTCCACGCATCTACCACTGTTTCCGTAAAGAAATATTTTCGAATATTACTTCTGAGTCTATCCCCCTTCGCCTTCATACTATGCCCATTCATTGCAGAGCTTTCTTCCAATGGAAAGAGGCTCTCCTCCTGTGCATTTATGCCACGGAGGAATTTAAACGTTTCTGTCATACAGTATCTCCTCTATCCCACCTTTCCTCTAAAGTATACACAGTGAGATCTTTACGTCTGTCACCATATGGCTTAAAACAATGACCACTGACCATTTTAGTAGCCACCCTCTGCACCGACTCCATCCTGTTTATATCTTTTTGAAGGTGTATTCTCCAGAATTGCACACAATGCTCCAAATGAAATCTCATCAAAAACTTACACAGAGGCACTATTACCTCCTTTATCTTGCTGGCCATTCCTCTCCCTATGCTCCCAAGCATCTTTCTGGCTTTCAACGTTGCCTTTTCTACCTGTTTAGCTACTTTAAGATCATCAGAAAGAATAGCATCCAGGTTCTGCTCTTCTTTCATGGACAGAAGTACTTTACCCCCTATACTGTATTGCTTCCTTGGATTTTTGCAGGCCAAATGCATCACCCTGCATTTTTTAGCATTAAATCTCAGCTGCCAAATTCTGGAACATTCTTCAAACTTAGCTAGATCCTATCTCATGTTATCTACTCCTTCCTGAGTATCTACTCTATTGCAGATTTTGGTATCACCCACAACATGGCAAATCTTATTCAAGAGTCCTTTGCTGTTGTTGTTGTTGTTGTTAAGTGCCGTTGAGTCAGTGTCGACTCATGGCGACCCTCTGGATAGTTGACCTAAACTGTGTTCAGTCTTCAGTCAGGCAGCTCATTGTTGATAGAATGGCACCCATAGCTGCTGTCATTGTATCAATCCATCACATTGCTGGCCTTTCTCTTTTACATTTACCTTCTACCTTGCCAAGCATTATGTCTTTCTCTAATGATCTCTCTTTTAACATGATGTGTCCAAAGTATGAAAGTCAACGCCTTGTCATCTGAGCTTCTAAGTAAAGCTTAGGTTTGATCTCCTCTAGTATTGATTGGTTTGTTCTTCAGGCAGTCCATGATAAAAACAGTATTCGTCAACAGCACCATAATTCAGACATCAATTTTCTTCCTGTCTACTCTATCTCTTTCACTGTCCATATGACGTTATTGAAAACATCATGGCTTGAACAAGTCAAATCTTTGTATGGAGAGAGATATCTCTGCTCTTGAGAATCTTGTCTAGATCCTTCATTACCATTCTGCCATGAACAATGCGTCGTCAGATTTCTTGACTGCTTGTCCTTTCTTTATTGATTGTTGATCAAAGTAGGTTAAACTATTTCAATTTCTTCTCCATCAATGATGAACTTGTTGATTTTGTCAGTTGTCAGGATCTATGTCTTCTTTACATTAAGGGGTAGGCCAATTTTCAGACTATGTTCCTTGATCTTGAGAAGCAAATGTTTCAGATCATCTTCACTTTCAGCCAGTAATGTGGTTTCATTAGCAGAGCAAATGTTGTTGATGAGCCTTCCAACAATCTTCAAACCTCTGTTGTCTTCATACAGTCCTGCTTCTCTGATTATTTGTTCTGCATACAAATTAAACAGGTAGGAGGAATGTATACAGCCCTGTCATACACCTTTGCTGATTCTGTTTCTCCATTTGAACTACTGCTTCTTGATCAGTGTAAGTCTTGTATAACAGAATTATCAGGTGTTCTGGTATACCCATGCTTCTTAATGTGACCTTGAATTTCTCATGGTTATATAGTCATAAGCCTTACTGTAGTCAATAAAACACATATGGATACTCTTTTGTTATTCCTTTTTCTTTTCAAGGATCCATCTCACATCCGTAATGATGTTTCTCGTTCCTTGCCCTTTTCTGAACCCTGCTTGCACTTCAGGCAGTTCTTGTTCCAGATATGGTTGTAGTCTCTACTGAATGATGTTGAGTAGAATCTTGCTGGCATGTGGGAAAATGTTTAAGGCACACTGCTGTCATTCGCCAAAACTTTCATACAACATGCAGGTTTCGAGATAAAATCCCTGTTTCAAGTGCTTCACAAAATTTGTGGGCAACTGTGCCAAAAAATGCCATCAGCCGGCTAAGGACTTCTCCATTTTGAACTCAGGCTGAAAGGTCTTGCTTATAAGGAGAACCAACCAATAGAAACAGGGAACGCCCCACTGAAAGGGGAATCCCTGATATCATTGTTTAATCTTGACATATAGTCATAAAAGACTGGTCCAATCAATTTTGCGGTTCAAACCGTGAGGGTGCATGGTGTTCAAATTAAAAATCCAGCGCTGTTCAAGCCACTGAAGTTTAAAGGTCCTATCACCACCCCGAGGATCGTAAGGAACATGATCAATTACTGTCCAACGCAGCTCTTCAAATGAGTGATGACAGGTCAAACAATGGTCTACCACAGGAGCTGAAATTATTTTTTTGTGAATACGAGAAGCATGTTCCGCAAGCCTTTTCCTTATAGGGCGAATAGTCCTACCCACATAAAGTAAAGCACATGGGCATTGCAGCATATACACCACATAGGATGAATTACAATCAGTGGCTCACCGCCGAGTGTATTCACGTTCAGTGCTAGGGTGTGTCCAGACTTCCCCCAAATTGGTATATGTGCAATAAATACAATCGTTACAGGGGGCATGTCCCCGAAAGGACGATCGTAAGGCCAGCGGTCTATCCACTGAAGAAGTAGTTTTCACTAAAAAATCCACCAAATTCGGGCCCCTAGAAAAAGCTATCATTAATGGCTTATGAAAGCAAGGGTGCAATCGCAACATCAACCAATGCGTATGGAGAATACGGATAATCTCCGAGCTACGATCCGTGAATGGAAGAACACCCACTATCGCTTCCGAAGGTTGAGTTGTAGTTGTCAAATATTGTGGGTCAATAAGCCACTCCCGCTGTACATGGTAGGCTCGCCAAAAAGCCCAATCAACTATTCGAGTGGGATAACCCCTACACAGAAGGCAATTCTTCAAATCTAGAGCATGCCTTTTAAATTCCAAAAATGAATGACATAATCTTCGCAGCCGAAGAAATTGGCCAAAGGGTAATCCTCTGCGGAGGGGACCTGGATGAAAGCTGCGAAAGTTGAGCAAACTATTTCGCTGCACCGATTTACGAAATAAGGTGGTCTTCAATTCAGCATCATCAATGTAAACCAACATCTCTTTCTTCTCTGGCTTTAGCTTCTCTGCAATTCTGGGTAATTTTCAGATTTTCTTCAGTCATCCATTTTGGCCGTTTTTGCTTTTTTACCTTTTGTAGAGACTTCTTGCTTTCTTCCAACACAACCTTCTTGATGTCATCCCATAACTCTTCTGGAACTTTGTCATTTGTATCGAAAGCAAATCAATTTTGCAGGCAGTCTTTAAATTCCAATATTTTCTACATTCATATGTGGCTTGCGCTTTTTCAACTTTAGTTTCTAGTTTGAGTTTGTATACTAGTAGTTGGTAATCTGTGCCACAGTCAGTTCCAGGTACGGTCTTTGTTGATGCTATCAAGCTTTTCCATTGTTGTCTTCCACAGATGTACTCAATTTGATTCCTGTACAATCCATTAGGTTAGGTCCACATGTACAGTCACCGCTTGTGTTGCTGGAAGAAGGTCTTTTTTCCGGCTTCATTTCTGTTGCCAAGTCTATATTTTCAAACCATTTTGCCTTTCTTTTTGTTGCCAACATTTGCGTTCCAGTCACTCATGACTATCATAATATCTTGTTTGCATGTTCTGTCAATTTCAGCTTGTACTTGTTCATAGAATTCATCAACTTCATCCTCTTCTGCAGCTGTTGTTTGGGCATATACCTGAATTATAGTTATGTTGATGGGCACTCCTCATAAATAAATAGAAATTAAGTGTTCACTGACTGCACTGTATTTCATTAAAGTAATGACAAATTTCTTCTTAATTATAAATGCAACACAATTTCTTCTTTGTTTTTCATTTCCATCATAGTAGATCATGTGATCATCAGATGCAAAGTGCCAAATGCCAGTCCATTTCAGTTCACTGACACCTAAAAGATCGAGTTGTACACATTCCATTTCATTCTTGACCACCTCCAACTTCCCTTGGTTCATATTTCGTACATTCCATGTCCCAATATGTAGGACATCTTTTTTCAACTTCTGACTCTCATTTCATGTGCAGCTATATCATCAGATCCAACTACATCATAAATACTCACTTTAATCTGTGAAATCTTCATCTCTAGTCTTCGGCTAGTATCGGGGTGTGTCGGGGATGGTGGAGGTTCGAGATAACCGGGCAGCAGCAATATTGCATGCTGCCCGGTTAGTGCTCTGAGCTGAAAAGATAGGTGAGGAAAACCTTTGCCTATCTTTATGGCACAAGTGCTAACTGGGCAGCATGCAATATCGCTGCTGCCTGGTTAGCTTCAGCAGCTTCTGGATTGTGCAGCAATACCTGGATATTCACTGTCGGGACCGCTTATGACCCTGGCATTGAATATCTGGGTTTAAGGGTCAGCGGGCAGGGCTATGTGTCGACGCGGTGCATAACCTGCCCAGAAGAATATCGGGCCCAAACATACTGCAGCATTGCTACTAACAATGGAGATTCCATAGGGAAAAGAATATTTCACTGCTCCTCATCTTTTATTAAATTTACTTTTAATTTCTGGATACAATAGAAAGTTAACTGCTAAAGCAGACCACAGAAATAGCAAGCTTAAAGTTAACCAGAAAACTTTAAGAAAATAATACTGGGTCAGACTAAGGTGAGGGAGGAGTAGCCTAGTGGTTGGGGCAAGGTACTTCAGGCCGGAAGGTCGGAGGTTCAAATCCCACTAGAGGACAGCAACCTTGGGCCAGAAGGACTGGGGTTTCTAGTCCCACAGATGCTCCTTGTGGTCTTGGGCAAGCCACTTAACCCTCCACTGCCCATGTTCCCTGTAAGTATTAGCATATGTGTCTCATATCCCCGCGTGTTAAATGTATCCCCCAATTGTGTTGTGACCACTTTGATTGAAGGATAAGGCGGTATACAAAACTGTCTAAATAAAATAAATAAAACCCAGAATCCTGTTTCCAACAGTGGTCACAGGTCACAGGTACTTGTCAAATTCCCAAAAGGTATACAGAGTCCATGCTACTTGTCCCAGGGGTAATTTTTGGATTTTCCCTAGGCCACACTAATAACGGTTTATAGCTATTCCTCCAGGAAATTGTCCAAACCTCTTTTAAACTGAACTATATTAACAGCTTTAATACATCCTCCGGCAACAAATTCCAGAGTTTGATTACACGTTGAGAGAAAAAATATTTTCTCCTATTAGTATTAAATGTGCTACATTGTAACTTCATAGCATGTTCCCTAGTCTTTCTACTTTTTCAACGAGTAAATAATCGATCTACGCCTACCCATTCCATTCCACTCATTTTAATATTATTTGATAATATAGGGCCTGATTTTCGGCTCATAGCCTTCCCGCTCATCCCCTTAACCCCTTCACTTCCATAACGATGGAGGTGAAAATACGTGTTTGGTTGGACATGTTGGAAACTGCCAAAGCTAAGCAGGTAGCAGTGATTTTTGAGTGTGGAGGTGTAGCCCAATGGTTAGAGTACTGGCTTGGTAAGCAACAGCCAGAGTTTAGCTTCCACTTGTTCTCATTGTGGCTGTATGAAGCTCACTTAAATATACTGCCAGAAGCAGTCCTGTGTCTGCATTGACTGGAGAACACACATTCTTATACTTTTTTTATGTGTTACGACAGCACATTGGGTCTGCGAACATGCACATTGTCATCATGCCCATCTGACAGCATGACTTTATTGGCTCAACTGTAGCCCATTGCAAAGGGTAGGCATGTTCACCCTGCACATATATGACATATGAGTTGTACAAGATTGGAATATTTCATCATAACTGTGACTGAACATATTTGGCTCCATAACATTTATGCAATGGATGCATGCAGATCCCACTCCTGTGATGGCCACCTTCAGAGATCGTCACACATCCCTATTTACTCCATATGGCCAATATGAGAGACACTTGTCCAGTTGTTATATACACATGTGTCAAGAGGATTGTATGGGGGTTAGAAAATCTGACACAGCTGTCATATCCAAATAGCTGGTATTGGGACTTCCCCTTGGTACAGCTACGCTTTTTTCCACACACACCATAACTGCATTTATATGGTCAGATCAAGTATATTGGGGCAGCAATGCCATACCATACTCTCATTAAATTCCATCCATCCTTCAGCTCAACCATCAGCATATGCCCATTATGTACATTCATGTATTCTCCTGCCAGCTGCTACACCATGATTCACACAGGAACAGTTTATTCATTTGGGTGTATCACTCACATCTCTCCTGTGAATGATCTGCATGTCACCACTTTTGATTGGACATCCTTTTAATGCCCACATTGGGGTGATGCTGGTTCTTCCCAGTCATATGCCACACACTGACATTACAGCATATCATGTGGGTACCCCTCACTGATACAGTACAGCTGCCTCCCACATGCTCATCCCACTTACTGATTTACACATAGGATACATATGGATCTGACAGGTCCATCAGCTCTTATCTTTCCTTCCATCCATCACCTACAGCAAAATATGACTTTCACAAGGGCTCCCTTATCCTGCATTAAGGTGACTGCAAGTTTTGGACATTATGATGCACATTTATTTTTATCTTTATTTACACTTGATATATCGCCCACATTAGGACATTAGGGCAGTTTACAATAAAAAGTATCACAACATTGCTACAGAAAAAGAAAAAGAATGCTATATTATAATAGGAAAGAGGTAGACAAGACAGCAGGTAGGACCAAAGAAAAAACTAAAAGGTGTCATCATTTGGGAGGTCATAAGCCTGCTGAAATAGGTGAGTCTTGAGTAATTTTTTGAATGTTTGCTAAATAGGTTCTAAACGAAGTGAGTACGGTAGAGCATTCCAGAGTGCTGGGCTGAGGAAAAAGAATGCTGCACGTGGCAGGTGGAAGAGTGAGGCGATTGGCGTGAAGGGAACCTAGTTGACGGTGTGGCATGTGTAAAGAGACAAGACAGGCAAGATACAGTGGAGTTGATGAGAAGAGTGCCCTATGGGTTAAGATGAGGAATTTGTACTGAAATCGAAACCGAAGTGGCAACCAGTGAAATGGAGCAGGTGAGGGGTGACATGATCTGATTGTCGAGCATGTGTAGCGAGGTGCACAGCTGTGTTTTGGAGCACTTGCAGTCGTTGAAGCTGGTGGAGTGGCAGGTTGGCAAAAGCCACATTACAATAGTCTAGTCTGTTTATGACTAAAAGCAAGCAATAAGGTGATAAGGGACGATGGAGGCAGGAGCGAGTGGACCGCTCTAATCTGTCTGAGAGCATAAAAAGAATGGTGCGTGAGGACAGGTAAGTGTTCATGGAAAGAAAGAGAAGAATCTAAAGTGACGCCCAAATAACGAAAGGAGGACACCAAAGGAATCACAGTTGAAGCAAGCTGTGGAGCAATGGTGGGACAGGGGATACTTAGAGACACCCTCATAGCAGTTGACTTTGAGGGGTTTACATGGAGAAAGTTGGAGGAAAGCCAAGACAGAATATGGGAAAGACAATCGTTGAAAGATGAGATATTCACATCTACCGAGGATGAAGGAAAGAGGAGGACAATATCGTCTGCATACAGGTAAGTGGAAACCGGAAATTGTTGAATCAACAGGGGCAAAGGAGCAAGAAAGATATTGAAGAGCAAAGGGGAGAGAACAGAACCCTGCGGTACCGCACAGGATAGAGGAACGGAAGAAGAAAACTGGTTATTAGCGTGAACTGAGAAAGTGCACGATGTAAGGAAAGAGCAAACCATTGTAATACTGTTCCCCGCAGTCCAGCATCATAGAGACAAAAAAGAAGGGTTCTATGATCCACAAGATCAAACGCCGATGATAGGTCCAAAGATCCAATCAGAGTGCTGTCTCCCCAATCATGCGCAGTATGAATCTCATTCAAGAGGATAAGAAGAACCGTCTCCGTGCTATGTCCAGCACGGAATCCAGACTGACGTGGGTGCAAAGTATTGGTCGCTTCTACATGATAAGGCAGTTGTTTAAACACTATCCGTTCAAGAAGTTTAGACAGAAAGGGAAGATTTGAAACCGGGCGCCAATGTGACAGAACAGAAGGATCTAGTGAAGGTTGCTTGAGAAAAAGGGCGGATGATAGTGGATTTCCAAAGAGTGTGAAAAATACCTGCGGAGAGACTAGAATTCATGATAGTTAAGATGATCGGCAGCAGTTGCAAGGCTGGCTCAACTAACCAGCCTGAGGGGATAGGGTGGATTGCACAGGTGGTCTTCCTGCCTTAATGCCTGATGTCCTGTTAGCACTTGGTAAGTGCAGCCAAGTGCCCTTACCACCATAACGCCTACTGCCCACCCCGGCCTTTACCTCATGATTATACCTTACCGCTGCCATTACCACTTGCCAACAGGTGTGCCCTCTCTCTTTTTCATGTACACACATGCTCTCTATCTATCTCTGTTTCTCTCACAGACACCAACACACACACAAATTCTCTCTCTTTTTAGCAAAGAGATTAAAGAGATAAAAATGAGGAAAAGGTTTTCAAGGTTTCCTGCAGGCACATTGTTAGCCCCGCTTGCTCACTAATTGTATACTATGCTAAGCGACTCAAGACTGCACATTACAGTTACACTAGCAGAAAGAAATGTCCTTAATAATCTTGTTTGAAACCAAACTCTCCGCTCCTCTAGCACTGTTGACATTTTCTGTCGGGTTAACTTAGCTCTTGTTTTCTGACTACAGTGCCATAATCAATGCCTGGAATAGATTCAATTCATATAAAATACAAATAAATCCTAATAAAACATTAAATAATGTCAAACTCATCTGATTAGGTAAGTGGGATAAAGATTTAGAGTGCCACTAACATTGGATTTGCTAACAGTGGTCCTGGAGGTTAATGACTTGATTTTACAGTACTTTGAAGAAAGGAGGAAGAAAAAAAATCCTAGTCAGACTATGTGAAGGCATTCAAAAATAATTCCACTATAGTGTTTTGTTGTTGTTGTTTTTTAAATCTTGCTATTGTTGCAGCTGAATTTACAAAACTTAAAACTGAAGCATAAATTATTCTTTTTGTGCCCAAGAGAGGGTGAGTCCTCATCTGACTTATTAAAGAGTTGTTTTCTTTTGGTGTGTGGTTTAGCATGTGCTGTGAAAATGCTTCAATTGCAATGAAAAGGGAAAGAAAGAAGAGGCAAGACACCTCCCATTAAGGACAGAACTCCCTTACCCAATAACCAAACTACTAGAACTTTGTTTAATTAAGGGGCAATATTATAAAGGAATCTTTGTATATATATATATATATATATATATATATATTGTCACGTGCACCACCTTGGCAGAGTAATAGACCAAGGTAGGTTGGACACAAAAATATATAAGGTTGAGTTTGGCACGTGTTTCACAGGGCCCAGGGACTTTTAGCCAGGTAGCCTCCTGGTTACCAAATCTCAAAGAACACAAAGGTCAGAGTGGAGGGAAAACAAAGGCATTTATTTCCCCTTCTTGCAAAGGTTCAAACGCTTGGGCAATAACATCAACACAAGTGTCCTTACTTCAGGTTAGAAGAAAAAGTAAAACATGAGTTTAAAGCAAAACTTATCTTCACAGAGCAAACATTTTCTATTCCACAAGTTATAGCTTATACGCTAGGCAAGGACTTCAGGCTTCCTGTCATGCAGTAATTACAGTCCATTTCGGTATCTGAAAGCTCTTTAGCAAATTCCACTTGCATCGGTTCCAATTCGGAAGCCTCTGAAACTGAATCAGTAGTTTCTGTCAAATTGCAGTCAGGCTTCTTATATAACTTTTGTATGACCTCCCAATGCTCAGGGTCAAGCGTAGGGCGTCGGTCCTGTGCTCTCCTATACTGAGACCACTCCTCCTTCTGCAAGGATTTTACATTAGCTTCATGCAAACCTTTCTCATTAAAAAGTCTCTTATTTGATAAACGTTTCTTGTACGTTGTATCATAGGCAGTTTTATATGGACAGTATTCCTCTGCTCCCTGTCCTCCCCATATACCAGCAGTCTGAATCCTGCTTCGAGTAAAATAAGGGTTACCTTTTATCTTTGGCTTCTCTACTCCAGGTGAGGGTTGAGGCCTGCCTCGGCTGGGATTCTGACTTGCCTGGGCAATAGGCCTCAGGTTCTCCAGCCGTCCTTCAGTTGGCTTCCTACTGCAGTCACAGCAATGCCTTCCCCTCTCTGGATGAAGAGCACTCACTCTTACTGGAGCTGTCTCTCCTTCTCCTCAGTTGCTCCTCTCTTCATGCCACAGCGGCTGCTGCTGCCTTCTGCCAAACTCCTGTCCAAGGGCTACTGCTTCAGCCCTTCCTTTCCCAGAACTGGCTGCTTCTTCTGCTGGTCCTGCCTCTTCTCCTGGCCCTGCTTCTTCTGCTGGACCTGCTTCTCCCCCGGGACCTGCTTCTTCCCTTCTCCGGTCTTCCAGACTCTCTTTAAGATGTACTCCTCTCTTCCTTGATTGGAGGCTGGCTGGCATTACCTCACGACCTATGGGGCATGGTTCCTCAGTCTCTCGGAGGTCCCTCTTGCTCCCCCTATCTGGTTCCTCGAAATATTGCAGCCTGTGCCCGACTTTTCCTGTGTTTAAAACATTTTCTTCTGTTCCCAGAGGGTCTGCTGCGTGACAATATAAATATATATATATATATATTATTATTATTATTATTATTACAATTTCTTATATACCGCACTATTGTCAGCGCAGTTTACATAAAACAAAATGAGCATAACAAATTGCTTGGCTTCACATAGAACAGGAGTAACAACTTGGATAACTTGTTTTGCTTTACAGAGAACAGGAATAACAACTTGGATAACACGGGGGGTGCAGACTGAACTAATTACATATGTACAATGAGATTGAGTGCTGAGAATATAGGGTGTTACATGTGTATAGTAGGGTTGAGATGTTATCTTAAGGAGGTAAGAGGAGAGGCAATTAGGTAGGAGTTAGGTTAATCTGATAGTACTGTGTAAATAAATGGAATTTGAGAGCCTTTCTGAATTGTGTTAAGTCAGTAATTGCACGGATGCCTGGTGGTAATGCATTCCAACATTTTGGGGCATAGATACTGAATGCCCTGTTAGATGTTGCGATTGTGTACTTTGTTGAAGCCTTTGGGATTACTAGCGCATTTGTAGATAGGGATCTCCTTGTTATGTTGGGAGGAATGGGTTGGATGATGTTGGTTAATGAAGGGGAGGTGATGCCATGGATGGATTTGAAAGTGAGTATATATAGTGGTGGTGAGACAGGGTTAGAGCCCAAGAAAATGCTGAAAAAACAGCCATTTATTTCTGAACAGAGAAAAGGTTCAGGGAGGTTCGGGGTTAAAACTCTGACCAGAGAAAAAAACTGTGTGTATAGAGCTACAGAGATTGAGCCACACCCTAGCTCCATGGAAACCAGGGGAGGTGACGAGGAGAGCCCGGGGGTGGAGTCTAGAGCTATAGGAAAGACAGAATCATATAAGCTGGGGAAAGCAGCAGTGAAGAAGGAGGAGAGGAAGCTGGGAAATGAGAGAAGCCCAGGAGATGTGGGAGATGAGAAGAGCAAGAAAACAGCAAGGAGACAAGCAGGAGGAGAGTGCTCTGAGGAGGAGACGTCCTCCAGGAGGGAGGAGACTAGCAGAGAGTCTCGGGAAACTAAAGGAAGTGAGGAGAACAGGAGAACATGTGTAAGAGGAAAGTGTGACAGCAAATGCCTCAAAGGAAAGCCCTATTGTGTGCAGCAGACAGACCACTCCAGCCCTGAAGGTAGTCCAGTTTGTAGAGAGAGTACAGCTGGCTTGGAAGACAGGAGAGTTGGCTCGGTGGGGAATGCTGAAAGAACTGAAGGTAAAGGAATATCTTTGAGAGAGTCTGTGAACACTATTCCACCTTTGGCAAAGTCTGAGGGCGACTGGTTGCTGGGAAAAAGGTGAGCACGTTGCAAGCTCTCAAGAGTTTGTTAAGAGATAAGAATCTCCTCTATCCTTCCCCTGTAACTCAGCCTAGAAAGGAATCCCAGTGGGGTCAGGTTTTGAAACTCCTGGAGAAGTTAAAGCCTGTTATAGACGCTGAAGACAGGTGTTGAGTGAATCAAATGAGGAGCTCATGGAAATAGAGGAATGCTGTTCAGATAGTCCCTGTTCTGACTCAGAGATGGATTGTTCTTATTGCACTAGTCAGAAGTAGCAAAGCTGAGAGTTTTTTTAAAGCAGTGAAAAAAAAAACCCAGGAGCTTTGGGAAATACACGTCTCACTGAAAATTGTGTTAATTAAAGCATTAAGGTCTGAGCTAGCCAGCCCGGCTCAGAGAAGACGGTAAATGCTTGAAGTGAAAGAAAGGCCAATGTTTGCAACTTAAGAATGAAAAATGCAAAACTGTTTTAAAGGAAATGATATCAATGTTTGTCAGCTTGTAGCCAAGTATTTTATATGCTGGGCATACGGGTCTCTGGTGTATCAAGCCTGGTTCTGAAGAAGCTGATCTTTATGGAAGGAAAAGATTTTGTTGCAACGTTTAAAGCAAGCTGTTGAGAACATGTGATGCATGGACTATGCTATAAAGTTTTGTTTCTTTGAATGGAGAAGTATCCAATTTATGTTTGATAATACATGAACTGCTGATAAAGAAGTTCTGTGGCTAAGAAGAAAATAATCATTAATACATTTTCCTGTGCACCTTTTGAAACCCTCGGCTTAATTTGCTTATTTACACAACTACATTATTTGAAAGCCCCAGCATTGAGCAATCAGGCTGGCAAAGGACATAAAGAAGTAGGCCCACTACTAATAGGCAACCGCCTAACCAGTAGGGGGTGCTACAATATATATATATATATATACTTGGCATAAACATTAGTTTTCGTACAAATAGTAAAATCAACAAAAATTGTGATTTTTGGTTCATCCTGGCATTATGTAAGCGAGTGTGCATGCTTGGAAAATTTTAATGAATCATCACTCATCAATTTAATTTTCTTCATGCACGTGTCCATATCCAGACACACTAGAGATAATCTGGGAAGGGGAGGAGTCTAGGACTGGTCACTAACAGCCAGCAGAAGGCACTTCAGCCAACCCTGCTTCAAATGCTTGACGGGCAGACAGAAAACCTATCCCTGTCTGACTTCTGCAGATCCCATGGCTGATGATATCACCACAGGGCTGTGCCTGTAAAATACAGTGGAAGAGTAATCACCATCAGCCAGCAGGAGACACTTGAGTCAATTTTGCTTCAAATACTTGAAAGGCAGCCAGGGAAACCTACCCCGGTGTGACTTCTGCAAATATCATGGCTGACCTTACACCTGTACTACAGCTCACACGAGGACAGATACACATTTGGACTGATTTTCAGAGGGTTAAGAAGGAGGATGGGTGCAGGTTTTAGAATTCTATGGGAGTTTGACTGTGGCAGGAGTAGGATTACAAATAAAAAAGGAAAATAAAACATATTAGCTTTGCTATTGGCACTATTGTTACTAACATAGCACTGTGTCTGGAGCAAAGAACTTCAAGATTGACTTGTGCCTGTGGTCTCTTTGCCTATATCAAAACACAGAAAGAAGAGATGCAAACCATTTTTGTTTTCAAGGAAGCTGCTTCTACTGGTCAGAGTCTGCTATACTAGTGGCTTCAAAGGCAGTGCCTTTGCACTCAATGAGTTGCAAAAGCTACTATATCCGAATGGATAAACTTTATTGCACTGAGGAAGCATAAGATACAGTGGAACAATATTTCCTCCAATAATATTTTTTGTATATTGTCTGACAGCAGCAGTGAGGGTGGCAGAGCACAGGGAACCTTACTGTACCATATCTATCCCATGCCATTGTTCATAGAACAATAAACTTTGAAGATAAACGATAAAGATTTAAAAGAAAAAGTTGCAGTAGAGGAACAGTTTCTGAGAATCCAGCAGTGCCACTGGAGCCTTATTATGACTGCAAGTGCAGCATAGCTGAAGCACAAGTGAATAATATTTCCCCTCTTCCCTTGTTCCTTCAAAGGTCTCAGCAAAAGGAATGCAGCCTTAATGGGAAGGCACTGTAGGGCAGCGCCGAATCTGGGAATGGGATCCTAGCCATGGTATCAGAGAAGGGCATAGGACCTTACTATACCATATTTTTTCCATGTCATTGTTCATAGAATAGAAAGCTTTAAAGCTAAAATATAAACATTTAAAAGTTAAAAGCTGAGTAGAGGGGGCAGACCCTGGGAATCCACCAGTGCCATTGGAGCCTTAAAAGTTTAAGTGCAGCATAACTGGTGGGCAGTGGCAGGGGCGGCCCAAGGGGGGTGCGGGGCCATGTGCGGAGACTCGGTGCGGGGCCTCATTTGCATAAGTGGCCTTATTTGCATAAATATTTGCATAATGCTAACATACACTAACTTTTAGTAAACATGTCTCTTAATGAATGTATGGATAAGGACAGACTAAAAGATTTCTACATTACTATAATCCAGTGCCAACTGCCAGGCACATTAGGAACTACTACAAACTGCCCATTTTTTGGTTTGCATTTAGAACCAATAGCAAACCCGCCGTATCCTAACAGCACTACCAGGACTCACAAAGCACCATACCCTACCTATCAAAAGGCAACACTGCAAATATTAAACCAATACATTTCAGAGAACAACAATACATGACCTACTGGGGAAAGAGAACAAGTGGCAATGTCAAATAGGAATTACATAAACAGAATACCTCAGCTCAGTTACACATGCAGAACATAGACCATCACCAAACAAGGAATCACAATTTAGAAACAGGAAGGCAATAATTAAACTGGGAACCCCAAAAGCCAAACTTGGAATGTACAACAACACTGTAGAAATAAAACAATAAATTAATTTCCTCTTGTACCAAACAAAGCGCAGACGTTAATGATGCACATTTCCCAGAGCTTTCATATTCCAGTTAATAAATTCAAAATAAAGAGATATCTTTCTACCTTTTGTGCATTTTTTTTTCAGTTGCAATTGCTCCAGCCACTTTCTTCTGGTTTCTTCATGTTTTCTGCTAACTCTCCATCATCTGCTGTCCATTTGTCCTTTCTTCTCTCTTCTAGTTTTTTTTTTCCATTCTCTCTCTCTACATCTGCTTTAACATACTAATCTTTCTCCTTTTGCTCTTTCCTCATTCCTATTTCATCCACTCAAATTTTACCCCTCCAACCTCAATCCCCACTTACTCTCCCAATACCCGGCCAATTGTAGATTTTTTATCCCTCCCACACAAAATATTTTTCCCCTCTCCATTTTACTCTCCCAGCCCCATCCCATTCTAATCCTCCCCCAACATCAGCTCCCTTCTAGTTCCAGCCTCACCCAGCATCCATTCCCTTCTAGTCCCTGCATCAGCCCAATTCCAGTCCTAGCCCCCCCATCAGCCCATTTCCAGTCCTAGCAACCCCCCAACCCAATACCAGTCCTAGCAACCCCCATCAACCCACTTCCAGTCCTAACCCCATCAACCCATTTCCAGTCAGCCCCCATAGCCCATTGCCAGTCCTAACCCCCCCCCCCATCAGCCCACAGCCCATTACCAGTCCTAACCCCATCAGCCCACCTCCAGTGTTAACCCCCCCATCAGCCCATTTCGTCCTAATCCCCATCACCCAATTTTCAGTTTAAGCCCCCCCATACCCCATTACCAGTCCTAACCTCCCCATCAGCCCACTCCCAGTCCTAATCCCACCAGCCCATTTCCAATCCTAATCCCCATCACCCAATTTTCAGTTTAAGCCCCCCCATACCCCATTACCAGTCCTAACCTCCCCATCAGCCCACTCCCAGTCCTAATCCCATCAGCCCATTTCCTGTCCTAGCCCCCCCATAGCCCATTACCAGACAGCCCCCATCAGCCAACATCCCATTACCAGTTCTAACCCCCCCAACAACCCACAGCCCATTACCAGTCCTAACCCCATCAGCCCACCTCAAGTCCTAACCCCTCCCCATCAGCCCATTTCCTGTCCTAGCCCCCCCATTGCCCATTATCAGTCCTAACCCCCCCATAGCCCATTACCAGTCCTAACCCCCCATCAGCCCACAGCCCATTACCAGTCCTAACCCCATCAGCCCACCTCCAGTGTTAACCCCCCCATCAGCCCATTTTGTCCTAATCCCCATCACCCAATTTTCAGTTTAAGCCCCCCCATACCCCATTATCAGTCCTAACCTCCCCATCAGCCCACTCCCAGTCCTAATCCCACCAGCCCATTTCCAATCCTAATGCCCCATCACCCAATTTTTAGTTTAAGCCCCCCATAGCCCATTAGCAGTACTAACCCCCCATCAACCCACTTCCAGTCCTAATCCCATCAGCCCATATAAAGACTTAGCTCCCCATAGCCCATCACCACTCCTAACCCCCCCAGCCCCCCATAGCCCATCACCACTCCTACCCCCCCAGCCCCCCATAGCCCATCACCACTCCTAACCCCCCATAGCCCCCCATTGCCAATCCCCTCTCCTAACCCCCCCAGCCTCCCCATAGCCCATCACCACTCCTAACCCCCCCAGCCCCCCCATAGCCCATCACCACTCCTAACCCCCCAGCCTCCCCATAGTCCATCACCACTCCTAACCCCCCAGCCCCCCCATAGCCCATCACCACTCCTAACCCCCCCAGCCCCCCATAGCCCATCACCACTCCTAACCCCCCAGCCCATCTGCACTCCTATCCCCCCCCAGCATCCCATAGCCCATCAGCAATCCTAACCCCCCCCAGCCCATCAGCACTCCTAACCCCCCCCAGCCCCCCATAGCCCCCCATAGCCCACCACCACTCCTCACCCCACCCGCCCAGCAGCAATCCTACCCCCCCCAGCCCATCAGCACTCCTATCCGCCGCCATCCCGCCATAGCCCATCAGCACTCCTAACCCCCCATCAGCACTCCTAACCCCCCCAGCCCCCCATAGCCCATCAGCACTCCTAACCCCCCCAGCCCATCAGCACTCCTAACCCCCCCCAGCCCAGCCGAGCCCAGCCCAGCCCATCAGCACTCCTAACCCCCCCCAGCCCATCAGCACTCCTAACCCCCCCCAGCCCAGACCAGCCCAGCCCAGCCCATCAGCACTCCTAACCCTCCCCCCCCAGCCCACCCCAGCCCAGCCAAATTCTTTTTTTAAAAAGCTGTCTTCTCCTGCTGCCAGGGCCGCCGCAGCAGAATCGAGTGTGCCGCGGGGCCCCCCCTGCCCAGCAGAGCCTGCCCTCCCCTGTATCCGCTCTCTCGTACAGCTGCCTGCAGTCTCACGCGCCGGCTTTCAGAGCGCGAAGGGACTAGTTTCCCTTTCGCGGCTCTTTTAAGCCCGCGGGGGCTGATGGGAACTTCCCATCAGCCCCCGCGGGCTTAACAGAGCAGCGAGGGATAAACTCTCCCCTCGCGCTCTGAAAGTCGGCGCGTGAGACTGCAGGCAGCTGTACGAGAGAGCGGATACAGGGGAGGGCAGGCTCTGCTGGGCAGGGGGGGCCCCGCGGCACACTCGATTCTGCCGCGGCGGCCCCGGCAGCGGGAGAAGACAGCTTTTTTTTTTTTTTTAATTTGACTTTAGGATCAGAATGTTTTTTGTGCGGGGCCCCCTGAAACGCGGGGCCCTGTGCAAAAAACATTCTCGCTCAATGGACAGGCCGGCCCTGGGCAGTAGGCATCCCCCCTCCCTCTGGTTGTTTCTAGAGTGCCAGAAGAGGCATGCAACCTTACCAGGCACAACAGGGTTGAGCTGAGGCATATCATGTTTGGAAATATGGGTCCGATATTCAAAAGGCATTTATACAGTTTACAACCCAGTAAACCATGTAAATGCCTTAGATGGGGATATTCAATGGCACCTACATGGTTAGTGCCATTGAATGTCCCCATCCAAGTTCCCTACATGCCCCGATGCTATCTGGTTAGCATCAGGGCATGATGGGGGGCATACCAGGACAGAGAAGAGCTGGAGAATGGTGTTAACCATGCAGCAGTCTATCTTTAAGGCGTCGATCACTAACCAGGCAGCAACCAATATCACTGCTGCATGCTTAGTTTTGGCGGCTTCCGGCTTTGACAGTGATCACCGAATATTCAATGCCATCGCCGCGGCATTGAATATCCGCTTTGAAGGTTGGCGGGGAGGGCTATGCGCCTGTTGGAGCAAAGCCCTTGGAAGATCTGGGCAAATGAATATCAGGCCCTAAATGTCTGGGAAATTAAATGGTTGTAGAATGAAAGGAGGGAAGGCAAGAGTAGTACTGGCATGAGCTTGCAGAAAGAGACAGGGTGTTTCCATAATATGGTTATGGGCTTCTCTAGTCCTTCTCCATCATTCTGAGAATATAAAAGGTTTTCTTGATTACGATGGAAATATGATGAGAAAAGGATAATTGGGATTGAAGGTAACCCCTAAGATTGTGAATGAATCAATGTAAATATGTATTCCATTAATTTCTGGAGGAGAAGGGCAACTAGCCTTAGAAAAGAGTACTAGTGTAGGACATGGAGTAGCAGCCTGCACAAGAAGACAGACCTGTACACAGCCGAAAGAGGCAGATAGATGGGCTGAAGGATGGATGGTGGCTAAGGAGCGGGTGGTATGGGCTGGCAGCACCGATCTGCAGAGCCCTGACTGTTACAGGCATGAAAATGATCTGAGTAGCACAATCACAAGAAAGAACAAGTAGGAATCAAACCCCTGTCCCCTGCTTATAGAGACTATGCACCAGCCAGTAGGCTACATCTCCATACTTCTCTGCAATGCAATGGCTGGATACAAAGACACTGCATGTCACCATCTAAAATGCTGTGTGCACCGGCATAGGGTAGCCCCCACCAGTACTCATCATGCAGTGCACATGCAGAACAGCAGTCTACAGCTGATCACCAAATGGAGAATGCACTTATCCATTACCTCAGCTCAGTAAGAGGCACTGACAGTGTGTGATATAAGCAAAGAGCAGCTACAAACCATGCGACTGAGCCATTTCTGCGGTCACACTGAAGGTGAGGATGGGCACCTAGCAGCAGGTTCCCAGTACTAGAGACAGTCTCTGCCACATATCCCCATCACTTCCACTGTGTGGCAGGTATCGTCTGCAGTGTGATCTGCTAGTCACCTGCAAAACCTCATATCCCAACCATCTGTCTAACATTAAGAACATAAGAACATAAGAAATGCCATACTGGGTCAGACCGAGGTCCATCAAGCCCAGTATCCTGTTTCCAACAGTGGCCAATCTAGGTCATACGTACCTAGCAGTTTCCCCAAAAGACACAAGTTCTGCAGTGCTTGTACTAGGTCAAGCATTGATATCCTGGGTCCCTTTTTAATAGTGGTTTATGAACCTTTCCTCCAGGAACTTGTCCAAACCTTTTTTAAACCCAGCTATACTAACAGCCCTTACTACATCCTCCGGTAACAGATTCCAGAGTTTGATTACACGTTGAGTGAAGAAATATTTTCTCTTATTTGTCTTAAATAGTTTACCCCGTAGCTTCATTACATGTCCCCTAGTCCTTCTATATTCTGATAGCGTAAACAATTGATCCACGTTTATCCGTTCCACTCCATTCATTAATTTATACACCTCTATCATATCTCCCCTCAGCCGTCTCTTTTCCAGGTTAAAGAGCCCTAACCTTTTTAGCCTCTCTTCATAGGAGTAGCCTTCCATCCCCTTCACCAATTTGGTGGCTCTTCTCTGTACTTTTTCTAATAACTCTATGTCCTTTTTAAGATACGGTGACCAGAATTGCACACAATATTCAAGGTGCGGTCGTACCATGGAGCGATACAGAGGCATTATAATATCCTTTGTTTTATTCTCCATCCCTTTCCTTATGATACCTAGCATTCTATTTGCTTTCTTGGCCGCCGCTGCACACTGGGCGGAGGGTTTTTAACATGTTATCCACGATGACTCCTAAATCTTTTTCCTGGGTGGTGGTTTCTAATGTGGAGCCTTGCATCGTGTAACTATAGTGTGGGTTGTTCTTTCCTAGGTGCATAACTTTGCACTTGTCCACATTAAATTTCATCTGCCATTTGGATGCCCAGTCTTCCAATTTATCCAGATCCTCCTGCAGTTTTCCACAATCCTCTTGGGTTTTAACAACTTTAAACAGTTTTGTGTCATCTGCAAATTTGATAACCTCACTAGTTATTCCTTTTTCCAGGTCATTTATGAATATGTCAAAAAGTAGGGGACCCAGTACAGATCCCTGGGGTACTCCACTATTCACCTTTTTCCATTGGGAATATTGGCCATTTAGCCCTACCCTCTGCTTTCTATCTTTTAACCAGTTCCCGATCCACAATAGTACACTGCCTCCTATCCCATGACTTTTTAGCTTTGCCAAAAGTCTCTGATGGGGGACCTTGTCAAAAGCTTTCTGAAAGTCCAGATACACTATATCAACCGACTCACCTTTGTCTACCTGTTTATGCACACCTTCAAAAAAACAGATCAGATTAGTAAGACAAGATCTTCCTTGTCTAAAGCCATGTTGGCTGTCTCCCATTAGGCCATGGCTATCTACATGCTGTGTAATTTTGTTCTTTATGATGGTTTCTACCATTTTCCCTGGTACTGACGTCAGGCTCACCAGTCTGTAATTTCCCGGGTCACCCCTGGAACCCTTTTTAAAAATTGGTGTTACGTTGGCGACCCTCCAATCTTCAGGTATTACAGATGATTTTAATGAAAGTTCACAGATTACCAATAGCAGGTCTGCAATCTCATATTTCAGTTCTTTCAACACTCTGGGATGTATACCATCCGGTCCAGGTGATTTGTTACTATTCAGTTTATCAAATAGTTGTAATATATATTCCCGGTGTAGCGATATTTCTCTCAATTCCTCTGCAGTATCACCTTTAAATACCACTTCAGTCTTGGGTAACATCCCTACATCTTCCTCAGTAAAGACCGAAGCAAAGAATTCATTCAGTCTCTCTGCTATAGCCTTGTCCCCTCTTACTGCCCCTTTTACCCCTCTATCATCTAATGGTCCAATTGACTCTCTCACAGGCCTTTTGCTACGAATGTACTTGAAAAATTCTTTATTTCGTGACCCACAGCAAGCACAGTCAGACTGCACCTGTTGCCCACCACTGGGTTTTCCAGCCATGCACATACCAACTGCCAACAGCCTGCATTGTATGTGCACAGATCAACAATGTATACCCCCCCCCCCCCCCTGGACAGAAAATGCACCTACACCACTAGAGCTAGACACGATACAGCACTATGTGGATACATAGCCATGCCATGGTCACTGCTCTGTCAGAGTGAGAGTGCCCAGCCAGCATGACATGCTGTGGCCAGCCAGCCCATGCAGTGGTAGTTGGGCATTATGACATCCCAGCCATTGCCCTACCCCCAGTGCAGACACATCCTGGCCAATCCACCCTGTTCAGGCCATACCTACAATACTTTGCTCCTCATCATGCACATTTGCAGGTTAACACTGGAAACAGTTTAGGCACTGTGAGGCTCAGTGAGGTGTTAAACAATGGATAGACACACACACACACACACACACATATATATAGAGATAGATAGATAGATAGATAGATAGATAGATAGATAATGCACTATGCAAAACTGGGGATGTTGGCATTCCTGCCTGCCACTCTGGTTCCAATCTCAGCTCAGGAATTATTAATGTGTGCTCATTGTGCAGGAGCTAGTAGTGCACTTTGATGTTACCGGCCATTCAGCTGAGGATAGTGGAGCCTATCTGTGTGGGTATTTGTATCCTTGTTGGCCAATTCATTGGGGATTGCACATGCTGGTGTTGTACCTGCACTGTGGGATAAAATTTAGCCATAGGGACATGCACTGCATGATCCACAGCCAGAACCAAAACCTGTAACCCTTTGCTCATATACAAACCAACTGGGTGTAGTGTCCCACAATGCTGCCACATGGTTATAACAGTCCCTGCGGATGACATGCTTCCCTTCAGGCAGACCTTGGCACATGTTGCACTGAGCATGGTGCATTGGATCAAAGCATGGCTTTAGTCTGCTGCAGGCGGGTGCCACTGCCCCCTCCACCATCACCCCCCAAGCCATGCTAACATTCCCATGTGCTGTCAGTGGTGGTGGTGCACAGTCCCAGGTCAGCCAACATGTAGGTTAGCAGGTGCCTAGGGCGCAGGTTCTGGAGGGGGGGGGGTGGAGGCATACATGGACGGCCACACATTCCCCCCCCCCCCCAACCATCTGCCTATCCAGGAAACCCATCATTGCCTGCCAATGTTATGACTCTTCAACCTGGGGAAGAGACAGCTGAGGGGTGTTATATTAGAGGTCTAGAAAATATTGCCTGGAGTGGATTGGGTAAACATAGATCGATTGTTCATGCCATCAAAATGTGGAAGTACTAGGGGACATGCAATGTGGCTATAGTGTAAGCCATTGAGGACTATTGGAAGTGAATGGTTTCTCAGTCAATGCATATTCAAACTCTGGAATTCATTTCCGGAAGATGTCGTAAAGGATGTTGGTATAGCTGGGTTTAAAAATGTTTGGATGAGTTCCTGGGTAACGGTCCATAACCATTACTAAAGAGGACCCGGGCTATGCACTGCTTGCCCCATTACATTTATTGGGGATCCTGTGTGTCTTTTGGGGAAACTGATAGGTACTTGTGACCTACTGTAGATTGGCCACTGTTGGACACAGGATACTGGACATGATAGACCTTGGTCTGACACAGTCTGTCATATTTGCAAGTCTTATGCTCTATGTGCCAGCTAGGCAACTGCCTGATCTGCCCTGTGCACCAGAGGCCCCCACTGCATGACCCACATGCACCCTCCTTTGTCCCATTTGTGCCATCAACATGGTGTCCTTTCATACTTGGGCACTATTCTATTGCAGCTAATGGATCATTACTATAACTTTCTTGGGCTCACCTGTCTATGCTGGACATTGCAGACATTCAAATAGGCTCTCTCTCCTCAAAATACACCATTTCTGCGAGGTTTTGATATGCACTAGGGTTCCTGGCATTAAGGTGCAGTTGTTAAGAGAGCAAGCCTTGTTCCTGCCCACTCCCTGCCCATTGACCCCCCACTCTCCACCCACGGGGTGCTTTACCACTGCCGGTACCATTAATGCATGCTAAAGCAGCATTAACATGTGCTAACGGCACATTAGAACATGTTAAAATGGCACGAGTACACCATTAGCGTGCGTAAACGGCACACTTGCTCCTTTAGCGAGGTTTAGTAAGCATATAATGTAATGGGCTATGGGGGGGCTAAGACTGGAAATGGGCTGATAGGGGGGTAGGACTTGTAATGGGCTATAGGGGGGGCTAGGACTGGAAATGTGCTGATGGGGGGGGGGGTTAGGACTGGTAATGGGCTATGGGGGTGCTAAGACTGGAAATGGGCTGATGGAGGGTAAGGACTAGTAATGGGCTATGGGGGGAGCTAGGACTGGAAATGGGCTGATGGGGGTTAGGACTGGTAATGGGCTATGGGGGGGCTAAGACTGAAAATGGGGTGATGGGGGGGACTTAGGACTGGAAGTGGGCTGATGGGGGGCTTAGGACTGGTAATGGGCTGGGGGTGGCTAGGACTGGAAATGGGCTGAGTGCAAGGAGCGCTGGAACTGCAAAAAGCTGATGGGGACGGGGGCTTGGAATGGAAATGGACTGTGTGGAAGAAGGGCTTGAACTACAAATAGTTGATGGGGAGGGGGGCTTGGAATGGAAATGGGCTGTGAGGGGACGGAGCTAGGACTGGAAATGGGCTGAGTGAGGGGGGCTAGGACAGGAAATGGGCTGATGGAGGGCTAGGATAGGACTGGAAATGGGCTGTTGGGGGGGCTGGGATTGGAAATGAGCTGATGGAGGGACTCGGATGGGGGAGCTAGGACTGGAAATGGGCTGATGGTGGGGCTAGGATAGGACTAGAAATGGGCTTATGGGGCCTGGGATTGGAAATGAGCTGATGGAGGGACTCGGATGGGGGAGCTGGGACTGGAAATGGGCTGATGGTGGGGCTAGGATAGGACTAGAAATGGGCTTATGGGGCTGGGATTGGAAATGAGCTGATGGAGGGACTCGGATGGGGGAGCTAGGACTGGAAAAGGGCTGATGGTGGGGCTAGGATAGGATTGGAAATGGGCTGATGGTGGTCTAGGACTGGAAATGGGCTGATGCAGGGACTAGAAGGGAGCGGATGCTGGGTGGGGCTGGAACTAGAAGGGAGCTGATGTTGGGAGAGGATTAGAATAGGATAGAGTTGGGAGAGTGAAATGGAGAGAGAAAAAATATTTTGTGTGGGAGGGAAGACAAATCTACAATTGGCCGGATATTGGGAGAGTAAGTGGGGATTGAGGATGGCGGGGTAAAATTTGAGTAGATGAAATAGGAATGAGGAAAGAGCAAAAGGAGAGAGATTAGTATGTTAAAGCAGATGTAGAGAGAGAATGGAAAAAAACTAGAAGAGTGAAGAAAGGACAAATGGACAGCAGACGATGGAGAGTTAACAGAAGACATGAAGAAACCAGAAGAAAGTGGCTAGAGCAACTGCAACTGAAAAAAAAAACACAAAAGGTAGAAACATATCTCTTTATTGAATTTATTAACTGAAATATGCCAGCTCTGGGAAATGTGCATCATTAACGTCTGCGCTTTGTTTAGTACAAGAGGAAATTAATTTATAGTTTTATTTCTACAGTGTTGTTGGGCTTTTGCGGTTCCCAGTTTAATTATTGTCTTCCTGTTTCTACATTGTGATTTCTTGTTTGGTGACGGTCTATGTTCTTGCACGTGTAACTGAGCTGAGGTATTCTGTTTATGTAATTCCTATTTGACATTGCCACTTGTTCTCTTTCCCCAGTAGGTCATGTATTGCTGTTCTCTGAAATGTATTGGTTTAATATTTATAGTGTTGCCTTTTGATAGGTAAGGTCTTGTGCTTTGTGAGTCCTGGTAGTGCCGTTATGATACGGCAGGTTTGCTATGGGTTCTAAATGGGCAGTGTTTGTAGTAGTTCCTAATGTGCCTGGCAGTTGGCACTGGATTATAGTAATGTAGAAATCTTTTAGTCTTTCTTTATCCATACACTCATTAAGAGGCATGTTTACTAAAAGTTAGTGTATGGTAACATTATGCAAATATTTATGCAAATGAGGTCCTTATGCAAATGAGGCCCCGCACCGAGTCTCCGCACATGGCCCCGCACCCCCCTTGGGCCGCCCCTGCATACCTGAATAAGTTGATTTCAAGGGTTTGTATGAGTTCTGCTTGGGGATCTGTGAATATCTTAAAGAGCACAAGGGGCTCAGGAAATAATGATTAAGCTGAGATGTGGAATGTTTCCAAAGAATATGGTATGATATCTGGGAAAGGTAAGAGTTAAACCAATCTAGCACTCTTATATAATCAGGCATTATTCCTGAATCAAAGCTCGTAGAAACTATAGATGTAAGGTAGTGCAAAGAAAATCTTGGAATGGGGATTTATTCATGAGGAAGGAATGGGATCAATGGATACATTAGCAGGCTTCAAAGAAGCTAAATATTTAATCAGTAGTAAAAGAGGATGGCAAGTTAAATTTTGATATGTTACTACTGGGTACTATAATAAGGGATGGTCCAAAAGTAGAATCAGAGAGAGTCTGGCTGTTGGTAGGTACAGACACATTAATAGACTGTTTCAAATTTGTCTCATTGCTGCTGGGGTTCAAAATGGCAACTATGACCCCTAGCTGTAGTCTCACAACATTACTGCTAGGTGTCAAGCAAACAAACAAGTGGAGTGGAGGAGTAGCCTAATGGTTATAGCATCAAGAGACCAGGGTTTGATTCCCACTAGTACTCTTTGGGCAAGTCACTTAACTCTTCATTGCTCAGAAAAATCCAAGTTATCAATGTCCCTGTTTAATGTACATTACCAAGTTTAAGTTACAATGTAAACTGCTTTGAATGAAATGATAAAGCAGTACAAAAATATTTTTAAATAAATAAGGGCAAACACTCCTTATTTGGTTCCTTGACACCTAGTAGAACTATTCAGTCATCAGTTACACCATTGAGTCAATGCTGATTCCTGGCAACCCAGTGTTGTCTTGGTAAGGAGTGATTAGAAATAGATTGCCAGACCTTTCTTCCAAGGGATTGGCAAGTAAAGTGACTTGCCTAAAGCTACATGGGGTGTCAGTGGGAACCTTTGCACATGCCACTTATTAATTTTTGCACCTAATGCACATTAAGTGCAAAACCTTACCACACTTTAGTAAACAGGCCAAAAAAATATTTTAAGTTCTAATGAAACAAATGAACTTTCCTAATATCAGGTCCTCGCAAATATACATATAAATTTAAATACATCAGTCATGTTTTCAAAGTTAAACAGTGGCATTTCTGTCAAACCTTCATCTCTTTGTGATCTGTGGTAAATTCTCAGCTTCTGGGCTGCTTTAGCTTGTACTTCCCCTAAACTCCTGGATTAAAGATGATTTGATTGTTTTTAACACACTATTTTCTTTTTTTTAACTTTTGAAATTATTTTCTTATTTTATCCCCTTGGCCAGGGAATAATGCTGTGTATTTAAGTGTTTCATGATAAGGTATTATATATTGAGGCTTCATTTTGGAAATACATTTTAACACAATAGGAGTCTGAAAATGGTCTGCTTTTTCTATCATCAGTGCATGAATATCCTGTTTTAAAAACTGTGCCATCTGAATCCGACAAAAAAGGGCGAGTCAATGACCCTGGATGTTCAGTTCTGGAATGACAATACTTTTCTGGCCTCAATCAGTCTCATTCTAGTTATGCAGTTTGCATTTGTCATTGACTCATTTGTAAAGTAGGCAAAGCAGAATGATCTAAGAGGAAGCTTATTTGGATATGTTAATGTATTTCATTTTTCAGTTTGATGGAAATAATTTAAAAAAAATGGATAGTTTAAAATATCTTGCACTCAGGTAAGATTGGATTTAGAGGGATTAGTATAAATGAAAAAGAATCTAGTTAAAATGAAAGAGAACTCAGAGCATTTTTGGAAAGATAAAATACTAAATGAAGAACAGACTGGAATTCAAAAATATTCATTTTTAAAATGTCATTGCTTTTAAGGATAGCATTATGCATTTTTTATTAAGTTTTCTGAAAAAAAAATCTAATTGTATAGAATTTATTTAACACTTTCTCTGCCCATGAACACTGTACCAAATATCTGCCAACTGTTCCGGCATATAGGCCCTTTCTTTTGGAACCACTCTGGCACCCCAATTCATAACAAAGTTATGACTGTCATTTATTAAAGTTCCAAACATATGCTGATTATTTTTACCAATAATCCCACAAAGCCTTGTAGATGACATCAGATAAAGAGTGAAATGGCCCTTTCAGTCTGCCCACTAATGTTATTAAGATTCTAACTGCCATACTGACTAGGTTATACTCATTCTTGCCTGCCTTAGGATTGTATAATTGCTTCTCTATATGGGTTATCTCTTTCTCCTGCCTTGTTTCCCAGTTGTACAGCTTCCATTACTTTGAAAAACGTTTTTCTTTCTTGTGCGTTAATGCTTTTCATATATTCATCATCTGTATCATATCTTCCCTGTCCCTTCTCGCCTCTAGGGTAGACATATTTAGATACTCAGATCTCTTCTAGTATGTCTTCTGATGCAGAGCACATACCATTTTCACCATTTTCCTTTCTGCTTCCTCTAACATCCTCCATTCTTAGTGAAATATTGCATCCGAAATTGAATGCAGTATTTCAACTGATGCCTCAACAACAGATTGAACATAGGCATTATCACCTCTTTTTTTTTGTGCTGGTTATCACATTATTTTGTTACCATAAAATCATCAGACACTATCACCGCAAGGAGTTCTTTTTTTTTTGTTTGTGCATATCAGCCTCTCTGCCTCAGATTTATCATTCAATATGTTTTTGCATTAAAACTTCACTATCAAGAATTCAACCAGTCTTCCAGTTTCTATAGATCACTTCACAAGTTGTAGACTCCCTCTGGGGGTGGGGTGTGGAGAGAAAGTCCACTCAGTTGCTGATCTTTCCTTTGAACCCTTGGGCAATACTGAATAGCACAAGTCCCTAAGGAGTCTCACTACTTACCTTTTCCTCCTCTGAGTCAAGTCCATTTATTACTATCCTCTGTTATTTTTCAGTCAACCAATTTCCAATCCAATTCAATACCTTGAGGGACTAGAAAAGGGGACTGCTACTTCTGGAGAGAGATCTGTAATTGTGAGTATATACATCTGGTTATTTTTCTGAAGGGACTTCTTTGGATTAAAGCTGATTAATCTGTGAACCCAGTGTATTTGTTAAATCAGTCAGGGCCTAGTAGCAGCAGTTTAAGTTTAAATTTAAAACACAGAAGAGAGCTTTCTGGTTAGATTTCATACCCAGCAGAGAGCTTGTAGTTTAAATGTAATACCCATTCAGGGCCTAGTATCAGCAAAGTACTTTTAGTTTAAATTTAAAACACAGAAGAGAACTATCTGGTTAAACTTAGAACCCAGTAGAGATCTTCTAGTTTAAATTCCATAATAAGTCAGAGCCTAGCAGCAGCAAAGAGCTTTAATTTAAATCAAATCAGAATATAACTTAGCATAAAAGGAAAAACAGGGTCAGTATTCTTTGAGCAACAAATAAAGTATTCTAGAGACCTTTACAAAGAGGCCTTCTACCTAGGGGGCAAGAGACCTGTGAAATGTTTTCAGTAGGTTTTAACGCCAGGTGGAAGGTCAAAAGGCCATTTTGAAAAACTCCTTCTATTCAAGCAAGGACTGTTAATCACCCAGGAAGTTGGTCACAGCTTACCTCAGAAGCACAGAACAGGGTACTGTGTAGCAGTCCTCTTTTAATAGGTGTTAATTCCCTCCCTCCCTCCTCATCACCCACCCACCCACCCACCCCTGGGATAATCATAGCTTTATAGGTACTTACACATCTTAAAGAAAAGGAGGTGCTCTCAGGTGCAGCTCGTTATCCAAGTCAGTCATAAACTAAGGACCTGAGATTAATTAAGCTTCAAGTGAACAAGGTATATTAAACGTATTAGGTACAATTTTATTAGTATAAGTATCCATAGCAACCCTTAGTAAGTAAAGAACTTAAAGATCTAAACACAAGCTTAAAACTAAGATGCAGACAGCAGTCCAGCAGCAAGATGAGGGCTTTCCAGTCTATTGCATTGAGTGTCACATATGTGATTTTCTCCCATTTGGTGAGAGGTCTTACGTGTGCACTAGGTGCAAGGAGCTCTTTGCTCTCAGGGAAGGAGTCCGTTCTCTAGAGGCTAGAGTAGCAGACTTGGAAGACATAAGACAGATAGAGAGGTACATAGATGAGACCTACAGGGATATAGTCCTGAAGTCCCACCTCCAGTCTGGCGGCATCCCTGTTGCCATGGAGGAGAGAGATCACGTGACAGGAGAGCATCATCCTGGTGTGGCAGGAAGTGATCCTGTAACTAGGCCCTGTCCTCCAGGTGATGTAAACCCCTCTCGCACTGAGGAAGTTTCTCCAGGGCCATGTACCCATAAGGGAAGGGTTAGGACAGCCGTTATAGTTGGTGATTCGATCATTAGGCAGGTAGATAGATGGGTGGCTGGTGGACATGAGGATCGCCTAGTAACATGCCTGCCTGGTGCGAAGGTAGTGGACCTCACGCGCCACCTAGATAAGGTCTTAGAGAGCACTGGGGAGGAGTCTGCTGTCTTGGTACATGTCAGTATCAATGACATAGGAAAATGTGGTAGGGAGGTTCTGGAGGCTAAATTTAGGCTTTTAGGTAAGAAGTTGAAATCCAGAACTTCCAGGGTAGCATTCTCCGAAATGCTTCCCATTCCACGTGCAGGACCCAAAAGGCAGACAAAGCTCCGGAGTCTCAATGCGTGGATGAGACAATGGTGCAAGGATGAGGGGTTTGGATTTGTTAGGAACTGGGGGACATTTTGGGGAAAGGAGGGACTCTTCCGAAGGGATGGGCTTCACCTTAACCAGGATGGAACCAGGCTTCTGGCATTAACCTTTAAAAAGGAGACAGAGCACCTTTTAAACTAGATAATAGGGGAAAGCCAACAGTCACACAAGAGCACATGATTTGGAAGAATGTATCCTTGAAGGATACTACCAAAAGCAGAGAGGTTCCAAAAAAGAGTAAAGTAGCCCAAATGCCCTCGAGTATGGAGCAGACAGAGCTTAAAGATCCCAAATTACCCATGCCTACCAATAGCCAAATTAATATGAATAAAATACAGTCTCTAAAATGCTTGTAGGCAAATGCTAGAAGTCTAAAAAATAAGTTGGGAGAGTTAGAATATATAGCACTAAATGAGATATGATTGGAATCTCAGAGATATGGTGGAAGGAGGACAACCAGTAGGACACTGTGATACCTGGGTACAAACTATATCGTAATGATAGAGCTGATCAAATTGGTGGAGGAGTTGTTCTCTATGTTAGAGAGGGCATTGAGTCAGAAAGGATTAAAGTTTTGCAGGAAACAAAATTTGCTGTAGAATCTCTATGGATTGAAATTCCATGTAAAAAGGGGAAGGCGATGGCAGTGGGGGTGTACTATCGACCGCCTGGCCAGAATGAACAAATGGATGATGAAATGCTCAAAGAAATCAAGGAAGCTAACAAAAGTTACAGCACAGTAATAATAATGGGTGATTTCAATTACCACGGTATTGACTGGGTCAGTGTCACGGCAGGACATGCTAGGGAGATAAAGTTCCTAGATGAAATAAATGACTGCTTCTTGGAGCAGCTGGTTCATGAACCGACCAGAGGGGAAGCCACATTGGACCTAGTCCTTAGTGGAACACCAGATCTGGTGCAAGAGATAAGGGTGTTGGGGCCACTTGGCAATAGTGATCATAGCATGATCACGTTTGATTTAATTAGTGGAGGAGGGATAGTAAGGAAATCCACAGTACTACCTTTTAACTTTCGAAAGGGAGACTATGATAAAATGAGGAAAATAGTTAAGAAAAAACTAAAAGGAGCAGTTGCAAAGGTTAAAGACTTACATCAAGCTTGGGTGTTGTTGAAAAAAAACTATCTTGGAAGCCCAGACCAGCTGTATTTCACACTTTAAGAAAAGTGGAAGGTAGTCCAAAAAACTGCCAGCATGGTTTAAAGGTGAGGTCAGAGAGGCTATTGTTGCCAAGAAAGCATCTTTCAGGAAATGGAAAAAAGAGCCAAACGATGAAACCTGGAAACAACACAAGCACTGGCAAGTTAAATGCAAGGCATTGATAAGGCAGGCAAAGGGAGAATTTGAGAAGAAGCTTGCTGTGGAAGCAAAGCACGTAATAAAGACTTTTTCAAGTACATTCGTAACAAAAAACCTGTGAGAGAGTCAGTTGATTCATTTGATGATAGAAGAGTTAAAGGGGCACTAAGAGGCGACAAGGCGATAGTGGAGAGACTGAATGAATTCTTTGCTTCGGTCTTTACTGAGGAAGATGTAGGGATGTTACCCATGACTGAAGTGGTATTTAAAGGTGCGGAAGAATTGAAGGAAATATTGATACATCGGGAAGATGTATTACAACTATTAGATAAACTGAAGAGTAACAAATCACCTGGACCAGATGATATACATCCAAGGGTGTTGAAAGAACTGAAATGTGAGATTGCAGACCTGCTATTAGTAATCTGTGAACTATCATTAAAATCATCTCTAATACCTGAAGATTGGAAGATGGCGAACGTAACACCAATTTTTAAAAAGGGTTCCAGGGGTAATCTGGGAAATTACAGACTAGTGAGCCTGATGTCTGTACAGGGAAAAATGGTAGAAACCATCATAAAGAACAAAATTGCTGAACATGTAGATAGTCATGGCTTAATGGGAGACAGGCCAACATGGCTTTAGACAAGGAAGATCTTTCTAATCTGTTGTTTTTTTGAAGGTGTGAATAAACAGGTAGACAAAGGTGAGTCGGTTAGTATAGTGTATTTGGACTTTCAGAAAGCCTTTGACATGGTCCCTCATCAGAGACTTTTGGCAAAACTAAAGAGTCATGGGATAGCAGGCAGTATACTATTGTGGATCAGGAACTGATTAAAAGATAGAAAGCAGAGGGTAGGGCTAAATGGCCAATTTTCCCAATGGAGAAAGGTAAATAGTGGTGTACCCCAGGGATCTATGCTGGGTCCGCTGCTTTTTGACATATTCATAAATGACCTGGAAAAGGGAATAACAAGTGAGGTTATCAAATTTGCAGATGACACAAAACTATTTAAAGTTGTTAAAACCTAAGAGGATTGTGGAAAATTGCAAGAGGATCTTGATAAATTGGAAGACTGGGCATCAAAAAGTCAGATGAAATTTAATGTGGACAAGTGCAAAGTTATGCACCTAAGGAAGAACAACCCAAACTATGGTTACACGATGCAACGTTCCACATTAAGAACCACCACCCAGGACAAAGATTTAGGAATCATTGTGAATAACATGTTAAAACCCTCAGCCCGGTGTGCAGCGAAAGCCAAGAGAGCAAATAGAATGCTAGGTATCATAAGGAAGGGAATGAAAAATAAAACAAAGGATATTATAATGCCTCTATATCGTTCCATGGTGAGACTGCACCTTTAATATTGAGTGTAATTCTGTTCGCCATATCTTAAAAAGGATATAGCGTTATTAGAAAAGGTTCAGAGAATAGCCACCAGGCTAAAAAGGTTAGGACTCTTTAACCTGGAAAAGAGACGGCTGAGGGGAGAAATGATAGAAATCTATAAATTAATGAATGGAGTGGAACAGGTAAATATAGATCGATTGTTTACGTTATCAGAATATAGAAAGACGAGGGGACATGCAATGAAGCTACAGGGTAAACTATTTAAGACTAATAAAAGAAAATATTTTTTCACTCAACGTGTAATCAATCTCTGGAATTTGTTACCGGAGGATATAGTAAAGGCTGCTAGTGTAGCTGGGTTTAAAAAAGGTTTGGACAAGTTCCTGGAGGAAAGGTCCATAAACCATTATTAAGAAGGGACCCAGGATATCAGTGCTTAACCCAATACAAGCATTGTGGAACCTGTGTCTTGGGGAAACTGCTAGGTATGTATGACGTAGATTGGCCACTGTTGGAAATGGGATACTAGGCTTGATGGACCTTGGTCTGACCCAGTATGGCATATCTTATGTTCTTATGTTCACCCTTTGACCGCTCAATTTATTTATGAGCCTTCTATGGAGAACAATATTAAAACTTTGTTGAGATGTATGGAACATCTCAGTTCCCCATTAGCATTATTTTGTCTATTTTCTGAAAATAAGTTGTGCAGGATTCTTTATTTTTAAGAGCTTCATTTAATGAGAAACTTTAACTGTGACTGTGTCGGAATAATGCCCAGGCTACACATATGGATTGTTTGTTAAAAGGACTGAAGAAGATGGAGGATATCATGAAGGCTAAAGACTAATGCTGTCTGCATTGCTATCATAAAGTCAACATTTTGTTCCTTTTGTAATAGAGAATACTGTAGTAGGAGGATCAATGTTTGCTTTCTTATTATCAAGGCATTCCGATCACCATCTGTTCACTTTCCCAAGTTGACCACTGCCTGAACTTGGCATGTATGAATCAAAAAAAACAGACTGACCAGGCATATTATCTCTTTTGAAGTCTATCTATTGATGTTGATGAAATTTGCTGTTTTAGATAAAAATGACAGCGTTCCAGAAGAGTTATAGGATGACATCAAGAAGGTTGTATTGGAAGAAAGTGAGAAGTCTCTACAAAATGTTAAAAAAAGCAAAAACAACCAAAATGGATGACCAAGAAACTCTGAAAATTGCTCAGAAACGCAAAGAAACTAAAGTGAGAGGGAAAGAGAGGTAATCGCAGAAATCAGCAGAGATTTACAACATGCAGCAAGACATAGGAACATGACAATAGAAAATGACCACATGGCCTATCTGGTCTGTCCTTTCATATCAACCACTACAACAATCCCTTTTTTCCTTTAGAGATCCTCTGTGTTTGTCCCATGCATCTTTGAATTCAGATACTGTCCTCATCTCTACCACCTCTACTGGTAGACTATTCACAGATCCACCACTCTTTCCATAAAGAAATATTTCCGCCTATGACTCCTGAATCTATCCCTTTCACCCTCATCTCATGTCCCCTCATAGCAGAGCTTGCTTTCGATTGAAAGAGGCTCTCCTCCTGTGCATTTATGCTACAGAGTTATTTAAACGTCTCAATCATATCACCTCTATTCTGTATTTCCTCTAAGGTGTACATATTCAGTTCCTTAAGTCTGTCCTCATATGCTTTATAATGAAGACCACCAACCACTGACTCCAGCCTGTTTATATCCTTTTGAAGGTGCAGTCTCCAGCATTGCACACAATACTCCAAATGAGGTCGCAAGAAAGACTTATACAGAGGAACTATCACCTCCTTTCTTCTGCTGGACATTCCTCTCCCTATACACCCAAACATCCTTCTAGCTTTTGTAGTCACCTCTTCTACCTGTTTAGCTACTTTAAATTCATCAGACACAATCACGCCTAGGTCCTGCTCTTCTGTAGTGGACAAACGTACTTGGCCCCCATACTATATTGCTCTCTTGGATTGCTGCAGCCCAAATGCATGACCTAGAATTTTTTAACATTAAATCTCAGCTGCCAAATTCTAGACCATTCTTCAAGCTTAGCTAAATCCCTCCTCATGTTATCTACACCTTCCTTGGTACCTACTCTATTGCAGATTTTGGTATCATCCGCAAAGAGGCAAACCTTATCCGACAGCCCTTCCGCTATATCACTGACAGAGATGTTAAAAAGAATCGGACCAAGAACAGATCCCTGGGGCACACCACTGGTAACCGCCTTCTCCTCAAAGTGAGCTCCATTTACCTGTACCCTTTGTCACCTCCCACTCAACCAATTTCTAAGACAAGACAAGGAGAAGTACTACAATGATACATGCAAGGAAATAGAAGCAGAAACTATTAGAGGAAGAACAAGATCAGCTTTCCTAAAACTATGAAAATTAAAGAAAAACTTCCATCCTCAAATTGGAATGTTACAAGATGCTCAAGGATCCATGTTGAATGATGCTAAGAAGATCAGGAAAAGATGGAAAGAATATACAGAGTCATTATATGATCAAGATCAAGTGGACCAAAAGCCATTTCAACCTGTACCTTATGATCTGGAACTATTGGTGATGAAAGAAAAAGTCAAAGCAGCATTGAAAGCCTTATCAAAGAACAAAGCATTGATGGCGTTCCCACTGCAGTATTACAGCAATCTGATGCAGCTGTTACCATACGCATAAGGCTCTGCCAGGAAATTTGGAAGACAACATCATGATCAACAGACTGGAAAATATCTGTGTTTATACCAATACTAAAGAAAGGTGATCCAACTGACTATGGAAATTATTGCACAATAGCTCTGATCCCACATGCCAGCAAGATTCTACTCAAGATTATTCAGCAGAAACTACAATCATACCTGGAACGAGAACTGCCTGAAGTGGAAGCAGGGTTCAGGAAAGGGGGAGGAACGAGAGACATCATCACAGATGTGAGATGGATCCTTGAAAAGACTATAAAATACCAAAAGGATATCTATATGTGTTTATTGACTACAGCAAGGTTTTTGATTGTGTAAACCATGGGAAACTCCGGGCCCCATTAAGGAGCATGGGTATACCAAAACACCTACTTGTTCTCTTGCACAACTTTTACATTGATCAAGAAGCAACAGTTCAAACGGAACAAGGAGAAACAAAATGGTTTAAAATCAGCAAAGGTGTGTGACAAGGTTGCATACTTTCCTCCTACCTGTTTAATTTATATGCAGACCAAATCATCAGAGAAGCAGGACTGTATGAAGACAACAGAGGTGTGAAGATTAGTGAAAGAATCATCAACAACCTTCCTATACTGATGATACCACATTACTGGCTGAAAGTGAAGATCATCTGAAACATTTGCTTCTCAACATCAAAGAACATAGTCTTAAAATTGGCCTGCACCTTAATGTAAAGAAGACAAAGATCCTGACAACTGGCAAAATCAATAAGTTCATTGCTGATGGAGAAGAAATCAAAATAGTGGACAACTTTAACCTACATGAATCAAATATCAATAAACAGCAAGCAGTCAAGAAATCTGATGACACATTGCTGTTGGCAGAATGGCTATGAAGGACCTAGACAAGATTCTCAAGAGCAGAGATTCAACTCATTCAAGCCACGGTATTTTCAATAACATCATATGAATGCGAAAGTTGGACAGGGAAAAAGATAGGAAGAAAATCGATGGCTTTGAATTAAGATGCTTGCGACGAAAACTGTGTATACCATGGACTGCCCGAAGAACAAGCCAGTCAGTACTAGAGGAGATCAAACCTAAGCTTTCTTTAGAAGCTCAGATGACAAGACTTTGACTTGCGCACTTTGGACGCATCATGCAAAGAGAGAGATCATTAGACAAAGACATCAAGCTTGGCAAGGTAGAAGGTCAATGTAAAAGAGAAAGGCCAGTAAGGTGATGGATCAATACAATAACAGCAGCTATGGATGTCACTCTGTCAACAATGAGCCGCTTGTCTGAAGGCCGAACACAGTTTAAGACAACTATCAAGAGGGTCACTATGAGTCAACATCAACTCGATGGCACTTAACAACAATAACAACAATGAATATTCATATGCTTATAATGAACACACATGTGGAATGTGAAAGAGGTATGACTAAGGGGTATGTTTACTAAAGAGCGATAAAGGAGCAAAGGTACTGTTAATATGCGTTATTAGTGCTTCTGAGCAGTTAATGCTGTGGAATGCACTGATAACATTGGATTGACATTCAGAAACTAGTCCCCTAGCATTAAGGTAATAAGAGGTAGAGAGTGGGCCTTAATGGGGTGGAGACGGCACGACTAGGATGTGCTCCCTTAATGCCAGTGTTTGTTACCGTGTGTTAGAGCTCCCGGCGCTTGGAACCCTAATGCCATCTGAAAGTTCACGGTAAGGGCTATTTCTGAGGGGAGAGAGCCTATTTTAATGTATGCAATGTGCTTCACCCATCATAGTCCTCAAATAAGTGATAGTAATGCCTCATTGACAGCAACAGCATGGTGCCCCATTAATAAAGGGCACTATGTTGTTGGTCCCAAATTGGCAAAGGAGATGTCATGTGGGTGATGCAGTGGGGCTGGTTGGTCTACTAGGCTGACAAGGCTGTTGCCTAGGGTGCACATCTGTGATGTCTGGTATGACTCTACTGTGACAGTGACAGCACACATACATGCTGCCACAGTTAAAAAGGAGTCATGCAACCCCCACTGCCACTATGCTGCCATATCAGCATTGTGTAAGGGTAGGGGTGGCAGTCGCTGTGGTTGTGGCCTGCTGCAGCAAAATCTGTGTCGCGGCCCTGTGTGTCAGGTACGCTGCACTTTCCACTGTCAGTGGGATGGCAGGTATGTCAGCAGCAGGTACAGCAGAGCACATGGTGATCCCTCCCTTTTGAGGTCTAAGGCAGCACCACGTGTGCCCACATCCCCTTGTGGAGGGGGGTAGGAGCAGCATAACGTGATTAACTGCATGTGTGCAATGTCAATAAGGGCACCTGAAGCACTGAAACAGTGGCTGTGCCACAATGGCAGGGAGGGAGGGATTGGCCATGATTGGTGGACTCTGGCACCCAGCTAGTTTGTCGAGTGGATGGGCTGGCTCTGAGATCAGGATGCCCCCCACTTGCACATAGTGAGTGGATATGTGCATGTGAGGGAAAAAATATGCTACTAGGCAGGAAGACTATGCACTATGATAACAAACCATGTCAAAGGAAAAATTACTCCTGCCCCCTCACCTGCCAAAAAATTACCATAATCTGGGTGTGAACCGGTGATCCCTTCATAAATAAGTACTGAGTTAGTTACAGCCATCTGTGCTACATGTGAATCTAAGCTAACTGTAGTGGTCTGCAAAATATGAGATTATGCCATGACTGCCCCACAAGCACACACCAGGAAATGGCTTCATTGGTCATTCTGCTAGGATACCCATGGACTGGAATATGTACGTTCATGTATCAAGGCCTGCCCCTTTGACTGGACAGATCCCATATGTAAGACATGAATATCAGTTGAACCAACAGCATAATAAGACAGTGCAATATACATACCTAACAAGATGTCCCTCTCCCACACCTGCCGAACATACCTTGTCAGACAAGTATGGCATACAGCCACAGAGATCTAAGAAGACATAGGCATACCCCAACTCATGCTCTCATGCATTCAGACAATGCCCACATATATACTCATGGATTAATAAACCCACACTGTGACTTTGTGGCTCCATACAGATATCTAATGTGCATATAAGGAGAGTCATGTGTTCGAGACCTGCCTCTGGATCAGAAATGGTATATCCAGTTGTGTTAACTTTATCCTACATTTCCAAAGCTGTATCAGCATATGCAACCTTCAACATTTGCTCCAGCATGAGTCTAAACACTCAGTTGCCATACTGAGAAGCTGCACTGCCCACGGCTAGATGGCAGAGCATGCTAATAGCACCAGACACTGATCGGGCGTTGACAGCACCCAAGCGTTTCAGAGCACGCTAATAGCACCTGCACACTGAGCGGATGTTGACAATGGTGAAGCATGAAAGGAGGCCTACAGGGCAGGAAAGAATGCCATCCTGTATCACTTTTGGACAACGGGGTCATGTGTGTTTGTGTGTGTCTCCAGAGGAGTGTGAGCTGCAGCAATGCACTGTACATGCATGTGGTGCCCGGGATTTATGGCTGTGCATACAACATACTGCAAGTCAGCTATACAGCAACCCCACGTACTGTGTGAGACACCATTTACAAGCAGAAGGTTAGTTTTCAGTAAGTACTTGCAACCTGTAGCTGTGATGCTGTAATGCATTCCAAGTTGCACTATCATCAAGGCCCATCCCCATAGCATTCCCCTACACTTACCTCCCAACATGACATTGTTGTGCAGTTCACAAATCACCTGCTGGTTTGACTGGAGTGAGTAAGGGGGGGGACACATGTGTGTGTTGCAACCCTCACCTCTGACTGGGCCTACAGGCCTCAGGACACACTAATTTGCACAGGTGAAAGGCCTGATTAATGCCAATTGTCATAACAGCTGTATCCATGGCAACACTGTCAGCCCACTTGACTCAATTGCAGCCTATAGGGAACTAAGCTCAAGTGGAGGATTGGTTTATGTGAATGTCCAATTCATTCACTTAGTTGGTGACACTGGAAAGATTCTGCAATTTGCTTGCATGCATGTTGCTCTTGTCCTATGCTGCAGTTACAGAGTGCAATCCAGGGGACTCTTTGCTCCATGCAGTGTAAGCACATATGGGCAGGTCTATATCATGCAAATCTGCACACAATAAACACCATTTCAACATTGTCTACTGATCATTTGCCAAAGCATACAGTAGTACATTACCTACAGTATTACCCCAAATTGCTGTGGCAAAGTGCAATCAATAAATAAGTCCAGGAATCGATTGACAGGGTCCAAGTCAGTTTATTGTGCACAAGGCCTAGTCAGTCAAAGCTTCAATAGGTACTGAGCAAAGGTTTATACAGAGACATAACCATTTATACCTCTTTTTCAGTTTGATACATGACAACTTTCTATTGGTTCCAACTCGATACATGCAAACTTTTCATTGGTTATACATTCCCTTCATTTGTCCAATTAGAAATCCCTCCGGAGCCTAGCAACCGGCCCCCTCCTTTAGGATTGCTTGAACAATGGTACAGTTCTTAATCTCGTTACTTTTCTACTGCAAGGTTAACTTCGGCTTCTGGAATGCATATACTGTTACATTTCTGTTCTTTCACACACAAGAGAATAATAGAAGACTTATGAATTCATGAAAACTTCTTATTAAGCATTTTAAAACAGCTTTCTTATTTTTCACAGATTTTTGGTTCTTTTCTAGCTATAATGGGAGTTAGGATCCAGGCCTAACTTACAGGCCTTTCATAGTAGCAGGCCATGCTAGGCCATAGCCTACCTCATTCCCCCTTTGATTATTCTCACCCGCAAGTGAGGAAGGGTGAGAATTAAATCACTCATTAGTCAATTAACACATTATACTGGTGTAATAGCATCATCATCTTGGGGTATAGGATAATATCGCCACATAGCTAATACTTTCGCAGCTGCCTTCCGCTCTATAGTGTTATCAATTGATGATGTTATCATGCGTAAGCAAAGTGGTAGGAGACAAGGGAGCAACAAGCACATAACTAATATGAATAGTACGATAAACATCAGGGATTTCAGACCACCTATCCAAGAAAACAATGAACTAAACCACCCATCCATCTTTAAACTGTGCCAAGTCTGGACAGGCACAAATGTCTGCTCTCTCATCTGGATGGCTAAATCTTCCACCACATGCCCATTATTATCAATCTGTAAACAACAATTACTTAGATTCAACTTCCCACATACCCCACCTTCAGCTGCTAACAAATAATCTAAAGCTAAACGATTCTGATAAATGGCTGTGGGCATTTGTGTACTTTGTTTTGCTAGTAGGGTTAGTGCTTTACTAGTTTCATTGGTTATTATTTCAACAACAGCTTGCAAACGTATTATTCGATAAATCATATAAACAGGAGTACGATATCCTCAAGTCCCATCCTGCTCCCAAGTAGCAGGTCCATAGTATGAGATGATACTTTCTGGAGGCCATTCTTCACCATCCCATTTGTCCCATTGGCCTATTTTCAAGGCCTCCTTCAGCTGTCGACTTCTGTACACAGGATATCCCAGCTGTTCTCTCTGGGATGTTGGTAGAAGGAAAAAGGAAGGTCGTATGGTTCCCAATACACATGTGCCTCCCCAATGGTGAGGAAGTCTGGCATATGCTCGGGTTCCGCAAATCCAGTACATTCCAGGTGGTGCTTGCCAAGAATTATATGCTGCTAGGTTAGTCCAGATACTGGCAAGTCTGGGGAACTGGACTAGAGGATTGGAGGGTTCAGTAGCATTGGTTCCTGACCACCAAGATGTTTTCTTAGTGGTACTGTTTAAAACCTCTGATTGAGACAGACCAGCTGCCCCACTTCCATATTGAACATTGGTCCATAGCGAGAGAAACATAAATTACCCACAATGGAGTGGGCCAATACCCATTCACTTGTGGTATTGCGTATATTAGTCTGATTATATGGAACAGAATAGTTCAGTTCTTGTGCTTCCCAAGGCCATTGGTCTCCCATTTTTGTTCCTCCACAAAACAAACAATCTGAAACATGGAGACTAGAAGCAACTGCTCCCGCTAATTCAAGAAATAAGTTCTGGGAGGCAGGAGGGATTTCAAACTCTGATTTCATGGCTTCATAGAAGGAGTGATGTATATGATAGGGTGAGGATACATGGTGTTTAATCGCAGATATAAAATAGTCCCAGGATCTACACCTCCTCCTGCAATACGCAACCCAAACTTGTATCCTTGCTTCCAGTGGCTGGGGTTGGCTATGAAGAGTCGTAGAGGATTACAGGCACCTTTCTTTCATTTCTTAGGTTCTGGTATGCTGATCTTCGTTAGGCTGCCTTTGCGATGATCGCCGTCTTGTCCCGTCGGTGCATTCTTCCAGGTAGCAAAATATACACATTCCCATTTTGGGCAAAAGTAATCAGGTTTAGATGCGGTGGTGTAAATAGTGGCTGAAGTACTCTTTCCTGTACACTTTCCCCATCCATAGGCTCCTTCTGGACACATGTATTTATCATCATGGTAGTAGGCTCACTCCCATGACCCACATCTGTGGTAAGCATTTCTGTTGATGGCATCACAAGCGTCAAAGTTCAAGGTGATAGGTTTGGTGGGGTCGGTAAGGGATTTTGTCGCATTTAGGATAGCTCCATCTTCATCATTCCATCGTATCTCAAATTTATAGTATGATGGGTTTTGTCGAGGGGTGTAACAAGTCTTACTTCTTCCCTTTGTGTAAATGTTCAGTTCAGTGCCCTTATAAACACACCGGCTGACTGTTCCAGTGCAAGTATAGTAGGAATGATAGATCAAAGTCTGAGTAACCTTTTGTCCTGTTCGGGTGGTGGTTATGCAAGCTATACAAGGGGGTAGAGCAAAAGTCTTTTCCAGGATTCCCAGGATCACCACTCCCACAAGGCAATAGTGGAAGAACATTGTGATTACAGTCTCTGGAAGTTAACTGGAAAGTTGAGGATAATGAACTGTGTTGAGTTTTCTTCTGTTTCTGTAGTGATGGTCACTTTCGCGTGACGTAAGTGGACTCTGAAGATTCTCTATAAAGCTGGCTGTCTCCTCAAGGTGAGTCGCAATGGAGTCTCGGGATCATTTACTGATGTCCATTGGCCAGGATCAGGAGCAGCTACCGGCTTCACTCGACTGTGGTGGATCCAGGGTTCAAATTCTGCAACTTTCACTGCGGTGGGGGTTGACAGGATGACAACATATGGTCCCTTCCAATGCGGCGCCAGTGGGGTCTTTCTCCACTCTTTCACCCACATGTACATTCCTGGCTTGAAGGGATGCAGAGGCTCGGTCAGGTTGATGGGTAGTCGGTCTTGCACCCACGTTTGGAGTTTCTGCAAAACAGAACCTAAAGCTAATAGTTCTTGTCTAGTTATTTAAGATCCTATCTGTCTCATGTCTCCCTTTATTCCCTGCACTATGGGTGGAGGTCGCCCATACAAAATCTCAAAAGGGGAGACACCTAAGGATCTGGTGGGAGCTGAACGTATCCTAAGAAGGGCTATGGGTAGAACTTGGAGCCACTTCAGGTGTGTTTCTTGACAAAGCTTGGATAACTGAGTTTTCAGGGTTCTATTCATTCGTTCTACTTTCCCTGAGCTCTGGGGTCTGTAAGCAGTGTGTAACTTCCATTTTATTCACAGAGCTTGAGCTAACTGTTGGGTCACTTGGGATAGAAATGATGGGCCATTGTCTGACCCTATAGTTGATGGTATTCCAAATTGGGGAATGATCTCATGGAGAAATACCCTAGTGACTTCTCGGGCTTTCTCTGTTCGGGTGGGGTAGGCTTCTACCCACCCTGAAAATGTACAGACTAACACTAACATATAGTGATATCCATTTACACAGGGCATTTCAGCAAAGTCTATCTGAATATCACTCATGGGGGTAACCCCTACTGACTGAATTCTTGGGGGTGGAACAGGACCTTGCTTGGCATTATTTTTGGCACATATCAGGCATTGCTGTGCCACTGAGGCGGTCAGGGATCCTAGCAATGAAATACAGAAGTGTGGTCTCAGGGCTTTCTCCATGGCTGTTTTTCCATAATGTGTGGCTTGGTGGAAAGCTTGGACAAAGGCTGGTCCTAATGCTTCAGGGATGACGGTAGGACCTGGAGGTGGACTACCTTCTGGGGGTGGTAGCACTATCCAACCTTGTTCTGTTAAGACTCCTCCCTCCTTTTCACAATAATAGTCTAACTCTCTTGTAGTATATCGGGGTGCCCAAGAACTAAGGGGCACAGGGAATAGGGCTGCCTGCAGTACAGTATCTTGGGTCCTGACTTGTCCTGTGGTGGCTGCCTTTTGGGCGGTGGCATCTGCAAATCTATTCCCTCGGGCAACTTCTCCTGCTCCTGCCTGATGACCTCAGGAGTGCATGACTGCCAATTGTTTGCGGGCCCACACAGCATCTAATAACATCAATATCTTGGGCCCATACCTAATATCCTTACCCCCTGAGGTGATTAACCCTCGTTCTTTATACAAGGCTCCATGTGCGTGCAAAGTAGTGAAAGCATATTTGGAATCTGTATACACATTTATGCGGAGTCCTTCTCCTAATGTCAAGGCTCTAGTGAGGGCTATCAATTCAGCTTTCTGTGCAGAAGTTCCTGGGGTCAGGGCTGAGGACTCAACTACCAGATCAAGGGTCACCACTGCATATCCAGCACAACAATGTCCATTGATGACCAGACTGCTTCCATCTACAAAGAAAGTCCGTTCTGGGTCCTCTAGAGGGACATCGGTCAAATCAGGGCGACTTGAAAATACAGTGTCCATGGTTTCTAAGCAATTATGATCAGGTGGCCCATGACCAATTGGGAACAATGTAGCAGGGTTCAAAGCTTTGCTAACTTTCAACTGTATCTGAGGGTTTTCACACAACATGCTTTGATACTTCAACATTCGTGCATTGGTTAGCCAGAAGTTTCCTTTGTGTTCCATGAGAGTCAAGACAGAGTGTGGCACGGTGACTTGAAGAGTTTGTCCTAGTGTGAGTTTGTCTGCTTCGCCCACTAGAAGGGCTGTTGCTGCGACAGCTCTCAGGCAAGGGGGCCATCCTTTTGCAACTACATCCAATTGTTTTGACAGATAAGCTACTGGCCGTTGCCAGGTACCAAGAGATTGGGTCAATACTCCCAATGCATTTCCTTGTGACTCATGGACAAAAAGATGGAAAGGCTTCTGAACATCTGGAAGACCTAAAGCTGGAGATGACATCAGGGCCTTTTTCAAAGTTTGGAATGCTACATCTTGTTCAGGTCCCCAATCTAGTGGGGATTTTTCCATTCCTCTGGTGACTTGGTATAGTGGTTTTGCAATCAGGGCAAAGTTGGGGATCCATATGCGACAATATCCCGCGGCCCCCAGGAAGGTTCTTACTTGCCTCCTGGTGGTTGGTGTGGGGGATATTACACACAGCTTCTTTGCGTTCTGGTCCTAAATGTCGGATCCCACTGGACAACTGGAATCCTAGATACTTGACTTCAGTTTAGCATAGTTGTACTTTGGCCTTTTGAGACTTTGTATCCGGCATCTTTGAGAAGGTACAAAGTTCACTAGTGGCTTGTAGGCATTCACTTTCTGAGGTGGTGGCTATAAGCAAGTCATCTACATACTGAAGAAGAACCCTCTTTCCTGGGTCCACTGGGTAACTTGAGAGATCTTGATTTAGGGCAGCACTGAAGAGAGTAGGTGAATTCTTGAATCCTTGGGGTAATCTGGTCCAGGTGAGTTGACCCCATCTTCCTGTTGTGGGGTCTTGCCATTCAAAAGCGAATAAAAGTTGACTGGTGGGTGCTAGGTGCACACAGAAAAAGGCATCTTTCAGGTCCAGGATGGTGAAGTGAGTGGCCTCAGCGGGGATCAGTCCCAAGAGAGTATAAGGGTTTGGTACTACTGGGTGTATAGTTTCAACTGCATCATTTACTCGCCTTAGATCTTGTACTGGGCAATAGTCCCCTGTCCCATGCTTCTGTACTGGGAGAAGGGGGGTGTTCCAAGGTGACTGGCATTCCTTGAGAAGTCCATATTTCAGTAGTTTCATTAAATGGCAATGAATTCCTTCTATGGCTGGTCGAGGGAGAGGATACTGCTTCACATGCACTGGTTCCATTCCTGGCTTGAGGGTGACAATGACAGGGGCTATGTTCTTCGCTAGGCCAGGTGGATTATCTTCTGCCCATACTTCAGGTGGGGCTATAAGGTTGGTAGGTATACAGGGACTGGTTGACTTTATCGAAAGTGCACTATAGAACCGCCATTCTTCTTCTCGGGGAACAGTAAGCACCATCAATCCAGCAGGCTTTGGGTTCACAGTCATTTTCATTTATCCCCCTTCAGCAAAGGATATTTGGGCCTGGAGCTTGGCAAGCATGTCTCGGCCCAGTAGTGGGATAGGGCACTCAGGCATGTACAAGAACTGGTGCGTTATCTTCTGTCCCCCTAGTTCACACATGCGGTTCTGCAAGAATGGCTTTGTGGCTTTATTTCCAGTGGCTCCTATAATGGTGACAGATCGTGAGGACAGTGGAGCTACTGGCTTGGCTACTACTGAATGTTCCGCTCCTGTATCTACCATGAATTCCATGTATTGGTCCCCTATCTTTAAACTGACCATAGGCTCCTGGGGACCCAGGGTGAACTTGGAGCCCGGTCTGGCCTAGTCTTCATCTATGTCGTCCAGGTCATAGCCCGTTGCTACTGCCACTCCCTCAATGGCTTCTTCCCTCTCCTGCTGGAACTACGTTCGATCCATTCCTCCTCTCCTTCGAAATCTTCCTCCGGTCCTCCAGGGACTCCCTCCTCCCCTTGCAGGGGCGGAGTCCAAATGCGGGCACTCATTTCTCCAATGTCCTTCTTCCTTGCAGTAGGCGCATTGATTTGCACCCAATTGAGGCCTTTCGCTTCCGCGGACTCTTCCACGTCCTCTGGTCCTTTGATTAGGAAAACCTCCTCCACATCATTCGGTTTTAGCAGCAGCAAGAAGATCTGCCTTCTTCTTCATCTTTCGTTCACTTTCTCTGTCCCGTTCATTTTCATGATTCACAAATACTTTCTGAGCGACTTCCATTAACTGAGCTGTGTTCATGTCCGCAAACCCATACAATTTCTGCAATTTTCGTTTTATGTCTCTCTGGGACTGACTAACAAAGGCCGCATTTACCATGCGTAAATTTTCCTGAGCGGCGGGATCATATGGGGTATATAGTCTATAAGCTTCAGACAACCGCTCATGAAAGGCCGCTGGGCTCTCATCTGGACCCTGGAGAACTTCCGATACTTTCCCGATATTCATGGCCCTCTGGCCTCCCTTCTTCAGGCCCTGCACTAAGGCCTGGTGAAATCTGGTTAAGGCCGCCGCCCCCCTTTCTTCATTCGGGTTCCACCCAGGATCTTCATTGGGATATTCCGCAGCTGCTGCTTGCGGGGGATTTATTTCCCCCCTTTCTACAGGGTTCTCTTCTAACCATTGGAGGGCTGCTTGCCTGATTCGGCCTCGCTCCTCAGTAGTGAAGAGGGTGGACAGGAGCTGGCAACAATCGGTCCAGGTAGGCTGATGGGTTTGCATAATGCTAGACATTAATTCTGTTAATTCCTGGGGCTTAGCTGTGTAGGATGCATAATGCATCTTCCAGTTTAATAAATCTGTGGTGGAAAAGGGTACATAAACTAAGCTGGTTGGTCCTGGCGCCATCTGGCCCTGATCATTTAAAACAGGAATTCCAGGCACTTGGCGTAATGACATTAGGTGCCCTGCTTTCTCCTTCTTCTTGGGAGTTACGCTTCTTAAATCATAAGGCTCCCGGGCACTAGTCTCCTTGGTGGGTGACCCTGAACTGGCAGGAGAGCTTCCGCTTTCTATCTCATCGGAGGACTCGAGTCCCCCTGCTGTACTTGGGCCTGACTCGGGACTTCCACGCCGGGTAGGGTGCTTCTTAGGCTGTTGCTTAGGTATTTTCTGGGGCTCCTCGTCGGACTCTACTTCAAGTTGTGGGGCTATGGGGACTAATTTCTGTGGGTGCCGGGGTAAACTATCCAAAATATCTGAGGACTCTGGGTCAGAATGCACAGGAGGCTTTGCTTCCTTAGCCTTTTTGGTTCCCCTAGTAGTAGCTACAAATATTTTACAGTGCTCCTCATAACAGCGCTTCATCCATGAGGGCTGCTGTTCACATATACTTAACCAGGAATCTATTCAGGGGAACTAGTCGGGATACGCTCTCAGTATGAGCTGATGAATTCGTAAAACTGTCTCGAAATCAAAGGTGCCCCCTCGGGGCCATGAAGCAGCTAATGCGGGCCACTCCCTTTCACAAAACATTTGTAATCTGGATGGAGTCATTTTTATACCATAATCGCTCGAAAATCCTTTACGGAAATTCTTGATCATACATGCCAACGGAGTGTGCGTGGACTCCGTCCCTCCCATAATGTAGACGCACCTACCTACACTTCCTACGTACTCAACATACCTGCGTACGTTACGTACCCTACGTCCCTACATACACGTAATGACGTACAAGACAACGAACAATAAGGATAGGTAGTATGGCTGCAGGTAAGGGGTCCGTACAGCCCACAGAACACTGGGGGGGACAAACTCCACTCGCTTCCTCCTGTTCGCGACCTGGGCGCGGTCGCCCGGCCAGGAACTGCGCTACTTAGGAGTCTGCTCTCGCTCGGTCTGTATTCCAAGACCTCTCACTCACACGCAAGCATATTTCAACAAGATATCATATTTCAATATTTCAAGTGCCCAGGTTTTCTGACTAACTGACTACTCCAAACAAGAAGAGTTGATGGCTTCAGCTTCCGCTTTCCTTACGCGGAGCTTACTAGGACCGCCCTTATGGGAGGTGATCAGGCTCCCTTGTCTCGTGTATACTCATGCGAGATTTCCCAGTTAGTCTATACCAAATATACCAAATCAGTCTTGCGCACGCAAGATGCTGTCCCAGGCTGTTCTCTCTGGCTATCAAATACTTCAAAAATGTCTACTCACCGGATCCGGTCCCCGATACCACACCAGCTTCTGAGTTGGAACCTGGACTCCCCCGGGTCAGAGGTGTTGGCCAGCTGGACCCGATGGCCCGCCGAGGCAGGCAGAACCCTCTCCGGCACAAAGGGGTCGGCGGCGCCTGAGGTTTCCCCCGCGGTCGGACAGACACAGTTCCAACCGGGCCAAACCTCAAGGCAAATTACGTGGATTATTCACTTGAATACCATTTACCACTCGCACTTCCCGGCCAACGCACCAAGAATATGCTGTGGCAAAGTGCAATCAATGAATAAGTCCAGGAGTCGATTGACAGGGTCCAAGTCAGTTTATTGTGCACAAAGCCCAGTCAGTCAAAGCTTCAAAAGGCACTGAGCAAAGGTTTATACAGAGACATAACCATTTATACCTCTTTTTCAGTTTGATACATGACAACTTTCTATTGGTTCCAACTCGATACATGCAAACTTTTCATTGGTTATACATTCCCTTCATTTGTCCAATTAGAAATCCCTCCGGAGCCTAGCAACCGGCCCCCCTCCTTTAGGATTGCTTGAACAATGGTACAGTTCTTAATCTTGTTACTTTTCCACTGCAAGGTTAACTTCGGCTTCTGGAATGCATATACTGTTACATTTCTGTTCTTTCACACACAAGAGAATAATAGAAGACATGAATTCATGAAAACTTCTTACTAAGCATTTTAAAACAGCTTTCTTATTTTTCACAGATTTTTAGTTCTTTTCTAGCTATAATGGGAGTTAGGATCCAGGCCTAACTTACAGGCCTTTCATAGTAGCAGGCCATGCTAGGCCATAGCCTACCTCAAAATGAAAGTCAAAATGTACCTGTGTGTCTGATTGTGACTGTAGGACACTGAGCACTGACTGGTGCATGCACAATTTCAGCTGCCAAAATGTGGCACAGATTGTCATGTTGGTCTCTGCATTGCCTGCCACCATATGGGAAGGCAGTGCCTGGAGTTGAATGTTGGTATGGGGGTAGGGATGGGGAAAAAGTACCATATATGTTTCGAATGTGCCCTTGGTAGTATTGCTGGCCAAAGCCTATGTTCACATGCCCAGAAGCTATACGGGCCTACTCAATGTCTGCATGTGTTATATCAGAGGTCCTGCATGACAACTTCACCTGCTCCCCATGGACACTGAGTATGACAGTCACAAGGATGATGTTAGAGTATAAAGCAATAAAGCAATAACGCATCCAAGAGAATAAGAAATGCGGCCCCATGGTTCTCCCAAGAATTGAGAGCTTCTCTAACACAACTACGCAGACTAGAGAAAAAATGGCGCCGATCGCTCTCCACACAAGATTTGACAGCCTACCAACTCCACCTAACAAGGCACAGGGAAGCGATCTCAATAAAAATGAAACAGCACCACACTGACACTCTGAAAAGATCTCTGAACAAACCACGGGATCTTTTCAACTTGGTTCAAGCTCTTTCTAAAGAACCAACTCCTGAACAACACGTGGATATCCAACCACAAAACTTCGCTGACTACCTCCAGTCAAAGATCATACAGACCGACAAAATATCAACAGCCTCATTCCAAGACCATACCGGCTTAACCCCTTTATGCAAGTTTTCCATACCATCTAGAAAAAGCATTGAAGATACAATAGCTTCCCTCAATACCTCCACAGCACAAACAGACCCTTGCCCGGCTTTTTGGATCAAGGAGCTACGCAAGGAATTTAGTCCATTCATCGCAAAACTGACAAAACATTCCTTTACTACTGGTTCCTTCCCTACAACCCTCAAGCAAACATCAATCAGGCCTTTATTGAAGAACCCTAAACTTGATCCACAACAAGCCGATTCGTACAGACCAATAGCTAGTATTCCCATACTAGCAAAGATATTGGAGAAAGAGGTCCAAAGGCAAATTCAGGATCATATAGACTCCACAGCTCCCTTAGATCATTGCCAACACGGGTTTAGAGAGTACCATGGAGTAGAGACACTTCTCACCTTCTTATTCAATAACATATTCACAGGCATTGACAACATCCGACAAGGCTTTGTGCTCATCTTTTAGACATCGCTGCAGCCTTTGACTCGGTTCATCATGAGATTCTCCTCGGGCGACTGAAAGAAAAGGGAATTTGCAATACCGCGCTCGATTGGTGCAGTTCCTATCTAAATGGCCGATGTCAATATGTTAAATCCGGAGCAGAAGAGTCGAAACAATTCCATCAAACACAAGGTGTGCCGCAAGGATCCTCATTGTCATCTCTACTATTCAACATATACATGCAGCCCATCTGCAACATCATTAGATCATTTAACGTGAGCTGTCTGATATATGCGGATGACATCCTCCTATATATGCCTTTTTCGACCGTTCAAATGGACCTTACACCTCTTATAGAATGTTTCAATACCATATCGGATTGGCTACAAGCACAAAACCTCCGCATCCAGCACAAGAAAACGGAGGTACTGTTCATCGCTAGAGACCCAGACTTTACCCCACCAACACATATAAAGGTCAAGGAAGCGGAACTACAAACCAAGGAAACAATAAAATACCTGGGGGTCACCTTAGACCAACATCTGGACATGAAATGTCATATAAGCAACATTGTCAAAGCGGTCTATTTTAAAATCCGTTCACTCAGGCATCTGCGCTCCCTACTAGAGCCAGATGATTTCCGGACCATATACCAAGCACTGATCCTACCGCACTTTGACTTTGCCAATTCCATCTTACAAGGTCTCCCGCAATCCACACTAAACCCGCTACAACTGGCCATGAATGCTGCAGCAAGGATTCTCCATGGAGCCTCCAGAAGTGACCACGTGACTCCGATCTTAAAACAGCTTCATTGGCTACCTATACACGGAAGGATTATCTTCAAAACATTGATCCTCTCATTCAAGGCCATCAAGCGCCTATCCTCCACGGCACTTACTGAACTCATCCACACAGTGCCCCCCAACAGAGCCAGGAGGTCAACAGCCCTAAATTTACTAACAACCCCGAAGACCTTGACTAAATGCAATAACACAACAGCAAATGTTGGAATGCACTCCCACCAGACATTCGAGCTATTGCAGACCTGACCCAATTCAGGAAGGCAATCAAATATCACCTCTTCCTCCAATACTACCCAACCAGCGATGAATCTAGATAGCACCACCTAAGAAACACCGCCTTTTTTCAGCCCATACTCACAATGTCTCAAGTATTCGAAATGGACTCATTATTTATTGTACAATTCAACCCTGTTATAGGAATTTTACTTCATGTATATAGCCTATTTCACGTAAATAGCTCATTTATATAGTTCAACCCCTGTTATCCAAGTTTATACCCCTGTTCGATGTAAAACCAAACAGAATGTGTGTTTTGGTCACTTTGTTATACTGTAAACCGCGCTGATGCCGAATAGTGCGGTATATAAGCAACTGTAATAAATAAATAAAGAGGCAGGGTATGGTAGTGTATGTGTCGCCAGCAACCATTCCAACATCCATCCCCATGTCCAACCTGCCATGCTTCCACATGCTCTTGGGAGGGGAGGGCCACTGCATCTGCAGCATGGAAGAGCTCATATGCTGTACTGGCCAGTTTTGCAGCGTCCATGGCTAGAGACATGACTTCATATGGAAGTAAAAGCATGGCACAATGTTCAATGTTCACTTCCAAAAGCTGTGTAGGGGGATACTGTATTCTCCAGGAACAAGCAGGAAGTCAGTCCTCACATATGGGTGACGCCGGCACTGATGGAGCCCGTGCAGAGTATTTCCCCAGCTTTCAAGGAAAGCCTTTGGGACATGCTACCATGCATGCATGGTTCCCTTCCCGCCGAAGGGTGTCATCTTACTCAGTCTCATTTTCTCCATGGAGCCCAATGGACATCGGTCCAGTTTCCCTGCAAAAAAAAAAATCCTTGCTATATCCTTAAAAATTAGCTGTTCCCGGGGCGGAGCCTGATGTCCAGCGGGATGGTCGCATAACGCTGAGGCTCCCGAGAGGCCTACTCAGAATCCTGAATTAACACCGTACATACTTGGAACTTCTACTCTGATCTTGCCGGGGCACATTGGTGAGATGGCGGGGACCAAACCCACGCGCCTGGAATTTGGATCTCCAGCGGCTTCTCACGGCAAACGTTCCAAAACTGAACCTCCGTCCCCGCAGAAGGGGCTGGCCTTGCGCGAGGGCCCCGAAATGCAGCAGGAAATCCTCGCAGAGATTAGAGGGGTCAAAAACCTCGTGCAGTCAAACGGTGAAGCACTCCGAGCGCTGCGGGAAGATCTTGGTGTGCTGCAAAGCAAGCTAGAAGGGCTTTCTTCGCGTCAGGACAAAATGGAGAGCATATTGGACTCCCATGCGGCCCGGTTGTCCAAACTCGACAAAGTTGAACGTCAGGTGCGGGCCTTGCAGAAAGAAGTGGAAGATGGCAATAATAGAGCGCGCCGCAACAACATACGACTCGTGGGCATACCGGAGGGAGCGGAATCGGGAGACATGAAAGAGTTTTTATGCAAAATCCTCCCTTCCCTGCTCCAAATCACCTTTACCAAAGATTTGGAGATCGATCGCGCTCATCGTGTACCCACAAGCATAACGCTCAACAGGAAGACCCCGCGGCCTATCATTTTTCGACTTTTGAGATATCAACACGTGGAGCAAATTCTAAGTGCCTCTCAGGCAAAGGGCCATATGGAGTTTGAGAGCCACAAGATCTCCTTCTATCCTGACTTGGCTAAACCCACGGTCGACCGCCGAAAGCGCTTTCTGGAATTCCGGCCGAGGCTTCAACAACTACAAGCACGCTATGGCCTGATGTACCCGGCCAAGCTCCGAGTCACGCTTCACAATCAGACAAGAACATTTGAGGACCCTGATCTACTAGCGGAGTTTTTGGATTCCAAAGAAGCCGACTTGATGCGCTGACTTCCAGAATATTCCTGCAAGTATTTTCATATCCGCTGTACCTGCCATATTGGATCTGCCGCAGCCCAGCAAAGAGTCTGGCGAGGGCAGTTTGTTTGCCTTACTTTTGATGATATCTGTGACCCGACTCCATCTACCCACAGTAGCCTCGATGAGTATCAGAGACAGTGTTAATTATGGACTCTGGTGTTTCTTTTCTTTTTTTTCATGTCTTTCTATTTCCTCTCTAGGGCCTCCTCCCGCAGACATATGGTCGCCATATTCTTTGGGGGTTTTGCTTCTTCTCTAAGATACTTTGGTACATACTTTTCAATATGGGGTGTATTAGCCAGCATACTCGGTGATTATGTCATTGTTGCACAGATTCTGATTATGTTGTATGTTTTCAAGCGCCCTTACCTAAAATGTCTATTACCGATTGATGGCACCATGTAAGATTTTCTCATTGAACGTAAAAGGAATCAATAATCCGATAAAACGGAAGAAAATCCTAAGCTACCTAAGTCAGGAAGCTGCGGATCTGATTCTTCTCCAAGAAACGCATTTAAATTCGAAGGAAACTCTTAAACTCAATATTAAACCTTACATGGTGGCCGCCTATTCCCCAGCCGTTTCTATCTTACACCTTCACGAACCTCTCTCTTGGAAGATCGTGGGACTCCGCTCTGTGGCGGAGGTCCCCTCTCTTCCTAAGAAGGGTCGCTTTCTCCTTGATTTCATGCTGGGTATAGCCATATGCTTAATCACGAGGAATTGGAAGGATAGCTCTCGACTTACTGTCAATGAATGGTGGAACCTCGTCTGCTTATATAGTAAATATGAGCAGATACCTCGGAGAGCTATTCCCCATGCCCAAACTCACTCTCGCTTGTCTAAATGGCAGATGCTTAATGATTATGTACAATCTGCTCATTGTTCCAACATGCCTGTATAATGTGCACTCATCATGTTTCAGATCACCGTTAGGTTTTGTAACACAATAATGTAAGTACACGCCCGCTTCGGGAATGATTAGTTTTCTAGAGAAGAAGCAGGGGGGAGGGGGGTGGCAGGGGTTTACTTTGGTGTATGTATTACACTTTATGTATCTGTCTTTTAGCTGTACGTCTTCCTTTTCCTTTGTTGTTATAAAACGAAAATAAAGAATTTAAAAAAAAAAAAAATTAGCTGTTCCCAGTTTGCATACTGGTTCCTCTTACCACCTTGAGCTGGCACTTGGCCCGGCGCTGTTCTTAGTTCCTTTTTCCTTTTTTTTGATTAAGGCTTGCCTTGACAAGTGTTCACGCCCTTTTTCACCCAGGGGTCATAGATCCTGGCTGGGTGTTTCTCCCCATGTCCCCTAGTGGGTTCAAAAAATGTGACCACTGCAGTCAAACCATGTCTGTTACTGACACCCATGACTGCTGCCTATGCTGCCTGGGACAGGACCATGATAGTACCTCCAGCAACCTGTGCCAGGCCATGACACCTAAAACCAATAAAAAGGGGTCAGAGTTGTAGGAGAAACTGTTGCCCAGATCCGACTCAGTACCAGCCTCCCTGATGCTGAGCTCCAAGCCCAGCACTTCCCGAGAGGGCTGAGTTTCCTCGGAGACCCATGGTGGTGGCTCCGCTGAGACCTAGGACCCTGAGCTCAAAAAGAAAAAAATCCTCATAGTCTGTCGAGGTTCTACCAGAGAAACCTGGTAAGACCACCTGGAGGAACTCGGGCGACTCCGAGAAACATCCCACCAAGGTCCTCAGGAAGGATGCCTCAGCTGGCAGAGACCATGCGATGGTCTTCAAGGCCATAGTTTTCATTGAGGATGCATTTGCAAGAATGTTGGCACTGGACCCGGGATCCTTGGTGCCCACATTGAAAGCTATGGAGCCTTCTGGCTTGGAATCAAAAATGACAGCCATGGAGCAAAACATCATTGCTATCCTGGCCATGCAGCAGGCAATGATGGCAGGTTTGTCTGCATCATCTGCCCCGACGACCGGGCTTCCGACTGCGGAGGGAATCCCGGTCATCAAGCCGAACACTGAGCACCAGTGGTAAGTCCTCGGCACCGATCAAAGTTCCAGTCCTGTTCCTTGGGCAATCCATTCCTTTCTGGCCAGTTTCTGATTCTCAGACTTCAGGTCCTCGGGAGGGCTCCTGGCACTTTGGCATGGGCCTCAAGCCAAGGAGTTGTAGGGCCTCAAACTCATCCTCCCCACCTCAACTCCGAGTGGGAGACTAACAAGGAGGCCTCCCCAGAAACCAGACAGCACTGAGACGTCCCCTCAGATATGTCTCCCCCGGTGCCCCAGCGCCATTCTCCTCCAGAGGACGTGGCATTGACAAGAGCCAGAGCCCTCTCAGTGCAAACCGAGGTGGAGGAGGACCCACACACTGATGAGCTGAAGATCCTCCAGTTCAAGTCTCCACCCAAGGAAACTCTCATGGTGCTGGTGCAGCTGATTCTCGAGTGGCTACTGCTATGAATATGAGAGACCCCGGCATCGGTGCCAGTGGTCAGCTGATGCCTTGATGCCATATACCACATCAGGAAGGGGCCGGGGTTCCACAAGTCCCAACTCCCACATAACTCCATGGCTGTCGAGTTAACCATGCAAAAACTCAAACGTCAGAAGGCCTACTCTTTTGTCCTCCCTGGCAGGGATGCTAGAGACCTTGACACCCTTGGACGCAAGTGCTACTAGGGCTCAATGCTGGGATGTCGAATCCAGGCCTATGAGATATACATAGGCATATACTTGCCTCCCCAGACAATGTGCAGCTACTGTGCTTCTGCTCAAGCTAACCACACCCAGGGAGAGTGGCAGCAGATGCCTTCCTAATCTTGTGATCAGAGAGCCTACTCTATGCATTTCCACTGACCCCCCTGGTCACCAAGACCCTCTTCAAGGTCCAGAGTGAGGAGGCGTCAGTTATACCAATCGCATTCAGGTGGCCCAAGCAACCCTGGTTCTCTCTGTTGCTATCCCTGTTGGTGGCACTCCTAGTCCTACTGGGCCAGGCTCTGGACCTCCTGTCCCAGGAGGAGGAGGGCTCCCTTATGCACCCCAACCTGGGGTCGTTAACGCTAAAGGCATGGCTGCTGAAAAGGTAGCGCTGACCCTTTCAACCTTCCAGGGGAAGTTGAGGAGATCCTTTTGGCCTTTTGAAAACCCTCCACCAGATGGGCCTATGCCTTTAAGTGGAGAAGGTTCTCCATCTGATGTGCGGAGGAGAAGAATCTCTTCTCCTGTCATGTGCAGCTGGTTCTTCAGTACGTACTGCATCTGTTGCACATCGGGCTGAAATCCAACTCGGTGAGGGTGCATCTGAGCGCCATAGCCATGCATCACCATCATCCTATCAAGGAAAAACCTCTCTCTAGCCAACCCTTGATCTCTAGTTCCTCCAAGGCCTCCTATTATCCAAGCCCTCTGGCGGCAGAATTAGACCGCAACCTGGTGCTCTACCAGCTCACTAAACTACCATTCGATCCCCTATCCACTTGCCACCTGAGATACCAGTCTTGGAAAGTGGCTTCCTGGTGGCCCTCACGTCCACTTGAAGGGACAGAACTTCAGGCTCTGGTGGTGCATCCACCATATACGAAGTTCTATAAGAAAAGGATGGTGCTCCGCACACACCCCAAATTCCTCCCAAAGGTGGTACCTTTTTCTACCTCATCCAAGAGTTGATCCTCCCCACCTTCTTTCCAAGGCCTCATGACAGCAGGGAGGAACTAATACTTCATACACTAGATTGCAAGCGGGCTCTGTCCTTCTACTTGTAATGGACTCAGGCCCATCGGAAAGCTCCTCATCTTTTTGTGTCTTATGACCCCAGTAGACTGGGGCTCCCCTTAACTAAGCAAACTCTATCCACTTGGGTGGCAGACTGTATTGCTCTCACTTATGAGTGAGCTGGCTTTTCCTTTGAGCACCATATCACAGTGCATTGCACGAGAGTGATGGCCACGTTGGTGGCTAACCTCTGCTCAGTGCCAGTGACAGGGATTTGCAAGGCTGACACATTGTCTTCAATTCTGTTGTTCGCAGTTCACTACTGCATGGACAGCAAGTCCCGCAAGGACATTGCCTTTGGTCAGGCAGTACTCCGTAATATTCTCGGGGTGTAAGCAACTCCTGCCCTCTGACCCTTCTGTGTTCAGGCTACCGGAATAATAATGTCACTGGACGCTATGGTCTTGCAGAGTCTCTCAGTGGGGACTCACCTTCTGCAACTCATGGCTACCTGATTGATCGCCGCTGTGCTGTCTTGGTTTGGTCCTCAGAAGCCTGGAGCTAGGGAGTCCCATATGTGAGGACTGACTTCCTGCTTGTTCCTGGAGAAAGCGTAGTTACTCACCTATAAAAGGTGTTCTCTGGGAACAACAGGAATCAGTCCTCCCTCCTCCCCTGGGAGTTGCCTCCCTACTGTGTGTTAGTTTTTATTGCCGTCCTAGCTATGTCATCTAACTGAGCAAGATGGCACCCTTGGGTGGAAAGGGGACCACACATTGTATAAGATGTTCCCAAGTTTAAAATAAAAGGGTACATAATGAGGAGCAGAGGATTCTGGGTATTGCCTAAAACAGAGCGGTTTTCACAGGATGCATATGAGTCAGAGATAAGGACAATGTCTGAGCCATCTTAACGTGGGTTTGTCACGGGCATGGCCTGGGTACACACATCTGTTCATGCTGACAGGCCACTCTCACTCTTACCGAGCTGTGACAATGTCACGGCTATGTTTTCTCATGGTGCTATATAAGGTCAAGTTACCACGATATGTGTGCTGTTTCTGTTATGGTAGTTTAGTCACAAGACAGGCTGTTAGCTGTCCATGCTGTTTATCCAAATTCAATGTGTTCATGGTGACTATGTACCCATGCAGTGTGTGCTGACTAGAAGACTGGGCACAGATAGTATGTGAGTTGCTGACACTGTTCAGTGTTTCCGAACATATGCAGGTTGCTTTAGTTGATCTAGTTAATTTGAATTGCCATACAGCGATGAAGCAGCTGTTCTTAGACTATTGTTAACCTGCTGATAACTATGGTCTTGCCACCACCCCTTTCTGCTTAAATAACATTTACTTCCTTCAGGGTCCTCAGAAACAGTTGCAGAAACCATAGGGATTGACATGAGATGCTATAGAAGAATTCCTGGCCAGCATAGGCAAGACACAAGGCCCAGATAAGACGGACCACTCCAGCATGTTACAATTGTACAGAACACCAAGTGATTAGCATCACGCACTGCAGACAATACTTGTAGCACACTAGCAATGAAATAGGCCTGCTCCAGAACCCGAAGAATCCAACTATTGCAGTGCTCGCTCTGGGGACTAGGTGATATGTGCCCTTCCTCACATCTAGGATGATTTCTGAAACTGGTCATTTGTACAAATGGCAGCTGTTATGTGCGAGAAGCACACAATGTCCCTGCATATTACAGAACTGATGTGATGGATCGCTGCAGTTTCCATATGGGCATCAGTTACAAATATCTGCTCAGATTGTGCAGTGCATCATGGGTAATGGGGGATGGGCTAACCAATACTGGCACCCAGAGCCCCAATTGAAGCCATAGTGGTGACTGGGATTACTGGAGCATTGTCCAGTAGCTGCTTGTCTTCTATTGTGTTGAGAGACATGTGCATGCCTTCCCCCCCCCCCCCCCACCCTGGAGAAGGGCAGTATGGTCTGTGATGGAACACATGGGTCATGAATGTGGTTTGAGTTAGGTGTATGTGCAGGTATACTTATCTTGCAATGTACAGCAGGTAAGAAGGCACTTCATGCCCTGCACATGTGCTGCCTCAGGGGTTAGTGCCACACTGCGGTGCAGCAGACCTCTGAATGTGACTACTGTTTGTTGTTGGAGATACAGTGGGGGGATTGGGTATCTTGACCTCACATGTGGCTTGGCCATTGGACAAGAGATGCATCCTGCAGCTGTGTATCTGTTATGCAGCTACAGTACTCAGGGCTTGATATTTGAAAGGCATTTACATGGTTTACAGCCCAGTAAACCATATAACTGCCTTAGATGTGGATATTCAATGGCACTTACATGGTTAGTGGCGTTGAATATCCCCAAGTCCCCTATGTGCTCCAATGCTATACGGTTAGCATTGGGACATGTTGGGAGCATTCTGGGGCGGAGATGGAGAATGGCGTCAACCAGGCAGCAGCGATATTGGATGTTGCCTGGTTAGTGATCTATGCTTTAAAGATAGTCAAGGAAAACTCACGCCTATCTTTAAGGTGCAGGTGCTAACCAGGCAGCATCCAATATCACTGTTGCCTGGTTAGCTTCAGCAGCTTCCAGCTTTTGCAGCATTCACCGAATATTCAATGCCTTCGATGCAGCATTGAGTATCTGGTTTAGAGGTCGGTGTGGAGGGCTTTGCGGTCCTTGGTGCATAACCCTTCAGAGATCCGGACAGCTGAATATCGGGTCTTGAGTGTCCAGTGCAGTACGTACTCATGTGTACCACTGTAAGCAGCCCTAGGTCTGGTGTACCATTGTCTCAGAATGTCCCAGCTGCATTGTTTCCTGTCCTAAGTTTCACCCATTGCAGGCAGGGACCTGCAGCCTCTTTGATTCTTGACATTTCTGTGCAGAATAGTGTGGAGGTGTAGCATAATGGTTAGAGCACTGCCTTAGTAAACAACAGACCAGGATTTGAATCCCACTTGTTCTCTTTGTGGCTGTGGGAAACTCACTTCAATATACTGCCAGGAACAGTCCTGGGTCTGCAAACATGCACATTGTAATCTTTCCCATCTGACAGCATGACCTCATTGGTTCTGCTGTAGTACAGTGCAAAGGGTCAGACATGTTCACCCTGCAGATGATTGATATATGAGTTGTACATGGTTGGACTATTTCATCTTTAACTGTGACTGAACATCTTTGGCTCCATCACATATATGCAGTACATGCAAGCACTTCCCACTTCTGGGATGGCCACCTGCATGGATCATCACACATCCTTACTTGCTCCATATGACCAATATTATTTATTTATTTAAAGTTTCTTCTATACCGCACTATTCGGCATCAGCGCGGTTTACATAGAACAAAAACATCTCAGTACATTTAAACAAGTATGAGTTTACAGATAACAGTTTAAGAACTTGGATAACTGGGATACTCTATTTGTAGAACCATTCCATTAACTATTTACATATCAGAGACAGTTGTCAATTTGTTATATGCATATTTATCAGGAAGACTGTATGATGGTTAGCAAAGCTGAGACAGCTGTCATACCCATAAAGCTGGTATCGGAATTTCCTCATGGCACAGCTACTATTTTTTCACATACACTATCACTGCATTTGTGCGGTCACATCAGGCACATCGGGACAGCAAGGCCATACAGCACTGTCATCTACCGCCATCCATCCTTTAGCCCATCCATCAGCATATGCCCATCATGTACAGTCATGTATTCTCCTGCCAGCTGCTACACCATGGCCCACACAGGAACATTTTCATCATTTTGCTATATCACTCACACCTCTCCTGTGCAGTCATCCTTTAGATGTCCACATCGTGGCAATGCTGGCTCTGCCAGGGAACACTTCTTCCCATTCCTATTCTATGTAAATAGTTCCCCATGTTTTTTCCAAGTTGATTCTCCTGTTATATGTAACACCGAACAACCTGTCGTTCTGGTCTTTTGTGTTATCTGTAAACCGCGCTGATGCCGAATAGTGCGGTATATAAAAAATTGTAATAAATAATAATAAATAAATAAATTCCTATGCCACACACTGACATTACAACAGATTATATTGGCACCCCTCACTGATACAGTATAGATGTCTCCCACATGCTGATCCCACCTACTGACTAACACGTATGATACATATAGATCTGACATGTCCATCAGCTCTTACCTTTCCTTCCATCCATCACCTAAAATGTTACTTTCACAAGGGCTCACTTATCCTGTCTTAAGGTGACTGCCATTTTTGGGTATTAAGGTGCACTCTTGGCATCTTAACGCCCAGTGTCCTCTTAGCACCTGTTAAGTGCAGCCAAGCGCCCTTACCACCGGAATGCCTGCTTTTCCCCCCCTGCCTTTAAAGCACAATAACACCCTTACTGCTGCTATTAACACTTGCTAACTGGTGCACCCTTAGCACTCTTTAGTAAACATCTTGCTATAAACTTCTTCTTCAAAAGTATAAACCTACAAAGGGCGAAACTGTACAAGCCTGCCCACAATATCACATATGAAAGTTGACTTGTCCAACAAAAAACGCCTGCGCTTTTTTAATAACATTTTTGTTGGACAATGACCGCGGGTGGGGATTAGCCAATACTGCAAGTTTGGTCCTTTTACTCATTTGCAGTAAAATTCCAGTAAACAATATTAACATGTACTCATCTTAAGTCCATAGTAGAGCCAAGAGCTAAACAGCCACAGTGCGTCCACAACACAGTACTAATGTTTCGGGCTTATATATTTAAAACTCTGCATCAGGTCAGCATTCTCTGCCACAATGCTGCATCAAAAAGCATGAATAAACTCGGGGAGTTATTTAAATACATAGGGGGTCATTCCGTGCAACGAAAAGTGGGGATGGACGTGGCGGGGAAGAGGTGGATCAGGGGTGGCATTAGGGCTGGCAGTGGACAGTAGTTGGCCCCAGACATACAGGGCCGATTCCAATGTTGGTCCTATACGTCCTCTGAGGTGGAATAAGTTCCCCGATCAGGCAGTGGATGGTAGACATGGGGCTGCAAAGTGGCGGGAGTGGGCAGAGAGCATTCCCCGCAACCCGACCCTGGCCTTTGCGAAAGCAATTCAAGAGTTGTTGGCTAGGGATTGTGGTTTTGCAATGGAGCAGCGGTGCCAAGGCAACCGGACACCATAGCACCGCGGTTTCATTGTAAAGCCCGGACTGAGTTAGTCAGGCAAGGCCTGTACGTGCAGACCAGGCTGAATCGCAGTCCTGGCCTGCACATACAGGCCTGTTCACGATTCTGATCCCGTAAGGCTAGATGTGCCCCACAGGATCAGAATTGCAACTCCCTCTGTACGTCTAGTTCCGACTGGGCGCACAGAGAGCCTGTACGTCCAGGATGAAATTGGGCTCATAAGTGTCTGATGTCACTGTTACTGCTGAGCCAATGGGGGCAGAGAACAACTGTGCAAACGCCTCCTAATTGGTCCACAAAATCACAACAAACTATACCAATCTAGTTCCAAGTTCAGACCATATGAGTAAAAGGACCCAATTTGCAGTAGTGGCTAATCCCCACCTGCGGTCATTGTCCAACAAAATTATTATTAAAAAAGTGGGGGTATTTTTTGGTTGGACCAGCCAACTTTCATATGTGATAAACTTCTTCTTGCCATACCCCCTTCAAGACCAAATGTACACAGCATACAAGCAATAGAGTCTTTATGCTATTCACTCCAACGATTTGAAACTCACTATTATAAGACATTATATCTGCACAATCTCCACAAGATCTGAAGAAACTATTAAAAACACTCTCTTCATTGAACGTTTTGGTCCTAATGACATTACCTAACTGTATACACCATAATCATCCACACACTTTTGATTTATGTATAACCCACATATTTAATGCCAAGTTTACTTGCCCATGTTCTATGTAACACAACTCTCTTGAACTTGTATACTGTTGTTCTATGTAAACCACCTTGGATTAAAGGCGGTATATAAAAACCTGTTAAGTAAATAAATAAATAAATACCCCTAAATATCGATTCCAACACCAAAACGCCACAGCCGATGTCATCTGAATTTCATTGCCTGCTGTCTCACCAATCTGTAATATAAGCAATTTAAGCTTACATAAGGTTGGTTAGCATTATATCCTTAAAAATGCATGTTTAAGGTTCATTTTATCTGCTTGTACCTTTAAATATCTATAAAGCATACATTTTTCTAATGCTTCACAGTATTAAGTGTACAATCTTATTTGAAAATAAGATAGGAACATAAGATAAACCATACTGGGTCTGACCAAGGGTCTGTCAAGCCCAGTACCCTGTTTCCAACAGTGGCTAATCCAGGTCACCAGTACCTGTCGGGTTCCCAAAAGGTATACAGATTCCATTCTGCTTGTCCAATGCGTAAACAGCAGGTTTCCTTCTTTGTTTGTTTTTTAAATAATGGAACTTGTCATAACCTCTTTTAAACCCAGCTACACTAACAGCTATTACTACATCCTGAAGGGGAAAATGAATTCCCCTTCAGGTACCCTTGTCTCAGGTTGGATCTATCTTGTGCTAACGTCTACAGCTTCAGGCCTAAGTAAGAAATAGCCTGCTGACCCTTTTCATCCTAGAGCTGCAGAATTAGCTGTTTTGAGTTATGAAATGAGCTAACATCCTGACCCAGAGCTGACACAATGAGAGGCTCTGAAAACTACACAGCTAGTGAAAACCTCCACCAGGGCCTCTTGAAAGAAAAGAACTTGATCAGTATCTGGAGTTAATTTGCAGGAAACAGGGCTAGCACAAGGCGAAGAGGACTGCCATGAGACTAGAGCAACAGGATGCCACAAGGGAAAGCCAAGGGCAAGAGGGCAAAAGATTAAGGACTAGATTTGCTTGAAAAAATAGAGAATAAGAAAGGAAATCTGCTTATCAGCTATTTGAGCCTAAAAATGAATATAAATATAGGGGAGAAATTCTGATAGGCAGTCAGACATTAGCTGATCTCACAGGAGTGATGCTGTCTCTGTCCCCAAGACCCTTTACACTTAAGTCAGGTGCTTTGCTTGTTATAGATGTATTGATGCTATGTATTGATATTGAAATTTGTACCTTATTATTTAAAAGTGAAGCTTGTGATGTTACAGACCTGGCAAAATAAATAAAACGTTTCCATGCTCTTATGGTGGCACGAGCAATTTTTTTAAGGTGGGTCCTGTATATAGATATGTTGGGGTTGAACACAAGCAGCCACAATAACAAAAATAGAAAAATCCCCAAATACTCTTAGGGGATGCCCACGAAAACCCAACATCTTGGTGACCCTGACTTGATCACGGTGACATCACAGTGCAGTGACGTCACTGGGAAGTGTTCTCCCGTGTTTGCCTGATGAAGCACAGGTCGAGAAGGAGGTAAAAATGATTTTGAATTCCTGCAGAAGAAACATCGAGAGGGTAAGTGACGTTTTTCTTATATATATATAAATATTGTTGTTTTTCACTTTGCATAGGTATAGTTATTAGTAGAAAATTTGCATAAGTAGGATATTGTATACTAGTTAGGATGTTTAAGAAAAAGGCAAAAGAAACTGATTCTGATACTAGAAAAGTAGATGTACAAGAGCAGACTGCATTACAGAAAGTTAATAACAGATATCCACTCGCTGCTAAAACTTTAGAACAGTTCTGCAAGAAGTGGCATAACTGGGCACTACGGGACTCCGCTTTTGCCTGGCCAGCAAGCGGTACCCTAGACCCACGTTCACTACATGACTTGCAAACTAAGATAGAGAAGGACAAAACAGGACAGAAATTAGTGGAACACTTACAACATGTCATATTATGGGTAGAGGTTGCAAGAGAATGTGGCGAGGAGCCACCTCCTTATAACCACACACATAATCTGGGAGAAACAGGACTATGTCCTGCCTTAACTGCAATTGCAGCTATATGATACCAAGACCCTATTCCTATAGATCAGGAACCTAAACAATCCAAGGGGACCCTCTACAGTAACTTGAAGGAGACCTCACCTGAAAGGAGATTTTATGACCAAATGCCCCCAGGCCCAATAGAAGATCCTGAGATGAGGACAGCATGTGAGGATATACGGAGAGAGAAAGAAGAGTGGGCAGAAATATCAGGGACAGTTAAATTGGAATATTGTAAGCAGCCAATTTGTGAGAATGAATTGGCACAATGAAAAGCAGAGTTAGAAGCCAGTTCTGGGGAATGGAAAAGGACTCTTCAAGGAACAATTTAGAATAAGCCTAGAAAAACAGCAGGCTGAGTGGGAAGACAAAGTTAAGGAGAAGGAAGAATAAATATAAAGAACAAGAACAAAATAAATTAGAAGAGTCACAAGTTAAATATTGGGAGAAGCGGAAGTCAGAACTGGAGAAGTGGGAACAGCATAACAAAAGGGAGACGGACAGGGTGAAAGAGGAGTGGGACATGTTAAAATCAGCTCAAGAAAGACTGGACTCTTTGAGATCCAGCAATGAAAACAAGGGAAGTAATAGAATGTACATTGGGATTGCAAGAAATAACAGTCAGGCTGGAGCCTCACTAATGCCTAAGGAAATAGTAGCTAAGGGTGAGGGAAGTCATTACTTCATTGACCGATGGAATGACAATATGTTTGGGTGGACATTAGAGAGCCAGCCGTAAATATTGCAATGGCCTCCCAAGGGAGCACTTGATACTGCACATTTGAATACTGCTAGACTTTGCATTCATGGGGGAGTGGGAGACCCACAATGGGATTTAGATTACATGAAGACAGGATTGGAGGTATGGGGAAAATATGAAGAAAAATTGTGCTTGCCCCTCTTGCATTCAAGAGGAGGAACTATTTGGTATGTCCCTTGGAATTTTACTGATATGGATAATATAGCTAATGCCTTACCTCCTCTAGTAGAGGGGGGGGGGGCGTCCTGGATTCAAAAGTTTGAGCGGGTTATGGCAGAGTATACTTTAAGAATAGGGGATGTTAAAGCACTATTAGCAAAACTACTGGGAACTCATGCAACAAATCAAGTTTTTGCCAGAGCTAATTTACCCCAGGTTACTGTAGCAGACACATGATATGATGGGTCTGAGTTTAATGAGCACTGACCCAGAGTTTGGAATGCTATAAAAGAACTATACGCCACCCAGAAGAATTTAGTGCCACTACTGAAAATGCATTTTAAGATAGAAGATATTAGTACATATATTGCCCGATTTCAAGATTTGTGGGAAAACCCAGACTGGGATGGTTTATTCTGACCCAGGTTTCCTGTCTCTATTTTTCCAAACACTTAGCAATACTTTTCCTAAATCAGTTCAATCAAGACTTGACAAGATTGTGGGGTTAGAAGATGAGTCTTGGGCAAGACAGCAGTCACATATACACCATTTTGTCAAATTAGCTGAAGAAGAAGAAGTAAAACCTGAGAAGGATATGAAAAGTTTGCAGACAAAATTAATGGCATTACAACTGAGAGAGTTGCAGGAGGATCTTGATAAAAGTAAGGTTAAAGAGAAGGACAAAGAAAAGGACGATGAGAAGGAAAAAGAAAGGGAAGGTTCAAATAAAACAGAAAAGCAGCATGAGGCAGAAAAGCAAAAACTTAGTCCATTATAAAACAGAAAAATGAAATTATTAGAGATTTGGAACAGTATGCCATTGAAGAAGAAGACCCCTGGGAGAATTTTGACTTATATGCTCAGGCTTGGAACCAGACAGGACCAAACAGTGGGGGTACTTGGAAAGGGGGATGGGCAGGACCACTTCAGTCACAGCATTTTCAGAGAAGAGCCCTTAGTTGCTGGAACTGTGGCAGAAGGGGACATCTTCAGCATGAATGCCGAAGCCCCCCAGCCCGAGGATCAGCAAAACCACAAGGGCCACCAAATGCCTATCAGGGTCCTCAGAACAGGTTTCCCCAGTGGCAACCTCCTCAAGGGGGACCACAATGACTCTCTATGGTGATGAGGGCCATGCTCAATGAGCGTGAGCCGATAATTGAAGTCCATTTAAATGGGTATAAAGTGCAGATGTTGTTGAATTACGGAGCCACAACATCTGTACTGAATTCACTACCCCGGGCGTAAAACTCTCTCATCAAACTACTGTGACAACAGGGTTTAATGGAGACCCAATTACTACCAAAATGACAGTACCCATTGAGGTAGAACTCATAGGGCAACATATCTGTAAATCCCTATTGCATGCCCCACACTGTCCAGTTAATTTGATGGGATGGGATCTACTATCCGCCTTTGAGGTACAGATGACCTTTATCAGCACACCATCTGTTTTGCTCCTGCAGACCGAATCAGCAAAATCTTGCTAATATCCTACCTGACGTTTGGACTATCTCAGAAAACCCTTTTGGTCTAATAAGGTCTGCATCAACTGTCCAAATTACGTTAAAGGAAAACTGCCAGGGTCCAAAAGTTGCTCAATATCCCCTACAGCCAGAAGCTGTAGCAGGAGCAAGTGAGGAAATTGATATGTTATTGCAAAATGGTATTATAGAACCCAGCACTTCTCAATTCAATACACCCCTGTTTCTTATTAAAGCGCCCAATGGTAAGTGGAGAGTGGTCCATGATTTGAGAAGTCTTAATTCAGTGGTGGAGGCAGAGTTCCCTCTTGTGGCCAACCCAGCTACACTATTACAGCAAAACCCACCAAGGAAATATAGTACTGTCTTAGATTTATCAAATGCATTTTTTGGGGTCCCAATCCATCCCGATAGTAGGCCATTGCTGGCATTTCAATATAATGGACAACATTTTCAGTGGACTAGATTACCTCAGGGATACACGGGTAGTCCCTCAATTTTCACTCGATGTTTAGGCAAAGATCTAGCTCCTTTTAAATGCAAGTTGCCTAAATCATTTTCACTTGTCCAGTATGTAGACGATTTACTTTTAACAGCAGACACTGAGGAATTGTGCAAATAATATACCCGAGAACTGTTAGTGTTATTGGCTAAGGGTGGTTACAGAGTAAACAGGGAAAAGCTTCAGTACTGTAAATTGCAGGTGACATTCCTCGGAATGACACTCAGTGAAAAGGAAAAGCTATTAGGACCCACATTTCAAGAAGCTGTACTCCAGGTCACTGAACCTCGCACTGTGAAAGAGTTACGAGCACTCTTGGGACTGTTAAACTATAGCCACCTCTGGGTGCCAGGATATAGTGTGAGGACTCAGACATTCAGGAGACATTTGAAAGGGAACCTGAAAGGGTCCCAGCCTATAACTCTCAGTGAGGAAGAAAGGTTATGTTTGCAAACATTATTGAAGGATCTGAATGATTTGCCATCAATCTATTTACCTGATCACAGCCTCCCAGTGGATGTCTATGTGTTTCACAGCCCCACTGCCTGGGTAGCAGTTGCCATGCAGGGAGATGGTAAAGTAGTGGGACATTTGTCAGGGTCTTTTTCTCTAGTAGAGCAAGGATTCACAAATTGTGAGCAGGGATTAGTGGCCGCCAGTGCAGCAATTGAAAAATTGTATGGTTATATGACTCCCTTACAGGTAAACTTATATATTGATCATACACTGCATGCACTTTTAAAGTCCAGTACCATACATTTCTTACCTTCAAGAGTAGGTAAGTGTGTGGCTGTGCTGCTACGCAGCCATATTAGACACCATTTGGTGCCAAAGCAGAATCCTTTTAGGGATTTACAGGACCTCCTCCAGGTATCTACTGTCACACACGACTGCCTGCAGCAAGTAGGAGAAGATGTCAGACCCATGTTAGGGATAGTGCCACATTCAGATGTGCCTCAAGAGGCTGAATGTTGGTTCATAGATGGATCCCAGAGAGAAGGTAGAGCTGGTTTTGCTATCTGTAGAGTAACCCCACAGGGAGTAGTTACTTCCACAGCACAGTATGAGATGCCCCTAGGATACAGCACACAGAGTGCAGAAATTGCAGCACTAGCACAAGTCCTGAGAGAAAATGAAAATAAACATCTAGTAATTTACACCGATTCTCAGTTTGTAAGTAGCTCAGTACACATATATAGTACCATTTGGGCCAAGAGGGGATATTTGTCAGCTAAAGACCAGCCTCTCCAACAAGCTGAGATCCTAATGGAAGTTTTTGAAATGCTCAGAGAAAGAGCAGAGCAGGGCTATTTGACAGCATGCGAGTGGGTTGCAGCACATCAGGAAGTAAAGATATGGGAGCAGTACGGAAACTCAATAGCTGACATTTTAAGAATCAATTAGTCAAAGAATTTTCTGAAAAATTGCCCATTAGATGGTGCTATGTTGCTGTCTATTCTCCAACCTCAAATGGCCTTGTAGAAAGGTGCAATGGTTTTATTAAAACAGTTAAGAAAGCTAATGATTGGGAGTGGCCAGACCTGGCTGCAAACATTACCTTTTTGCCTGTATCTGATGAGAAATAATCCTATCAAGCGGTTAGGTCTAACTCCTCATGAAATCATAACTGGAAGAAGGAGCATGTGCCCAATTATGAATTCAGGTACCCAAAATCTGCCCGACTTGTTTTCTGCATATCTTACAGGACTTCAGACCAGTGTAACCTTGATTCAACAGAAGTTGGCTTCCCACGTACCACCAACAGTGTTAGTCCCATATGCTTTTGGATTGTGCGATCTTATCTACCGCCGAATCCAAGTGAGGGACAAGTGGCACCATCCTATCTACTCTGGACCACATACTGTTACAACTGTAACTCCCACCGCTGTTCAACTTGATAACTGCACTTCGTGGATACACAGCAAAGATATGTTTCCAGCCCCTACCACCAGTAGTGTTCAACAAACTGTGGGTACAAAACAGTGATATCATTCGTGACGGACACTTCTCCAAGAGATCTGGAAAAAGAGAAGCTCCACTTGGACTCTCTATAAAGACATTTACCAAGTGCCTGTTTGAGATATTAGTATAACTGATTAATGTGTATACTATCTGAAGCCTATTTATCTCCTGTTAGTCCCTCTGTGTTAGATCCGCCTCCTGTAATTTTCATTCTGTTAGTAATCATATTTGTTGTATTTTGCTTGGTATTGCTGCTTTTTAGATTGCTTTTATAATGCATAAGGCCCGCCATTCCCCATTGGATCCCTCCCCCTTCATGATATGGACAATTCTTTGTGGAACATTGGTAGGATCACTTCTAGTTCTTTTTCTTCCATACTTATATATTCCTCAACCTGCTCCTCTGAATCTCTCTAACCAGCAACTGAATAGTTCTTTCAATAGTTCCTTTAATATTTCCCAGGGTAGTCCCTTACGGTCCCGAAGGTCCACACCAGGACCTAATCTATGGAAATCCACAGTCCTTGAGGTTGTCCAATTAATGAATCTCTCGGATTGTATCATATGCACCCCACTGCCAAAGGGAGTTGGGTATGCACCGGTCAATATAGTACCAGCACAACCAGTGGAGTACTTGGGGAACCTGGCTTGCCAGGACCCTACCGAATGCTACACTACTCCATGCTGGGCCCCCTCTAACTGCTCCCATACTTGGGAGCATTTCAAATTATCTGACCCAGTCCCAGTCCAAGTCTATGCCCCTTCTCATTTGACATATCTATACTGTATTGGTAATGGGGGGCTAGTCCATTCTGACTCATGCCCTTCAATGAAGTGTAATATCACCTACCATCCTGCACAACAGCTATTTTCTTTTTCCCCCCGGTCCATAATTCCTTATAACCTGGATCACATGTATTTAGAGTTAGCGGTGTAATAGTACATATTGAATTTTTATTTATTTATTAATAATAAGGTACAACTTTTATCTTTATACACACCATAGTACATGAGATATATAGGTATTTACATAGGTTCTTTGTCCCTTATCGCGCCTGCTGCTTTCTTCATGGATGCTCTCTTTCAGTATAGAGATACTCGTATGGCTTTGTACATATGGATTATTGTTACATACCCTATAAAATGGTATATAATAGGTATATGTGGCTTTTTAACTTTTATGTTGATTATTATTTTAGTTATACAAGCATATTTTAGTTAATGAAGACCTCAAGTTGGTGGGTCCTCTTTATCCAAAAAAGGTATTCATTATTTTATTATATACTACGGCACTATATATGGTGGTTGTCACAATCCTGTTCATTTGGTTTTTATCATCTTTTTTATTGTCTCCATATATATGTGTATATTATATAATTGGCTAATATTGATTTTAATTATTTATATTTGTGTCATTTATGTTTCACATTTTTTACCTTTCTTCTTATATATTTATGTATTTTAAAGGTCATTATGATGTTTATGTTGATTTTAAGGTTATTTATGGTTTTATATTATGGCTATTTATCTGTTCTTATCACGATTGCTATTATTTTAATGATGTAGTGCATAATAAATGTATGTTTTTTTTGTTGTAGTACCTTTACCTGATCAACCCCTGACGAAGGTTAGCGAAACACGGCCTGTGTCGGGTTGGTAATAGGTCTTAATATATCAATAAATAAGGTCTGTTTTTCCACCTCTGTCACATTTTGGACTGTGTCTTTGTGATCTACGTGATCATTTGCCTACCTGTGGAGCATCTCTGTCGATCGTAGGTCATCAGGGAGGGTGTTCCATATTGCAGGTGCCGCCATCGATAGAGCTCTTCTTGTGGTGTTCTTGCATACCTTGCTGAAGTCTTTTGGTGTATTGATGATGTCAGAGGTGCCTCTCCTCCTCGGTCTTGTGCTGATGTCGGGTTATATGAGTGGTTGTAGGCTGAGTGCTGAGGTCCGGTGTTTGATTTTGAATATGTTTAAGACTGTCTTATATCTGATGCGGGAGCTGATTGGGAGCCAGTGGAGGTGTTTTAGAATGGGGGTGATGTGATCTTGTCTTGATGTGCCAAATATTATGCGTGCTGCTGTGTTTTGAGCCATTTGCAGTGGCCAGAGTGTCTGCTTTGTTAGTCCAAGATAGAAGTCTAAGATGGGAGTTATTAGTGCTTGACAGACTGTGTGGAAATGATCTTGAGAGAGGGGTTTGAGGCGTTGGATTAGTCTCATCTTGAGATATGCATTTTTGGTGATTCTGTTGATGTGTGACTGTAGGTTTAGTTCTTTGTCGAGAGTTACTCCGAGGTATTTCACTTCTGGTTTTATGGGTATTGTTGTGTTGTTGACCTTGATGGAGGGTGGAGGGACGAAGCTGGTGTTTCGGGTGATGAGTATTGCCTCAGTCTTGTTGTAGTTTATGGTCAGGTTGTTGTCTTGAAACCAGCTGGTCATATGTTTGAGACAGTCTGTTATTTGGTGTAGTCAGGGTTGTCGAGGTTGACTGGGGTCATGATGTTGTCGGCATAGATTGTGTATTGTATTTTGTGTTCTTTCATGATGTTGCAGATCGGTTGAATGTAGAGGTTAAATAAAAGCGCTGATAGGGCGGATCCTTGTGGGAGGCCTTGCTTGATTTTTATGGGTTGGGAGGTGTTGGGGCTAATTTTGACCTGCATCTGTCTATCCATTAGGTATGAGTTGAACCACTTCAGGGTGGTGCTGTGTAGTCCAATGTTCTGTAGGCTTGCTAGTACAGTTCTGTGGTCCACTGTGTCAAATGCTGACGAGGTGTCTAAGAAGATCATAAGTGTTCCTCTCTTGTGGTTGTCTATGATTTAGATTATGTTGTTAAAGAGGTATAACAGGAGTGTTTTGACTCCATGGTTAGGGCGGGAACTGTGTTGATTGATGTCCAATGGGGCATGGTTGTCAATATGGTCCTGGAGCTGATGCTGTACCACTTTTTCTATAATCTTTGCCAGTAGTGGTATGTTTGAGATGGGTCTGTAGGCAGCTGGGTTGCTCTTGTCTAGTGGGGATTTCTTCGGGATTGGTCTTATTGTAGCTAGCTTTAGTCAGTTTGGCATGATTCCTTGGGTCAGTGAGCTTTGCACCATGTTGTGTATGGTATGGATGAAGTTTTCCTTAATTGCTTTAATCCATGTCACTGGGCATGGATCTGTTGGTGCAGTGCTTCTGTTGAGCGCGGTGATGATGTGTGAGAGCTGCTCTGTAGATGTAGTGCTGAATTTGTCCCATGTTTTTGAAGATGTGGTTGGTTTAGTGGTTGTGCTTGTTGTTGGTTGTGGTGAGGTATCAATTTTTTTTTTGGAGGTGGTCTGCGAAGGATTGTGGATCTATTTGCACATCTCTTTCAGTATAGGGTTCATTAGTAAGATTTTTCACTATTTCGAAGAGTTCTCTCGGTTTGTTGTAGACTGAGTATAATATTTGTGTGGTATTCTCTTTTTGTCTGGTTGATGAGTTCATTGTAGTCCCTTTGCTTTGTTAGGTATAGGGCCTGAGTGGTGGGAGATTTGGTGCATCTCCATCGGCGTTCTAGTTTCCTTAGGTCCCTTTTTGCGTTACGTATGTCTTGAGTACCAGGGTGTGTGATGGTTTTTGATTCAGTGAGTTTTTTTGGCTTTGTATTCAGTGGCTTTGGCAGCAGCATTGATGATACTGTTCCATTTGTTGATTTGCTCATCTAAATCATCTGTTTCAGGATTCAGGTGAGGTAGAGTGTCCAGTAGAAATTGGACCCTGTCAAAGTTTTTGAATCTTCTTTGCACGGTTGGGTTGTCTCAAGGCTCGTTGTGTTTTCCCCCTTGTGGCACAATTTTTATTTTAATTATGTGATGGTCTGACCAAGGCACAAGTGTAACAGAGGGTGTTGATATGCTACCTCTGTCAAGTAGGTAGTTGGGGGCGAATATGAGGTCTGGTGATGATCTGTGTCTGTGTGTCGGTGTTTTGATCAGTTGAGTGTATTGTAAGGAGGCCATTGCTTGTAGGAAGGTTTCTGTATCCTTGATAGTAGCTGATTTGAGGTTGAAGTCTCCCAATAGCAGCAGGGGTTTGTGATTAGTGTTGACTGCACAGACAGCTTCTAGCGTGGAGGCTAGCTCATCTGGTGGAGCATGGGGAGCTCTGCAGATAAGGCACAGGGCCATCTGTTTATTTTCCACAATGATTGTGTTGCATTGATTTGTGTTTGAGGAGCCTCGGGACTTGAGCTTTAGGCTGTTCTTTGCGATGATCAAAACCCCTCCTCCTCTCTGGTGTGTGCATGGGCAGTTGAATGTTGAGTACGTGGAGGGCACTAATTAATTAAGGAGTACATTGTCAGTGTGGGTGAGCCATGTTTCTGTGATGCAAAGGATGTCGGGTTGTTGAGCTTCTATGTGGTCTGCTAGCGTGTTAATTTTGTTTCGTATGGATCTGGTGTTGATGAGCTCTATGGAAATAGCATATGGCATGTTTAATGCTCTAGGGGCTTGTTTCGGGTTTGCGTGGGTGTTGGTCTTGGGGTTGGTTTGCTTATTGTGCTTGGTCTTCTTGTGTGTGTTCCAGTTTGTATACTGGAGAGGGGTGTGGATCTGTGGGGTTGTTGGTAGCCATACAGTGTTTGTGGTTAGGTAGTGGGTGGGTGTGTGATGTGGAAGGAGTTGGGTGAGGAGGAGGCATATGGGTAGATACAGGGTTGCAGTCATGTTGTTTTTGTCAGTTATCCTAGTCTTTGATGCACTTACTTTAATGTGTTTTTGCTGCTTTTGGTGTTTGGTGTTTTTCGTTGCTCCTAGGTTGCATGCCTGCAGGCCGACGTTGTCGTTCTTTTGTTGGCCTTTCTGGGGGTGTTGCTGTGGTTGTCTCTATGCCCGTTCCTAAGGGCCACACCAAAGGGCCCTCTGGTGAGGCCCTCAGGCACGGGCAAGCCCAACAGGGACGCTGCTTTTAAATGTTCTTCCCACTGCCCCGATTGGACAGGAGCCTCTGAGCAGCACGATTTCCCACTCAGGCGCTCTACCCCGATCGGGGGAGCTTCGATGGCCAGCGGGATGGTGAGTGAGCAGCATCATTTGGCTGTTTATTTCATTTGAAGGGGAGGTGTGGTGATCTACCTCCCATTTGCTATCGCAATGCTGTAATGATTCTGGATCTGGCCTAAGTGTGGATGTTTTTTGTTTTATTAATGAGGTCACAAAAAAAAAGGTTTACAAAAAAAATATGCCCAATCTCCAATGCAGCTTTTCCAATATTTGATACAAAGAAAGCTTTCTTGAAAGAGGAGAGCTTCCAAGAGGCTGAGCTCTGCATGTAGCAGTAGGTAAAAGAGCAGAACATTTCACTAGCAAAAGTTGGCCTTTTCTGTATTGAAAGAACATTTTGTTGCTGAGGACATACATGGTAAAACTGTCCCTTGATTGTTAATTTAATGGTGCTAAGCCAGGCAATTTGAGCATGTCAAAGAGCAGGTGTGAAAATATATTCCATGGGGTAAGTTTCAAAGAAGAAATACCTGCATACTTTTATTTAGAAAATTCATCAGTAGATGCAGAGAAAAAAGTATCCCTTTGAATATCAACCCCTTGTTGCTTGAAATAAGTTGTCTTTCTGAATATTGAATTTATTACCTGAAGATTGTGAAACTGGAATGAGCGTGATGTGAATAATGCCAAGATAAACTTGTAAACAGGTCCTTGAAACTGATGCCCATATTTCACAAATGTCCTTGAAATTAAATTTAGTGTCCTTGTGTTTAAAACTGCAGTCTCTAAGTCAGGTTGCCAATGATATGTTGTAATTATCAATAAAGAGAATCTTGAACTGTATAATGTGTGGCTAGTAGTTACAGAGACTCAAAATCAGGCATAAATATTATATATAGTAACATAGTATATGAAGGCAGATAAAGACCAGTATGGTCCATCTAGTCTGCCCAGCAAGGCGGCAAGAGTAGTTGCACCTGCCGCTCCATGCAGCTCACCCCTCCCCATACTTTTGTTTAGGAGTGTACCCACTACGCCATGTAGGTCAACCCTATTTGCTGAGATATAAGAGATAGTTATGTTTATTTTGATTTTATCCTGTTGCTATAAGGAGATCTACTGTGTCTGTCCCATGCCATTTTGAATTTTGTCATTGTATTTGCCCCCACCACTTCCATTGGGAGGGCATTCCAAGCATCCACCGCCCTTTCAGTGAAAAGTATTTCCTGACATTGCCTTTCAGTTTACCCCCTTGCAGCTTCATGTTATGCCCGTTAGTTTTACAGATTCCACGTCTTTGGAAGAGGTTTGTTTGTTCATTAATACTCTTTAAGTATTTCAAGGTCTGAATCATCTCTCCCCTATCCTTCCTCTCCTCCACAGATGCAGGCTCCAAATCATTTTGGTCTCCTTCCTCTGAATTGTTTCCAGTCTTTTTATATCCTTTGTGAGATATGGTCTCCAAAACTGAACACAATATTCCAAGTGAGGCCTCACCAGCAACTTGTACAGTGGCATTAGTACCTCCTCCTTTTTGCTGGTAATTCCTCTCTGTATACAACCCAGCATCCTTCTGGCTTTTGCCACCGCCTTGTCACACTGTTTCACCATCTTGAGATCCTCAGAAAAAATCACTCCAAGATCCTTCTCCTAGTCTGTGCACACCAACCTCTCGCCCCCTATCATATATAATTCCCTTGGATTACTACTACCCAAGTGCATGACACTTCACATTGAACCTTAACTGCCAAGCATTAGACCATTCTTAAATCTTTTGTAGATCTTTCCTCATGCTATCCACTCCCTCAAGGGAGTCCACTCTGTTGCAAATTTTCATGTCATTTGCAAATATACAGACTTTTCCATTCAGTCCTTCAGCAATATCACTCACAAATACATTGAACAGTATCGGTCCCAGGACCGAATCCTGAAGCACACCGCTAATCACCTACTTTTCATCTGAGTGAGTTCCATTTTCCATCTTCTTCTGTCATCTGTCAGTCAACCAGTTTCTGATCCAGTTCACCACTTTGGGACCCATCCCCAAGCTATTGAGTTTATTGATGTCTCCTATTTTATTTAATTTTATTTATTTAACAGTTTTTTTATATAGTTTTACATTGTAACTTAAATTTGGTAAACATGCATTAAACAGGGACGTTGATAACTTGGATTTTTCTGAGCAATGGAGGGTTAAGTGGCATTCCCAAGGCCACAATGAGTGCTAGTGTGAATCGAACCCTGGGAGATCACATCATCACATGCCCTTGATCAAGTTCTCTGGTCACCCAGTCAAAGAACTCAATCAGATTTGTTTGGCAAGATCGTCTTTCGGTAAAAACATGTTGCCTTGGATCATGCAACCTGTTGATTTTGAGGAAGTCCACTATTCGCTCCATTACTTTTTCTGCCACCAAGGTAAGGCTTTCTGGCCTGTAGTTTGTTACTTCTTCCCTACTGCTACTTTTATGAAGAGGCACCATATCATCCTTTCTCTAGTCCTGTGGAACTTCTCCTGTCTCCAAGGATCTATTAACCCTTGGAGTACTGATGGGGGTCAAAGGTGACCCCATTGCAAATTTCACAACACGTATCTCGGACACTAGTTGTTCAAGAATGCAATCCTTTATGACTTTTCACATGTCAATATTGTCTTTATATTGAGCCATGAGAGGAATAATTTTCATACGCTAGATAACGCTAGTGATAAATTGCAGCACAGAGTACCAGTGGGGTCATTTTTGACCCCAGTTGCTTACGTCCGGTTTGGATCGTGATAAAATTTTAAGTTTTGTGAATTTTTTGATCTGACAAAGGTATGTATCATTAATTATGTATCATTTATTTTTTGTACTCTTATTTTATGAAAATTACACATTTTCTGTAATTGATATCATACGTTCTCTTATTTCTGATGAAATCTAAAGGTTTTCAGCTCGTTCATCACGATTATTGTACACCTATAGTAAAACTGCTTTGCGCTTTATTCAACTTTATCTTTGTTTATTTATTTTAGGTTATTGTTTATGATGTCAAAATAAAAGTATTCAGCTGCCCAAGTAAGAGAAATATTGCAACGAGATGCTGACAGTGACGGCTCTGAGTCGTCTGATGATGCAGCATATTCAGCAAGCGAAGAAGCATATCAGCCAAGTTCGGGTGATAAATCTGATGATGACAGTCATGATTCAGATGGTGACAGCAGTTGGTCGCCAAGTGAATGTGAGACTGATGTTGAGCCGGTAACATTGCCTGCAGCAAAGAGTCAAGTTACAGGTCGAGGCTGTGCTGGATGGGGAAGAAGGCAGGAGTCCTCGGTGGCAGTATCATCTGTGAAGAATCTTAGTTGTGGTCATAGAGGAGCTAAGAGGTCATCAACTATAAGCACAAATGTTGCCATTGAAGCCTATGTATCTAAGGATGCCACATCATGGAACAGGAAACCTATAAAGCAAGCTGCTGGAAGATACGCCAAAGCTAATGTCATGCCCGTACAACAAGGTCCTACAAGGTATGCTGTGCGAAATGTTGATGGCCCTCTCGCAGCATTCCACTTGTTCATGAGGAAGAACTTATTGAATGAAATCATGATGTGGAGGAGGAAACAAGATGACACATTTATGATGACAACTGGAAAGATTTGACAGACAGAGAATTTCAACGTTTTCTTGGACTTCTGATCCTCTCAGGTGTGTACAAGTCACAGAATGAATCCATAGTTCAGTTGTGGAAACTTGAAGATGGTCATTCTGTTTTCAGCAAAAATATGGCCTGTAACCGTTTTCAGCAAATTTCTTGTGCTCTCAGATTTGATGATGCAACCAACAGACATGAACAACGAGGCATGGATAAGCTTGCTCCAATCAGACACGTTTTTGATACCTGGGAAGCAACTCTAAGTGACGCCTTTGTTCCTAGTGAAAATGTTACCGTGGATGAGCAACTGCTTACATTTTGTGTCCATGTTCCATTCAGGCAATATATTCCCAGGAAACCTGGGAAATATGGCATAAAGCTATGGATGTTGTGTGACAGTGCAACGTCATATGTTCTGCGTCTTCAAGTATATACAGGAAGGGAACTCAGACAAAACAGGAAACAGAATCAGGGTTAAAGGGTTGTGCTGCAACTCACTGAACAATTGGCGCGATCTGGCAGAAATGTTACTGTTAAGAACATAAGAACATAAGATATGCCATACTGGGTCAGACCAAGGTCCATCAAACCCAGTATTCTATTTCCAACAGTGGCCAATCTAGGTCATATGTACCTAGCAGTTTCCCCAAGGGACACAGGTTCCACAATGCTTGTATTGGTTCAAGCATTGATATCCTGGGTCCCTTCTTAATAATGGTTTATGGACCTTTCCTCCAGGAACATGTCCAAACCTTTTTAAACCCAGCTACACTAACAGCCTTTACTACATCCTCAGGTAACAAATTCCAGAGTTTGATTACACGTTGAGTGAAAAAATATTTTCTTTTATTAGTCTTAAATAGTTTACCCTGTAGCTTCATTGCATGTCCCCTAGTCTTTCTATATTCTGATAAGGTAAACAATCGATCTACGTTTACCCGTTCCACTCCGTTCATCAATTTATAGACTTCGATCATATCTCCCCTCAGCCGTCTCTTTTCCAGGTTAAAGAGCCCTAACCTTTTTAGCCTTTCTTCATAGGAGTATCCTTCCATCCCCTTTACCATTTTGGTGGCTCTTCTCTGAACCTTTTCTAAAATCGCTATATCCTTTTTAAGATACGGCGACCAGAATTGCACACAATATTCAAGGTGCGGTCTCACCATGGAACGATATAGAGGCATTATAATATCTTTTGTTTTATTTTCCATTCCTTTCCTTATCATACCTAGCATTCTATTTGCTCTCTTGGCTGCTGCTGCACACTGAGCGGAGGGTTTTAACATGGTATCCACAATGACGCCTAAATCTTTTTCCTGGGTGGTAGTTCCTAATGTGGAACCTTGCATCGTGTAACCATAGTTTGAGTTGTTCTTCCCTAGGTGCATAACCTTGCACTTGTCCACATTAAATTTCATCTGCCATTTTGATGCCCAGTCTTCCAATTTATCAAGATCCTCTTGCAATTTTCCACAATCCTCTTGGGTTTTAACAACTTTAAATAGTTTTGTGTCATCTGCAAATTTGATAACCTCACTCGTTATTCCACTTTCCAGGTCATTTATGAATATGTCAAAAAGCAGCGGACCCAGCACAGATCCCTGGGGTACACCACTATTCACCTTTCTCCATTGGGAAAATTGGCCATTTAGCCCTACCCTCTGCTTTCTATCTTTTAACCAGTTCCTGATCCTCAATAGAACACTGCCTCCTATCCCAAGACTCTTTAGTTTTGACAATTTCTTCTGCAGTTTATCCCTGTCATGGATATTGCTAGAAAAACAAATGACACTTTTGGGGACAATTCGAAAGAACAGAAAGAATTACCTCCAGAATTTGTAACAGCAAAGGGCCAAGAGGTATTCACTTCACTGTTTTCCTTTCTTCGGGCAATAGGAAACCAGAGTGGCGTCATCGCGAAAGGCAAAGTGGTTGCTCTTCTGAGCAGTTTGCATGATCAAGAAGAAGTACATAACACACGTCCAGACAAAAAAAACACACATGATCTTGGACTATAATTCTAGTAAAGGTGGATTAGATACGGCAGATCAAATGTTGCGCACGTATACCACAAAACGCTGGCCAGTGACAATCTTCTACAACATGTTGGACATCAGTGCTTTGAACGCCTTCATTGTCTGGATGTCACTAAATCCAGCATGGCAGTCCAAGTCAAAGCACAGACATTGTCTATTCCTCTTGGAATTAGGAAAACAGCTGCTTCAGAGTAATTGCAGCGAGACGTCTTCCAGCATTGAAGAAACCACTGATGCTGTTTGCAATGTCGGGATCCCAAAGAAAAGGGCAAGGTGTCACTGCTGTTCCATAGAAAAAGACAAGAAAAGCAACATAGTTTGCACCTCTTGCAAGCGCAATGTTTGCAAAGAACATTCAGAAATTGTCTGTGTCTCATGCAAATGACTGTAGTACTTTACTGTGTTCATCAAGTGCATGCAAAAACTGCTTTCATGGCAACTCTTCTTCATGTAATTTTATTATAAAGCATTACATTTCAAAACATTTATCCTTCATATAATAAATAATGAATTAGGAATAATATTTTGTCTGTTTATTTAAAATTTTCATGGTTAACAATTAAAATTTGTTGTGGGGTCATTTATGACCCCAACGGTATTCAGGGTGTGCAAAAAATCTCGGTAATTCCAGGGTTAAAAACATCCTTTAACGGCCCTGCAAGAACCTCTCTGAGCTCTTACAGTATCTTGGGATGTATCCCATCCAGTCCCATGGCCTTAGCCACTTTCAGTTTTGCAAGATGTTCTAACACATCATCTTCTGTGAATGGTGTAGTATCATCACCACACAATTTAGTCATTCCTCACCTCACCAGAATGGAAAGTCTTCAATCTATCCTTCTCCTCTTCCTCCTGGTTACCATTTTAATAAAGCTATCTAATGCTACATGCATATGGAACAACTCAATCCCAGGCCTTTACAGATCCAGACAACTACTAGTACCTCAATCATGGTATCCCAGCCCTCAGAGGAGACCACACCGCCTTATACAGATACAAACAAATGAGACTACACAGGCACTCTCACAACCTGAACTACAAACTAGAACAATCAAATGGTCCCTAATAAATGCACACTCTGTCCACAACAAAATACACACCAGAGCAGACTACATCCTAGACAACAAAGTAGAAATCATGTGTATAACTGAATCATGGCTGAACGATGCAGACAACGTACTTCTAAACCAACTCACTCCAGCAACTATGGACTTCCACCACTGTACCAGAGCTCGACTCAGAGGTGGAGGAACCCTCATTGTCTCCAACAAGCAACTAAACTGAAGATCACAAACAACTTGTCAATTCCCACACTAAACTCTATAACCCTAGAAAATAAAAACATAATGATAAGCCTAATACATAAATCCCCAACCCCAGATCCTGATTACCTCTCTCTATATAACAGAGCTTGCTACAAGATATTCCAACAAAGGGAAACAACCAATAATACTAGATTTAAACTTGAACTCCCTATCCGCAGCACGAGCTACATCATTCCTCAACACCCTAAACTCTATAGACTTCTCGCAAATCATTGATACCCAAACACATGATAATGAAAACGCCCTCCAACCTCCCTTCTCACATCAACTATCATGTATCCCCAGTACCCAATTTACCTATCAATCCACCTCAGCCCAGACATAACTGCTAAAATAACCCCCGATGCTTCAAAGAATTCAATAAAGACACCCTCGTCAAGCAAATCCTCCCAATCCTAGACAACAAATCTACAGATCTCCCAATGCTTATATTTAACTGGAATGATACTATCTCACCAGCTGCCCTTGCCTCACCTAAAAATAATACATCTCGTAGAGATAACAAAGCCACATGGCACTCCTCAGATGTGACGAGCAAAACTCACATTACAAAGACTGGAACGAAAATGGAGAAGAACTAAAGAACAGACAGATCACCAAGAGTACAGAGCAAAGCAATAAGAATACAAAAAACTGATTCTGGACCATAAAATGCAACACCATACAAACATCATAATGAAGTCACTTAACCGTCCTAGAGAGCTTTTCTCAATAGTCAAAGATCTAACTAGAACACTTCATAACAATAACACAGACCACTTAACCCCTGAAATATATGCAAGATATCTTCAAAGCAAACTCACATGCACGCATAACTTACCAAACCTGACTCCCTCGCCAGCATCATCAGTCTGCAAAATCATACAGAAACACAACATACACTACCACCAATGTTCCCTCTAATTTTCTGTAGGCTGTGTGCGCATAAAATATCAGCTGTGCAGCTTTTGAAGGAAGGTTACATTTTTGTGCGCCACATAACGACACTCGGAGTTATATACTTTAAAATTTGACTACACATAAGAATACAGTATGTACACCACATTGATTGCACTAGAAAATATTGTAGAACTTGAGAAAACCATAAATACACAACAACTTTTAAATTTTAAGACGTCTGTGTTGTTTTCTATCAGAATCAGAACCGTAGTTTTTGTGCGCTCTGTTGTAAAATTTGTGCGCTCACTTGGCAAGGTGTGTGCGCGCGCACACGCGCACAGCTTAGAGGGAACAGTGACTACCACCTATACACAGATGACCTTATGATATATTCTCCAATTGACACCACAAATCCAGACTTCTCAACTATCTCAATGTGCATGATAGAAAAAAAAAAACAAATGTCTGGCACAGTGCAATTTAACAGTCAACTACAAGAAATCTGAAGACCTTGAAATCAAAAGAAACACTTCATTCATCCCTCTAAATAATCTGCTAATTGGAAATTGTCCAATTCCAATCAAGAATGAGGTAAGATATCTGGGATTACATCTGGACCAGAGGGTCAATTTCCAATCTCAAATCAACAAAACCACCTCCAAAGTCTACTACAAAATGAAGATACTACAGAACTTACAACCCATATTTGAACAGAACCACTTCAGATGTCTGCCAGGCAATAATCACCCCACAGCTAGACTACAGCAATATGATACTCCATGGTCTACCCAAAAATACAACACATACTCTGCAACTGATACAAAATACAGCTTCTAGATTAATTAGAGGATCAAAGAAACGAGCATATCACCCCCCACCTTAAAAGACCTCCACTGGCTATCCATCCAGTTTAGAATATAAAGCCATAATGATGACCTTCAAGATATTAAATAACCGGTCCACTGAATGCTTAAATGAAATAATCAAAAGAGCCCCAGACACATGATCAAGGAGGAAGTTCCAACAAAACACCCTCTCAACAGCCTTCACACCAACCAACTCTTCCCAAAGAGTGTTTCACAGGGCATTTGAATATTACACTCCCTCACTATGGAACTCACTTCCACACTATCTAAGAGCTATTACAGACATTGCCGACTTCAGAAAATATTTTAAAGCCTACCTTTTCACTGAACACTACAACAACATATGAAACACACAATAACAGGAATGAAATCCCTATACAACTGTCCCCTCCCAATAAGATGTTGCCCAAACTAAGTACCTATCTAATGTATATAGTTGTAACATTGTAAACAGTTAAATGTAAATAGTTCATTTTACCGTTCCATGTAAGACTTGTTCTGTTTCACTGTAAAACGCTTTGATAAAATGAAAAGCGGTATATAAAAAAATGTTAAATAAATAAATAAAATTCCGAATTGTATATTTGTCAATCATCAGTGGTCCTTCTCCAGGAGTTTCTCTAGTAAAAACAGAGCAGAAGTATTTGTTTAGCATTTTTGTTTTTTCAATGTCACTTTCCACAAATCCGTTCCCAGCACTTTTGAGTCCTGCAGTTCCACCACTGATTTTCCTCCTTTCCCGAATATACCTGAAAAAAGATTTGTTGCCACACGTCACATCTTTGACCATCTTTTCTTCTGCCTTTGATTTAGCTATCCTTATTTCTCTTTGTGTCTCTTTTAGTTTGATCCTGTATTCTTTTCTGTGTTCCTCTGTTTACAAACTTGAATTTTGTGAAAGCTGTATTTTATGATTTTATTTCTGCAGCCACTTCTTTGGAGAACCAAATAGGTTTCCTTTTCCTTTTGTTTTTATTTACTTTCCTTACATACATATCTGTTGCCCCTTTAATTGTCTCCTTTAGTTTAGCCCATTGTAATTTCACTTTCCTTATCCCCTCCCACCCTGCCAACTCCTCCTTCAGATACTTGGCCATTTTACTGAAGTCAGTGTTTTTGAAGTCTAGGACTTCGAGCTTGCTGTGATTGTATTTTATCTTGGCTTTTATCTCAAATCATACCGTGTGATGATCGATGCTGCTCACATGGGCACCCACCCGGATATTTGACACGCTAACTCCGTTGGTGAGCACTAAATCCATCACCAAACTCTCCCTGGTAAGTTCCATCACCATTTGTCTAAGTACTGCATCTTGGAAGGCATCCACAATATTTTTACGTCTTTCCATATTTACAGAAGGAATACTCCAATCCACATCGGGTAGATTAAAATCACCCAATATGATCACTTCCCCCTTCGTGGCTACCTTTGCAATATCAATCATCAAGTCTCTATCAATTTCTTCTGTTTGAGTTGGAGGCCTGTAGACTACACCAGTATGGATGACAGTGCCATCTCCTCTTTCCAACACAATCCACAGTGCTTCTTCCTTTCCCCACGTCCCCTGCATTTCAGCAGCTTTAATATTGCTTTTGACATATAGGGATAGTCCTCCTCCTTTTCTTCTCTCTATCTATTCTAAATAGTTTATAGCTAGCTATGGCTATATCCCATTCATGCGACTCGTTAAACCATGTTTCTGTAATGGCCACCATGCCCAAGTCCATTTCCACATTAGGGCTTCCAGATCAGGAACTTTGTTTATTAGATTTCGAATATTTGTGCTCATTGCTTTCCAGCATTTGCTGACTGGCTTGCCTATGTTTTGCATGGATTTTGTTCTACCCACCCCTTCCCACTTCCCATTGATATGTGGTTTAAAAGTGTTTCCAATGTCATTTTGATTTTGCTGGGAGTGACATCCTGAACTTGTCCTTTTCCATCCGTCAAACTCTTCCCTAGTTTAAAAGCCTGTCTACAAAGTGACTGAGGGGAAAAATATTTTTTTTTGCAGATGACACTAATATTTGCAACAGGTAAACACCTCAGAATGCATAGAGAAATGATAAAGAATGCTTGTGAAATTGTCACACTAAGGCAACAATATTTTAATCCTAAAAAGTGCAAGAGTATGCATTTGAATAGTGAAACTTAGTACAAAATAGAGGAAGATGTGCTGATGTACACCGAACAAGAGAAGGATGAAGGGAATATCATCTCTAACAAACAGGCTAAAAGGTAGCAAAGCAGTGTGACAGGATAAAAGCCCAAAAATGTTAGGCTGCACGGGAAGACGAATAACCAGTAGAAAAGGAGAGACAATAATGCTAACCACTACGTCTCTGGTGAGAACTCATTGAGGGTATGTTGTCCATCTCCTTCAAAATGACACAGACAAGACAGAGATAGTTTAGCGGTGAGCTACTAGAATGATCAATGATCTTCCCTATGACATAGGGATAAATTTAAGATCCTGAACATGTAGAGGAAAGGAAGGCGAAAGGGGACATGCTACAAGATTGCTAATATCCCTAAGGCATAAGGGGGATTTATTTATTTATTTATTTATTTATTATTTATTTATTTACATTCTCTTATATACCGCGCTATTCTGCATCAGTGCGGTTTACATTGAACAAACTGAAATTACATTGAACAGGGCATTATAACTTGGAGATAACTATTTTACAGGGAACAATTTTACAGGGATATTTTACAGGGATAGTGAACTTGATAGCATTTAGCTTTATTGAGATATTTAAAGCCACTATATATGGTATATAAGCATCCATCTAAATATCTGGAAGGTACAGGTTTAAACTAAACTTGCATCTTATCTGTATTACAGCTGAATATTGCCACTATATGGCTAATTTGAAAGCCAGCCCTTCTTCTGCTGCAAAACTGGATGCGTACTATTCTGATATTACAGGGCCACTCAGTCAGATCTTTGGCCTGATACTATTTATATAAGAACTGAAAATTCATCGACAAGTCTGTCATATATCCACTAGCAACCAGTGAATGAATAACTGGCTTTGAATATTGGCCCTATAATAAATAATGGCAGATAATAGTCCAAATATCCCATCTAGTCTGCTTAGCAAGAATTTCTCTACTTTGAGTAAATATGGGTACAAATTCCTATCTGAAACGTAATGCCTACTTTCTAGGGGTATGCATTCGTTAGTAAACATTCAGTTTGCTAATGTGCCTTCAAAAATGTAGTGTATGCTAAATTCATTTACATGCATTAATTAGCACACCTTAATTCTTCGGTTTCGATGGATTAGAGTGGAGTGGATAGAGTGGAGTGGAGGAGTGTCCTAGTGGTTGGGGCAAGGTACTTCAGGCCAGAAGGTCAGGGGTTCAAATCCCACTAGAGGACAGCAACCTTGGGCCGGAAGGACTGGGGTTTCTAGTCCCACAGGTGCTCCTTGTGGTCTTGGGCAAGCCACTTAACCCTCCATAGCCCATGTTCCCTGTAAAATAGTTATCTCCAAGTTATAATGCCCTGTTCAATGTAATGTCAGTTGTTTAATGCAAACCACACTGATGCAGAATAGCGCAGTATATAAGAGAATGTAAATAAATTTATCATGCAATAAAAATTCCATATTCAAATGGATGTGTGGAACTAATCCCAAAACATCTGAAAATCAAGAAAATCTTATAAAAAAAAGAAATGCTAACCAACCTTTTCTTACCTGTGCACACCTCTACTACTTACCCTTCTTCCATATCCCCCATGTAAAACTTTGAAAGCGGTACCATGGCCTTTTAGGGTTGTAACTGTTGCAGCATGCAGGTTACCCCCATGTTTTCTCATAGAACCGGCGATTTGTAGGTTGTAACTGTTGCCCATGCAGGCTACTTCCAATGCTATTTTGCGGTTTTGGGTTCTAAACGGGTTGTGACTGTCATTCTGTGCAGATTATTCCAGTGCTTCATTTCATTTTTGTCTTGAGGTATCCTCTGTTTATCTCTTGTACATTTTTTTTTTTTACTGAAACTTGATATCATGTGTTCTGTAGTTTCGTACACCAACACATCTGGTTACACAGGATGAATCAATGGCCAATGAATACTGGAACCTAGTTCTCATTTCCAACAGCAACAAGTGTAACTGGTCTAAAGCCAGCATTACCAAATACAAATTTTTTGCTTCCACAGTAAAGTCTCAATATAGCATTTTCTATTAATTGTAAATATTTAAGATAAACACCAGTGATTTCATGAAAAAAATGCATTGCAATATTTAGTATGGTCATCAATGATTGCATAACCTTTCTTAAGTCATTATTACCAAGGTAGAGGCACAACTGACAAATTTGTCTAGGTCAACCAAAAGAACCCATAGAACTACTGATAAATGCAACTCCATTATAAGGCTATTTTCTAATAAACCCTTAAACATTTTACACTTTTCTTTGGGTGGGGCAATAAATGTGGATGCTATTACTGGGAAACACTCAAGCTTTCATCATTCATGACTAATTCGTTTGGGCTAATGTCTCCCCATCTGTTACAGACCATGACAGGAATGAACCTCACTCCTTAGCAAGAGTATGATGAAGATGATCTCAGTCTCTCCCAATATATTGCTAACATGTTCATCTCTGTGCTTGTATTGCACCAAAGAGAGCCTCCTTTGAGAGTTCATAAAGTAAAATATATGGGGCAGTATCTCCAAATAAGTTAACTTTACATATACCATGACAGAAATAAAATTTATACTCCAGAGAGTTCTTTTGCCTTCATGACGTAGATCTGGCCTGACATTTTGGTGTGATTATGCCACTCCCCTCTCTCTCTCTGCTGTATATGATATCATCTGGAGCTGATATGTCTGACAGGGATCAAGAGGAAAGAGTGAAATGAGGTTGAAACATACAACAGCTTCTAGCATAACTTAACCTAAACTATGCATAAAGAATATTCATGAAAGAGCTCAGATACGCATGACCAAAAAACTGCCAGAAATTCAAAAGCTCAATTGGGGTGAATCAATTTCATCATATTTTAACATTTCAATTAAAATCTTAGGTTTCAGATACCGACCTGATCTGCTTCTGCAATACAAACTGGGTTAATTTTACATATAACTTATCTACAGACTGATTTGACAAGAGTGACCAAAGCAGCTGTTACGGTAGCTAATTTACAGAACACCAACTAGTTTGAAAGATCAAAAAAATTGAAACTGAATAGTTTGATGAAGTTTATGTCTACAGGGCACAACCATTAATGTGGGAAAGCAGTCTTTACGTTTTCTACTTGTCAATCACATCTTGTTAGTACTTGACATAAAGTGCATTTACTTCTTTAATAAGAGATTCTAGTAGGTGTATGTAGGTAATTTCATGCCTTGAAATAGATGCTATAGGGAACTTCAATCCCGAGCCCTGAAGATATAAACTATAATCTTTCAGAGAACCAGAATAATTACACAAATGACATTCAACTTACTAACAAACCAGACAGAAGCAGGTATTGCTAAAATGTCAGCATGTTCAAGTAGACACGTCAAACATTTCAAGTTTATTTATTATATGAAACATTTAATTAAGCACTGGTATTAGAAGTAATAATTGATTATATGAATATAGTTCGTTGATATACAAATTTCTTAAGAAACCAGTGAGTGATTGATAGCAGGATGTGCATTTGGTCTGTTGTTTCAGTTTGGGAAATTTTACACATGTTAAAAAACACATACAAAATTAACTTTACATGTATAAAACTTTAAAGTTACCCCATTCAATTGTTGATTTATGCTTATTCAAATCTGAAAATAATCGAAAACCAAAAATGTCTGCTGTGTACACTCCTAAGTGAAAGTGAAACATAGGAAAACAGGTTTGCATCTTAAGGCGCACATTTTCAAAGACTTAGGTGACTTTTTTCCTACATGCAAATATATAGATATTATGCCTAAAATATGAATACCTGGATAAGTAGATTTTCATACACCAGAAATCATGTACAATGTTCATAATGTATTTACTTTGGGTACATGGAAAAGAGACATTCTGGAAGGCATTTGGAAAAGCATGCTTCAAAACTATGGGGGACATCTTGGGAGCTTGATTCATAGTATGGATATCCAAAAACAGACATAGAGATCTCCAAAGCACAGAGACATTTCCAGCGCCATTTTAGAAGCCAGGTCTGTGGACTTCTCTAGTATGAGGACATCCCTGCCTGGACAGGAGCATGGTGAAAGCATGGCTGGGATGTTCCCAGGAATCTGGACATCCCTACGTGATCTCAGAAACAATCCAGGCATCCGGCATCAAGTCTAAGTTCAGACCTGCTCCAGGCACCTGAAAAGTGTTTGTTTTCACTGAAAAAAATCCTGATGGTGTAGAGGAGAAAGCATTCCATCATTTCCAGCACTCAGCACAATTTCAGTATTAGCAGCAGTGGGAGCTGAACCCTAACTGCCTTCTTCCTGACCCACTACTCTAGCTATTAGGCTATTCCTAGATGTCTGTATCCTGAAATACTATTCTGGGGATGTCTGTTTAGATGCCCCTGCAAACGTCCATATCGGACCCATCCATGTTTTTGAAAACATGTCTGCACCTGGACATGTCTGGGTTTTTTTTCCAGATGTTTTAGTTTAGATGTCCCAGATTGCACGTGGACCTGCTTTCTAAAATTCCCCTCCACGCATGCACATATTATTCTATAGGATTGTAATTTACTGCCAAGGAGGGTATCAGCAGCCCAATTCACCTGTTTGCTTATGGTTTATTGTTGCTTAATATACTGTCTCTCGGGTCACCAGCAAAGTAGTTTACAATCAAAAACAAATACATTAAAAAAGAGAAACAGGAACTACAATATCGATGCCTACTAAAGCTTCTATTTGATAACCTCTGAATACAAAAAAAACCCTCACACCAAACCTCCCTTCCATAAAGGATCTGTTATGACCCCTTTCAAAATAATAAATGAATTTAGAACCTATCCTGTCTATACACAATTCCACAAAACATCCCTGCTACTATCCCACAAGATCCCTCCTTCCAGATACCCCTTACCATTCGGAGCCCCAGTATCTATAAAGTGGTAGAACAATCCCCAATTGAACCATGGGCTCCTTTAAGCAGCATCCAAAATGGTGCTGCCTGACCCCAAGCTTCCCTTTGTCCCCAGAGTTTGGAGGACTATATTGGTAGAGTCTAACTTGGGGGCTTCATGTCAGAAATGTATAGAGGTTACCAATGCTAAAAATGTAATGTGCAGCAATAGCAGTATAATATTCACAAAGCAAGGTACCTAAAGTGCATTTAAACCACACGCTAAGACATGTTTATCTGCAGTCCATGAACTTTTAGATGTATTGAAGGGAAATCATTTTCAGGTGGCTCATATATATGGATAAAAGACCTGTTACATCTGCATATTGTTTTTGAAAATACACTCCACAGTCCTTTATTTACTAAACTAACAATCTGGTCTGAAGGGTAAATTATGCCCTCATCACTATTTTTTCTATAAGAACAAAAAAAAGTGGTAACGATATAAGGAGCTGCTTAGTTTTATGTGCAAACAATGCACATAAAGTTTTGTATTTTAGTCATTTATATGCATAAGCGATGATTTTAGCATGCATATCATGACTTATAAAATGCCAACTAACATGAAATGAACAACTAACCTAGTTTGAATTGGGCAAATGTTTGCTGTGGGCTTGTACACGAGCAGAGTATGAGCAGAGCATGGGTAGTGTGAGCAAGTATGCACATAGGGCTTGATTTTCGAAGCCCTAGGCATTTGTTACAAGTATAAAAGATGGCCTTATCCGTGTAAAACCGCCATATCTGTGTAAACCAGGAGCCCGATTTTTAAAGCCCTAGGCATGTGCTCCATGTGTAAAAGATCTCCTTACCCATGTAAAACTGCCATATCCATGTAAACCAGATATTCAACAAGGCGGCTTGAATTGGAGAGGCCCAACTACTTGCACAGCGCCAAGCACCAAGGCCTGGGGCAGAATGGAGGCGTATTGTCCTCAAACCCATGTAAAGTGGATTTCTGAAAGCCATGTGTGCTGACATTGGACATCACTAATCACATAATCCTAAGCAATTTTTCCCAGTGCATACGACTGCTGATGGTGTGCGGCGAACCTGTGTAATGGTGTTACAATGCATAGTACAGCGGGGACAGCATGTACAGGTCTATTCCCAAACCATACAGAGGTAAAGTGTTGCTGGATTGGCTGTGAACCCTTGTGGGCCATACACATGGTGTTCCAGAGGTAGAGATTGGCCTGACATGCCCAGGATCAGCAGAGGATGTGCCAGGCAGTGTGTATATGTCAGCAGGCAGTAACCCAGCACCTGAGATGCAGGCACATTGCCACATGGTTACACCGGCCCAGGGTGAGCTACCTTCAAATGATGGAGAAGGAGGTCTACCAGAGATACAGACTAGATGGTGCAACAATAGTGTATGGTGTGTTGTACTGTATGCTGTCGGTAACAGCCCATAGACTGTAACCAAAGCATGTTCCATGCTCATGTGCACAACATTGCCCCCACAGGCGACTGTGGATATCCCCTGAGGACCTGCTGACCCTAGTGTGCCACCCCATGAGCCAGCAGGAGGAGCAATACAATGCTGCCCATCAACATACCTGGATGGTTGTGAAGCGAGCAATAGGGGTGCTGAAGAGCCACTTCCAGTGCCTCAACAGGAGTGGCAGGGAACACCTCTACAGCCCAGAGCATGTATGCCGGATATTTGCATCGTGCTGCATACTCCACAACCTTGCACGGATGCAGGGAGTTCCTGACCTAAACCCGTGGTTGTCGAGGAGTGGGAGGCCACAGAGGCAGCAGATGGTGATGGCCCAGAGGCCAGGAGCCAGTAGTAGGCCCAGGCACTGACCCCCTGTGCACGGCTGATACAAGACTGTTTCTGAGGTGACTGCCCCTCACCATTACCTGGATAGGATACACACATTCACTAATAAAGTGCCCGCAATGATGCATATGTAGAAGCTGATGAGGATAAAGTGGAATTGCTTAACAAATATTTCTGTTCTGTGTTCATAGATGAAGAACCAGGAGCAGGACCTCAGAAAGCACCCACAAACAGGAACAGAAGAGAAGGGCATTTTGAAGAATTTTCAGAAGACTGTGTTTGTGAGAAACTAGATAAACTTAAAGTAGACAAAGCGATGGGACCGTATGGGATACACCCTAGAATACTGAGGGAACATGGGGACGTTCTAGCAGCTCCACTAACTGACCTTTTCAATGCCTCGTTGGATTTGAGAGGGGTGCCAAAGGACTGGAGAAGGCTCACGTGGTTCCTTTACACAAAAGCAGAAGTAAGGATGTGGTTGAAAACTATAGGCTGATTAGTTTAACTTCGGTGGTGAGTAAATTATTGGAAACCCTGCTGAAAGATAAAATAGTGAGGTTTCTGGAGTCCAGTGGATTACAGGATCTGAGGAAACATGGATTCACCAGAGGTAGGTCTTGTCAGACAAATCTGCTTGATTTCTTTGACTGGGTGACCAGGGAGTTGGACCGAGGGAGAGCCCTACATGTGGTGTATTTAGATTTCAGTAAGGCTTTTGACCCTGTACCTCACAGACTACTTATAAACAAAATGAGCACCCTAGGGATGGACCCTAAAGTTACTGCTTAGGTTAGAAATTGGTTGAGTGGGAGGCGACAAAGGGTACAGCTCACTCTGAGGAGAAGGAAGTTACCAGTGGTGTGCCCCGGGGATCTGTCCTTGGTCCGATTCTTTTTAACATCTTTGTTACTGATATAGAGGAAGGACTGTTGGGTAAAGTTAGCCTCTTTGCGGATGATACTAAAATTTGCAATAGACACCCAGGAAGGGGTAGATAACATGAGGAGGGATCTAACTAAGCTTGGAGAATTGTCTAGAATTTGGCAGCTGGGATTTAATGTTAAAAAATGCAAGGTCATGCATTTGGGCTGAAGCATCCAAGGGAGTAATATAGTATAGGGGATGAAGTACTTTTTCCACTAAAGAAGAGTGGGATCTTGGTGTGGTTGTGTCTGATGATCTTAAAATATCTAAACAGGTAGAAAAGGCAACAGCAAAAGCTAGAAGGATGCTTGCGTGCATAGGGAGAGGAATGGCCAGCAGAAGAAAGGAGGTGATAGTGCCTCTGTATAAGTCTTTGGTGCAACCTCATTTAGAGTATTGTGTGCAATTCTGGAGACCACACCTTCAAAAGGATATAAACAGGATGGAGTCAGTGGTTAGTGGTCTTCATTATAAAGCATATGAGGACAGACTTAAGGATCTTAATAGGTACACCTTAGTGGAAAGGCGGAACAGAGGTGATATGACTGAGATGTTTAAATACGTCCCTGGCATAAATGCACAGGGGAAAGCCTCTTTCGATTGAAAGCAAGTTCTGCTATGAAGGGACATGGGATGATGTTGAATGGGGATAGATTCAGGAGTAATGTGCAGAAATATTTCTTTACGGAAAGAGTGGTGCATCCGTGGAATAGTCTCCCAGTGGAGGTGGTAGAGATGAGGATGGTATCTGAATTCAAAAAAGCATGGGACAAACACAGAGGATCTCTAAAGGAAAAAAGGGAACTGTTGCTGATATGGAAGGACAGACTAGATAGGCCATGTGGTCTTCACGTGTGTCCCCTTCTCCCCGGGCTCGCAGCTGGCCATGGGTGCTTGCTGATATGTGCACTGCAATACAGTGGAGCAATGTCTGATGATGTGCTAGCAGCGTCATCACCCTCCCCATCAAAACAGGCCACTGCACATAGTTCAGGGCTACCAGGTGGCAATGCTGGTGCACTGGCAGCCGCAGCCCCCACTCCTTGGGCCCACAGGAGGCCCACCAAACTGCACAGGGAACCAGCAATCATTGCCTGGTATGCTGCCATCTCCCACATCAGATTCAGGCATCCCTCCAGATGCTGCTCCATTCGCATTTAGTGTTCCTCCCACATCTCAAACTCAGCTTCCCTCATCTGTGTGGCTGCCTGCAGATCCTGCAGGATACCTTGCAGCTCGGCCTGTATGCCCTTGGTGCTGGCTACCAGACATGCATCCTCCTGCAGTATCTCCTGGTCCACATCTGTGCCTCCTACATCCACAGGATAATCCAGGATGGCGAACTGTAGCAGAGCAAGTGGGGCATCATCTGTATCCACCTCCCCAGCACTGGCAGACACACTGGCCTGCTCCACTGCCCTGGGAGCTGCATCGGCCTGCACCTCCACACTGGGTGTCTCATTAGAATGCAACTCCACCCTGGCAGGCACACTGGCCCCTGTGGCTGTGCTGCATCCTGGCTGTGCACTGGCACCATCTGCGGTGTGTGGTGAGGCTCCCCTGGTGCATTGGTTCTAGGCTGTGAAAGTTGGGTCCCTGGCAGGTTTGTTGGACAGCAAAGGTGGTGGTGGTTAGTGACATGGGTTACTAGGTTGGCTTATGGGGTGCCACCAAGCCCACAACGGAACTGTCAGGGGGATCCCAGGTCCACATTGTCCCCCAACCCAAGTATCACCCAAGGACTTCCAGACCAACAGGCAGGCCCTGGGTGGACGGAGCCATGGTTGGGACACATGTATGGCCATCATGGTGCCACCCAGACAATGGAGCTAGACACCCACAGGGGGCAGTGTGGTCAGGTGTGCAATGTGCATTGGGCCCACTGCTGGTGGTGTGTGCCTCTGTATTGCCTTTCCATGCCATGTTCAGGCCATGTGTGCCATAAAATAAAAAAGACTGAGAAACACTGTCTTGAGGCTGCACAGGGCGCAAAGAAATAGGGGTGCATTTGGTGCTGTTGGCCTTGGCTCCCTCCCATGCTGCCTGCCCTTTGCCCTGCTGAGGCTTTTCATGTTTCCTTGGTGGCAGTAGCGGAGTGGACATCCAAGTCTAAAAAAATAAACGTGTGGGTCCTTCCAATTCCATGCTTGCATGCAGGTCTGATCCTTCTCTCCTCTGATGTATGCTTGTGTCAGAGGAGGGAGGTACAAGACCAGCCATTCAAGTGCGGAGTAAAGACATGCATTTGAATGGCTGGTCTGGTCCCTCCCTCCTCTGATGCGAGCATATGTCAGAGCAGGGAGGGACCAGACCTGCAAGTAAGCTCGTCTGTTGCCACCACCACTGCCACCACCACTGCCACCACCAATGAACCACAAAAAGCGGCGGTGGAGCAAGGGCAGGCAGCCCAGGGAGCCAGCTGGACACAGAGGTGTAGGGTAAGGCAAGATGATGGGCATGGAGAAAATGACAAACCTATAATGAAATGGGGGGGGGGGCAGCAGATGTGCAAGTCTCACAGGACACACTTATGGCTTGATATGGTCCTGGTTCTCCCATCAACAAACCTCCCTCAATAACACATCAATAATCCCTGCCACATCAGCATCTCTTCCCACCCTCCCACCCCAATTGTATCACGTAACCCTCCTACCACCTCCCCTCCCTCCCAATTACCCTGAGACTTAGTGTATTTAGTGGCAGGGCAGGAGTGATCCTCATATGTGCCTACCCCATTGCTGCTGGTACTCAAAATGGTGGTTATAGCCTTTAGTGGTAGTTTCTTAGTATTATTGCTAGATACCAACTGCCAAATAAAGAGCATTTGGGTGGTGTTGATAGGGGTGCTATTAGGAGGAGCTGCTGAGGTGGGGACTTATGCTGAAGGAGGTGATAGGGGGGTAGGCATAATGATCAGGAGGATGGGATTGGAGACTGGAAATGATGATCAATGGGGTGTGCAAGCTGATCAGGGCGATGTGAATAGAGGATGAGGATGGGGATGGGGATCAGGGAAGGCTGTGTGTGTAGGCATGCTGCACCATGGATCACATAGCTGTTCACGAGGGATCTAGTGCCATGTGAAGTACATGCCAATAGCCAGATACACTTTACACCGTGTCTTGATGCATTAAGTGCACTCGCATTATTGACAGCATTGATGGCATGCAGTAATGCACTATATGTTGTCCGTGCAATCTATGCCCATTCTCCACCCATATCCTACCTAGACCCCACCCCACAAAGCACTAAGCAGTTAACACAGGATTTTTATTGTGCTGTCCTGTTTAGCATATGATAGCTTATAGGACAGTCCTGCATTAATAGCTGACTTACACTAAATCCCCTGCTAAGAAGATAAGAAATGTCATACAGGGTCAGACCAAGGTCCATAAAGCCCAGTATCCTATTTCCAATAGTGGCCAATCCAGGTCACAAGTACCTAGCAGGTTCCCAAAAAGACACGCAGGTTCCACAATGCTTGTCCTGGAGCAAGCAATGGATTTCCCGGGTCCTGGTTTATGGACATTTCCTCCAGGAACTTGTCCAAACCTTTTTTAAATCCTGCTACACTTTCAGCTTGTATTACATCCTCTGGTAACGAATTCAAGAGTTTGATTACACATTGAGTGAAAAAATACTTTCTCTTATTAGTCTTAAATGGGTTACATTGTAGCTTTATTGTGTGGACCCTAGTCTTTATACCTTTTAATGGTGTAAACAACCAATCTTTGTTTACATGTTCCACTCCATTCATCAATTTATAGATCTCTATCATATATCCCCTCTGCTGTCTGTTTTCCCAAGTTGAAGAGCCCTAAACCTTTAAGCCTTTCCTCATAGGGTTATCCTTTTATCCCCTTTAACATTTTGGTGGCTCTTCCTTATACCTTTTCTAATTCTACTATATCCTTTTTAAGATACGCCAACCAGAATGGCACACAATATTCAAGGAGCGGTCCCACCATGGAATGATACAGAGGCATTATAATATCATTGGTTTTATTCTCTATTCCTTTCCTTATGATTCCTAGCATTCTATTAGCTTTGTTGGCTGCCCCTGCACACTGGGTAGAGAGCATCAACAAGTTATCCATGATGTCTTCTAAATCTTTTCCTTAGCACACTTTAGTAAACATGCACCTTGGTGCACTTTCTTTACATGAATAAAATTATCTGAATCTGAATGCATGTTCCTAGTGACCAAAGGATTAAATAACTACACATCAAGGATGCCCGTGACTACTGAATGTGGTGTACTTAATTTCAGTGAGATTTCTAACTGTCTCATAGAGAACCTTTGATACTTTTGTTATACTCTTTCCATTTCCTTCTGCTACCCATGTTCCATGTCTTGTTGATGATTTCCTTAAAAAGAAAGACATCTAAAAATGGATGCCTTTCTTGTGATCTGGTTGTAATCTTTGGAACTTCAGTGCTTACTCTTATCTGCTGGATCCCCTGACCCACCCACTTACATGCTTCTTTTTCTACCTTCTTTGCTAAGGTATCAACTCCTGTTCTCTTTTGCTTCCAGCTGCCAAATTCTAGACCATTCTTCAAGCTTAGCTAGATCCCTCCTCATGTTATCTACACCTTCCTGGGTGTCTACTCTATTGCAGATTTTGGTATCATCCGCAAAGAGGCAAACCTTACCCGACAGCCCTTCCACTGTATCACTAAAAAAGATGTTAAAAAGAATCGGACCAAGGACAGATCCCTGGGGCACACCACCGGTAACATCCTTCTCCTCAGAGTGAGCTCCATTTACCTGTACTCTTTTGTCTCCTCCCACCCAACCAATTTCTAACCCAAGAAGTAACTTTAGGGTCCATACCTAGGGTGCTCATTTTGTTTATAAGTTGCCTGTGAGGAACAGTGTCAAAGGCTTTACTGAAATCTAAATACACCACATGTAGGGCTCTCCCTCAGTCCAACTCCCTGGTCACCCAGTCAAAGAAATCAATCAGATTGGTCTGACAAGACCTGCCTCTGGTGAATCCATGCTGCTTCATATCCTGTAATCCGCTGGACTCCAGAAACCTCACTAGTTTCTCTTTCAGCAGCGTTTCCAATAATTTAATCACCACCGAAGTTAAACTAACCAGCTAGTAGTTTTTAACCACATCCTTACTTCCGCTTTTGTGTAAAAGCACCACATGACTTCTCTCCAGTCCTTTGGCACCACTCCCGACTCTAACGAGGCATTGAAAAGGTCAGTCAGTGGAGCTGCTAGAACGACGCCAAGTTCCCTCTGTATTCTAGGGTGTATCCCATCCCCTCTCACTTGGTTTGCAGCTTGTCGTGCTGTGAGGGCTTGCGTGCATCAGTGATGCTGAGAGCTAAACCATCGGTAGTTAACTACTGGCAGGGTCTCCCAAGATGGGCAGGTCTCAGCTGAGGTGCCAGACCAAGACAAACCACCCATCTGGTATGGTGCTGGAAGATGAGACCCCCACGTCAGAAGGCACTCAACTAGCTACTGGGGAAGAGCTGAAGACTTTTCAGAGTAAAGCCAGCATTTATGATGTGGTTGGATCAAAGCCCTCGGGAAGTCTGACTGCTGATGTAGCTGCACATGAAATGAGAGTCAGAAGCTGTAAAGATGTCTTACACATTGGAACATGGAACGTACGAAGCATGAACCAAGGGAAGTTGGAGGTGGTCAAGAATGAAATGGAATGTTACAACTTGATCTGTTGGGTGTCAGCGAACTGAAATGGACTGGCATCGGGCACTTTGCATCAGATGATCACATGGTCTACTATGCTGGAAATGAAAGACAAAGAAGAAATGGTGTTGCATTTATAATAAAGAAGAAACTTGCAAGAACTGTAATGAAATACAATGCAGTCAGCGAACGCTTAATCTCTATTCGTCTACGAGGAATGCCTATCAACACAACTATAATTCAAGTAAATGGCCCAACAACAGCTGCAGAAGAGAATGAAATTGAAGAGTTTTATGAACAAGTACAAGCTGAAATTGACAGAACATGCAAACAGGATATCCTGATAGTCATGGGTGACTGGAACGCAAAAGTTGGCAACAAAGAAGAAGGCAAAGTAGTCGGAAAATATGGACTTGGCAACAGAAATGAAGCTGGAGAAAGACTGATAGAATTCTGCAAGACCAATGATCTATTCATCTCAAACACCTTCTTCCAGCAACACAAGCGGCGACTGTACACATGGACCTCACCCAATGGATTGTATAAAAATCAAATTGACTACATCTATGGAAGTCAATGATGGAAAAGCTCTGTAACATCAACAAGGACAAAACCTGGAGCTGACTGTGGTACAGATCATCAACTACTAGCATGCAAACTCAAGCTAAAGTTGAAAAAGAGCAAACCACTCATGAATGCAGCAAAATATGACCTTGAGAATATACCACTGGAATTTAAAGACTGCCTGCAAAATCGATTTGCTGCTTTAGATACAAATGACAGAGCTCCGGAAGAGTTATGGAATGACATCAAGAAGGTTGTGTTGGAAGAAAGCGAGAAGTATCTACAAAAGGTGAAAAAGCAAAAACGGCCAAAATGGATGACGGAAGAAACTCTGAAAATTGCCCAGAAACGCAGAGAAGCTAAAGCCAGAGGAGAAAGAAAGACAATCGCAGAACTCAACAGAGATTTCCAACGTGCAGCAAGACAGGACAAGGAAAAGTACTACAATGACACTTGCAAGGAAATAGAAGCAGAAACTATTAGAGGAAGAACAAGATCGGCTTTCCTAAAGCTACGAGAGTTAAAGAAAAAGTTCCAGCCTCAAATTGGAATGTAACAAGATGCCCAAGGTTCTATGTTGAATGATGCTGAGAAGATCAAGAAAAGGTGGAAGGAATATACAGAGTTTTTATATGATAAAGATCAAGTGGACCAACAGCCGTTTCAACCTGTACCTTATGATCGGGAACCATTGGTGATGAAAGAAGAAGTTGAAGCAGCATTGAAAGCCTTATCAAAGAACAAAGCACCAGGCATTGATAGCATTCCCATAGAAGTATTGCAGCAATCTGATGCAGCTGTTACCGTACTTACAAGGCTCTGCCAAGAAATATGGAAAACAACATCATGGCCAACTGACTGGAAAAGATCTGTGTTTATACCAATACTAAAGAAAGGTGATCCGACTGACTGTGGAAATTACCGCACAATCGCTCTGATCCCACATGCCAGCAAGATTCTACTGAAGATTATTCAAAAGAGACTACAGCCATACCTGGAACAAGAACTACCTGAAGTGCAAGCAGGGTTCAGGAAAGGTCGAGGAACGAGAGACATCATTGCAGATGTGAGATGGATCCTTGAAAAGACTAAAGAATATCAAAAGGATATCTATTTGTGCTTTATCGACTATAGCAAGGCTTTTGACTGTGTAAACCATGAGAAACTCTGGGCCACATTAAGAAGCATGGGTATACCAGAACACCTGATCGTTCTCTTGCGCAATCTGTACATTGATCAAGAAGCAACAGTTCGAATGGAACAAGAGAAACAGAATGGTTTAAAATAAGCAAAGGTGTAAGACAAGGCTGCATACTTTCCCCCTACCTGTTTAATTTATATGCAGAACAAATCATCAGAGAAGCAGGATTGTATGAAGATAACAGAGGTGTGAAGATTGGTGGAAGACTAATCAACAACCTTCACTATGCTGATGATACCACATTACTGGCTGAAAGTGAAGATGATCTGAAACATTTGCTTCTCACAATCAAAGAACATAGTCTCAAAATGGGCCTGCACCTTAATGTAAAGAAGACAAAGATCATGACAACTGGCATAATCAACAGGTTCTTCGTTGAAGGAGAAGAAATTGAAATTGTGAACAACTTTAACCTACTTGGATCAACTATCAATAAAGAAGCAACAAGCAGTCAAGAAATCAGACGACGCATTGCTCTTGGCAGAATGGCTATGAAAGACCTAGATAAGATTCTCAAGAGCAGAGATGTCTCTCTCCATACAAAGATTCGACTTGTTCAAGCCATGGTATTTTCAATAACATCATATGGATGTGAAAGCTGGACAGTGAAAAAGATAGACAGGAAGAAAATTGATGCCTTTGAATTATGGTGCTGGCGGCGAATACTGTGTATACCATGGACTGCCCGAAGAACAAACCAGTCGGTACTAGAGGAGATCAATCCTAAGCTTTTTTAGAAGCTCAGATGACAAGACTTCGACTTTCATACTTTGGACACATCATGCGAAGAGAGAGATCATTAGAGAAAGACATCATGCTTGGCAAGATAGAAGGTCAACGCAAAAGAGGAAGGCCAGCAATGAGATGGATCGATACAATAACAGCAGCTATGGGTACCAGTCTGTCAACAATGAGCCGCCTGACTGAAGACCGAACACAATTTAGGATAGCTACCAGAGGGTCGCCATGAGTCGACTCCGACTCGACGGCACTTAACAACAACAACATCCCATCCGGTCCCATCGCTTTGTCTCCTTTAAGTTGAGCTGGTTTCTCACGAACACAGTCATCTGAAAATTGTTCAAGATGTCCCTCACTTCTGTTCCTGTCTGTGGGTGTTTTCTGAGGTCCTGCTCCTGGTTCTTCATCTGTGAACACAGAACAGAAATATTTGTTAAGCAATTCCGCTTTATCCTCACCAGCTTTTACATATTCCTCCCCTTCACCCTTGATTCTGACAATACCACTTTTGCCCTTCCTCTTCTCACTAACATATCTGAAAAAATGTCTTATCCCCCCATTTTATTGCATTGACTATTTCCTCCTCTTTTTGAATCTTTGCTTTCCTGACTACTTTGCTAGCTTCTCTAAGTTTTTGCAAATATAGATGCCTGTCTTTCTCTCTCTGTGATCTCTTGTATTTCATGAAGGCCTCCCTCTTTTTCTTCACATTTCCAGCTACTTTCGAAAGCCATAGCAGTCTCCTTTTCCTTTTTCCTTTATTTACCATTTTAACAAAAAGGTTGATTGCCCTTAAAATATCCCCTTTCAGTTTGGCCCACTGTTTTTCTACATCCCCCAGCTGTTCCCATCCCGCTAACAACTTCCTGAGGTATTGGCCCATCTTGACAAAGCTAGACTTCCTAAAGCCTAAGACCCTCACCTTTGAATGGATTCTAACAGCCCTAGTCCTAATACTGAACCACACCATCTGGTGATCACTGGATGCAAAATGATCTCTCACTATAACATCAGAAACACTTTCACCATTGGTAAGCACCAAGTCCAGTATGGCCCCTTCATGTGTGGGGTCTGTTACCAATTGCCTGAATAGTTCTCCCTGTAGAGAATCCAGGATCTCTTTACTTCTAGATGATAGTGCAGTAAGAAGGTGCCAATCAACATCTGGCATATTGAAATCCCCTTTCAGTAGCACTTTCTCTTTCCTAGCAATGCTGCGTATGTCTTCAATTAACTTTCTGTCCACCTCTTCCTCTTGTGAGGGAGGTCTGTATATCACGCCAATGCAAATAGATTTTTCTTTCCCTCTTTCTGGTTTAACCCACAATGCCTCCTCTCTCCCTTTTAAGCTCTCTAATTCAAAAATTTAAATATTATTTTTTACATATAATGGCATTCCTCCTTCCCTTCTTCCTACCCTGTCCTTTCTGAATAAAGTATAGCCAGGTATAGTTACATCACAGTTATGGTTTTCTGTGTACCATGTTTCTGTAACTGCCATTAAATCCAAGTCTTCCACTCCCACCAAAGCTTCAACATCAGGGATCTTATTTCCCATGCTATTTGCATTTATACACACTGCTTTCCATATGTTACCCCTGTTACCCATTTTCATAAAGGTATTTAATGTTTCTCTTACCTGGGGGCTTTCACTTACCTCGGCTGGTGGAAGTAAAAGTTAGGTCAGACTTGGCCACTCATTTTCTATATTAAGACCAGCAGTGTTGACAGTTTTCAGAACAAAAATCCACTTTAAGAGCTTGTGCAGGCACTTTTTTTTTTTTTAATTTTGTATTTATGCAATTTTACAATATTAATCAAGCAAAACGCTTGTACAGAAATAACAACTTGTACAGCAAAATTGTAGTCAAGAACTAACAATATTACCACTAAGAAAACGTACAAGAATGTAGGTAGTCCACAAATCATTGGGGGAAAGATAGTATTGAGATAAAGAGGACAGGTGGGTCCTCCCACTCTTAATATAGGAAAACAGAAATCATTTAATTCCAAAATGAGGGCGGACGACGGAGCATCTTAACAATAATGAGACTAATCACTGAGAAGATGATATCACAGTATGAGAGCTAACAAATGCAGATAATTCCTCTGGTTGAAAAAACAAATACTTATGCTTATTAAAGTAAATTATACATTTACAGGGGAAACGAAGTAGAAATGAGGCACCCATCTGAACAATAGCTGGTCTTAGTAACAAAAAAGCTCGACGCCTTTTCTGGGTCTCTCTAGAGACATCAGGGAATATAGCAATTTTTCTACCCTTAAATAACACAGAACGTTTCTTAAAATACAACTTCAGAATCCAATCTCTATCTGATGATAAGGCAAAAGTCACCAACATAGTAGATACTTTTAATTCTGCCTCTTTAGGTGATTGCAACAAAGCAGATACATCTAATATATCCATTTCTAAGGAACCTACAAGTTTTTTACCCTCCTTTTTACCAATAGGCAAAAAGTAAGCTTTCACAACCGGAGGAGTTAAATCAGACGGTACTCCTAAGGTTTCATGCATATATTGTTTAAACAATTCAACAGGAGAAACCCCCACAACCACAGGAAAGTTTAACAACCGAATATTAGACGCCCTCACAACATTTTCCAAATTTTCCAATTTCATTCTCATAGCTGTATTATCCTTAATGATAGAGTCAGACAGTACAGAAACCTGAGTCACTTTCTGTTCTCCAGCCTGAAACTTCCCACGGAGATCAGCAAGTTCAGCCTGCATCCCACCAGAGAGAGTTGTGCAGGCACTTTAAACTGTTTCAGCATTTCAACGGCGGTTCAATGCTTATACGTATGGCATTTGTTTGATCCTACAGCAGAGTGCAATATCCACACTTGATACAGAGCCGTGAGTTGGCTTGAAACATGCATGTCACGTGTTTTGAAGCTTTTGGGGATAATATTTGTGCCACACATTACTTCAGGTGAGTTTGGACTGCTTTGATTGGATTGCCACTCAGATAAATGAAAAATTGCTGTTTGAATTTATATATGAATAAACGGGACGTTACGGTCATCCGAGAGGAAGAATGTTGCAGCTCCTCTCCTGACCCGTTTATCCTACAAAAACAAATGTTTGGTGTACTGCAAGTTGGGTGGTCTTTGTATTTTGCATTTATATTTTAAGATCATTCCATTTGTTTGGGGTTTTTTGTAGTTATTAATTTATCTCAAGCACACAAAGAACAATATGCAATTCTATTTTTTCTAGAAATTGCATCATTGCTTCTCTTGTGGTTTTCAGCTTTTTCAGCTAGGGAACCTATAGGGCCAAACTCCCAGTGTTGTGTCTTTCCATAAAAATATTTATTCTTGTGTAATGCAGGAGTTGACATAAGACTCTGACACAAGAAATAAAACTGTTGGCATTCTTTCTCAAATTGTAATTCACTTTTCTCCTCTTCTTCACAAGATGTTGAATGATTGTTTTTTTTTTGTTTTTTGTTTATTGAATCATAGATCCCCCACTCTGATGTTGACCTGCAGGCATGCTTTTTCAGAATTTCAAAACAGAGCCCTGAATGGTAGACAATATGCATCTAAAGCTTTAAATGTTCCTCTCAAGTTCCTTGGAGAAGAGGGTGTTGGAAAATCCAGAGCAATTTTATAAATTGCATTCACACATAAAATGCTATTTTATGTGTGTAAACGGACTCCTATAAAGTTAGCTTACACATAAAAGTATGTGCTGGCCAAGTTGGCATGTGCTTGAACAGTAGGAGTGTGCAGCAATGAAGTTTGGGTGGAGCATGGGCAATGGTGTAAATTATGTGGCTATTTTATAACATTCACGTATCTGTGCACCTTTCTCGGCAGGTATTATGTATATCTTCTTCTTCAATCTAGGCATGATTTCAACAGGACTTATGCTAGTATTTTATAAAGATAGATAGGTGCCTCTGGGGGTTATTTTAGAAGCATTTCCATGTCCAGAAAACAGTATTGAGACTTGTAGATTGAAAAACGTATCTCATTGCCATTTCAGAACCTGCTTTTTGTAGATTTGGGAATGCTCACCACATTTACCCTGCCAGGGGTAGTGTTGGGGGGGGGGGGATGGGAATGGTGGGAGGAGGGAGATGCATCCCTTCCTTCCCTTTCTTCCCAGACTTTGGATGACTACTTCCATGACAAAGTCCACAAGATTATTCTTGAGTTACCCCTGGGGTCATCTCCATTCCTCCCCTTCCCCATCTTCATTCCTTAATCCTTTCCTCAACTTCTGTTGCCCTTTCCTCCTTTTCTAAGATCACTGGGGAAGAAACCACACATCTTCTCTCCTCCACTAAACTTATTATCTGCTCCTCTGTTTCCATTCCCACCCATCTACTAAACTCCATCTCCTCCACTGTTGTCCCATCTGTCATATCCTCAACCTATCACTTTCTACCATGACTGTTCCTGCCACCTTCAAGCATGCTGTGGTTACACGTCTCCTCAAGAAACCATCCCTTGATCCTACCTGTCCTTCTAATTATCAACCCATCTCTCTCTGCTCCTTTATTTCTAAACTACTTGAATGTGCAATTCACTGCCACTGTCTTGACATTCTCTTCTTTCAATCACTTTTGGATCCAATGCAATCTGGCTTTCGCCCTCTACATTCTACTGAGATGGCTCTTGCCAAAGGTCCCTTCTCAAATCCCTCCTCCCCTAATTCCTCCTTCATTTTATGCACAAACCTTGGTTGACTATTTCCATGACAAGGTCCAGAGGATTTGCCTTGAATTCTCCACAGGTTCACCTCCACCTTTGCCTCCCCTTCTTCAATCTCAAATCCTTCCTTCACCTTCTGCCATATGTTCTTCTTTTTCAGAAATCACTGAGGAGGAAACTGCAAATCTTTCCTCCTCCTCTAAATCGACTACCTGCTCTTTATTTATTTAACTAGTTTTATATACCGTTTTTCTACATGGCAAAATGGTTTACAATGAACAGGAAATTAATGTTTACATAGAACAGTTGAAACTACAGGTCTTATTCCTACCCATCTACTAAGCTCTATCTCTTCTGCTGTCATCCCTTCCATCTGTCATATCCTTAACCTATTGCTTTCCACTGCAACTGTTCCTGTGGCCTTCAAACATGCTCTGGTCACGCACTCCTCAAAAAGCCTTCATTAGACCCTACCTGTCCTTCCAATTATTGGCCTATATCTCCTCCCCTTTACTTAAAAACTACTTGGACAAGCAGTTCATCACTGCTGTCTTGAGTTTCTTTCCTCTCAAGCCCTTTTGGATCCACTGCAATCTGGCTTTCATCTTCTTCATACCACAGAAATTGCTCTTGCCAAAGTTTCCAGCGACTTCTTCCTTGTCATAACCAAGGGCCTTTACTCACTTCTCATCTTTCTTGACTTATATGCTGCCTTTGACATAGTTGATCACCACCTTTTCCTCTATACACTGTCCTCGTCTTCTTATCTCTCCATCGTAGAGTATGTTCTGGTGGATCCTCCTCTACTGCCAACCTGCTTTCAGTTGGTGTACCTCAGGGTCCTGTCTTAGGACCTCTGCTTTTGTCTTCCTATACTCAGTCCCTTGGTGCACTTATTTCCTTCCATGGTTTTCAGTACCATCTTTATGCTGACAACTCTCTGCACCTGAAATTGCTCCAGGAAATCAGACCCAGATTCTGTCTGCTTATCCGACATTGCTGCTTGGATGTCTCACCGCCATCTGAAATTGAACATGGCCAAAACTGAACTCTTTATCTTTCCCCCTAAACCCACCCCCTCCTTTCTCTAATTCTGGGATGACACTATATTCCTCCCTGTTTCCTCAGCTCACAATTTTGGAGTCATCTTTGACTCTCTGTTTCTCTGTATATATCCAACAGATAGCTATGTTTCTCTGTATATATCCAACAGATAGCTAAAACCAACTGCTTCTTTATAATATCAGCAAATTTCATCCCTTCTTTTCTATTTATACTATTAGGATCCTTATCCTCTCACTAGCCACCTCCCGTATTGACTATTGTAACCTACTCCTTGCTGGTCTCCAACTGAATCATCTCTCTCCTCTTCAATCTGTTTAAAATTCAGCTTCATGGCTTATCTTCCTCCAGTGTCATTATGCTCATGTAACCCCTCTTCTCAAGTCACTTTAATGGCTCCCTATCAGTTTTTGCATCCAGTTCAAACTTCTACTGGCCTATAAGTGCATTCATTTTGTGGTTCCTCACAACCTTTCTTCTTTTATATCCTTCTACACCCCTCTTTGGTAACTCCATTCCTCTAGCAGATCCCTTTTCTCCGGGAACAAGCGGGAAGTCAGTTCTCACATATGGGTGACATCAGCACCGATGGAGCCTGGGCGGAGCATTTCCCCAGCTTTCAAAGAAAGCCTTTGGAATTGCTACCATGCATGCGTGGTCCCTTCCCCCCCCCCCCCCAAGGGTGCCATCTTGCTCAGTCTCCTCAGACGTTATCTGGCTTGTCCCCGGAAAAAGTTGCTTTTTTCTTTCTCCGAGTTTCACACTCTCCTCCGGTATTACACCGGTACTCTTCTCACCTACCAACCTCGGTGCCTCAGCATCAGGTTTGGTTTATTTTTGTAGTCTTTTGTTGTTTTCTTTTTCTGGCATCTTCACACCCTTCTTTCTCCTGCTGGCCGCCCAGAGAGTCTTCGACCTTGCAGAGGTTATTTTTCCCCCCATGGCTACCAATGGCTTTAAGAAGTGTGATCAGTGCTGCAAAATCATGTCTTTGACCGACACACACATGACTGCTGTCTTTGCTGCCTCAGGCCAGACCACGACCCGGCAGCCTGTGGTCTCTGCAAGAGGATGTCCAGCAAGGCCCTCAAGAGCCACTAGCAGCAGCATGATAAGTTTTTCCCTGAGTCCCTGATGCCTCCAAAGGCCAGGGCCTTGTCTGAGGCCCCGACATCTCGGGTGGAACACTCTGAGCCCGAGCCTCATCGTGGGTCCTTGGAAAGGGGAACCCAGGAAAAAGAAAAAACCCTCGAAGGCGGCATCCTTGGATGGTTCTGACTGGCTGGGGCCTCCCTAGTTCCGGTCCCACAGTCAGAGATGCTTGTCCGAGGTGTCTGAGAAGTAGCAGCCTGCAAAGGTCCCCCAGAAGGATCTGACCGTGAACCTGCCTCGGTCCCCAGACACTGTCCTTACTGAGAATTCCCCTTCGGGGGAGCCGGCGTCATGCCAGAGTCCCTCAATGCCCACGCCAAAGGCTGCAGAGCCTTCTGGTCTGGAGTCCAGAATGGTGGCTTTGGAGCACAGTTTGTCTGCCTTCATGGATCAGCAGCAGGTGCTGTTGTCTGGCACGTCCAGTTCATCCACCCCAACTACTGGACCCCCGATGTCCAAGATGTCCCTGGAGGCCGAGCCAATCCTCGAGGTCCTTCAGCCTCAAGTCGAACCTCAGCCGAGGTCGCACTCCAAGTCCCACTGGACGGGACCGTGGTCATCCTTGGTGAGTTTGCCAGGTGCCAGCCACAGGGCTTCAGGAGCCCCGAGGCCCGTGGAGAAGCCCTCCTATGAGTCCTCAATGGGCTACTCCAAGTGGGAGACAGAGGACGAGGAGTCCCCCAATACCCGTCGCCACTGTGACGTCCCTTCTGATTCTCCCATCTCAGAGCCTTGGTGGCGGTCCCCAACCGAGGACATGGGCTTCCTGGACTTTGTCAAGGACATGTCTAAGGCCCTGGCATTCCCAACTAAGTCGGAGGAGGACCCTTGGGCAGATGAGTTGGAAATCCTCCAATACGAGGCCTCTCCGTGGGAATCGCTCAAGGTGCACATTCCTCCCATTCTGGAACTGCTCGTGCTCCGAATCTGGGAGACACTGGCATTGGTGCCAATGGTGAGCAAATGGCTTGACTTGATGTATCAAGTCCACTGGAGCCCATGCTTCCAGAAGTCACAGCTGCCGCATAACTCCATGGTGATGGAGTCAACCATGTGTCGGCTGAAAAGCCAGAGAATGCACTCCTTGGTGCCCACCAGCAGGGAGGCCCGCACCTTGGACGCCCTCAACAGAAAGTGCTACCAGGGCTCAATTCTCATCTGCTGCATCCAGGATTACCAGCTCTACATTGGCATGTACCTGAGAGACCTGGCGAAGGAACTTGCCGGGTTCTCGGCTGATATCTCCGAGGAACCCTTGCAGTGGTTCAAGAACCTGGCCAAGGTGGTCTTTGAGTGCTCCAAATTCATGTCTCAAGCAGCCTATGATGGGTTCGAGTTGGTGGCCTGGATAGTCGCAGTGGGCATCGGTGCTTGCTGCCAAGCTTGGCTTCAGTCATCCGACCTCCAGCAGTGGGTTCAGGATAAATTGGTCGATGTTCCATGCCAAGGAGAGAACCTCTTTGGCAAACCCATGACCGACAAGGCTGATGAGCCGTAGACCAAGTTCATGATGAGGACCAGGCTCTCTAAGAAGACCGCTGCCCTTCCCCAATTGAAGGGCTTGGGTAAGAAGTCCTTTTACCCGAGAAAGGGAACTGCTTACCAAAACTACCCACCTTATCCGGTCTCCCCGGCTCCCCAACAGGGTCAGCAGGCCAAGGGACATGGGCATGGCCCGTGTAAGCAGAAGACTCCAAAGCCCCAGGCACCAGCTCCGGCCCAGCCAGGGGGGAGCTTTTGACTCATTGAACACAGCCTCTCTACCCCAAGGAGATCAGCAGCCCACAGGGGGACGACTGGCACTCTATGCCCAGAGGTGTATGTTCATCACCACTGATTCATGGGCTCTTTGGGTGGTCAAGGAGGGTTATCTCCTCCATCTGACTCAGACACCTCCCCCTTATTTCCTGGGAGAGTCCCTCAGGTCTACCCTCAACTGGGACCTTCTTCTGAAGGAGTTGGCAGGTCTTCTCGAGGACTAAGCAGTGGAACTGGTGCCCGACCACCTCAAGGGCAAGGGGTTCTACTCCAGGTACTTCCTCATTCCAAATAGGACAGGCGGCCTAAGGCCCATCCTTGACCTGTGCAACCTCAACAAATTCCTGGTGAGGGAGAAGTTCAGATACTCTCTCTTGGAACCTTGCTGTCATACCTCCAGCAGGAAGACTGGCTATGCTCCTTAGACCTCAAGGATGCTTATACATACATCCTTATCCATCCCAACCACAGGCAGTTCCTGTGGTTCTTAGTGGGGGGTAGGCACTTTCAATACAGGGTGCTCCCCTTTGGCCTAGCCTTGTCCCCAAGAGTCTTCATAAAATGCCTGGCAGTCATGGTCGCCTCCCTCTGGCTCCAGGGGGTCTTCATTTTACCCTTCCTGTACGACTGGCTCATAAAGGGAGGCACAGCCTCAGAGGTACAGCAGGCCACTGCATACACGTTCCAGGTTCTACAGCCCCTGGGCTTTGACATAAACTACCCCAAGTCTCACCTCCTCCCGACAAAGTGTCTGGAGTTCATTGGGGCAAAGATCGACACTCTTCAAAGGCCTTCTTGCCCAGGGACGAGCCGACCGTCTCAGGTCTCTAGCTCGGGATGTGCAGCATTGTTCCTTGGTGCCTGCCCGGCTTCTTCTGCGTCTCCTCAGGTACATGGCCTCCACAGTTCACATCACCCCAGATGTTCGTCTCCACATGAGGGTGGTGCAATGGTGTCTCTGGGACCAGTGGCCCCAGGCCACAGGCCACCTCCTAGACAGAGTTTCTGTGACCCGCCAAATGGCAGACTCCCTCATCTGGTGGCAGTCACCCCGGCATCGTGAGGCAAGCAGCCTTTTCAGGCTCCAAGCCCCTCAAGGTTCCTCACCATGGACGCCTCCCTGCTTGGCTGGGGAGCCCACTGCGGAGATCTTCGCACCCAGGGCAACTGGTCACCAGACAAGAGCACACAGCAGATCAACCTCCTGGAGCTCTGAATCTTATAGCTAGTCCTGAGGGCCTTTCGTTACCATTTGTGTCACCAGCCAGTTCTGGTCCAGACGGACAACCAGGTGTGATGTTCTATGTGAACAGACAAGGGGGCACTGGGTTTCATACCTTTTGCTGGGAGGCTCTAGCCCTCTGCTCGTACGCAGTCCATCAAGGCATTCTCCTTTGAGTAGTGTACCTGCCCGGTCAGGACAACCAGATGGTCAACAAGCTCAGCAGAGTTCTCCAGCCGCACAAGTTGGAGCTTGATCCCAGGGTAGTCAGTCGGCTCTTCTGGCTCTGAGGAGAACCCATGATGGATCTGTTCACCAGCCCGGACAACTTTCAGTTGCCTCACTTCTGCTCCTGGCAGGCCTACCCCTCCAAGGTGCCAGCAGACACATTCCTGGTCTCATGGTCGGGAGGTCTCATGTACGCTTTCCCTCCTACCCCGTTGATCGCCAAGACCTTGTTTAGGACCCTCATGACAGGGCCTCTCTTGTCCTGATAGCTCCTCTGTGGCCAAGACAGCCGTGGTTCCCGCTACTTCTACAGTTGACGGTAGATACCCCCATCCGCTTGGGGACCACTCCGGGACTCCTGTCTCAGGAGGGAGGCTGTCTCCTTCACCCCAATCTGGGGTCCCTGTCACTGACAGCATGGCTGCTGAGAGGATGACTCTGGCACCCTTCAACCTCCTGGTTGAAGTGGAGGATATCCTGCTGGCCTCTCTCAAGGCCTCTAGTAGGAAGGCTTACGCCCTCAAATGGCACAGGTTCTCTGTTTGGTGCGCCAATCACAAGACTGACCCTTTCTCCTGCCTGGTGCCTCTGGTGATACAGTACTTTCTCCACCTCGCTCAGTCTGGGCTCAAGTCTAACTCCATCCGGGTGCACCTCAATGCGTTGGCAGTGCACCACCATCCAGTGGATGATAAGCCCCTCTAGGTCCAGCCATCGGTGATCCATTTTCTTTGGGTCTGCTCTTAACGAAGTCCCTAGTTTGCCCTCTGGCAACTGAATGGGATCTCAGTGTGGTGCTTGGGCAGCTTACTCGCCTATCCTTCGAAGCTCTAGCTACTTGCCACCTCCGCTACCTCTCTTGGAAAGGTGGCTTTCCTGGTCGCGCTTACCTCCACTCTCAGTTAACAAGCTCCAGGCCCTTGTGGCAGAGGCACCCTCTACCAGATTCAAAAGAGCAGAGTTGTGCTTCACACACCCCCCAAATTCCTACCAAAGGTTGTGTTGCCCTTCCATCTCAATCAGGAAGTGGTGCTCCTTACCTTCTTTCCAAGACTTCACTCCAGTCAGGCGGAAACAGTCCTCCACACCCTGGACTGTAAGAGGGCTTTGTCCTTCTACATCCAACACACTCAGGGCCACCTCTAAGCTTCTCAGCTTTTGATCTCCAACAATCCCAGTAGGCTGGGGGAGGTGGTGACCAAGCGTACGCTGTCCACTTGGGTGGCGGACTGTATCGCCTTCGCATACAAGCAGGCAAGGATCCTGATGGATGGCCGCATCATAGCGCATCACGTCAGGGCCATGGTGGCTTCGGTGGCACACTAGCGCTCCGTCCTGATGGGGGACATCTGCCGGGCCGCCACCTGGTCGGCAGTCCATACCTTTGCAGCCCATTACTGCCTGGAAAGGGAGTCCTGATGGGACAGTGCATTTGGCCAGGCTGTACTCCGTAACCTTTTCGGGGTTTAGGCAACTCCTACCCTCCAACCCTTCTGTGTTCAGGCTACCGGAGTGATGGTTTCATCGGACACAAGGGTCCTACTGTGGTCCGTGGTCACAGACTAAATTGCTGCTGCTTGCAGCTCCCCACGAGGGAACCCTATTTTGGCTATGGGATTTTGATAGCCTGTAGCTGGGGAGTCCCATATGTGAGGACTGACTTCCTGCTTGTTCCTGGAGAAAGCATAGTTACTCACCTGTAAGAGGTGTTCTCCTGGGACAGCAGGAATCAGTTCTCACAACCCTCCCTCCTCCTCTTGGAGTTGCTCCTTTACCATCTTTTATTTTTGCTGTCTTTTAGCTATGTCATCTGACTGAGCAAGATGGTACCCTTGGGTGGAAATGGGACCACACATGCGTGGTAGCATTCCCAAAGGCTTTCTTTGAAAGCTGGGGAAATACTCCACGTGTGCTCCATCAGAGCTGACGTCACCCATATGTGAGGACTGATTCCTGCTGTCCCTGGAGAACACCTATTATAGGTGAGTAACTCCGCTTTATCTGTGCCCTGCTCTGCCTCTACCATCTTCAGACTTCGTTCATTCCACCTTGCTGCTCCATATGCCTGGGACAAAGTACCTGAGTCTGTGCATTGGGCTCTTTCTCTAGCCCTATTCAAATCCAGGCTAAAAACCCACCTCTTTGCAGCTGCTTTTGTATCCTCATGCTCCCCTCTTTCTTGTGCATTACTTATGTGTGTCTTACCATACTCTAGTCCCCGGTTTTGCTATGTTTTTTTGTCTTGATTAAAGATAAAAACCTTGCGTCACCTAAGACCCATATTAGAGCCTAAAGACTTCCAATCAATTTTCCAAGCTATAGTCACTCCGCACTTTGACTATGCGAATATCATGCTACATGTCCTCCCCAAGAACACCTTTAACCCACTGCAGCTAGCGATGAACGCTGCAGCCCGCATCTTAGTGGGAGCATCTAGGAGAGACCATATCACGCCAATCCTAAGGTATCTCCACTGGCTTCCAATAGGCTGCAGAATTTCCTATAAAGCTCTCCTCATCACATTCAAGGCCTTCAACAAAATATTACCATCATCGATCTTAGACCTTCTCAGTCATGCACCAAACATTAGATCCAGGAGGATACCTACTGAAAACACTCTAGTCATTCCTCGTGAATCCACAAATTTGTCCCAATCAGCTAACAGCAGGGCATTTACGTCTTTTTCCCCTAGATGTTGGAACAGTCTCCCCCCTAATATCAGAGCAATACAAGACATTAGTCAATTCCGAAAAGCCATCAAGTACCATTTATTTACTAAGTACTTCCAGTTACTGTAACATGGCCTTATGCCCACTTGCAATGAAAGCTAAATGTCTCCTATAAGTTAAACGCCTAGAGAACAAGATATTAGCGATGTCGATTTATTGTACATTACTGTAGATACCAGATTACATGTAAATAGTTTACCCAGTTCTTCCATGTTAAGTTCCCTGTTATTTGTAAACTATCTTATGACTATGTTGTCTAGATAGGTTTGTTTAATGTAAACCGCACTGATGACGAATAGCGCGGTATATAAAAGATGTTAAATAAATAAATAAATAAATAAATAAATTATATTGTAAGTTCTGATAAGCAGGGACTATGTCTTACATCTTTATGTACCACACTATGTATGCCTTGTAGCACTATACACGATGATGGACTCTTATAGGCCAATCTCGAGCATCCCTCTTCTAGCTAAAATTATGGAAAAAATAGTTCAACACCAACTGAACCATCATATCGAGAATAACACACCCTCTGATCCCTGCCAGCATGGATTCCGGGAATCACATGGTGTAGAAACTCTGCTGACCACCTTATTTAGTACACTAACTATAGGTCTGGATAATATCAAACAAGGCTTTGCCCTTATCTTCTTAGATATTGCGGCAGCTTTTGACTCCATCAGCCACGAATTACTCCTATCCTGCCTCACCGAGAAGGGAATCCACGGCACGGCACTGTCCTGGTGTGCTTCATACCTGAATGACAGATGGCAGCATGTCTGTTCTGGCTCCTCCATATCCACACCTTTCCCGCAAGAGAAGGGAGTCCCGCAAGGATCATCACTCTCAGCCCTATTATTCAACGTTTACATGCAACCCATCTGCAGATGATATTCTGATGTTCACGCCAATATCCACGGATCATCCGGACCTCTCTCAGCTGTCTACCTGCTTCGATGCAGTCACGGATTGGCTACACACACAGAAACTCAAAATAAATCTCAAAAAGACGGATGTCCTCTTAATCAGCAGAGACCATGCATTCATCCCGCCCTCATCACTGAAGGTACGCGATGCAGAGCTCCTCACCAAGCCGACGATACGATGCCTAGGTATCACGCTTGACCAACATCTTAACATGAACACCCAGATAGGCAACATGGTAAAGGCGATTTACCACAAAATGTGGTTGCTGCGCCACTTGAGACAGCTGCTAGAGCCAAAAGACTTCCGAACAGTCTTCCAAGCACTAGTGATGCCTCATTTTGACTACGCTAATTCCATTCCGAACCCATTGCAGCTCACAATGAACACTGCAGCAAGAACCCTGCATGGAGCATCGAGAAAGGACCACATCACTCCAATTCTAAAAATTCTGCACTGGCTCCCTGTTCACTGCAGGATTGTCTTCAAGATCTTAACAATGACATTTAAGGCCATCAACAAGTGCATGTCCATCTCCCTCTCTGACCTCATCCAGACCACCCCCCCCCCCCAACAGGCTGAGGAGATCATCCGTCACTAACACTCTGCTACTCCCGAGAGCAATCACCAAATGCTCTAAGGCTACGAGAAACCGAGCATTCACACTCTATGCACCTTCCTGCTGGAATGCCCTGCCTCCAGACATCAGGGCCATCAACAACCTTCCCCAGGTCAGAAAAGCACTGAAGCACCATTTGTTTCTTCAGTTCTTTCCCAATTCAGATGACATTACATAGCTACCCACACCACGTGCCATAGCTACCCACACCACGTGCCCAAACCAGCCCCCTCAGAGTACCCACCTCACACACCTTTCAGATCACCTAAGTGAACCCTCCCTCTGTAACCACCCCCTGTTGATATCCGATACTAACCTAGGTAACGATGAGCTGTCCACTACCATGCGACATACAAAATAGAATATATACAGTCACGTTGTTTTGAATTGTAAATAGTGCCGAACTACATGTAGAACCTTGATACCGTTTTGTATATAGTTTACCTGTTATCCTTGTTTAAACTCCCTGTTTTAATGTAAATCAAATGTAGACCTTTCTACATTGCACAATTATGTTGCCTGTGAACCGCACTGATGATAAATAGTGCGGTATAGAAAAAACATTAAATAAATAAATAAATAAAAATAAATTAGTAGTAATTGTAAACAGTAGTTGGCAGTGCAACTATGTTGTGATCTGCAATCACCAGCAACCAAAATTGACAGGGTTATTCCCCAGATCTAGAGCAAGGTTGCTGGTATCATGCAGAATTAACTTTAATTTTAGTTGCAACTGTCAAGGAGAGTTATGAGCTGAAGGAAAGAGTGAACTGAAAGAAATGTTTTTACAGACAGATTTAAGTGATGTAAAGCTTTCACAGGGCAGAAATGGTGACCAAAACAGCAACTTTTTTCAGCTGATTGTGGTATAACAGCCAATGAAATCTACAAGGATTAACTAAGGAAAATTGTAGTGTTTAGGTCAGCAGTCAAGTCAATGATAAATGTACCAGTTAAAGGTTTTTTTATAAAATTTGCTATTTTTTCCTGTTAGAACATAATAACATAAGAACATAAGATATGCCCAGTATTTAATCATTTTGGAGTAGCCCAGTGTTTACAGCAGCAGGCTGAAAACCAGGGAAGCTGGGGTTCAAATCTCACTGACACACCTTGTGATCTTGGGCAAGTCACTTAACCATCCATTGCCTCAGGTGCAAATTTAGATTGTAAGCCCTGTGGTGAATGTACCTTGCCATGAACCACTACTGCAAAGACCTGAGTTAAATCCCCCAAAATATATATTTCAAAATGGTTTCTATGGATAACACAGGCTGGTATTCCTAACAATCTACTCTGTAGGTATTCAGTGCATATACAGAGAGTAGGAATGGTATGAAGTTAGGGCGGATCAAGAGCAGGAGCCATCCATTATCCATATAGTGGCAATATGGAGCTACTATACAGATATTATGTGTTTTATATTAGAACTGAAATAACTAGATCATGTGCAATGACAGTCCAAAGTAAAACACACATGTTATCCATACAGCAGCTGAATACCATGAGGGAAATTTTATAAAATTGCACCCAGTTAACCCATGGGTTATCACACATCTATCATGCCTATTTGATAAAGTCAACTATCTTAACTTTATAACATAGGGGCGTAAGTGGTGGGATATGCATGACAAATCTAGGCATGATCAGTTACATCAACCCTAGGGATGGCATAAATGTGTGTTCCTTAATAATCTAGGCGAGGGCATAAGTGATAGTATTTTATAACCTACGCATGTTGATTTGTGTTCCACCCTTGTGCATACTCACAGTGAAAATATGCAGCATTAGAAGTGCTAGCACTACTATTAAGTGAGCTAGCTGGTCGTTTTGAGCGCCGGCCTCTCCGGGGCCTGCAGCGGTAGCAATGGCTAGGTAAATGCAACAGGGTGCTTAACTAGTCTCCAGGACTACACATCAGGTTCTGTCTTTTACTACCTGCCACCCCTCTGATGCAGACTTGTGGTTTAGGTCAACAGGAAGTCTGCGTTGGAGAGAGGTGGAATTGACTGACTAGCACAAGTGTGAATGCACCACCACTCACTGAGGTGGTGTTAAGTGCACCCATGCTAATAGCTACCTTCACAGCACTCATCCAAAGCACCCACATTAGCAGTAAAGTGCCATCCATGCCCACGTTCTACCCAGAACCCACCCAGTCCACATCCAATCACACAGTTAGTGTGGGATTTTTAGTGTGGGGCCTTGCCTAACTGATAGCTCAGGGTGCTTACTGCATGCTAAACCCAAATTGCTGGTTAGCACATGTGAATAAACATGCCCCTAAGACGTGACATCTTTTTTTAGGATCTTTTTAGATTGCCTTACAAAATCTCTGTATCAAAAGTGTGTGGTAATTTGCGAAACATTGTCAGGTTTAATATGAACATATTTTTGATTATGCATTATAAATTAATTTCTTCTAGTACTATGCTCGCCTCATCTTTCCGTGCTATGATTTAAGTCAAATCAACAGCTCCATTTCTGTTAAATTTTACATGTTTCATAAAAAGGAAATTTCCTGGGCAATCCCCAGATATTCCACAATTTAGATGCCAAGCTATTGTGAACAAATAAAAATTAAACTATTTTACTATATCTGATTCAAACTGCTAAAAGTTGTAGATGTCTGAAGAAATTTGGCAGCAAATCGCAAACAGCTGTGTACAGTATGTGTATAGTTATTTAGAAAGCAACAGAGATACCTCTGAGTATCAACAGGATCCCACATATTCTTAATGAAATCTGTAAATTTTTAGTAATCTGTAATGCAGAGATTTTGATGTTATTGGCAACATTTTTCCAGTAATAAATGATTAATTAGAATGCTGGCAAAACATAATGTGTGAAAACTCTGTAAATTATTGTGGATATAGTCAACAAGCTACTGAGCAGTGAGGTGTGGTTTAATATATATTTAAATCTACTGAAACTTGGAGGAAGGGGATCCAAGATGATGGCTGCATGTTAGCCCACTCTATCTTAGTCCGCTGGAATAAGAATTGCCGCTCTCTTTAATATTTCCTTTCATACTTTTTTTCCCTATTTAAATGGGAAGAGAAAGAGGAAGGTCTAAACTTCTGCCGAAGTTGAACCCTCTCCTGGACAACAGCCTGTTACCAAGTTTGTGGCTGTCAGAGCTTCAGAAGAATCTGCTGGGGTTAGTGCTGGAGCTGACAGGAAGGCGGTCTATTCAGCCTCAGACGTTAGTCTGAGCCCAGAGCAGCGCATCCTCTATCACTGGGTGTTGCACTTTCGCTCAGGTCCCCCTTTCCTGATAGAAGTGGGAAAGTTGGTGCTGGGTTGGGGGGGGGGAGGGTGGACTGGCCCTGAAGCCCTTGGTTAATCCCACGGAGGATCTGAGGAACTCTGTTTAGAGTCTCCTCTATCTGAGACCAGTGCAAATCTGGGTATTATGGCATCAGTAATGGCTTCTGACCAGGGTGATCAATCGGCGCCATGGCCAGAGAGGAGCCTCCACCTCCTGGCAGGTACAAGCGTTTTGGTGAAACCCCTGGTGGTCACATTAGAAGCCATCTGGACTGCAGTCATGCTGTTGGAGAAGTCAGTATCCAGTCAATTGAATGCTGTTGAGAGGACCACTCAGGATCTGCAGACACAAATTGTATTACAAGAACAAGCCATTTCAAGTACTGGAGCAGTGGTGGAAAATCTTAATACACAGGTACAATCGTGTCATGCTCACAGCATCTCCTTTATACGGAATAGTTTGGCTACACAGACAAAGCTGGAGAAGTTGGAATACTTCTCCAAAAGGTTGAACTTACGTTTTGTGAATTTCCCTAAGACTGCTAATGTTTCCCCATTTGACCTCTTTAAGAAATACTTATTGGACAATTTGGGGATTCCAGAGAATATGCTCGCAGCCACTTCTAAGGTTTTTTATCTCCCTATCAAGAAGTGGTCAAGTAGTTTAGCTTTGACTGAGGGTCAAGGGGCTGCATCTCTGGATACCCTTAATTTAACACAAGTATTGTAGGAATAGACCGGTGAGAGAATGCAGAGAGCTACACTAATGGTCACCTGTGTTCTGGAACCTGACTGTGCTTAGACTCTTAGGCTATACTTTCGGAATTCTTAGAAACTACTTTTTGGACAGAAGGATTGGGTTTTCCCAGATGTTTCCTTTATAACAATTTGCAATTTGGAGTGGAGGAGTGGCCTAGTGGTTGGGGCAGATACTTCAGGCCAGAAGGTCAGGGGTTCAAATCCCACTAGAGGACAGCAAACTTGGGCCAGAAGGACTGGGGTTTCTAGTCCCACAGGTGCTCCTTGTGGTCTTGGGCAAGCCACTTAACCCTCCACAGCCCATGTTCCCTGTAAAATAGTTATCTCCAAGTTATAATGCCCTGTTCAATGTAATTTCAGTTTGTTCAATGTAAACCACACTGATGCAGAATAGCACGGTATATAAGAGAATATAAATAAAAAATAACTCAGCTTAAAATATGTCAATTTCTTTCTATGCAGACTGAAGTTGTCTCTTTGAGTTTCTCCTTCCTGCTTAGATTTCCATGTAAATGTATAATTAAATTCTCATCCTGTAGATATGTTTTCTATGATCCTAAGCAGTTATGTGTATTTCTGGATGCTTGAAAGTCTTCAGGCACAGTTTCAGTTACAGTTGAGCAGTTTTGAAAGATGGATTCTCCGCAGGATGCTTAACGATTATATGGGGCCATGTGGTTGTTTTTTTGCTGCATGATATTCATTACCTTTAATTTTCTAATTCTGCTATCCCTTTTCTTTCAAGTAAATGTATATTGCTTGATGCATTATTTGTTAAATGAGAAATCAAAAAATTTAATAGATCTAAAAACACACAATTGCTTTTTCCACAAACCATGGTTTCTGAAATAATTGATGTTACATTGCTTGCATGTTTCACAAATATAAGGGATGGGTGCACTATTAAAAACATATTTCAGTGAGTATTCCCCAAGAAATCTATTTTCCATCATTATACAGATCATATTTTGGGTGGGACTATATTTGCGGGCTTTGTGTTGTCCTGGTAATAGGATATCCTTTTCCTCTTAACTATATATCATGGATCCCTGAACTGGGGCTTGACCCCACAAAATAATTAATGTTATGTGCCACTGAGTCGATGTTCACTCATGGTGACTCTGTGGCTAGTTGTCCTAAACTGTGTTCAGTCTTTAATCAGGCAGCTAATTGTTGATACAGAACGTAAGTACACAAGAAATGTCATACTGGGTCAGATCAAGGTCCATCAAGCCAAGTATCTTGTTTCCAACAGTGGTCAATCCAGGTCACAGGCACACAGTTTCCACAATGCTTGTCCCGGGGCAAGCAGTGGATTCCCCAGGTCCTCTTTAATAATGGTTTGTAGAACTGTCCTCCAGGAACTTGTCCAAATATTTTTTAAACCCAGCTAAACTGACAGATTTTACTACATCCTCCAGTAACAAATTCCAGAGTTTAATTACATGTTGAGTAAAAAATATTTTCTCTTATTAGTTTTAAATGGGTTACATTGTAGCTTCATTGTGTGTCTACTTTTGTTGCTACTTTTGATGGCGTAAACAATCAGTCATTAATTTATAGACCTCTATCATATCTCCCCTCAGCCGTCTCTTTTCCAAGTTGAAGAGCCCTAACCTTTTAAGCCTTTCCTCATCGGGCTATCCTTCCATCTTCTTTACCATTTTTGTCACTCTTCTCTGTACTTTTTCTAATTCTGCTATATCCTTTTTAAGATATGGTGACCAGAATTGCACAGAATATTCAAGGTGTGGTCCTATCTTGGAATGATATAAAGGCATTATAAAGTGAGGGAGATTGGCATTCTGCACTTTTCGGTCTCCCTCACTTTCAGCCTTGCTATCTCCAACTTCTGCAAAACACAGCCGCGCGGTTACTTATCTTCTTCTCCCGCCACAACCATATTACACCCCTTCTCATCAATCTTCACTGGCTACAACTCAAGTAGCGCATCGATTATAAAGTTCTTACCCTGGTTCACCGAGTCCGTCACACTGATACACCACGATATCTGGCAGATCTTCTTCAGTTCCACAGCCCCCCTCCCTCACCTCATGTCACTTCACATTCATCGCCGGGCACTTCCCTCAGAATCTTAGGCACATTTAGAACACGACACGCCTAGATCCTGCTTTATGGAATTCACTACCATCCATCTTGCGCGCAGAACTCTCCTTCCCTCGGTTCAAACCTATGCTTAAAGACCCATCTATTCCAACTTGCCTTTGACTTCCCTCCATCTAGCTTCTAACTGCCTACCCTATGTCTTGCCTTTGCCTATACTTCTCTGTATCTGTCCTCTCAATCTTCCCTGTCCAATTATGGCCTTCCTTTCCATTTTCTATACAGCCTTTTTGAAATTGTAAACCACTATGATGCCCTGGAGTCTAGGGTCGAATATCAAGTGCTAACAGGGGCGGCCCAAAGGGGGTGCGGGGCCATGTGCGGAGACTCGGTGCGGGGCCTCATTTGCATAAGGGGCCTCATTTTCATAAATATTTGCATAATGTTACCATACACTAACTTTTAGTAAACATGCCTCTTCATGAGTGTATGGATAAAGAAAGACTAAAAGTTTTCTATCTTACTATAATCCAGTGCCAACCGCCAGACACATTAGGAACTACTACAAACACTGTCCATTTAGAACCCATAGCAAACCCACCGTATCCTAACAGCACTACCAGGACTCACAACGCACCAGACCCTACCTATCAAAAGGAAACACTGCAAATATTAAACCAATACATTTCAGAGAATAACAATACATGACCTACTGAGGAAAGAGAACAAGTGGCAATGTCAAATAGGAATTACATAAACAGAATACCTCAGCTCAGTTACACATGCAGAACACAGACCATCACCAAACAAGGAATCACAATTTAAAAACAGGAAGACAATAATTAAACTGGGAACCCTAAAAGCCAAACTTGGAATTTACAACAACAATGTAGAAATAAAACTATAAATTAATTTCCTCTTGTACTAAACAAAGCACAGACGTTAATGATGCACATTTCCCAGAGCTGACATATTCCAGTTAATAAATTCAAAATAAAGAGATATCTTTGTACCTTTTGTGCATTTTTTTTCAGTTGCAATTATTCCAGCCACTTTCTTCTGGTTTATTTGTGTCTTCTGCTAACTCTCCATCATCTGCTGTCCATTTGTCCTTTCTTCTCTCTTCTAGTTTTTTTCCATTCTCTCTCTACATCTGCTTTAACATACTAATCTTTCTCCTTTTGCTCTTTCCTCATTCCTATTTCATCCACTCAAATTTTACCTGTCAATCCCTACTTAGTCTCCCAATACCTGGCCAATTGTAGATTTTTCTTCACTCCCACACAAAATATTTTCCCCTCTCCATTTCACTCTCCCAGCCCCAACCCCTTCTAATCTCCCCCAACATCAGCTCCCTTCTAGTTCCAGCCCCACCCAGTATCCGCTCCCTTCTAGTCCCCGCATCAGCCCATTTCCAGTCCTGGCCCCCCATCAGCCCATTTCCAGTCCTAGCTCCCCCATCCATTTCCAGTCCTATCCGAGTCCCCTCATCAGCCCATTTCTAGTCCTTTCCTAGCCCCACCATCAGCCCATGTCAAATCCTAGCTCCCCTCCACTCAGCCCATTTCCAATCCAAGCCCCCCATAAGCCTACTTCCAGTTCTAGCCCCTCCATGAGTCCATTTGAATCCAAGCCCCACCACAGCCCATTTCCAATCTTAGCTCCCCCCAATACCCAATTCCCAGTCCTATCCTAGCCCATCAGCCCATTTCCTGTCCTAGCTCCCTCCCCTAAGAGCCCATTCCAAGCCGCCCTTCCACTCAGCCCATTTCCATTCCAAGCCCTCCTCCCCATCAGCTATTTGCAGTTCAAGCCTTCCCTTCCACCCACCCATTACCAGTCCTAGCCCCCCATAGCCTATTACCAGTCCTAACCTCCCCATCAGCCCACTCCCAGTCCTAATCCCATCAGCCCATTTCTAGTCCTAACCCCCCATCACCCAATTTTCAGTTTAAGCCCCCCATAGCCCATTACCAGTCCTAACCCCCCATCAGCCCACTTCCAGTCCTAATCCCATCAGCCCATATCCAGGCTTAGCTCCCCCATAGCCCATCACCACTCCTAACCCCCAGCCAAGGCCAGCCCAGCCCAGGGAAAATTTAAAATAAAAAAAGAAAAGCTGTCAGCTGTCTGCTGCCGCTGCCGGGACCGCCGCGGCAGAATCGAGTGTGCCGCGGGGCCCCCCTGCTTGGCAGAGCCTGCCCTCCCCTGTATCAGCTCCCTCTTTCAGCTGCAGTCACACGCGCCGGCTTTCAGAGCGCGAAGGGACTAGTTTCCCTTTCGCGGCTCTGTTAAGCCCGCGGGGGCTGATGGGAACTTCCCATCAGCCCCCACAGGCTTAACAGAGCAGCGAGGGAGAAACTCTCCCCTCGCGCTCTGAAAGCCGGCGCGTGTGACTGCAGCTGAAAGAGGGAGCTGATACAGGGGAGGGCAGGCTCTGCCGAGCAGGGGGGGCCCCGCGGCACACTCGATTCTGCTGCGGCGGTCCCGGCAGCGGCAGCAGACAGCTGACAGCTTTTCTTTTTTTTATTTTAAATTTTACTTTTAAATCAGAATGTTTTTTGCGCGGGGCCCCCTGAAACGCGGGGCCCTGTGCAAAAAACATTCTCGCTCAATGGACGGGCCAGCCCTGAGTGCTAATAGAGATAAAGATCCTTGATTTTATTCTCCATTCCTTTCCTCATGATTCCTAGCATTCTATTTGCTTTCTAAGCTGCCACTGCACACTGGGTGAAGGGCTTCAATGTGTTATTCACGATGATGCCTAAATATTTTTCCTAGGTTGTGGTTCCTAATGTGGAACCTTGAATCGTATAACCATAGTTTGGGATGTTCTTTTCTAGGTCCATAACTTTGCACTTGTTCACATAAAATTTAATCTGCCACTTGAACGTCCAGTCTTCCAATTTATCAAGGTCCTTTTGCAATTTTTCACAATCCTCTTGGGTTTTAAGAACTTTGAATAATTTTGTGTCATTTGCAAATTTGATCAACTCAGGTGTTATTCCCATTTCCAGGTCATTTATGAATATGTTAAAAAGCAGTGGGCCCAGCACAGATCCTTGGGGCACTTCACTATTCATCTTTCTCCATTGAGAAAATTGACCATTTAGCCCTACCTTCTGTTTTTTATCTTTTAACCAGTTCCTGAACCACAATAGTACACTGCCTGCTATCCCATAACTATTGAATTTCGCCAAGAGTCTCTCATGAAGGACCTTGTCAAAGGCTTTCTGAAAATCCAGATAGGCCCGATTTAGGGACATAAATAGTGGGGTTCGATGTCCTGGTTGGACGCCCAACCCCCGTTCAGGGCCAGCACGCTATTTTGTGTAGTGCATGGAGCACTGGACAGGGGCAGGAGGGGGAGGGCTGGAGGTGAAAAGTGGACAGAGTGGGGACAGGTCAAAGCACCTGGACATACAGGGCCTATTCTGGTCAGGGCCCTGTACATCCAGCGTCCTCACTATGGATACACAGTCTATTCCACCTTGAGGTGAAATAAGCACTGGGCACCCTTGTGATTGGGGCATTCAGCACCCCATGGACAACAGAGCCATGGCAGGTAAGTCTCTTCCACCCAATCCCGGCCTTGGCAGACCCTGCTGAGGGTCAGGCGGCAGGGAAAGTACTTTATCTGTGCCGGGCTTTCTGCTCTCCTGCTGGGCATACCAGTGCCATGCCAATGGTACACCATGATACCAGCAGGAGCATAGGGTGTGCTGACTAGGCAGAAGAGAGGAAATCTCGCATGGTGGAATCAGGGGCACGTTCCCGCAGTTGCAGAATCGGGTACAATTTGGGCCCATCCATATTTTGGACATCTGGGTGGCCCAGACATGCCCATGTTAGAATTGGCTTCTATATCAACTGGCTCATCTTCGTCTACCTCTTTATTCACACCTTCAAAAAATATAAAAGATTAGTAAGACAAGACTTCCCTTGGCTAAATCCATGTTGGCTCTCTCCTATTAAACTATGACTATCTACACGTTCAGAAATTTTGTTCTTTATAATGGTTGCACAGTACAGATGTCAGTCTCTAGTTTCCCAGATCACCCCTGTAATCCTTTTTAAAAATTGTCGTTATATTGGCCATTCTTCAATATTCAGATACTACAGATGATTTTAATGAAAGTTCACAGATTATTAATAGTAGGTCTGCAATCTCATCTTTCAGTTTTTTAACACCCTCGGCTGTATGCCATCCGGTCCAGGTGATTTACTACTCTTCAGTTTATCAAATACATGTAATACATCTTCCTGATTTATTAATAGTTCTTTCAATTCTTCCAGTATATCACCTGTAAATACCATTTCAGGCATGGGTAACTTCCCTATATCTTCTTCAGTAAATACCAAAGCAAAAAATTAATTCCGTTTCTCTGCTATGGCCTTGTCCTACCTTAGCACCCCTTTTACCCCTCTGTCATCCAATGGTCCAACGGACTCTTTAACAGGTGGCACACATAGCTGACATCCATAGCTATTGTCACTGTATTGATCCATTCTATTGTTGGTCATCCTCTTCTGTTGGCCTTCAATCTTGCAAAGCATGATACATTTCATTAAGTATGAAAGTCAATATCTTGTCATTTGCGCTTCTAAGGAAAGCTGAAGTTTCATCTCCTCCAGTAATGACTGATTTGTTCCAGACAGTCCATGGTATACACAGTATTCTTCACCATCATCATAATTTGAAGGCATCAATTTTTGTTCTGTCTTTCTTCTTTACTATACAACTTTTGCATCCAAATGACATTATTGAAAATACCTCAGACAAGTCAAATCTTTGCATACAGTGATATATCTCTGCACATGAAAAGCTTGTGTAGGTCTTTCATAGTCATTTTGCCAAGAGCAATGTGTTGTCATATTTCTTGACTGCTTCTCATTTCATTATTGATTATGGATCCAAGCAGGATAAAGTTGACTACTGTTTCTATTTCTTCTTCATTAAGGATGAAATTATTGATTTTGCTAGTTGTCAGGATCTTTGTCTTCTTGATGTTAAGACTATGCTTGATAAGCATGATTCAGATTGTATTCTTTTTAGCCAGTAATGTGGTATTGTCAGCATAGAAAAAGTTGTTGAGTCTTTCACCAGTCTTTATACAGTCCTGATTCTTTGATGATTTGTCTTCATGCAGTCCTGCTTCTTGGATGATTTATTTATTTATTATATTCTCTTATATACTGTGCTATTCTGCATCAGTGTGGTTTACATTGAACAAACTGAAATTGCACTGAACAGGGCATTATAACTTTGAAATAACTATTTTACAGGGAACATGGGCCATGGAGGGTTAAGTGGCTTGCCCAAGACCACAAGGAGCACCTGTGGGACTAGAAACCCCAGCCCTTCCGGTCCAAGGGTGCTGTCCTCTAGTGGGATTTGAACCCCTGACCTAAAGTACCTTGCCCCAACCACTAGGCCACTCCTCCACTCATTTTTTTGGCATATAAATTCAGCAAGTATGCAGCCTTGTCATACACCTTTGCCGATTTTAGAGCATTCTGATTCTCCTTTTTCTTTTGAGCTATTGCTTCTTGTTCAATGTAGAAGTTGTGCATGGAACTATCAGATGTTCTGGTATACCCATGCTTCTTAATGTGGTCCAGGGTTTTATATGATTTATGCAATCAAAAGCCTTGCTGTAGTCAATGAAACACATGTAGACATCTTTTTGGGATACTTTTGTTTTTTCGAGGATCCATCTCATATCCGCAGTGATGTCTCTTATTCCTTTCCCTTTCCTGAACCATGCTATATTTCAAGCAGTTAGGGTTTCATTACTTTCCTGGTCCCGATAGCTGGAGACCATGACATCAGGCAACAAAAAATAGAGTTTCAACACTAACTACAGTAGGCAGTGCTAAGCTACTTACCACATGTTTTTTATCAAGGTTAGTATTGCTGTTGCCCCACTACCATGCATGCCCTTTCTGGGGTTCCCAAAGGAAACCAAGAAGCACAGAGCTACTCTGGCTTGGCCAGAACTTCATATAGAGGTGAGATGCCACCATTTAGAAAGCAAGGTTTGGCATTGCCCATAACTTGCCCTCACATAGATGTCCTGACATTGTGCAGCTTTAATTACTGAGATATTCCAAAAGTCTACCCTCCATAGATGTTTGTGTGATGGGGACTGTGTACTATAAAAAAGATACCTTTGTGGCCTACAGAAAAATGTCACAACACCCTTGTGAGAAGCACCAGAAGGTAGTCTGATATTTCAGAAGATCTGTTGAAAAAGGTATGCCTCTTTATGGATGATAGGATGAGGTAGGAGGCCATGTATTATTATGGATTAGGAACTGGTTAAAAGGGAACTTAATAAATCAATAACAATCATCAAAATAGCAGGCTGCTGAGAATCATCTGCTTTTGATTTGGCTGTTCCATAGATTTTGTTGCCTAGATTAACAGTCCTTGGATTTGGTGGTTCAGTACTAACTTGGTTCTGTTCCTATTTATCCAATCATTCGTAGTAGGATTTGTTAATGGCAAGGCTACTGATACATATTATATTGGGAGGGGTGTGCCTCAGGGATCACCACTATCTGCTAGTCTTTTTTAATATTTATTTTACTTTCTGTCTCCTTTACTTTGGATATTATTTTCAGGACAATACATTACTAAAATATATTAATGTGATTGCTGACTGGCTAATGGCCAATCAGTTGCAAATTAATTATACAGAGATTGAGGTGATTGTCATGACCAATTCCCAAGTAGGCCTTAATATTACTTCTCTTTATTACCATTTGGTCCTGCTGTGATCTGAGGTGCAATACCTTGGCATTATCTTGGATTCCACGCTATCTATGCAACCTCAAATATTGTGGATGATACAGATCTCTTTTTTTAAACTGTGTATGGTCCAGAGATTGAAGTTGCATTTGCCTAGTGATGACTTTCACATGATAATTCAGTTGATGATTATGTCCTATCTTGATTATTGTAACTTTTTGTACATGGGTCCGCCTGACAGCTTCACTCGTTGCAATTAGTTCAAAATGCAGCTGTTTGTGTGATTTTTGGCCTTTGATGGATCATGTGTCCACTTTTTATGAGGAACTGAAATGGCTTTGGCTTAATGATTGTATTTTATTTAAATGCCTCTACACAGTTTATTGTGTTTTATATGCAGACTTTTCAAATAAATTGTTTGGATTATTATACCAATATGCTCCAATTTATGTGTTGGGCTCTAGCCAGAATAAGCAGGTCGGGATACAGAGGCACCCCTTCAGAGATGAGTTTCTAATCTGGATTTGAATAGGACCAGGCATATGGTCCAGCAAGATGGAACAGAGTCTGTTTGGCCCAGAAAAGCATACAGATTCAATAGTATGCTAAATACAGTATTCAAATATAAAAAAGTACATGTCCAAAGGGAACTAATAAAATGATTTAAACTTATTCTTCTTTCTCATCATTTTCCTAATACCTAGTCGGAGAGTTAATTACAGCAGTCTATAAACATGTGCAATAGCACAGATCTCGCTATAGTTACCTATATTAATGTTAGCAGTTATATTAGCAGATTATATTACAGTGTGCCAAGCAAGAGTACAGTATTACAATTCCTAAAGAACAGCAAAACCCTGTACATAAGTCAGACTGAGTTCTCACTCAAGGATTGATCCATTCATCACATTTACCTTACAGCCACTAATTAACAAGCATTTGAAAACCATCTCAATAGGGAGAATATCTATGTATTGATCTTTAAGAAGATTTTATGTTAGCATAGGAAATCTCACTTCCACTCTTGGAACAAATAATGAGGCACATCTGGGAACTGCTGGATCATCATGAAATTCATGAGGCTCCTAGGGATGTCACCAGCATGGGTAAAAGTGTTACTTCAAGACCAATGAAACTAGGGACAAAAGCTGAGATTGTAAATAAGGAAGGAGCAAGAATGAAAACCCTTTTTAAGGGTAAAACAATATTTTACTCACAGTTGAAGGCTTTGATTATTGCCCAACATGCCCCAGTGTAAAAGTCAGTAACATACCAGACAATTTTTTGGGGAGCCCAGGATTAACATGGGTTGACAATAACCATACAACACCCCCCCCCCCCTCCTCCATAGCTGCATAAGTCACTCACCAATGATATATGAGCTGCTTGACCTTCCTTCCCCAATGTGCAGCCAGGCCACATGTACATTGAAATCTGATGGGCAGCACATCCCGATCATGATCTCATGAATTAGACATGCCACCTATGAGGTATTAGCATAAATGTTGTGCCAGCTCCATATCAGGGAAGGCCACAACTCCTGTATCCTTCTTCTGGAGGAACTTCCAGATTCCCACCAGACATGGTAATCCACCATTGGCATGGGGGAATATGGAGGGGTCTGAGATAAAAGTGGAGAGACCTGGACTCCTCTAGGCCAATTGTGACTAAAGATACCTGCTAAAGATATATTCATTATTCAACAATGCACATACTTTTACCCATGGAGCGCAGAGGTGAGCTTATGGTAGGGAGAGAGTGGGCCAGTGAACAATATAGAATCAATATGTCTGATTTGCCATTTTTTTCAATATTCACTGTAAATCATCTCGCCCATAATCCACTCTCCTGGGCTACAACTATCAATCTCTTATCATAGAAACATAACAGCAGAACAAGACCGCATGGCCTATCTAGTCTGCCCTTCCATATCAACTACTACAACAGTCCCCTTTTTTCCACTGTGTTTGTCCCATGCTTTTTTGAATTCAGATACTGTCCTCATCTCTACCACCTCCACTGGGAGACTATTCCATGCATCTACCACTCTTTCTGTAAAGAAATATTTCCACACATTACTCCTGAGTCTATCCCCTTTCACCCTCATACTATGTCTCCCCATAGCAGAGCTTGCTTTCAATTGAAAGAGGCTCTCCTGTGCATTTATGCCATGGAGGTATTTAAACATCTCTATCATATCTCCTCTATCCCAGCTTTTCTCTAACGTATACATATTAAGATCCTTAAGTCTATCCTCATATGCTTTATAACAAAGACCACTGCACCAACTCCAATCTGCTTATATCCTTTTGAAGGTGTGGTCTCCAGAATTCCACACAATACTCCAAATGAGGTCGTACCAAAGACTTATACAGAGGCACTATCGCCTCCTTTTTTCTGTTGGCCATTCCTCTCTCTATGCACCCAAGCATCCTTTTAGTTTTCAACATTGCCTTTTCTACCTGTTTAAGATCGTCAGACCCAATCACGTCCAGGTCACACTCTTCTTTTGTGGACAGAAGTACTTTACGCTCTACACTGTACCATTCCCTTGGATTATTGCAGTCCAAATGCATGGCCTTGCATTTTTTAGCATTACATTTCAGCTGCCAAATTCTCGACCATTTCAGCTGCCAAATTCTTCAGGCTTAGCTACTCCTTCCTGAGTGTCAACTCTATTGCAGATTTCAGTATCATCTGCAAAGAGACAAACCTTACCCGGCAGCCCTTCTGCAATATCACTAACAAAGATGTTAACTAATGATAAACAGGGCTAAAAAGAATCGGGTCAAGGACAGATCCCTGCAGCAAACCAATGGTAACCTCCTTCTCCTCAGAGTGAGCTCCATTTATCTGTACACTTTGTTGCCTCCCACTCAACCAAATTCTAATCCAATCAGTAACTTTATGTTCCATCCATAGGGTGCTCGGTTTGTATATACCGTATTTTCGCGCATAAACAGCGCACGCTATACACTTTTTTACCTACCGCGCAACCCTCTCGCGCGGTATTTGCGAGGGCGCACTATACCGAAACTTTATTACAAGGAACCGATTCCATAAAAGAGCCCTTACAAGAATATAATGTTTTCAAAATATATTTAATTAATTTTCATCATCCGATTCCATAAAACCTTCGAAATCACTCCCCTCATCAGCATCATCATTGAAATAATTTAAAACCGTCTGGAGACGCTCTTCCGTAACATATGCACTTTCATCGTCACTCCTTTCGACATTTTCATCATCATCTTCGTCATCACTATGCACCCGATCCTCGTTCTTATAAACAATCCCGGCTTTTCGGAATCCATTTCTTATGGTTTCCGGGGATATTTTGTCCCAAGCAGAACACAACCAATTGCAGATTTCCGTTAATGTAGCCCTCTTTAATCGTCCCGATGGTGTGAATTCATGAATTCCCCGCTGCATCCAATTATCCCACTCTCGTCTGATGAACGTTTTGAACGGGTGATTAACTGCTATATCTAGCGGCTGCAGCTTGCAAGTAAGACCACCCGGTATCACTGCAATATGGGCACCAGTCGAATTAATATAATTTTGCACATTTGTTTCTTTATGGGCAGCTATGGAATCGAAGATCAACAAAGACCTTTTAGAAAAGAAACCACCAGGCCTGGCCCTATAACATTTATCAATCCATATTTTCATGACCTCAGAGTCCATCCATCCCTTTTTGTTACAGTGAACAACAATACCTTGTGGAAAATTTTCGCGGGGCATGGTTACTCGCTTGAAAATAACCATCAGCTTCAATTTAAGCCCACTCGCTGTGCAACCCATGACTACAGTGAAGCAAGCCCTCTCGTGTCCAGTTGTTATTGCGACAGTTTTTGAACCCGAAACAGCTACAGTCCTGGTTGGTGGAATGTCAAAAGACACAGGAACCTCATCCATGTTAATAACATCCATTGCAGAAATGCCGAACTCCGAAATTTCTTTGCTGACAAATGTGCCGAAATCTGCCATCTTTTGTTCCCAGTCATCCGGAATCCTCTGGCCTACAGTTGTTCTTATTCGCACGGAAAGACCATTCCTCTTCATAAATTAGCAAATCCAGTTGAAACTAGCCTGGAAACGTGAAATTCCTCTTTCATTGGCCAGCAGTTTTGCTTTGAATTGAATTGCGATAGTTGAGACAGCTTGATTTTGCTCCCTTCTAGACAGAATCCACTTTTTTAAGTCACTCTCTAGCTCTGGCCACTTTTCTTTGGGACCCCGACACGCACGTTTTCGCTGGTTCATCTCCTCTAGCGCCATTTTCTTCTTTCTCCAGTCGCGAACAGACTCACCAACATTAAATTCTCTTGCTGCTGCTCTGTTGCTTGTTTCTTCAGCTTTTGCCACAACTTTCAGCTTGAAGTCCGCAGTATAAGACTTGCGTTTAATTCAGGGCATGATGACTGGATTATAATAGAAGAGATCGCAAAGTTTAAATGTAAGGTATAATAGAACCGAGGGCCTTTTATATACCTCACAGTGCACTCGACACATGCGCGATATACGCACGTGCGCATAATGTGAGAAATTTTCTGCAGAACAGGCCGAAAATTGCGCTTTATATGTGGGTGCATGTTTTATGTGAGTGTGCGTTACATGCGCGAAAATAAGGTAAGTCTCCTGTGTGGTACGGTGTCAAAGGCTTTACTGAAATGCAAGTACACCACTTCTAGGGCTCTCCCTCAGTCCAACTCCCTGGTCACCCAGTCAAAGAATTCATTCAGATTTGTCTGACAAGAACTGCCTCTGGTGAATCCATGCTACCGTAAATCCTGTAACCCCTTGGACTCCAGAAACCTCACTATTTTCTCTTTCAGTAGCATTTCCAATAATTTACTCACCACAGAGGTTAGACTAACCAGCCTGTAGTTTTCAACCACATCTTTACTTCCGCTTTTGTGTAAAGGGAGTACATGTGCCTGTCTCCAGTTCTCTGGCACCACTCTCGACTCCAAAGAGGCATTGAAAAGGTCAGTTAGTGGATTTCAGATCATCTCTCCTCAACCATTCATGTGCATTTATGCCACAGAGGTATTTACATGTCTCTGTCATATATCCTCTAGCCCACTTTTCCTCTAATATGTTAAGATCTTTAAGTATGTCCTCATATGCTTTATAATGAAGACCACTAATAATTTTAGTATCCACTCTCTGAACTGACTCCAGCCTGTTTATATCCTTTTGAAGGACGCAAAAGTGCAAGGGAGCAGTACAGTGCACTGGGAAAAATACTTCTGACCACAAAAGAAGAGTGTGACTCAGGCGTGATTGTTTCTGATGATCTTAAAGTGGCTAAACAGGTAGAAAAGATAACGGTGAAATCCAGAAGGATGCTTGGGTGCATAGGGAGAGGAATGGCCAGCAAATAAAAGGAGGTGATAGTGCCTCTGTATAAATCTCTGCTTGACCTCATCTGGAGTATTGTGTGCAATTCTGGAGACCAGACCTTCAAAAGGATGTAAACAGATTGGAGTCAGTGCAGAGGGTGACTACCAAAATGGTTAGTGGTCTTCATTATAAAGCATATAAGGAGAGACTTAAGAATCTTAACCCTGGAATTACCGAGATTTTTTGCACACACTGAATACCGTTGGGGTCATAAATGACCCCACAAAGAATTTTAATTGTTAACCATGAAAAATTTAAACTAAACAGACACAATTTTATTCTGAATTAATTATTTATTATATGAAGGTTAAATGTTTTGAAATTTAATGCTTTATCATAAAATTACATGAAGAAGAGTTGCCATGAAAGCAGTTTTTGCATGCACTTGATGAACACAGTAAAGTACTACAGTCATTTGCATGAGACACAGACAATTTCTGAATGTTCTTTGCAAACATTGTGCTTGCAGGAGGTGCAAACTATGTTGCTTTTCTTATCTTTTTCTCTGGAACAGCAGTGACACCTTGCCCTTTTCTTTGGGATCCCGACATTGCAAACAGCATCAGTGGCTTCTTCAAAGCTGGAAGAAGTCTCACTGCAATTACTCTGAAGCAGCAGCTTTCCTAATTCCAAGAGGAATAGACGACATCTGTGCTTTGACTTGGACTGCCATTCTGGATTTAGTGACATCCAAACAATGAAGGCGTTCAAAGCACTGATGTCCAACATGTTGTAGAAGATTGTTACTGGCCAGCGTCTTGTCATTCGTTTTGTGGTATACGTGCGCAACATTTGATCTGCCGTATCTACTCCACCTTTACTAGAGTTATAGTCCTAGATCATGCGTGGTTTTTTTGTCTGGACGTGTGCTATCTACTTCTTCTTGATCATGCAAACTGCTCAGAAGAACAACCACTTTTCCTTTCTTCGGGCAATAGGAAACCAGAGTGGCATCATCGAGAAAGGCAAACAGTGAAGTGAATACCTCTCGGCCCTTTGCTGTTACAAATTCTGGAGGTAATTCTTTTCTGTTCTTTCAAATTGTCCCCCAAAGTGTCATTTGTTTTTCTAGCAATTTCCGTGACAGGGATAAACTGCAGAAGAAATTGTCAACAGTAACATTTCTGCCAGATCGCGTCAATTCTTCAGTGAGTTGCAGCACAACCCTTTCACCCTGATTCTGTTTCCTGTTTTGTCCGCGTTCCCTTCCTGTATATACTTGAAGACGCAGAACATATGAAGTTTCACTGTCACACAACATTCATAGCTTTATGCCATATTTCCCAGGTTTGCTGGGAATATATTGTCTGAACAGAACACGGCCATGAAATGTAAGCAGTTGCTCATCCACGGTAACATTTTCACCAGGAACAAAGGCGTCACTTAGAGCTGCATCCCAGGTATCAAAAACATGTCTGATTGGAGCAAATTTATCCATGCCTCGTTGTTCATGTCTGTTGGTTGCATCATCAAATCTGAGAGCACAAGAAATTTGCTGAAAATGGTTACGGGCCATATTTTTGCCGAAAACAGAATGAACATCTTCAAGGTTCCACAACTGAACTATGGATTCATTTCGTGACTTGTACACGCCTGAGAGGATCAGAAGTTCAAGAAAACGTTGAAATTCTCCATCTGTCAAATCTTTCCAGGTGTCGTCATAAATGTGTCTTTCTTGTTTGCTCGTCCACATCATGATTTCATTCAATAAGTTCTTCCTCATGAACAAGTGAAATGCTGTGAGAGGGCCATCAACATTTCGTACAGCATACCTTGTAGGACCTTGTTATATGGGCATGACATTAGCTCTGGCGTATCTTCCAGCAGCTTGCTTTATAGGTTTCCTGTTCCATGATGTGGCATCCTTAGATACATAGGCTTCAATGGCAACATTTGTGCTTATAGTTGATGACCTCTTAGCTCCTCTATGACCACAACTAAGATTCCTCACAGATGATACTGACACCGAGGACTCCTGCCTTCTTCCCCGTCCAGCACAGCCTCGACCTTTGCCTCAACCTGTAACTTGACTCTTTGCTGCAGGTGATGTTACCGGCTCAACATCAGTCTCACATTCACTTGGCGACCAACTGCTGTCGCCATCTAAATCATGACTGTCATCATCAGATTTATCGCCCGAACTTGGCTGATATGTGTCTTCGCTTGCTGAATATGCTGCATCATCAGACGACTCAGAGCCGTCACTGTCAGTATCTCGTGGCAATATTTCTCTTACTTGGGCAGCTGAATACTTTCGTTTTGACATCATAAACAATAACCTAAAATAAATAAACAAAGATAAAGTTGAATAACACGCAAAGCAGTTTTACTATAGGTGTACAATAATTGTGATGAACGAGCTGAAAGCCTTTAGATTTCATCGGAAATAATGAGATAAAGTACGATATCAATTACAGAAAATGTGTAATTTCCATAAAATAAGAGTACAAAAAATAAATGATACATAATTAATGATAAATACCTTTGTCAGATCAAAAATTCACAAAACTGCAAATTATATCATGATCCAAACTGGACATAAGCAACTGGGGTCAAAAATGACCCCACTGGTACTCTGTGCTGCAATTCATCACTAGCGTCACCTAGCGAATGAAAATTATTCCTCTCATGGTGCAATATAAAGAGAATATTGACATGTGAAAAGTCATAAAAAGATTGCATTCTTGAACAACTAGTTTCAGGGATACGCATTGTGAAACTTGCAATGGGGTCACTTTTGACCCCATCGGTACTCCCAGGGTTAATATGTATACATTAGAGGAAAGGCGAGATAGGGGAGATATGATAGAGATGTTTAAATACTTCCATGGCATAAATGCACATGGGAAGAGCCTCTTTCGATTGAAAGCAAGCTCTGCTATGAGGAGACATAGGATGAGGGAGGTAGGGGATAGACTCAGGAGTAATATGAGGAAATATTTCTTTATGGAAAGATTAGCAGATGTGTGGAATAGTCTCCCAGTGGAGGTAATAGGGACGGTTTCTGAATTCAAGAAAGCATGGGACAAACACAGAGGATCTCTAAATTTTAAAAAGGGACTATAGCAGTTGGCATGGAAGGGCAGACTTGATAGGCCATGTGGTCTTTTTCTGTGTTTCCTATCCCATGGGGAGTCTCTCATGATGGACCTTTTCAAATGCCTTCTGAAAATCCAAATACAACTGGTTGATCATTATCCGTATGTTTCTTTATACCTTAATAAACTATAATAGATGGGTAAGGAAAGACTTGCCTTTGCTGAATTTATGCTGAGACCTTAAAACCTGTCTACCTATATGACAGTAATTTTCAGCTCACTATTCAAAGGGATTGATGTTTAGCAGCAGCTGCTAGATGTAGAAAGTCCTTCCCTGTGAATCTTCAGTGGCACTGTACAGATGGTATTGCTATAGGTCACTCTGTTCACCTCCGCACTATAAGGGTAGTTTTATTATTGGCAGCTTAGGTCTGAAGGTGAATTTTTAGGTAAATCTTTTAGGTAAATTTTTAGGTAAATTCCTCTGTAAATAGTTAAAATCCTTTGTATATAGTTGGTTTCATTGACATTTTATTGTTATTTATACCTATATCTTGTTATCTTGTTCTATGTAAACAGTGGAAACACTCTATTATAAATGTTTTATGTAAACCGTCTTGATTTGTAGAAAGACGGTATATAAAATCGGTTAAATAAATAAAATAAATAAATTAGACACCTATTTTGAGTCTGTGTTTTAAAGACACGGGTATTTATGTGTCTTCATAAAACACTAGGAGACACATTCCAAAGGGGACGTCCAAGTGCAATCTGGGACATCAAAGCCAGAACATCTGAAAAGAAAGGCAGGCATGTGCAAGTTCAGGCACAATTTCAGAAACCAGGATGTGCCCGATATGCACGTGTTTCAAATGTTTATATAGACATCCCCAGGAAAGCATTCTGAGCTAAAATGCTTAATAGCACAATGGTTTGAGTACTGGTTTAATAACTAAATAGCCAAGATTCCAATCCCAGTTTGGGACTTTGTAATCTAAAGTTAATCATTTAATTCTCCATTTTCTCTACACTCTCTGGATGTTTTAAAGTGAAAACAAATACACTCGTGATACCTGTTTGTGCCTGAAGCAGTAATAAACATGCAAGTGACTGCAGACAGCTTTGCTGCTTCTGGGATCAAACTCGGATGTATAAGTCCATTGCGCCTCCACCACATCCCTGTGCCTACTTCAACGTCCCTGTACTGGCGACATCTGCGAATGGCATTTGTGAAATGGTTACGGAAACATGTCCATGATTTCAACATCCATGCACATGTTTGCAGACATCCAAACCACAACTAAACCTTTTAGAATGGCCCTCCAAGGTATACCAATATACCAATCATACGGAATCATGGGTGGAGATGGTCAAGCACCTTTCACCATGTAGAAAAAGAAGCCAGGCACATACCTCACCCCCACTTCTTATACATCTCCCTACAAGATCCCAAAAAAGCCCGACTAGAGAAGCACCCCCTCCATCACAACCCAAAATGTGCCCTCATAAACGCACGCTCAATCCGCAAGAAATGGCCGGCGATCACAGACCTGATGACCCTCCATGACCTCGACATACTATTGGTCACAGAGACGTGGCTATCTAACTATGACATGGTCCTCCTCAACCAACTTTTACCCTCCAACTTCACAATACACACATGCCATAGAACCAGTCGGCGAGGGGGGTGGAGTGCTCATCCTTACCAAGACGGAGCTTCAATTCCAGTTGATCAACTGCACCAGCACAAAGCACCTTGATACAATCAACATAGCAAACAAGCAGTGCTCCATCAACCTACTCTATAGAGCACCGGCAGCCTCACCAGAAGATCTCTCGATGATAATCAACCTCGCCTGCAACGCCCGAAACCCACGCTCTCCAAGCTGGATATTTACTTATTTTATTTAAAGGGTATTTGTATCCCGCCTTATCCTTTAATCAAGGCGGTGAGCACAGCAAGCAATCAGTAAAAGTGTTGTGTGTCAGGTGAGCTTTATGTACAGTGTGGGTGCGTGTGTGTGAGTGTTTTGATTTGGGTGAGCTATTTACAGTGTGCGCTATGTACAGTATATACATGGGTTTCTGGGTCCAGCCCTACAAGACTCACATGCCGCAGGCTTCCTTGAGGCTCTCAGGGATCTCGGGTATAAGCAACTAGTCAACGAACTTACCCATATGAAAGGAAACAAGTTGGACCTAGTATTCGCCCCACAGGCATTACATCACTCATCCCAAGACCCCGAGCTGTCCATCTCCCTGGTCCCCTGATCTGACCACTACCTGATCAGATTCCAAATACCCGGGTACCACTACTGTCACAAAAGCACCGTCAGCCCGGCTAACAGCTCCAAAGACCCTTCACAAAAATTCCAATCTTTTGACAAAGAAGAAATCCTGAAAACCACACTCCCGCATCTCAACACGACAGCACCCTGTATTGAAGAGATGATCTCCAGCTAGGATAATAGCTTCAGCTCCATTGCTCAGAGGCCAACCACAAACATGCCACCAAGAAAACGAAAGACTGTACCCTGGTACTCTACAGATCTGCGAACATCACTTCTCCACCTAAGGAAGTTGGAAAGAGGATGGCGCCGGTCCCACTCCAGCGAGGTCCGGGGAGCATACAACACACACTTAACAAAACATCAAGAAGCAGTAGCAGAGAAAATGAGGCAGTTCCATGCAGACCTCCTGAAATGCTCTCTGAATAAACCACATGACTTGTTCAATCTTCTCAAGGACTTAATGAAGAAACCTTCCCCCAACAAGCCAACAGAGATTAAGCCTCAAGAATTTGCCGGCTACCTACAATCAAAATCATGCCAGACCAATAAGACCTTGTCCCAATCCCCCACACATGTATCACTCCACCCAAGCCCGCTGACCACCTTCTCCACCCCATCCAGGAAATGCATAGAGGACATCATCATGACCATCAACACCACCACTGCACCAAACAACCCCTGCCCTGACTTCTGGATAAAAACGCTACGCAGCGAATTAAGCCCGTTCCTCGCCAGACTCATGGAACAGTCTTTCTCAACTGGCTCATTCCTGCAAAGGCTGAAACACACCTCCATTAGACCTCTACTGAAAAACAGCAAACTTGACCCCCAGAAGGTCGAATCGCACAGGCCGATATCAAGTATCCCACTACTCGCCAAGATAATGGAAAATGTAGTCCAACGGCAAATCCAACACCACATTGAGACCATTGCTCCACTGGACCCATGCCAGCATGGATTCAGGGAATCACATGGCATGGAAACCCTCTTTACCACACTCTTCAATACCATAATCACGGGAACCGACAACACCCAACAAGGATTTGCTCTGATATTTTTGGATATAGCTGCAGCATTTGACTCTGTAAGCCATGAGCTTCTCGTGGGCCTTCTCCAGGAGAAGGGGATATGTGACACAGCCCTAAGCTAGTGCACATCATACCTGACTGACAGATGGCAACACGTACGATCCGGTGCAACAACCTCTGAACCCTTCCAACAGTGGCAGGGTGTACCACAGGGTTCCTCCCTCTCGGCACTGATGTTCAACATATACATGCAGCCCATCTGTGCCATTATCAGATCATTTAATGTTGCCTGCTTTATATATGTCGATGACATACTGCTCTACGTGCCATTCGCAACCAACCAGCCGGACTTCTCCCTGCTAACAAACTGCTTTTACGCCATCTCCAACTGGCTCCAGACCCAAAACCTCCGAATAAATCACAAAAAGACAGACGTTCTTTTCATTACGAAGAATCAAGGCTTCACCCCTCCCGCCTCCTTAAAAGTGAAGGATGCCGAGTTGCTAACCAAATCTACAATCCGTTACCTAGGGGTCACGTTAGATCAACGGCTTGACATGAAGGTCCACATAAGCAACACAGTCAAGTTAGTTTACCATAAATTACGGACACTCCGGCACCTATGTCTCATCCTGGACCCAGAGGACTTCCGGACAATCTTTCAAGCGCTGGTCATCCCTATTTTGACTACGCCAATGTAATTCTGCAGGGAATCCCGCATACCACCCTAAATCCACTCCAGCTCGCAATGAAGGCAGCTGCTAGAATCCTACACGGAGCTTCCAGGAAGGACCACGTAACACCAATCCTAAAATACGTCCACTGGCTTCCCATCCAGGGCAGACTCTCTTTCAAAATTCTAGTAATGACATTCAAGGCCATCAACAAGCTCTCCTCCACCTCATGCACCTAGCTAATCCACCCCACACTCCCTAACAGATCCAGAAGGGTTGTAGCCATCAACATGCTGGTAGTTACGAAGGCAATAACAAAATGCACCCAAGCAACAATAAACAGGGTATTTAGGTTCTATGCACCCAGATGTTGGAATGCCCTTCCGCCCAACATAAGGGCAATCACAGACCTGGCCCAATTTAGGAAGGCACTGAAACACCACCTTTTCATCATGCATTATTCCAATGACAGCACACAAATGGCCCCCCTACCACCAGGACAGCCCCACTAGTACACCCAGCAAACATTGAGGCAGTCATACTAAATGGTGCCAAGGCATACCATGCACACCATGTAAAAGCAGAATGAATATAGTCATCACTTTTGTAAATAATCTCTTCCCAATGACGTGCCCACCTGGGCCGGGGTCTTCATCCCCAGCGTGTATATAGTTACCTAATTCTGTCCAAGTTAGATCACCTGTTCTATTGTAAATACAGCGCAGCGTAGGCCGCAATGTATACATCATTGTTGTATGTAAACCGCACTGATTTTAAATAGCGCGATATAAAAGAGACATTAAATAAATAAAATAAATAAATCATTCTAGAAAGCAGCCTTTACATTAAATAAGCAAATATGCCCAGAAACACATGTTCATCCACAGCTGAAGTGCATATGTAATTGTGTCTTTCATAAAATATGCGAGTAAAACATGATTCCACCCGTACTCTACCCCAGAACATGTCTACACATGGGCTGCTTAAAAATATGTGCCTTCTTGACACTGAGCATACTTTTACATCTGTAACCCCTGGGATAAACTTATAAAAACACTTTTTACATGCATAAAAAGACCTTTACATGCAAGAAATCCTATATAAAATTACCCCTTATATATAAAGTGTCAGGTCGGAGTGAAGGTAGATTGAGAATGCAGAATCGGGTCCAAATGGGCCTGGATGTGTCCCTCATAGAATCAGGCTCTTTCTGTATGGTAAAGAGGTTTGACTCAGGACCACAAAAAGTTGTCCTAACTTAAAATGTTTAGCTATACTCATAGCAGCTGAATATCACCTCTATTAATATAGCAGTGGTAGTTGGCACTGTCTACCTATATTCGTAGCTGTTGTCACACTGCCCCCCTAGTGGTGATGGCGTGGCACGACAGAAGGGCGTGGACAGGGAGGAGAAAAGTTTGTTTGTGGAGGAGGTTGGTTCTCTTGCAGGGCCCAGGCTTCTACAGGCCTGGTAGCCTTCTGTATAACTAACACTCCCAAGAATTTACAGTCCGAGTATAGGGAAATTGTAAGGCTTTTATTTCCCTCTTTGCAAACAGGTTCTTTAGCCCAGAATACAACAACACATGAAAAGAAATATCCTTGCTTCAGGTTAAAGGAAAACACGTACTGAAAACACTGTTAACTTCACAGCACAGGTAAATGAAATACAGCATCCAACTTTTATCCCAAACCACAGCTATGCCTCTGCTAGGGCTCAATCCTTTCTGATAGGCAATAGTTAACGTCCATGGGAATGTCCAAGGGGTCCTCCTGGTATTCTACTTGCATGGGCTCACAGTCCAGAATGTTTGGAGGCTCTCCTTCAGGCTTTCTGCCTAGCGCTTGGATGATGCGCCAATAGTCAGCATTACAAGGTAAGTCCTGGCTTTGTATATTTTTATACTGAGGACAGACTCTCCTGCATACAGTTCCGTCTCTAGTAGGCTTCCTGTTAACTGCAGGTCTGTACTTTGTTTCATGAAGGCCTCTTGAAGGACAGCATGCTCTTGTGCCTGACTCCTTCTGTGTCACAGCATTCATAAAATCATCATTATAAAATTGGCATTTACCTTTTCTTCTAAGGCGGTCTCCAGGAGGTGAAGGCTGAGGCTTGGGCCTGCTGGGTCTTGGATTCTCAGGTGCCCAGGTAGGCCTCTGGTTCCTAGTTCTGCCTTCTGCTGGAGTCAGGGCATACTGGTGCCATGGTTCCTTTCTCCCACGGCTATGGAAGTGACCCTTCTCAATTCTTCTTTCACCCCTTTCACTGCCGTTCACTGTTGCTCCTTCTAACAGTTGGTGGCTCCTATTAAAGTTAGGCCTGGGACTCTCTGTTATAGTCCACCTTCTTTCAGGGTTAGCTTCTCTATAAAACCTTTCCCTCCTGGAAAGTATATCTTTTCCTCTTTTGCAATGTTTAAAGTAGGTTTCTGTACCTGGCTTGGCTGGGTCTGCTAGGCCGGATCCCTTGGTCAGGACTCTTCTCCCTGGATCCTCCAGATATCTGTAAAAATCTGGAACTGGAACTTCCTGCAAGACTCCTTGACAGTCTCCTTGCCCATCTGGAGCTGTCTGCCAATCTCCTTGTCTTTCTCTTTCTCGCCAACCTCCTTCTCTATACCGGTCTCTTTGCCACTCTCCGTGTCTCTCTCTTTCTCTCCAACCGGAGTCTGAATCCGAGTCTTTTTGCCACTCTCCTTGCCTCTCTGACTTCCTCCAGTCATCTGAGCATTTAAGAGGAGTTCTTCCCTTTCTGCATTGGGTGTTGGCTGGAATTACATCATTGGCTCTAAGGCGTGGTTCTTCAGAACTCCAGAGGTCTCTCTGGCTCCCTCTATGTGGTTCCTCATGATGCTGCAGCTCGTCTTTACTTCTTTTTTCTGTGTTTAAAACCTTTCCTTCTGCCTGCAGCTGGTCTGCAGTGCCACACTGTCCTTTCTATACTCAGCAATGCTGATTATATGGAGAATATTAAAAACACCATAGCTGATGGATTTAAAAATATGCCGATCATGGTGTTTGAATATTGAGCCATTTGTTTTTTTTTTCAGTATAGCGTCAACCATATTGAACTCACTGATCTATAGAACTGTTCTTAAAAATTTGCATTACATTGTCAAATTCCAGCCCTCTGGATACCAGTTTCACGTTTGAGATCATTCAGGACTTGGATGTTCAAAACTACATGTGTTGTTTAGCTTCCATTCAGTCATCCTAAGAAATGAGAGATGCAACTCTCCATGGCCATGTTGTACAAGTATACTAGATAGGCAACTGAGGGATAAGGAGGTGTGGACTAGTGTTTGGGGCAAGCTGCCTTAGGCTAGAGGGTTGGGACCTCAAATCTTGCTAGAGGACAACCTCAGGCTGGAGGGGCAGGCGTTTGCTGGGCAAGCCACGTAACCCTCAGGTACAAATTATAGACTGTGAGTCAACAAGGGAGATTTATAGCAAATCTAAATGTACACCACTTTGACTGACTAAAAAGCAGTATATAAGCATTGCTAAATAAATTGTCAAGTTAATTATATGGTCTGTGTTTGCAGAAGTATGAGTATACCTTGCATCAACTTGGCCTATTCAAAATTCCATCCCATTGCACTGTAGTAGAGAAGAAGACTGAGCTAATATTAGAAAATATATGTACTTTACCAGCAGGCAAAAAGTTCCAGCATTAACTAAAAGAATATTAAACAAAGCTTTAATTTTCTCTCACAGAGGTTCTGAAAGTTTTATGGAGACTAATTACCCGAGTGCTTTTTGATCCAATTTTATTTATTAATAATTCAGCCTTACTTTCTATCATGACATTTTTCTTAATTAGCCATCCAGTGACATCTTTAAGGAATTCAGTTTGATTATCAATTATATACACCTCCCTCTGTAGTATTTTGTTATTCTTCACTATAATTTCAAAGGTTTATATTATTTCTATTTACTAGCAATTACAATCAAACATTGGTTAGTTTTCCTTTCTAAATTTACATCCGCCGGGCTGAAGATGGACTCAGCCTTATTCCACCTCAGACAAAGTGCGGAGATTGTGCCAGGGCCCCCCAATCCACAGAGCGATGTCATGTAGGCGCCTGCCACCCAAACCCAGCCATGGCATCTCCTTCCAAAGCTCAGATGGTGGGAAGAGGGCTGTGTTGTTTGCCAGGCCCGTCAGTACTCTTGCATGACATCCCGGTGTCATGGCACCAGGGCTCCATGCAGGAATATAGGGAGGGATAGCTGAGGGAGTCGGTGGACATTCTGTGCATCAAAATTGAGGCCCATCCGGCCCGTCAGTGCCCTTATTCTGCAACTGTGGTAATGTATAGCTCCTGTGGGTGCAGAATCAGGTGACTAGGGCACATTCCATTTTTGGATGTCCAGATGGCCTGGATGTCCTGGATGGCCTGGATAGTTATCTCCAAGTTATAATGCCCTGTTCAATGTAATTTCAGTTTGTTCAATGTAAACCGCACTGATGTAGAATAGCACGGTATATAAGAGAATGTAAATAAATAAATAAATGTCCCCCGATCTGAATTGGCCTCCACCTGAATAGGTTCACTAGGCAACTTGAGCAACAGAAAAAGCTGGCCTAAGTTTCTACCTGCATAATTTGTCCAGACAGTGCTGCTGAATATCTGGTAGATATTTAAGTACCACAGTTGACCGCTGAAGTATTTAAATATCCAGGGATTTGAATATCATCCCTGGTTCATTTGGTAATATTTTCTGCTGATTTTCATACTTTGTTCTGTTCATTTCACATATTCTTTTTAATAATTTTTTAATGCATGTTAGAATTTTTGAATGTGCGTTAAGAGGCCCTTTCACTAAAGTGTAGTAGGTGCACTTACCACACCTTAACAGCAAAGGTTAAGATGCAGTAAGTACAAAGCCTCCATGGTAAATGCAGGGGGGCATGACTTGCATCTGCCCCACATTTACCATGCAGGACAGGCACTTACCACACAGGTCTGCATTAAATGCCTGGGCAGATGCCAAAGTGACATTATTTAAAAAAGAAAACCCTCTCTAGGTGCCAGAATAAACAACAAGAGAGAAAACTCCTAATACCAGAAAATATCAATAAATATTCTAAACTAACAATCAAACAGAGCATCCAAACATGGCACTGTGTTCACCTTAAAGAGGAAATTATCTCATCAACCCTCATATTCAAACCAAATGAGGTTGAGCTAATCAATCATATGAATAATGTCTGGCTAGACTCAAAACAACGGTCAAAAACCTCTTGGGATGTGGGAAGCAAACACAAAGCTCCCCAAATAAATCTCAAAATAACCTAAAAAAAAACCCCACACCTCAGAAAGTCAAAGTGCTATCACTTGTAAACAACAGTCCTTTTCCAAATGCTTGACTTCTTCAATGATTCCACAGCGCTTTCCACAATAGTTCTAAAGAACTTCCAAAATCTTTAGTTTGGCTCGTTTAATAATATAGTAAATGATACCATGAATTCCGCTGGTCATACAGAGCTCATTAGAGAGCAATCAAAAGTAAATGTAAACAGCAGCAATGTAAAATCCTCAATGCTGAATTCAAAGCAATTCAAACAGGTTCCAGAATATTTAGTTTGGCTTAGCTTTGTATCTCAGCAGTGAAAGGTTCTCCGCTGGTCCTCAAGAGCCCTGCACCTGGTGTTTTGCCATTCATGGTTTCTTCAGGGAACCCAATAACTAACGGAGCCAACCATAAAAAACGTGAAAACAATAATCAATGATGTTCATGCTGACATAATCTTCAAAATGAATGGTTCAAACACCCATAAAAGGACCCACAAGAACAAGTAAAATTCAACCATGTGAATAACAATGGTGCTGAGGCCACTGCTATGCGATCCAGCATCAAAATCTCAGATTCCGTGCAGGAGCGGCTTAAAAATGGAACTCCCAATGACATCAGGGGCAACCTCAAACCCCCAATTCAATGGAAAAGCAGTTCTAAAAACTATCAGCATTCAGAATCTAGTGATTCATAACAAAAGCTAAAAGAAAAAGAGGAAATTACTCTAATCAACGCTGTTGTAATTTTAATGAAAGCTATAATGAAAATCCACCCTATCCCACCGTGATGCAAAAGTAAAAATAAAAAATAAAATAACCAATCAGAAACAGGGTCTCCAATCTATAGAGTCATTAAGACTTTTAGGTTCTAAAGTATTAAGGTGGAAAATCCAGCATTGTTCATTCTGGACCAGTATCTTATCACAATCTCCGCCACAGACCGAAGGCAAATGTTGAGTAATTACTAGGCAGGGTAGATCTTGAAGCATATGATTCAAAAGCTGGCAGTGCTCAACCATAGGTGCTCCTTTGAATCTTTCTTTGATTTATTTAATTAGACAGTTTTGTATACCACCTTATCCTTCAATCAAAGTGGTCACAACACAATTGGGGGGATACATTTAAAATGAGGGGATATGAGACACATACCCTAATGTTTACAGGGAACATGGGCAATGGAGGGTTAAGTGGTTTGCCCAAGACCACAAGTGGGATTAGAAACCCCAGTCTTTCTAGTGGGATTTGAACCCCTGACCTTCTGGCCTGAGGTTACTTGCCCCAACCACTAGGCCACTCCATCCTCTGATGTTTGATAAGATGGACCTGAAGTACACGCCATGTTTTTCCCACATAGCCTAAACCAAAAGGGCATAAAATAAAATAAATTACACCCATGCTTTCACATGCAGTGGTCTGGTGAAGCAGATAAGATCAGCCATTGTATGAAAAAGAATTGCATGTGACCATCATCAAACATACAGAACAGTGGCCACAACTACATAGAAACATAGAAATATGATGACAGAAAAAGACCACATGGCCCATCTAGTCTGTCCTTCCATATCAACAACTAAAACTGTCACCTTTTTACCTTTAGAGATCCTCTGTGTTTGTCCCAAGCTTTTTTGAATTCAGTTACTGTCCTCCTCTCTACCACCTCCACTGGGAGACTATTCCATGGATCCACTACTCTTTCCGTAAAGAAATATTTCTGCATATCACTCCTGAATCTATCTCCCTTCACCCTCATCCCATGTCCCCTCGTAGCAGAACTTGCTTACAATTGAAAGAGGCTCTCTCCCTGAACATTTATGCCATGGAGGTATTTAAACATCTCAATCATATCACCTCTATCCCGCCTTTCCTCTAAGGTGTACATATTAAGATCCTTCAGTCTGTTCACATATGCTTTACAATGAAGACCACTAATCACTCTCTCCCTGAACATTTATGCCATGGAGGTATATAAACATGTCAATCATATCACCTCTATCCCACCTTTCCTCTAAAACATCTCAATCATATCACCTCTATCCCACCTTTCCTCTAAGGTGTACATATTAAGATCCTTCAGTCTGTTCACATATGCTTTACAATGAAGACCACTAATCATTTTAGTAGCCACCCTCTGCACCGACTCCATCCTGTTCACATCCTTTTGAGGGTGCGGTCTCCAGAATTGCACACTATACTCCAAATGAGGTTGTACCAAAGACTTATACAGAGGCATTAAACCTCCTTTTTTCTGCTAGCCATTCCTCTCCATATGCACCCAAGCATCCTTCTAGCTTTTGCCATCACCTTTTCTACCTGTTTAGCTACTTTAAGATCATCAGACACAACCACGCCTAGGTCCCACTCTTCTTTAGTGGACAAAAGTACTTCACCCCCTATACTATATTGCTCCCTTGGATTGCTGCAGCCCAAATGCATGACCTTACATTTTTTAACATTAAATCCCAGCTGCCAAATTCTAGACCATTCTTCAAGCTTAGCTAGATCCCTCCTCATGTTATCTACACCTTCCTGGGTGTCTACTCTATTGCAGATTTTGGTATCATCCGCAAAGAAGCAAACCTTACCCGACAGTGTTTCCGCTATATCACTAACAAAGATGTTAAAAAGAATTGGACCAAAGACAGATTCCTGGGGCACACCACTGAAAACATCCTTCTCCACAGAGTGAGCTCCATTTACTTGTACTCTTTGTCGCCTCCCACCCAACCAATTTCTAACGCAAGCAGTAACTTTAGGGTCCATCCCTAGGGTGCTCAGTTTGTTTATAAGTCGCCTGTGAGGAACAGTGTCAAAGACTTTACTGAAATCTAAATACACCACATCTAGGGCTCTCCCTCGGTCCAACTCCCTGGTCACCCAGTCAAAGAAATCAATCAGATTTGTCTGACAAGACCTGCCTCTGGTGAATCCATGCTGCCTTGGATCCTGTAATCCACTGGACTCCAGAAACCTCACTATTTTCTCTTTCAGCAGCATTTCCAATAATTTACCCACCACCGAATTTAAACTAACCGGCCTGTAGTTTTCAACCACATCCTTACTTCCACTTTTGTGTAAAGGCACCACATGAGCCTCTCTCCAGTTCTTTGGCACCACTCCCGACTCCAACGAGGCATTGAAAAGGTCAGTCAGTGGAGCTGCTAGAACGTCCCCAAGTTCTCTCAGTATTCTAGGGTGTTTCCCATCCAGTCCCAACGCTTTGTCTACTTTAAGTTGAGCTAGTTTCTCACGAACACAGTCTTCTGAAAATTGTTCAAGATGTCTCTCGCTTCTGTTCCTGTTTGTGGGTGTTTTCTGAGGTCCTGCTCCTGGTTCTTCATCTGTGAACACAGAACAGAAATATTTGTTAAGCAATTCCGCTTTATCCTTATCCGCTTCTACATATTCCTCCCCTGCACCCTTGAGTCTAACAATACCACTTTTGCACTTCCTCTTCTCACTAATATATCTAAAAAATGTCTTATCCCCCCATTTTATTGCATTGGCTATTTCCTTCTCCTTTCGAATCTTTGCCTTCCTGACTACTTTGCTAGCTTCTCTAAGTTTTTCCAAATACAGATGCCTGTCTTCCTCTCTCTGATCTCTTGTATTTCATGAAGGCCTCCCTCTTTTTCTTCACTTTTTCAGCAACTTCTTTCAAAAACCATGAGGTATTGGCCCATCTTGGCAAAGTTAGTCTTCCTAAAGTCTAAGATCCTCACCTTTGAATGGATTCTAACAGACCTAGTCCTAATACTGAACTACACCATCTGGTGATCACTGGATGCAAAATGATCTCCCACTACAACATCAGAAACACTTTTCACCATTGGTAAGCACCAAGTCCAGTATGGCCCCTTCATGTGTGGGGTCTGTTACCAATTGCCTGAATAGTTCTCCCTGTAGAGAATCCAGGATCTCCTTACTTCTAGATGATACTGCAGCAGGAATGTGCCAATCAACATCTGTCATATTGAAATCTCCTATCAGTAGCACTTCCCCTTTCCTAGCAATGCTGCGTATGTCTTCAATTAACTCTCTGTCCACCTCTTCCTCTTGTGAGGGAGGTCTGTATATCATGCCAATGCAAATAGATTTCTCTTTCCCTCTTTCTAGTTTAACCCACAATGCCTCCTCTCTCCCTTTTAAGCTCTGTAATTCCAAAGCTTTAATAGTAATTTTTACATATAGTGCCACTCCTCCTCCCCTTCTTCCTACCCTGTCCTTTCTGAATAAAATATAGCCAGGTATAGTTACATCCCCATCATGGTTTTATGTGAACCATGTTTCTGTAATTGCCACTAAATCCAAGTCAGCCACTCTCACCAAAGCTTCAACATCAGGGATCTTATTTCCCATGCTATGGGCATTTATACACACTGCTTTCCATATGTTACCCCTGTTACCCATTTCCATAAAGGTATTTAATGTATCACCTACCTATCAACTACTGTCAATCCTGTGTCCAAAAAAGCTGAGGGACAGAGTAAATCTTTCAAATCATGATTCTTGGTATATACAGTTCTATTTGTAAGTTGTTGCAATCCAGAAATCAAATGGAATGACGCCATATTATCTTAGAAAGCTGATAACTATGTGGATTGAAACGAGTGATGTAATGCAGATGCCAAGGCATGCAATGCAGACCCTGGCCCAGAATGAGAAAAGTGCTGCTACTGTGCAGCGCTGTTGTTAGACCCTTGATCACATGTTCCCTGCCCAATCTAAAGATCTCCACCTGATTAAAGTTCCTCCATTCCAATCATTCCCCTTGTACAACCTGTGATAAGGAAGCTTATCATAGCTCAGGAAGGAGCTATAGAAAAGGTGAAGTGACTCTGAACAAGCAACCTGTCAGTTCTGGTAGAAATAAGAAAACAGAATTTTCCCATAAAAGACTACCAGTCCCAGAATGCACCAGGTTTCCAACAGCCATTAGAGGAGCTGAAGTGGGGAAACGTGTGTTCAATCAGGAGGGCTATGAGGTAATCCCTAAGCACTCATCTCAAAGGGCAGGGCCTGATTCAGCACAGCTGCGCTGTATTAGGGGGGAGCACTCATCTGGGCAGAATAAAGGTGGAGTTTATTCTACAGAGAATTATCCTCATTATCCTGAGAATCAGCTTGAGCTTGATCATCAGTTTCATCTGAAGGATCATCAGAAGCAGAAGCCAAACTGGACGGACAGGGAGGGAAAGAAACCCTCTGGAAGAAAGAGGAGAAAAGCCTTTGAGAGGTCTAGAAGAGTCCAGAACAGTACGTATACTGGGAGGTATTCCAAGGGCCAGCATACACCATTGGACTGGGGAAAGCCAGAGGAATGGTGCTGCAGAGCTAGGAATCTCCAGACGCTACCTGTGAGGGAGACGGCTGCACGTGGAAGGGACCCTAAGACCTGTGCCAGAAGGTATGTGAAGAGAGATCCAGTGTTCAGGGATCTGGATTGGAAGGCTGGACATAAGAACTGGACTACATACTGGCCAGGCTATATAGAGAGGAACTCTAGCAGCAATGGAAGCTCAGGTATGAACACTGATCTATGCCCTAGCTATAACCTTGAAAGACAGCAGGGAAACAAGTATTCTCCTGAAAGTGCTCCATTGAGAGATTCATCTGTGCCAATCCATGATATTGAACCCATGCTTGTTGAAGAAGGGGGAATGATTGCAGGTGAAGAATGTGTTTATATGGACTGCTCTCTGTCCAAACTCCTTTGGTGATTTTCTGTTATAAAGTACAGCAACCATCACAAAGAAATACAAACTTGTTCTTTAATCTACTCAGAAAAGCTCCTGTGTAGGATTTCTGGCCACGCTGTAGAAAGCAAGCCAGCTAAGGGGTTTCAGCTGGATAACTACTAGCAATTGAGCCTTACCTAATTGCTTGTGAGCTAGGAGAGAATCACTTCTGAATCTATGTGGGAAGTTATCAGAAGTTAACCTGAAAAGAACAGTTTTTTTCTTTCTTTGTGGCTTTTCATTTGTTGTTTGATATATGCTAAGAAAACATTAGCTAATGCCTGACAAGTTTGAATGTTGTTTTCCTGATTTTGATTTTGTTTTTCCAACTTAAACACTGGAAGCAAGTAACCTGATTTATGTGCTACCAAGCATATCTGTGTTGGGAGAAATAAACCCATAAATAAATATCTTATTGGCTTTAACACTTAAGCACAACTAAATTATTGTCAGCAGCTGTGTCTGGTGTGAATGAACTACATTGCCCACAATCCCTTGCAAATCATATAGATATATGCACTTGCCAAGACTGTGAAGATTCTCACCCAGGCAGCCATCTGACAAATGGCGTCGTTTTTCGGATTGCTTTTGCACAAAGGGGATTTACTTGCTGAGGATTACAACTAAAGTTCAAGTTTAAAGCTGGAAAAAAAGATTTTCCCTCAACTGCACTTTGGAGGAGAAGTGGTGGTTCCAGGAAGCTGTCCCAGGAGGAAAAGACCCTGTGCAGAGCTGGATTCAACACTGACACAAGGTAATAAGTACCTGGGCATGTCTAGTGGTGGATGGGAGTAAGGCACAGGGGTAATTGGGAAAAAAAAAAGTAGAAAAAAACCACACCTGTTTGGAAGGTGGTGCACTTTGTTTTTTTTCTTTGTTTCTTGCAGGGATCAAGATGGATCCGAGGGAGATGGCTAGCTGGATGGCAGCCCAGTTTAGCAGGCAACAGGAGCTATCACAGCAGGCTCAGGACACTGCTATGAAAGCCTTAATGGAACAGCAAAGGCCAGTGCTTGATCTGGTGCAAGCCCTAGTTCAGCTGCAGAACCAAAGTGGAACAGATGCAAGGCCAGCAGTAAATACTGGTACACCACATGTGGACAGTGTGGGACTCAATCAAGGGATTGGGGCATTTAGTTTTAGGAAGCTAACTCCAGATGATAATGTTGATGATTTTCTAGAGTCTTTTGAAAGAGTGGCACAAGCATTAGCATGGCCAGAGACCCAGTGGGCAGTAAGGCTGGCAGCCTCATTAACTGGAGAGGCGATTGCAGCTTACAGAGCAATGCCAGCAACCCAGGCTTTGAATTATAAGGATGTAAAGGCTGCTATTAGAGATCGCCTAGGGTTGTCTATTTCAGAGTATAGGCGAATGTTTAGAGCTACTACATTGAGAGTGGGTGAAACATCCAGGGCTCTGAGTCAGAGAATCAGAGGATTAGCTGTAAAATGGTTGGAGCCTGAGCAAAAGACGGTAGAAATGTTATTATACATTATAATACTTGAACAATTTATGTCTGCGGTCCCTAAAGATTTGCACACTTTCCTTATACAGCAAAATTGCCAAAATCTTGGAGAGGCAATCATGCTAGCAGAGAGATTCTTGGAAGCCACGCAGGCTTGCCATAGAATGGGTGGCCCTCTGAAGATTGGTGCTGAGGCAAGATGTGCTGTATCAGAAAAGAAAATAATTAAAAATGTTTCTGAAAATGAATGTACTGTATCAAACCAGATGACACAGTGGAATAGAAAGAAATGTTTCAAGTGTGGAAAATGGGGACATTTAGAAAAGAGATGCCAGACACACACTAGCTTAGTGGGTGTGGATTTAAAACAGCCCAAAGAAGGATTTCTTTTGATGGTTGATGTGCAAGGAATTACCACAAATGCTTTGTTAGACTCTGGGGCAGACCAGAGTATGATGTCAAAAAGGCTTTGGAAGAGGATAGAGGCCCAAGAAGGATTTGTGCCTAGAACCCCTGAAAGCCAAGTTCACATCAGATGCATTCATGGTGCTGCAACATCATATCCCACCTATAGGCTAAGGGTTAAGTGCCTGAGGGAACAAGAGGAAGTCCTGTTAGCAGTGGTGCCTAGGCTACCCTTTGATTTGGTTCTAGGAAAGGACTGGCCAAGATTTAAGCAGGGTCTAGTGGAAGGGCTAGGAAAGAAGGAGGAAGAAGGTTTAATGGAAATAGCTCCCGGGGCCTTTCTTTGGAAGTCCTCAGTCCTTAGCTAAAAAGATGGTTAAGCTTCCAGAAGGCCAAACTATAGGTAATAAGAGGGGCCTTGTATCCACCTGCTCGCAGGCTAAGGTAGAGAGCCAGAAGGAGGAGGGGGAGCAGGCAGAGTTATTAGGAGACTTACCCTCTCATGATGATTTAATAACCCCATCATCTGGTAAAGTAAGAAAGTTAAAAGCACAAAAGCGGCGTGAGAGACTTTGCAGAGCACAGGGTAGGGCTGACATGTTGGCTGGTCAAAGTTTACCCTGGGTGCCAGCTGAGTTAGTGGCAAAGTTTCCTAACTTTCCACAAGAGCAGCGAGCTGATCAAGCTCTCACCCGAGCTTTTAAGTATGCTCAGGAGGTCAGGGAGGAGTTGCCCAGATTCAGACTAGATAATGACATATTATATAGAGAGAGTCAGGACCCCAGGAATGGGACCATACGTAAACAATTGGTGGTACCCACAACTTTCAAAGGGCTAGTACTTAGATTAGCACATGATCATCCAGTTGGAGGTCATAAAGGGATGTAAGGAACGCTGGATCAAATACTTATGCGTTTTTACTGGCCAGGTATTTTCAAAGAAACTGCCCAGTTTTGTGCTGCATGTCCAGCGTGTCAGCGAGTTACAGCGACACACCCACCGGTGGTGCCACTGATTCCCATGCCAATTATCACAGACCCAATTGGTCGCATTGCCATGGATATTGTAGGCCCATTAGTCAAAACGCCCCGAGGTTTCCAATACATCCTAGTTATGGTAGATCAGGCAACAAGGTTTCCCTGGGCCATACCATTGAGGAATGTGTCTGCAAAAACAATAGCTTTAGAGCTAGTAAAATTGTTTTGTGAAGTGGGATTCCCAAGAGAGGTGTTGACTGACCGAGGGTCCAATTTTGTATCCAAATATTTGGCCCAGGTCTGGGATGCCTTTGGCATTCATCACGTGAAAACCTCAGCCTACCATCCACAATCGAACGGTTTGGTGGAGAGATTCAACCAAACCTCAAACAAATGTTGAGAAGGGGGTTATCAGGAGAGGTAAAAGAATGGGATATGTTATTGCCCTTTGCCTTATATGCCTGCAGGGAAAGAATTCAGGTGTCCCTAGGTGTAACTCCATATGAATTGATGTATGGTAGGGCTCCACGGGGTTTGTTAGATATTTTGAGGGAACAGTGGATTGATCCTGAAACAGGAAGTCAGGAAGTGCCACAGTTTCTACGTGACCTGAGGGCATGTTTAAAAAGGACCTCGCAGGTTGCTGAGAGGAACCTGCAGGACAGTCAAGTGCGCCAGAAAGGGTGGTATGATAGGAAGGCCAAAAGCCGCCAATTAAGCATTGGTGAAAAGGTACAGCCCCAAAATTTGAAGTACAGTGGAAAGGGCCATGGAAGGTTGTTAAACAAGTGAGCCCAGTATCTTATATGGTAGAAAATGCAAGAGGGCGTAGGCAGACCTACTATATTAATGTACTTAAGTCTTGGAAGGAGAGGCCTGTAAATAATAATGACCCTGAAGCCAGTCAGGAAGTAAGTGAGCTTCAAAAAGAGAACACTCTCGTAGGTATTACGGACTGTAGGAAAGAAGTTTCACCAGTTAAACCAGTCCGTAATAACTTAAGCAGGGGGGTATGTGATAAGGAAGCTTATCATAGCTCAGGAAGAAGCTATAGAAAAGGTGAAGTGACTCTGAACAAGCAACCTGTCAGTTCTGGTAGAAATAAGAAAACAGAATTTTCCCATAAAAGACTACCAGTCCCAGAATGCACCAGGTTTCCAACAGCCATTAGAGGAGCTGAAGTGGGGAAACGTGTGTTCAATCAGGAGGGCTATGAGGTAATCCCTAAGCACTCATCTCAAAGGGCAGGGCCTGATTCAGCACAGCTGCGCTGTATTAGGGGGGAGCACTCATCTGGGCAGAATAAAGGTGGAGTTTATTCTACAGAGAATTATCCTCATTATCCTGAGAATCAGCTTGAGCTTGATCATCAGTTTCATCTGAAGGATCATCAGAAGCAGAAGCCAAACCGGACAGACAGGGAGGGAAAGAAACCCTCTGGAAGAAAGAGGAGAAAAGCCTTTGAGAGGTCTAGAAGAGTCCAGAGCAGTACGTATACTGGGAGGTATTCCAAGGGCCAGCATACACCATTGGACTGGGGAAAGCCAGAGGAATGGTGCTGCAGAGCTAGGAATCTCCAGACGCTACCTGTGAGGGAGACGGCTGCACGTGGAAGGGACCCTAAGGCCTGTGCCAGAAGGTATGTGAAGAGAGATCCAGTGTCCAGGGATCTGGATTGGAAGGCTGGACATAAGAACTGGACTACATACTGGCCAGGCTATATAGAGAGGAACTCTAGCAGCAATGGAAGCTCAGGTATGAACACTGACCTATGCCCTAGCTATAACCTTGAAAGACAGCAGGGAAACAAGTATTCTCCTGAAAGTGCTCCATTGAGAGATTCATCTGTGCCAATCCATGATATTGAACCCATGCTTGTTGAAGAAGGGGGAATGAGTGCAGGTGAAGAATGTGTTTATATGGACTGCTCTCTGTCCAAACTCCTTTGGTGATTTTCTGTTATAAAGTACAGCAACCATCACAAAGAAATACAAACTTGTTCTTTAATCTACTCAGAAAAGCTCCTGTGTAGGATTTCTGGCCACGCTGTAGAAAGCAAGCCAGCTAAGGGGTTTCAGCCGGATAACTACTAGCAATTGAGCCTTACCTAATTGCTTGTGAGCTAGGAGAGAATCACTTCTGAATCTATGTGGGAAGTTATCAGAAGTTAACCTGAAAAGAACAGATTTTTTCTTTCTTTGTGGCTTTTCGTTTGTTGTTTGATATATGCTAAGAAAACATTAGCTAATGCCTGACAAGTTTGAATGTTGTTTTCCTGATTTTGATTTTGTTTTTCCAAGTTAAACACTGGAAGCAAGTAACCTGATTTATGTGCTACCAAGCATATCTGTGTTGGGAGAAATAGCCCCATAAATAAATATCTTATTGGCTTTAACACTTGAGCACAACTAAATTATTGTCAGCAGCTGTGTCTGGTGTGAATGAACTACATTGCCCACAATCCCTTGCAAATCATATAGATATATGCACTTGCCAAGACTGTGAAGATTCTCACCCAGGCAGCCGTCTGACAAACCCTCTCTTGATGCTTTGATCCTCCCCTCAATCAACCTTCCTTCATCATACCCCCCATTCAGCACCACTCACTTCAGAAAGCAAAATGCATAGCAAGGGCAAACCCCACCCCATACACTGCTCTCCCCCAGAGACAGAACATCCCTCTCCATGCCTCCCATGAGCTACCACTGGGTTCTTTAGTGGTCCCAGTATTGATGAGAGCAGGAATGAACCCCCTCCACTCCTACCCTATCTGCTGGAGAATCCAAAATGTCACCAGTAATCCCTAGGGGTGGTCTCAAGGTACTACCATTAGGATTAATCCCAAGTGATAGTGTAACTGCACTTAATGTGCTATCAGAAGTTATGATCACTTATACAGGGCAACATCCTACGCACTAGCTCCAACTGGCCATCACAGCCACTCTCCACTCCAATCCTGTCCCATCTTGGTAAAACAGTTAGTGCAGGACTTTTACACTGCTGGATGTTTTTACAGAAGCATGAAATAGCAGTTACCACGGACCCCTAGCATGTGCTAAACCCCCTTGGTTACTGTTATGGCAGTTTAGCAAAAGGGCCCCTAATTTTCTAACAAAAGGGCTACTAATTTTCTTAACATGCCTTAATTTGTAGGTTAATGAGTCTTAAATCAATTTAGCATGCACTGTTTTTCAAAGAGCACTAAAGAACCGATTGCATGCTAAAGAACACACATCCCTAGAAACTGGGACTAATGCTTATAACATAGTGTTCTGGCTATTGTGTATTACGAAAATGTGCCCTAATGTACTCTAAAAAAAGCTGTGAAAGCAGACAACCAACAGATTGGGTTTTTTTTTCAGTTAGTTTAACGTCCTTCCAAGTAATTTAGGGATTTATGCAGTTTACTTTGCTTATGGCACTTTTAGGTGTATTAATTCAATCATGCCAAAGTTGGTGCTTAGCAAGTATTAAAACCGCATTAACATGCCATCATCAATGAATACATAGGTATTATGCTTTATCATATTATTATCTTGCTGTAGTCCCTTCTAATATATATTATACCTCCAGGACCAAGGCGAGAAATGTATTGTTGATAAGAGATTGAGGTCCAGCCTTTGGGCTCAGGAAACAGGATAAGTGGGAATGGAAAGAGTATCAGCTGTGAAGTCTTAAATAGGCCAAAGCAGAATAACAGGAAAACAGTTCTTTAAACTGTGAATTAAGGTTTATTCCTTTGTTATTTATTAAAAAAGACACTTTCAAGACAGCAGTGGGAAGCCAATAAGAGAGGATGTCTTCTGCTGTGAGCTTCAAAGAGCTATGAGATGAGAGAGACAGTTGCACAGCCTGCAGATGCATTGAACTAGCAGAAGGCCTAGACCCATGATGTGACTTAGTATAACAGCTGAAATGTCTTCAGGTCAACGTCTTCTGCAGTTTTACTTCTGGCATCTTTCTCACATATTATCTAAAAAGGAAGAGTGATTACCAAGACAGCAGACTCCTCCCCAGCACTATCTAAGACCTTATCTAGGCAGCATGACTGGAAGTAGATTGCCAGGCCTACCTTCCCAGACAATGGAGGGTTAAGTAACTTGCCCAAGGCCACAAAGAGTGCTAATGAGAATCAAACCCAAGCCTCTTGGTTACTAACTCAGTACTCTGACCACTAGGTTACTCTTCCATGCCATAACTGAGAATAAGATGAGATAAAATCATTTGGGGATAACTGGTAACTATTTTATAATGATAGTCATCAGATCCTGGTATGTTTCCTTTGGCTATCTATAATTATACCAATTGTAATGATCACATTATCAGTCTGTAATCATTTGGTAAGATCCAACTAGTATTGGATTTACTGTGACATGTTGTTTTCTCCATCAATTGAAGCCCTTTTAGGAACATTTTGCTAAGGCAAAAGCATCTACTGTTGAGGGTTCAGCAGCAGAGAAATTTCTGACCATACGCATGTTTGCACACAGAGGAAACCTGCTTGGGGGTCATGAGAGAAAGAGACACACACACACTCACACACACTCACACACACACACACACACACACAGCCCCCTCAACACTCCCCATGACATACACACACATGCATACATGCAGTCCCTGACACACCCCATGACATACACATGCACACACACACACACACACACACACACAAACACACATGTACACATGTAGCCACAGACACTCCCCTTGACACACACACACACACAGATGCACAAAGCACTCAACACTCTCAATGACAAATGCATGCATGAAGCCCTTGACACTGCTTCTAACACATGCATGCACACACACATATGTATGCACTCTCAAACACTGCCTATGACACACAGACAGATGCATGCACCCCTTGACACTTCCAATAACACACACACACACACACATCCATATGCAACCTTTGAGTCACACACGCACACTACGAGACACACACACACACACAAGCAGCCCCTGAAACTTCACATGATGCATCTGCCTAGCCCCAAATATCATCCAACACTTTCTTTGAGACACATATATGAACACCCCACATGCCTGATTCTGGAAATGGGTGAAACACAGCATTGTGTTACACTGCTAGTATATATTTTTCAACTTGTAGAGAGTCTATTTTCATATCATTTTAAAGAACATGCAATTGTCTAGGAGATTCTGGATTAAAGTAAAAAGTATAAGGAGTATTTTAGGGTATGCAAAGATTAAGGGGTATGTTTACTAATCGGCGGTAGTGGCTTCCGTGCGATATCGAGCCTCAGCCCCATTGAATTCAATGGGGCTGCGGCTCCGATATCACATGGAAACCGCTACAGCCGATTAGTAAACATACCCCTAATTGTTTCCTTGGGTTTTCATTGCATTTTTTTTGTCTTTATTCTTTATTTTGTTATTTTATTATAGTCTTGTATACTTCATCTTAGTACATGAAAACATGAAATGGTTCATACTTTTTCATGTTAGTGTGCATTATTTCATATTCTATTTCACTGAATGCTGTTTATTTAGGTCACAGTGATTTTAGTGCATGTTAAAAAAATTAGCATATGCTAACATAAAACGAAATAAAATAGAAATGTTGATGTTTTTTTCTCTTCATTCACATCTCTGAATCTATCTGCATATTATTTTACTAGCTACCTCAGCAGTACAAGTGATACTTTTAAAGGCATTTTTACTAAAAAGTGGGGAGCATACTGTGTGTTTCATCCCCACACTAACCGTGATATACATGCTCTGCCCCTGACTCACCCAGTCTCTGCCTCAACCCTTGCTATTGGGTAGCATGGGATTTTTAGCAGGACTGCATATTTGGCACATGATAAGGTTTATCATGGTGTACTTGTCACATGCTGAATCCCACGCTAACCAGTAGCATAGTTTAGTAAACATGACCCTTAATATAGCAATCAGCAACAACCATTTTGGATGCATTAGGACTAAACAGGCACATTAGCATCTACAGGAAGCCTAACATTCCCATGTGGAGATTAACTTGCTCACTTTAGCTTTACTGAGCTTTCTTTAATAGGCTTCTGTAAGAATTATTGAAATAATTTTTGCTCAACACTTGAATATATAGATTTATTAGACGAAACAAACATAAGACATTCCACTAAACATGCTGTTCAATGAACTTGTCATCTATTTCATTGCACACTATACCCCTGAGACTAGAGAAGGAAGATTGCCAATGAATCCATTGGTTTCATTTGAAAAGAATAGCCTTGGGCTTGACTCTAAACAGCTGGGGCTTTAAATTTATGTGACATCTTTAATCACAATTAAAGCTGTTGAATTACTTCCCAAGCAACACTTCAGCTGTTTAGAAAAATACTGAAACTAAGTTTCTCTTATAAACATTTTGTTTTCACTATGGAAAAATAAAAATCTGTATTAAAAAAGCATGGCTCTAACCACTTAGTTTCTGAAAAGGACTTGATTTGTTAAAATAATATCAGTTGTACCTATACAATTTTCAATGAGCATAAACATTTACTCTTTTAAAATACTCACAGAGGTTATTATAGATGGATATCTAAAATTGTACCATAAGAGATTTATTTTCATTATACAGTAGAAAATACCTAGGGGCCTGTTTATTAAAGTGCAGCATATCTTTGTATTTTTCACATGTTAATTGCAAAAATTCACGAGCTATAAGTGCAAAGCATGTGGGGTAACTGTAGGGGGGCATGCCTAGCATTTGCCCTGAATTATTGCACAGGGCAGACACTTGATGCACAGTATATTAATCAGCAGTTCATTTGGAGCAGTTGCTATAGTCCACTGTATAAAAACTGCTCATCTGGAGCAGTTGCTATAGTCCACTGTATAAAAAAACCCTGATCCTGCCTGAGCTACATCCTGACATCTCTCCCATCCCCTGATATATATTCCAGTGCCCCTCTCAGCCCTAGATGGGTTCCAGACCCTTATCTCCCATACCTCCCACCCATCTCCTAACATCTCTCCTCCCAGGTACTTATCGGGGATGTCACTGGTGGGTTAGTGGAAACAGGAGCAATCCCTGGATGTTCCTGCCCCATTGCCAGCCTGCTCACAAAATGGTGCTCTCAACCTTAGTAATATTCTAATAGTACAACAACCAGAGACAAGTTGCCAAATAAGGATTTGACCTAAGCAGTACTCAGAGCTGCCCTTTGCACCTGTGCTGGCAACGGGACAGGAGTATCCAGAGGAGGTGGAAAGGGACATGCAGCCTCATTCTGGGGAAGAGGGTCAGGATACAGACTGGGTGATTTTTATGCAGTGATTTAGGGTAACCACTAGCTAGTAGCACAGGTGTACCTAACACCTCTTGTGGAGGCATGGAGTGCATCCACTCTATTGGTAGCTATGAGCATTAACACATGATAAAATACTATGCGCTAACTCATTGTGAAGGTCATATCCATTCTCCACCCATAACCAACCCAGTTCCTTTCCCATAACACAGTATGCAGTTTATATGCAAATTAAGGCAATGCCTTGCCTGCACAGCAACAGCATGTGCTAAATGCTTAGTACACCTTTATAAATAACTCCCACCTAATCTTTTGCTGCTTTAGTGCACTTCTGAAAAATATCAGGAAGGACAATTTGCAGAGGTTTTTTACTTGGGTAAACATGTGTTCTGAAAATTATTCCACTTCTCCCGTGTAGAAAAAGGTATGCTTGCTGTTTCACTATGTTTGGTAGGTATACTGAAGGCAGTATTGGAAAGTAACCAAGTGGTATTGAACCTGTCTTCAGTGAATCCTGACCCTAGAGATCTTACAGTAATGGAAGTGACATCATTAAGTGCTCATGTTCAGGGCAAACATACTGAAGTCGGCATATTATAAATATGTAGCTCCATTTTCTATGGAGCTACACTCATGACGAACAAATAAAAAATGCTTACTTACACACATTAAACTTGTACCGAATGGAGACTAACAAGGCAAAAAGAGAATATCATACTTAAGTTATAATGAAATCTATCAACAAACCCAGAGAACTCTACGATATTGTAAGATCTTTGGAAAAAGAGAATAAACAAACAATTTCTCTGACCATTCCTGGTCCACAAACCCTGGCTAAATACTTCCATTCCAAACAGCTTAATTCCCCTCCTTGTACACCCAAAGATGCCATCAAGACCTTCATTGGCAATCTTCTATAAGCATTCAATCCTATCTCACCTGAAAATCTTAACACCACTACATCCCTACTTGATTCCTGCCCAGTAAACTGGTTTAAAATGGCAGGAGCTGAGTTAGCCCCGATTATATAGAAGATGTTATGGCTTTCATTTACTCAAGGATATATACCCACCAGACTAAAAACTGCATCCATATGTCCAATATTTAAAAGAGAGAAAGTTGTCCAACTTCAGTTACAAGATCATATGAGGGCAGTAACTGAATTCAAAAAAGCATGGGACCAACACAGAGGATCTCTAAAGGTAAAAAGTGGACTGTTGTAGTTGTTGATATGGAAGGACAGACTAGATAGGCCATGTGGTCTTTTTCTGTCATCATGTTTCTATGTTTCTATATTGACTCCAATGCACCACTTGATCTGCAGCAAGATGGTTTCCAGCCTGGTCATGGAGTTGAAACTCTGTTAATCTCACTGTTTGATAAGCTGATAAAGGGCATAGAAAAAAAACAATGCAAGGATTTGTCCTTATATACTTAGATACTACTGTAACTTTTGACAGAGTATGCTATATTACTCTACTACAGCGCTTACAATGCATTGGAATAAAGGATCTAGCTCTAAACTTGCTGCAATCCATCTATCTGGATGCCAGCAATTTGTACATTCAGGACTCAACACTTCTGGCCCATGCACTCAAAAGCAAGGAGTACCCTAGGGCTCAGCTCTATCAGCCCTCTTATCTCATACACTCTCATGGTGTCTTTTTTCTTCTTTATGTGAATGACATCATGATATGTACTCCTTACTTTACTATTGATATGAACCTTACAACAATAATAAACTGTTTCAATGCAATAACTATCTGAGTCATAAATTATAGCAAAACAGAAGTAATCTTTATAACCAGAGACCAATCATTCTCACCACCAACTTCGCTGAGAGTTGATAACACAGAGTTCACAGTCAAGCATGAAACTCGATACCTTGGAGTAACAATTGATAATCACCTCAACCTACAAGCTCATATAAACAAACCAACAAAAATTAAATACAGTACAACAAAATTAGATCCCTCCAACAACTGCGCCCATACCTTGAGACCCATGATTTCCGATCGGTCTTCCAGGCTATGATCCACTCCTACCTTGACTTTTGCAATGCAGTCTTCCAGGAGATTCCAAAAAGCTCCCTACATCCACTTCAACTTGCTCAGCATGCAGCTGCAAGAATACTCGTTAAGGCTCCTAGATCTTGCCATGTCACACCCATTCTTAAAGAGTTACATTGGCTTCCGTTGATGAGCCGCATAAAATACAAAGCTATTATAAGTGTTCAAAACCTATCACAAACTATCCTCTCAATACCTACAATCTTTAATAAGGAATCCACCTAACAATCAACAAAGAAGAGCCCCTGCACATCTACTTGCTCTTTCTTCAGACCTTACAAAGTTCAACCAAACCACATGTTCCCACACATTCTCCCTTTATGTGACTAGCATATGGAATGCATTGTCTGGAAACCTTATAGCAACTACTCACCTTGTAGACTTCCATAAGCTATTGAAAACTTACCTGTTTAAAGAGCATTTTGGAGATATAGCTTAACCACTTATACCACCATCATTTATTTATTTATTAACATTTTTTATTTACCGCACTATTCGTTATCAGCGCGGTTTACATGGAACAAGGAACCTCAGACAAGATACAAATATCTGGTTTTTACAGTTAACAGGAAAATCAACTTGGAAAACGGGATAACAGGAGTAACTATATACAAACAACTATTTACATAAAAGTTTCAGTGTATGAAAAATGTCATGTTAATCTGTTGAAGTAGTTTAATGTGCTGTTGAGACAGGAAAGTTTATGTGTTTGGGATGTAGTTATTGGTATTTGGATGTGATTGTGCTTCTTTGTTCTCTGGGAAATATTTGAGGAATAGGTGATGTTTTAGGGCCTTCCTGAAGTGGCTGAGATCAGGGATGGCCCTAATGTGTGATGGAAGGGTGTTCCAGAGTTTTGGGGCACATAGGTTGAAGGCTCTGCTCGATGTTGTGGAGTTGTATTTTATGACTTCTTTTGGTATGATTAGCATATTTAGTTCCGTGGTTCTTCTTAGTCTGTTAGCTATGATTGGTTGTATCATCTCCGATAATGAGGAGGAGGCGAGACCTTTGTACGCTTTAAAGGCCAGGAGAAGTGTCTTGAAAGTGACTCTCGCTTGAATAGGGAGCCAGTGTAGCTGTTTTAGAAGGGGTGTTATATGGTCCCTTCTGGATGCTCCAAAGAGCACTCTCGCTGCACAGTTTAGGGCAAGTTGAAGAGGATTCAGGCTAGATTGAGGGAGCCCTTGCAGTATGGAATTTGCGTAATCGAAATGTGGAATGATTAGAGCCTGGTAAACAGTACGGAAATCGTCTGGATCAATCAGTTGGCGGAGATGTCTGAGGGAGCGGATCTTGAAGTAAATTGCTCTGACTGTGTTGGATATGTGAGTCTTCATGTCAAGGTTTTGATCAAGGGTCACTCCTAGGTATCTGATATGGGGTTTTACTTGTAGTATGGCATCTTGAACCTCCAGGCATGTAGGTGGTATGAAGTTTGAGTTCCTTGAGATAAAGAGAACCTTCGTTTTTTTATGTTGGATTCTGAGATTTTGTGTCAGTAGCCAGTTTGATATGGTGTTAAAGCAGTTGGTTAAGGGAGTGAGGTCCACTTGTCTAAGCAGATCGGCATGTATAATAACACGTCGTCGGCATATATCATACAATTGACATTAAAGGATCTGATGATGTTACGTATAGGTTGCATGTATATGTTAAATAGTAATGATGATAGAGAGGATCCTTGTGGGACCCCTTGTCCTTGATGAAACGGCTCTGATATTGCCCCATCGGATCGTACATGCTGCCATCTACCTGATAAGTAAACAGGTAGAAAAGGCGACGGCAAAAGCTAGAAGGATGCTTGGGTGCATACGGAGAGGAATGGCTAGCAGAAAAAAGGAGGTGATAATGCCTCTGTATAAGTCTTTGGTGCGACCTCATTTGGAGTATGGTGTGCAATTCTGGAGACCGCACCTTCAAAAGGATGTGAACAGGATGGAGTCGGTGCAGAGGGTTGCTACTAAGATGATTAGTAGTCTTCATTATAAAGCATATGAGGACAGACTTAAGGATCTTAATATGTACACCTTAGAGGAAAGGCGGGATAGAGGTGATATGATTGAGATGTTTAAATACCTCCGTGGCATAAATGTTCAGGGAGAGAGCCTCTTTCAATTGAAAGTAAGTTCTGCGACGAGGGGACATGGGATGAGGGTGAAGGGAGATAGATTCAGGAGTGATATGCGGAAATATTTCTTTACGGAAAGAGTAGTGGATCCGTGGAATAGTCTCCCAGTGGAGGTGGTAGAGATGAGGACAGTAACTGAATTCAAAAAAGCATGGGACCAACACAGAGGATCACTAAAGGTAAAAAGTGGACTGTTGTAGTTGTTGTTATGGAAGGACAGACTAGATGGGCCTTGTGGTCTTTTTCTGTCATCATGTTTCTATGTTTCTATGTTTCTAAGTATGAGTTACACCATTCGAGTGCTGTTCCACAGAGGCCCTTTTCTTGTAGACGGATGATAAGAAGCTCATGACATACCGAATCGAAAGCAGCCGCAATGTCTAAAAAGATGAGTACAAATCCATTCCTGATATTGTCAATGCCGGAGTTTAGGTTATTGAGGAGGGTGGTAAGGAGCGTCTCGACACCATGTGATTCCCTGAAACCATGTTGGCATGTATCCAACGGAGCTACAGAGTCAATGTGATCTTGTAGCTGCCTGTAAACCACTTTTTCAATTATTTTTGCAAGCGTAGATATGCTGGAAATGGGTCTGTATGAGTCTGCTTTTTGTGGATCCAACTTGCTGTTTTTTAGTAAAGGTCTGATGGAGGTCTGTTTGAGAGCAGCAGGGAATGAGCCAGTGTCAAATGATAGTCGTATAATCTTGGATATTGTCGGAGCGAGATCGTTGCGGAGATCCTTTATCCAGAAGGCTGGGCAGGGATCGGTGTGTGCTGTGGAGGTATTGAGAGTTGCGATAATGTTTTGAATCAGTTTCAATGAGGGAGTGGTGAAGGACCTTAAAGGTGTCGGGTGCCCTTGAATTGTAGTGGGAGAGGGTATTACAATTTTATTTGTCCTGCACATCTTGGATTGTATGTGAGCAGCAAATTCTTGCGGGCTGATTTCGCACTGGTGTTCGGGTGAAGGTTCCTTGGCTAATCTCTTGACTAAACTAAACAGATCATGAGGTTTATTTAGAGCACGTCTCAAGGTGTCTGTGTGGTACTGCTTCATCTTTTCAGCGATGGACTTGCGGTGAGTGGCAAGATGCTGCATGTAAGCAGTCTGACTGCTACTAGTGTGTGCTCTCCGCCATCGCTTCTCAAGCTTCCGTAGTAATTTTAGTGATTCTTTCAGCTCAGGTGTGAACCATGGGGCTGACGTTTTTTTTCTTGAGGACCTGTTCCTTGGTGGGCATGAAGCAATGGAGTTAAGTCTGTCGTTCCAACCAGTGATCATCTCATCTAAGTTTAGAGAAGTGTCGTTGAAGAGTGCATCACTTTCGGCCAGGATACGTTCCCTATTAAATGGTTGGAAGAATCTTATTGTAGCGGTTGTGTGTTTATTTAAGTCTGTGTCACTTGGAGGTTGTTTGTTTTGAGTAGGAATCTGGAAGATAATAAGCTTATGGTCTGACCACGGGACCGCTGTGATTGATGACAGTATATTTTGTAGCTGATTGTGAGCTGACTGTGGGACAAATATAAGGTCAAGAATATTGCCTTTTACATGCGTGGATTCCTGCACTGCTTGCTTGAATCCTAGGATTTCCAGGGCCTCTATAAAGGCGGATGCTTGGTTATCTTGTAGGGATGGTAAGTTCATGTCTCCTAGAATCCAGTTAGGTCTATTAGAGTTTGGTGTGTTGGAGGCGAGGTTTATTATAGTTGATGATTCGTCGGGGAGGATGATGGAGCTCTGTATAGTAAGTTTATAGAACATAAGTTGTTGGAGATAGAGACGGTTTCAAGGTGGTTGTTGCTAGTGGAGTCCTCCATTTTGAACTGGAGATCCGTCTTGGTGAGGATAAGTACCCCTCCTCCTCTTCTGTTTTGTCTGTTGCTAGTGAAAACTACAAAGTTGTCGGGGAGTAATTGGTTGAGGATTACGTTATCTTCAGGGGACAGCCATGTTTCAGTGACCATGAGGATGTCTAGGTTGTGAGATGTTATTATGTCTGTGACAACTGGCCATTTTTTACGAAGTGAACGGGCGTTAATGAGGGCGCACTTTAGGCTTCGAGGATGATGGTGATTTTCTTGCCTTAGATTTGTAGTGGGTTGAAGAGGTATATGTAATAGATAGTGGAGTTGAGATCAGTGGGACCAATTTGAGTTATGATAATTTGTGCCTGACCATTTTTTCAAGTTGTTCTGTAGGATAGGTATATAATTGTGTGATGAGGTTAGGGCTAGAATATTGGGTAGCAAACCTATGAGAAAGAGGTATAAGCCTAATGTTATCTTGATGGGGAGACCCATTCTCAGCCTATATAATTGTGGAGTAAAATACTACTTTGGGAAGGGAGGAACTTATAGTATGATACTGTAGAGTTGATTTAAAATCACTTGTGAGGAGTTATCTAGTGTTTAGGCAGGCAGGTACAGATGTTACCAGAGACTTACTTAAAGAGACACAAAATTCTGCAGAAAGGTACTTGTTGTCCAGCTAAGCAATGGCAGAACGCTGCATGAGTTTTGTCTACTGAGAGAGAATCATGAACTGAGAACTATAATCTGAAGCTTTAAATGCCAGACACCACTTGCCCCCATCCCTGTAACCTACATAACCCTAACCATGTAACTTCCAATCTTTCCCCTGCCCTTTCCTTCCCTTATAAACCCTCTTAAGTCTCTACATATTGTTTACTGTTCACATATTATATGTAAAGCTATTCAGTTTTATTATGTGCATTGTGTTATATTAACCTTGTTCTCTGGAAAGTCCTGTTATGTTTAATGTAAACCGCCTTAATCTTTGGAAAAGCAGTTTATGAGCCTTTTAAACAAATAAATATGCTAATTTCTTTACCTGTGTAGCTTTTAGGGATGTACCTTCTTTAGGACACATTCAGTTCATTTGAGTATCTTAAACTGTATGCAGTTAGGCCATGAATTTAATGTGCATTCAATTTGCATGCATTAAAAAGTTCTAATGTGTTTACAAAAAAAAATTAAAATGAATTTGTGAAACAAACTGAAAAAAACACCCCACTTTATGTAAAAAATAAAGTATAGAGTTACAGGGCTTACAAGGGAGTGAAGAGGCACTGTGGGTTAAACTAGAAAGCGGGTACGGAAAATCCATTTGCATTGGCATAATATACAGATCTATTTCACAGGGAGAAGACGTAGATGGAGATTTAATATAAGACATACACAGTATAGCCATGAAAGGAGAAGTGCTACTGATAAGTGATTTCAATACACTGGGTGTTGATTGGCACATCTCTGCTGCGGTGTCTTCTAGAAGTAAGGAGATCCCGGATTCTCTACAGGGAAAACTATTCTGGCAACTGGTAACAGAACCCACACGTGATGGGGCCATACTGGACTTAGTGCTTACCAATGGAGAAAACGGGGAGATCATCTTGCATCCAGTGATCACTAGATGGTGTGGTTTAGTATTAAGATGAGGGCTGATAAAGTCCATTCAAAAGAGAAGATCTTAGACTTTAGGTAAACTAACTTTACCATGATTGGACAATACCTCAAGGAGTCATTAGCAGGATGGGAACAGCTAGAGAATGTAGAAAAGCAATGGATAATCTGAAAGGGAAAATTTTAATGGTAACACATTTTTTTTGTTAGAAAGATAAATAAATGTAAAATGAAAAGGAGATCACTATGGTTCTCAAAACAAATAGCTGAAAAGCTGAAGAACAAGAGGGTGGCCTTCATAAAATACAAGAGATCACAGAGAGAAGAAGACCAGCATCAATGTTTGGAAAAACTTAGAGAAGCTAGGAAAGTAGTCAGGAAAGCAAAGATGCATAAGGAAGAAGAAATAGCCAATGCAATAAAATGGGGGGACAAGACATTTTTAAGATATGTTAATGAGAGGAGAATGTATAAAATTGATACTGTCAGACTCAAGGGGGAAGGGGAGGAATATGTAGAAGATGATGAGGATAAAGCAGAATTGCTTAACAAATATTCTTGTTCTGTGTGCACAGATGAAAGGCCAGGAGCACTCACAAATAGGAACAGAAGTGAATGAATTTTAGAAGACTGTGTTTGTGAGAAACTAGCTAAACTAAAAGTAGACAAAGTGATGGGGCTGAATGAGATACATCGAGGATATTGAAGGAACTTGGGGACGTTCTAACAGCTACACTACCTAACCTTTTCAATGCTTCTTTACACAAGGGAGTGGTCACAGAGGACTGGAGAAAAGCACATGTGGTCCCCTTACACAAAAGCAGAAGTAGGAAAGAGGTTGAGAACTACAGACCATTTCGTCTGACCTCTGTGGTGAGTAAATTTAATGGAAACACTCCTAAAACAGAGGTTAGTGAGGTTTCTGGAGACAAATGGATTGCAAGATCTGAGGCAGCATGGGTTTACCAAAGGCAAGTCTTGTCAGACAAATCTGATTTCTTTGACTGGATGACCAGAGAATTGGACTGAGGGAGAGCCCTAGATGTGGTGTACTTAGATATCAGAAAGGCTTTGACACTGTTCTGCACAGGCAATTTATAAATAAATGGACCCAAAAGTGACAGAATAGGTTAGAAATCAATTGAGTGGGAGGCGACAAAGGGTACAGGAAAATAGAATTCTCTCTGTGCCGAAGGGATCTGTCCTTGGTCTGATTCTTAACATCTTTGTTAGTGATATTGTGGAAGGGCTGTTGGGTAAAGTTGGTCTCTTTACTGATGATACCAAAATCTTCAATAGAGTAGATATTCAGGAAGGTGTAGATAACATGAGAAGGGATATAGCTAAGCATGAAGAATGGTCAAGAATTTGGCAGCTGAGATTTAATGGTAAAAAATGCTGGGTCATGCATTTGGGCTGCAACAATCCAAGGGACCAGTACAGTGTAGGGGGCAAAGTTCTTCTGTCCATGAAAGAAGAGCACAACCAAGGCATGATTGTTTCTGATGATATTAAAGTGGCTAAACAGGTGACGGCAAAAGCCAGAAGGATGTTTCTGTGCATAGAGAGAGGAATGGCCATCAGAAAAAAGTAGGTGATAGTGCCTCTGTATAAGTCTCTGGTGCAATCTCATTTGGAGTGTTGCGTGCAATTCTAGAAACCACACCTTCAAAAGGATATAAACAGGATGGTGCAGAGGGTGGTTGCTAAATTGGTCAGTAGTCTTTGTTATAAACCATATGGGAACAGACTTAAAGATCTTAACAGGAGTCATTCTGAGCAGCGTTTAGTGGGGATGCACGTCTGGTTTGGATGTATATCCCCGCTAAATGCCTGTGCCCAATTCCCTGCCCAAAGCTCCCTGCACATACAGAGGAGATTTGCAGGGAGCTCTGGATGGGGGCAGAAGGGGGCAGCGACAGGGAGGAGCATGGGCAGCGTGGAGGTGGGACCCTGACCCCAGATGAACAGGGATGATTCCGATCATAGCCCTGTACATCCGGGGAGTAAGAGCATGGTGGACAGTGTGCCAGCCAATCCCTTCCTCCCTGCAACTATGGCACAGCCATCGCTTCAATGCTGTGGGCAGCCTTAAAACAGTGGTGTACATGCGGCTAGTCACAGCATGACATGCCTGCCCCCTCTGACAAGAAATGTTGGCATGGTCAGGAGCAGCATGCTGTGAGCACGTGGGCTGCTGCCTTAAGCTTCGCCACCACGGAAGGAAGGAGTCGCCATGGGCTCCACTTTACTTGCCAGTGACATACTTGACATGCCCCTAACTGTCAACACAGCAGCATTGCCCCTGACACACAGGGCAGGGAATATGGTATCTTCTGCACCAGGTAGAAGATGCTGCTGCCGCCACCCCAACTCCAACACACTGCTAACATGGCTGCATGTTGGCAGTGGTGGTGGCATGACTCCTTTGTTACAGCGGTAGCATGTATATGCGCCACCACTGTCACAGCAGAGTCACAACAGACATCGCGGATGTACACCTCAGGCAGCCGCCTTGTCCACCTAGTGGGCTAACCAGCACCACTCAGTTACTCACATGGCACCACCTTTGTCACTTTGGCATCAACACTTTGGGCACCATCCTGTGAAAAGGGCACCATCCTGTGAATGCTAATAGATCACTACTGTCACTAATTTCAGGGCTGCAGGCTGGTTGCTGCACACTGCTTACATGTGAATGGGTTCCCTGTGTTTAATGACCGAGAACAGCTCCCTGTCTTCAAAATGAGCCCTTGACGCCAGCTAAAAACTGGTGTTAAGGTTCCTGGAAGTTGCACTTGTAACACACGACAAGAGAACCGACATTAAGGACCCACATGCTCTCTTCACCTACGCTCCACCCAGTTAATGCCCCCTTCTCCACCCCTTTGCAACTTACCACCCGGTAACATGTTACCGGCCTGTAAGCCCACATTACCGGCATTTCCCACTGTGGTAACCACTACCGGGTGCCAATAACACACGCACATGCACCTTTGGGCCCTTAACAGTCCTTAGTAAACTTGCCCCTAAGTTTCTAGGTCAGAAGGTTCAAATTTTCCCTGACTTGTTTTGTCAGATGAAAGCTAGGAGGAAATCATTTCCTGAAACATGAACAGAAGGGGTCACTTAGAATGCATCTTTTCCTGCCAGATTTCCTTTCAAATGTCTGTTAAAATATCAGAATTTCAAATATCTCTTTTTGAACTTTTTCAGTTAAGGAAATTCCTTGATAGTAAGAAACTTAGCTGCCTTAAATCCCTTCTTTGGATCCTTGTAAGGCTGGGTAGCATGGCTAAAGGCGGCGCTAGATTTCTACTCTATCTATATTAGCTTGCTTATTACTTATTTCTAGGACTGTAATGCTCTAGACTGTTTTCTTGGTTTTCACTCATAATAGGAGTGTTGGAGAAATTCTGATTGATTAATTATTGCTTCATTTGCTGATGTATAATTTTTTTGTTTCATCTGATTCCTGCTTTTCATTGTTAAGTATAAATGCTTGGATGCAAATTTTGAAATTTGGTACAAAGATTAAAAAAAAAAAGTCACCAAATCTAACTATTCTTGAATTGCAAGCTATGAGTGCTCATCAGCTTGAGACTCTAAATGCGTCAGTAAAAACCTTTGACGAGACATCTTCATCTCAAAATACTGTTTTGGTTTCTTCTAAAGCCAGAATCTAATCTATAATGGTGGACAGAGCAAAACTGTCACAGCTCTAATAAGTAGAACAGAGTAGATAGATACAAAGGGACAAAATGGGTTGACATAATAGTCATTTTAAGCTACATCTTCTATGTCTCTAAATTTTATTTCCCCTCTTGCACCTCTTTCAACTGCAAAAAGCCTTTGATTTTTTTCTGTGTGTGTTACCAGGCATGCCAACATATATTAGAGCACACACACTAATGTTCATGCTTTTTAATGAGTCAGCCTCTTTATTCCTAGGGGATAAAAACTTAGTAGTCAAAACTGATTTACTATGGAGATTTAATGTCAACCAAATTTCTTTCTAAGAAATGCTTACATATATATATATAGTGAGTATTGATTACAATCTAAGCAGTTTATTCTAGCAGCTCTGAAGAACTGTTTCTCTATACCCACAGATGTTTTCTCTTTGAAACCACATCAAAGAGGATGAGGATAATGTATGCTAATTTCTTATTTCTTTTATCAAATACCTGGAAGAGAATGGTGCATTGAATGGATGATTATTGCTGAGTGAGATGCAAGAAATTATGGACAAATTAAGGCAATTTTTAAATATAAGAAAGGTCTCGCATTCAGGGACCAGATGTTCTATCAGTTTTCCATTAAATAGAAAATGGGACAAACCCTTCAGTATCATGTCTCCTAATGGTTTCAAAGTGTGATATTAACAAATCTAATTGTTTAACATCTCCTTTTCTAGGCTCATCATTTTACTAGTGTAATTTTAATGAGAAAAATGAATATGTATGGCTTTTATTTACAACTTGTGATTCTGATAGTCAAAGATATCCTTAAGCTAGATCTTACGGTAGTTATACTTTATTTTGCTGTAATGCAAGTATCTATTTACTAAACCATATTAAAGTGTTGCATATACAGCTCACATCTGTCAATCTGAATGTAAATTAAGTGCAAAACCTATATGATAATTATAAAGGGGGGAGGTCTGGTCCCCGGCATAAGGGGAGAGCCAGCTCATCTATTAATGTGCATTAACATTGTGGCAGTGTTGTAGTTACTGTGCATTATATGAGGGTGTGGGGGGGGGGGGGTGCTGATAAATCTCTGGCCTTGTAACAAAACAGACAGCTACAGGCACACTTCAGTTCTGGAGATTTGAACTGCAGAGGGATCATTCAGACCTCGGGAACTGAAGTGTGCCTGTAGCTTTCTGTTTCGTTACAAGGCCAGAGACTTATCAGTCCCCCCTTGTAGTAACATGCATTAACTGCAGTGAGCACACCCCACCTCCTTCCTTGCATTAACATAAAATTATGTTCTAGATATTTCATGTGGAATTTAATGAGTGTTAATTATCTTGACTCCTTGCTAACTCTTTTAATGTGCATTGAGGGATGTGTTTACTAAACCACACTACTCAGTAGCACAGGATTTAGAGTGCAGTTTGGATGTGGTGCTAAAAAGTAATGCGGGCCTATGTGAGCAAAATCCCACACTAACCTGGTGGTGCACATTGGGGTAGAGACTAGGCAGGTCAGGTGTAGAATGTAGGCACTGCCGCTATTTTGCAGCTAGCACAAGCATTAGTGGCCCACGCTAACTGCATTTGCCACACTTAGCATGGGTGCACTTAACACCATCTCAGTGGTGGCACTAAGTGCACCGAAAAATCTGTACATAGTTACGGAGCAAGCATGTCACGTTAACAGCGCAGTGACTAATTGCTTAGTTTGTATATAGTTACCCCCAGTTCTAAATCTAAGTTGCTACACCTGTTCAATGTAAGTGCAAAGTAGGTCCCCCTTCTTTGTACAAAGAAATGTTCCTTGTAAACCGCACTGATTTTAAATAGTGTGGTATAGAAAAGCTTTTAAATAAATAAATAAGTGTGTCTGTGTTCTGACTTGCATTGCATGGTGCTGCATCTTAGGCCTCTGCTAACTGTAGGGAGACAGAAGCACATGCCCACCCTGAAGTTAGCTCTGGCCTCTTGCACTAGTAACGTGGCTTAGATGTGCATTATCCAGCACAGGCCTTAGTAAATATCCCCCTAAGTGCTTCATGCATGATAAATCCTATATTAAACACCTAACATAGTTGACTAAATAGTGCCCCATGAATGAAGATTCTTTACAAATGGCTGAGTACTAAGTAAACGAAAATATTTCATTTTTGTTATTATAAGATATGTGTATTTTTTTCTTGAAGAACTATTGTACTCAAAAGGCATTACTTTATATACATCTGGTACGCAAGTGCACATGCCTAAAACAAAGGCCCACCTAAAAGTGTGCCTTTATTTTATAGTGCATGGAAATGGTTGAGTAGTTTATAAAATGTTTGTGCACCACCCCAAAATAGTCACAAGGGTATTTATTTATTTATTGTTTATTTTATTTATTGAACGGTTTTATATACCGCCTTTCAGAAAAATCAAAGCGGTTTTCATAGAACAAAACTTTACATTGAAACGTATTCAAACAATTGAAATTACAGTGAACATTAAATTGTATATAATAAAAAATGGTAATTTGAGGGTTACAATGCTGAGTAAATGCTGATTAGGTATATAGATAGTTTAAACATATATACAGATTTAAATATTTACAAATTTCAAAAATCTTATCATCTTATCTGAGCAAGGAAAAATGTATTGTAGTTCACTAGAATTATTAGTGTAAAGAGTAAATGTGATAATGCGGAGAATTGGGTATTGTAAGATAGAGTAAGAAAAAGGAAAAAGTAAGTTGTGAATTAATGAATATGAGTATACATGAGTTTAAGTGGGAAATATTTCATCTATTGGGAATGAGTCTCCAAAGTACTCTATAAATAAGTGAGTTTTATGATCTTTTCGAAATGCTGAAAGATCTGTGATATCTCTGAGTTTATCCGGCAGAGCGTTCCATATTAAAGGAGCATTGAAGCTGAATGCCCTATTTTATTTTATTTTATTTTTTTTATTTAACTATTTCTTTTATACCGCCCCTTCCAGAGATCAAGGGCGGTTTACATATAACAGGTTAACAGTCTTGTACACAGTTTGTATACATTTTACATAGAACAATAGAAATCAACTATTTACATTGAACATTGTACATAGAACAATAGAAATCAACTATTTACATTGAACAGTAAATATATTAAAGAAAAACAATAAGCAGAGACATCTTTTAAGTATTAAAGCAAGAACTTTGTAGGTATTAAAGCAAACACATCAAACTTTTTACAAATGTATTTGTAATTTCTATTTGTAATTTTATTGAGTTTTGAAAAGTTGTTTGGAACAAGTAGTGTGTCCAGGTTCCTTTGTCTCACTGTTCTGGTCCTTGAATGAATTGTCAGTAGATCAGTTAGATATGATGGGGCTATATCTCTTATCAGTTTGAATGTTGTTATGATAACTTTATATTTTATCCTACTTTGTATAGGTAACCAGTGAAGTTTGTACAATATAGGGGTTATGTGTTCAGTTGGACCTGCATTTATAAGCATTCTTGCAGCAACATGTGCTACTTTTAGTTGGTGTAAAGCATGTTTTGGAATACCTTGAAGAATTATATTACTAAAGTCTAAGTGAGGCAGGATCAGGGCTTGAAGGACTGATCTGAAGTCCATATTTGATAATAATGGTTTTAGATTTTTAAGATATCTTAATTTATTATATATTGGGGTATGTTTACTAAACTGCGTTAGTGCAATTTGCGTTAGGAGCCGCGTTAGTGGAAGGAAAGCCAAAAAAGGACATGGGCGGGACATCGTAACCGATAACGCGCAGTTGCGCGCGTTATTACGCGCCGTGCAGCAATGATCGCTACAGCACGTGCCACTGCGTGCACGCCTAAGACAGCGCGCAGACACCCAACGACAAAAACAGAGCTGTAGCACAATGGTTACTACACAGACTGATGGTACAAGAGTCATGGGTTTGATTCCCCAGTGTGCCTAATGAAAAAGGCTGGCTGAGGCGTCCTGTGTAACCCTTTGAAAGCTGACTATAATATTTTAATCCACAGTCTGCAGGTGGGTTACAGTTTGCATATGTCAGGAAAATTGTACCCGTCTTATGCAATATGTTCCAATAGTGACGTTCTCTCTGACATGGTCATGTATTATATACCATTTGATAGGAATATTTAGGCGCTCCCTATAGGGAGAAGTGGAAGGCGCACCGTATAGGGCGACGTGTAAGGCGCACCCTATAGGGCACCGTATAAGGCGCCCTATAGGGCGCCTTTTGAGCTACCCTAAGGTGACAGTACCCTGAGGGTGGTTCTGCTGGCAGCACTAATATACAGTAAAAATAGATAATGCCTAAGACAGCCCTATCAATGAACCCCACTGTGGGTTGTGAACCTATGACCTCTGGCTCCATGGGCAGTGAAGTAACCAGTGGGCTAGAGCTGCTAATAAACACATGGCTGGCTACAGGAGGACTGCACGGCACCACACCCACATTCTGCTGTGGTTACCAGGGAGATTACATACCACCACCCAAAGCACCCTCTAGGGCTCAGGGTGGGGGACAGGATCTCCCGCCCACAGATCCACTTTCAACCCCCTGCAATTGTGGCAGTAGAGGGGACCATCACCCCAGTCCTACTCGGGCTCAAACACCCTACAGGGCAGGCAATGCAGAGCACTACACATCCATAAGGCAAGAGCAGACAGATGGCAGGTCTGGAAATACGCAGCTGCCCCCCACCATTATCTGACATTCTCCAGCAGCAAGTCTCCAGCCGCTGCACGGTGTTCCAGCAAGACACATACTAGCTGCAGACAGTCCGCCAGCTAGTCCATAGTGCATGGTCCTGGAGAAGATGCATGTACCCAGAACAGGGATATCAGCATACACACCAAGCAGATAAATCAGTGATTGGGCCCCAAAAGGAAACCCATAAATATCACATAAGAGAAATACTATATAGCACTATGGGGGAACCTAGTCATGCCATGGTCACTGCTCAGTCAGGGTGAGAGTGACCTCCCAGCAGGACATGCTATGGCCACCCTGTCCATGCAGGTGGTACCGGGCACTACAATGTCCGGCCATTGCCCTATGCCCTGTGCAGATGCTGCCAGGCCAGGCCACCCTATCCAGGCTATTCCCACGGTACCTTGCTCCTCATTATGCACATTGGCAGGCCAATACTGGCAACAGTGCTAGCAATGTGGGCTGTGGAGGGTGTTTGCAGCCACCACACACTGGATAGACAGACACACACTTCCACACCTAGGCCAGCATTGTGCTACTATAGAGTTGTTTAGCAGCCCTGGCCACCACACCAGTCCTGGGCACAGTGCAGGCATGGATATGGTACGCAATACTGGTGGGGGTCACTCCCAAGGGTGGTAAACACTGTCAGAGACCAGACCTGAAGCACACACCACAGACATCAGAAGGGTTGCTATGATGCAGCTCACTCCAAACATTGTACTTAACCTAGGAATTGCTATCTGCCAGTACTCATAGCAACCTTTTGATAGATGTGTACCATATTCCCAGGTTTAGGGTGGCATTACTAAGGTATGCAAGTGCTAGTATTGGGAGATGCATGCAGAGCCCAAAGTCCTGCCTCTCCAGGAGGCTTGGGATAATGGGGCCTGTGGGTGCGGGTGTGTCTGCCCCGTTGGCTGCTGCTTTACGGCAGAGGTTCCCAACTCCAGTCCTGAGGTGCCAAACACTGTTCGGGTTTTCATGCTGTTCCTCATGAATATGCATGAGATACATCTGCATACTATGGGGGTGGCGCATAGAAATGCAGCACAGGCATCTTTATCAGAGGCAGCATGGAACCGGAATGGTGTTTGGCCCTCCAGGACTGCATTTGGGAGGCTCTGCTCTAGGTAATGTGCATGTTTATGGTGTCTGTGCTCTGTAGGGTAAAATGTTGGTGTTTTGGACATGTTAACGTCATCTGCAAGAACGGTTCTGCCTGTATTAGCACGTTATAGTAGTGGGTAAAATATGAGGACTGGGTTGACGGAAACCACAGCTGGGACTTGAACCTGTGACTTTCTGCTTCTGAATACAGTGGTTCTGTGCACTGCACCACCATGTTCTCACAGAGATGGTGCATTCCCTGGTGATACCATGACTGTTGGTCAGACAGGGCCTGTCTGTTGCAGTGCATGCCACCCACCTACACAGTGTTAGGCCACGGTCTGCTCCGGGCAGCTGCCACTGCCCCCTCCACCACCAGTATCCCTCAGCCACCATGCTGACATGACCTTCTGCTGGTGGAGCTGGTGATGTGCGGTCTCAGGCCGTCCAGTGTGCAGGTAGGCGGCTGTCTATGGTGCGTGTTCTGGGGTAGGGATGCCTGCATAGACGTCCACGCTCCCCCCCAGCCCCGCCTGCCAGTGTTCCGTGCCCTTGGGGGTTGCTGTTGTGTACTCTCCCCTGTGACGCTTTGGGAAACACACTCGTGCCCATGTTGGGCCCTCATCAGTTGCTGTCTGGCTCTACTGTTTACGCATTCCTATGGGCCAACTGAGCATCACCCTAGTCCCCACTGTGGCCCAGCTGTGCCACTGCATGTGCCGCTTGCAGCCCTCTGAATCCCCTTTTCCAGCATCTGCCCGGTTGCCCGTTCTGACATGCCCGCCCTGATGTTGCGGGACATGTGCATGCCATAGGAACCCTGTCCGATGGTGGGGAAATCCCTGAGCAGCGCTATTTCACTGTGGGCCCATGCACCTTGTATGGGGACGGAGTATGGACCCTTCCACAAATTATCTCTGTTCTATGGAGCTTACTCGGGGGGGGGGGGGGTGACTATTGGCCAGCTTGGTTGTTGTTTTTTTCCAGTTTGTTGGGGGCATTTTCGGTGTTTCTGTGCCCTTTTGTTCTGTGCACATGTATCACACTTACCACCTTTTTTTGGTTTCCCTGCCTGGGCTGTACATTGCTGACACGTTTCTCTCCCCTTTAAAGTGCTTTTACCAGTAGGTTTTCATTTGCGTTGGAATTCAGCTCTGGAAATCAGCGCGTTAGCCTCTCCCCGCCCACTCTCTGCCCATTGACCCCTTCTCTCCGCCCTCTCTCCACTTTCTGCGTTGTTTTACTGCGCCGTGGAGCATTACACTCGTTAGCGCGTGATAACGCACGCTATAGCACATTTACGATCTGGGACGATTGAGGGAATTTGTTAGTAATTTTGTATGAAAGGCTTTTTTAGATGCATTTATTGTTTTTCTGTAGTAGTCTAGTTTCTCATTGTATAAATTTCTGTCATTATTTGAGTTAGTTTTCCACCATCTTTTTTCAATCGTTCTAAGTTCCCTCTTTATTTGTCTAATTTCTTGCGAGTGCCAAGGTTGGGAGTCTCTCTGTTTGGATCTGGATTTGTTTGTTTTAGAGCTAGGAAGCATAGCTGCTTTTTTTATAGTCTCGTTCCAGTTAGCAATACTGATATTGATGTCTGTTACTGTTTCAGGAATATGTGGTAATATCTGTCCTAAAAAATTTTCCCTGTCAAATTTCCTGAACATTGTAGTTAGTCTTTGTTTCGGCTGTTGGGTAGTGATTCTATTGAAATGTGGGAGATTGAATCTAATTAAATGGTGGTCGGACCATGGAATGGGAATAGCCTGGGGTTGTGAAACATTGAGATTATAATCTGGAGATCTTTGAAGAAAGATTAGGTCAAGGGTGTTTCCTTTTATGTGAGTCGGAAAATCTATGATTTTGCTCAAAGTCAAGTTCAGACATGGTTTCAGTGAATGCTTTTGAGTATGATGGTGTAGTTGAGGGGAGGTTTAAGTCTCCAATGATTACTAGCTGTTTTTTCTTGTGTTGAGGGAACATATCATATCTAATATGGAGAATAAAGATTTTGTATCTGTGGATGGAGGTCTGTATATGAGACCAAATGAATGTGAAGTTGTTTCAAACATAAGAACATCCATGTTCTCAATATTGTTAGTGGAAATGAGGGAAGCTTTAAGGTTATTATTTATAATAGCAATGACACCCCCACCCCTTTTTAAAGCCCTAGAGCAGTGAAGTAGCTCATAACCATTAGTTTGTAATTGATTTAGGAGAATGTTATCATGAACCGTGAGCCATGTTTCTGTTAAGAATAATATGTCAGGTTTATAATCGGTGAGGATATCAGTTATGATCGGTATTTTATTCCTAATTGATCTCACGTTTATAAGCAAACAAAGAAGGTCTTTAGATAAGGATTTGTGTTGTTGGACATGGTGATGGTAAGATTTCCCAGGTGTGATATATATTAGACAATTTCTTTGACCTTGTGCATGAGGTGTTTTGTGATATGGTGCATTATGAGAGATGTTGGGATTCTATGTTTACTAAAGGGCGATAAGGGAGTAAGTGAGCCATTAATGCACATTATCGGCACCCATGAGTGGTTAATTCCACAGAAAGCACTCATAATGCTGGGTTAACAATCAGTAAAGGGACCTGAAGCATTAAAGGAAAAGGAGATGGAGAGTGGGCATCGATGGGACGGAGAGTAGGTGGGGATAGTATGGGTTCCCTTATTGCTGAGCCATGTTACTGTGCGTTAGAGCTCCCAGCACTGGGAACCTTAATGCCAGCTGAAAGCTCGCAGAAAGGGGTATTTATGAGGGGAGAGAGTCTATTTAAGCATATGCAATTGGCTCCACCCATCGGAGATCCGAAATATGTGATAGTAGTGCTCCATTTGCAGTAACAGCATGGTGCCCTATGAAGAAAGGGCACTATGTTGATGTTGCCAAATTGGCAAAGGGGGTGCCACGTGGGTGATACAGTGGGACTGGCAGGTCCACTAGGCTGACAAGACAGCTGCCTTGGACATATATCTGTAAGGACTGACAGGACCCCACCGTGACAGTTGCAGCACACATACATGCTGCCGCAACCAAAAAGGAGGTGCGGCACCCCTACTGCCACCATGCTTCCATGTCAGCATGGTATGAGGTTGGGGGTGAAGGATGTAGGAAATGCGGCCTGATGCAAGCAAAATGTTGTTGTGGCCCTGTATGTCTGGTGCAACTCTGCAGTTGCCACTGTGAGTGGGATGGCAAACATGTCAGCAGTACGTATAACATAGCACAGGGTTCCCCTTCATACTAAGGCTGAAAGCAGCAGCATCTTGGACATAGCCCCTGTTGGAAGGAGGCAGGAGTGGCAAGGTATGCCAAGCTGCATGTTGCAATGACAAAGAGACTGCCTGCAACACTGAAGCGGTGGCTGTGCCACGATGGAAGGGAGGGAGGGATCGGCCAGCATATTGTCCGCCCTCATCATTGGATCCTGGCACCCAGCTAGTTGTCCTACTGGATGGGCTGGCCCCTTGGATAAGGATGCTCCATACCTGCAGATATTGAGTAGATATGTGCAATTGGGGTTAAAGATATTCCACTGAGGCAGAAAGATCAAGCAATATCATAACACCCTAATGGTGAGGAAAATGAACCACATTACCTGCCCAGTTGCCAAATGATAACCAGGACCTGTCTGTGAACCAGAAAGGTCCTGGTTATCATTATCCCACCTGCCATGAATTGGTGTCCAAATTATTCAAAGTACCCTGTCAATCATGGAATCAGATGTGGAGTGGCTGACAAGCCTACCCCATGAAATGGTTATGTTGGACACTCTGCTAGGTCACCCAGGATCTTGCATGTGTGTGATCATGTATCATGCCCTGCACCTCTGGCAGGACATATCCCACATGTAAGACATGAATGTCAGTTCAATCAGCAGCACATCAATGCATTTCCACATACCAACCTCACAAGATGACCCTCACCCACAGTGGCCTGACAGACCTTGTTAGACAAGTATGGCAGAGAGACAGCAGACATCCAAGCAGACAGAGGCATACCCTGACCCATGCCTGCATGCATCCAGACACTGCCCACAGATATACCAATGGAGTGATAAACCCATCTGTCTACTCTGTGGCTCCAAACACAGGGCTACTGTGTGTAAGAGAAAACTGTCACAGTTTCAAAGCCAGTCCTTGGAGCAGGAATGGTAGGTCCTAATGTGTTAACTTTATCCCAGGTGCAACCCTGAAAACTTTGTCCAGCAGGAGACCACACACTCAGTTGCTTAGAATGAATAGCTGCAGCACCCATGGCTGGATGGCAGAGGACTCTAATAATACCAGCTAATAGCGCCTGTACAATGAGCAGTCATTGACAGCGCCTAAGCACAGCAGAGCATGCTAATAGCGCCAGCACACTATGCAGACATTGACAATTGTGAGGCATCAAAGGAGGCAGATGGGGCAGGTACGAATGTCAATGTACACCATTTTTGGACATCAGAGTCATGTTTGTGCATGTATGTCTGCTTGTGTTTCCAGAGCTGCGTGACCCTAAGCAATGCACTGTGCATACATGTGAAGCCCAGGCTTTATGGCTGTGCATATAACATGCTGCAACCCCACATACTGTGTGAGGCACCGATTACACACAAAAAGTTAATTTCCAGAATGTATTTGCAACCTGTTACTGTGATGCTGTAATGAATTCTTAGGTACACCATCGACAAGGCCCATCACCACAGCAGTTCCCAACACTTACCTACCCCCCCCCCCCCCGAACACTGTTGTGCAGCTCCCAAATCATCTGCTGGTTTGACTGGAGTGAGCGGGGGGGGGGGGGGGCACATGTGTGTCTCTTGCAACCCTCATCCCTGACACAGCCTCCAGACCACAGGGCCCACCAATGTACACAGGTGTGAGGCCAGATAAATGCCAACTGCCATAACAGCTGTATCCATGGAAACAGTGTCTCCCCACCTGGTGCAGCAGCAGCCTATAGGGAACTAGGCTCAGGGGGATGGCTGGCTTCTGAGAATGTCCAGTCCATTCATTTAGTTGGTGACACAGACAGAACTCTGCCAGTTACCAGCATGAACATTTCTCTTGTCCCATGTTGCATTCTCAGAGTACTAGCCAGGGGACCCTTGCTCCATGTAGTGTATGCACATACAGGGAGGTATGTATGAGGCAACATTACACACAGGAACCACCACCACAATTCTGTCTACTGATCATTTGCAACTGCATTTAGCAGTACATTCCCTATTACCCCAATTGTAAAATCACATGTGTGCCTGATTGGGACAGTGGGACACAGATCTCTGAATGGTGCATGTACATGTCCAGCTACCAGAAAGTGACACAGGTTTCTGCATTCGTTGCCACCATATGAGACGGCAGTACCTGGAGGAGAATGTTGGGGTGGAGGTAAGGATGCTTGGAAATGTACCATTCATGTTTAGTCTATGCCCTTGTCTGTGGCATTGCTGTCCAAGGCCTGTGTTCACATGGCCAGAACCTTGGTGGGTCTACTCAGTGTCTGCATGATTTACATCAGAGGGCCTGCATGACAGCTTCCCTGCTTCCCTATGGGCACCAAGTATAACAGTCACAAGGATGGTGTTAGGGTACAAGGCGGCAGTGCATGACGGGGTATGTGTCGCCAGTAACTGTTGCAACAGCCAATCCCATTTCCTCCCTGCCATGATCCCACACACTCTGGAAGTGGGGAGGGGGAGTGAGAGTCCACCGCATCTGCAGCATGGAAGAGTGCATGAGCAGCAATGGACAGGTTTGGAGTGTCCATGACTAGGGATATGACCATATCTGTGCATACAGGCATGGAACTAGATTCAGTGCTCACTGCCAAGAGCTGTGAAGGAGGGCACCTTAACTGTGTATATCACTGAAGTAGGCCACTGTGGGCCAGCATGAATTCTCAGCCTGTCTATGGCCCACTTTCCATCATGCCACACATTATATTAGCTGTCCCCAGGTATAAGATGAAAGGGTACATAATGAGAAAAGAGGATTCTGGGTATCACCTAAAACAGCGGTTTGCACAGGATGTAGATGTGTTTGAGGTTAGGTCAATGGCTGTGCCATCGTTGCATGAGTCTGCCACGGGCATGGCTTTAGTGTGCACCTCTCTTCATGATGAGAGACTACTCTTGCTCTAACTGAACTGCGACCATGTCACGGCTATGTATGCACAAGCTATAGTGACATGTGGGCTGTCATGTTTAAGGCAGTCCAGTCACTGGACAGGCTGCTGGGTGTCCATGCTGTTTGTACAAAGACAATGTGATCATAGTAACTATGAGCACATGCAGCATGTGGTGACTAGCATACTGGGCATAGATGGTATGTGAGTGGCTGATTCCAGATGTTGCTTCCCAATATTTTCAGGTGGCCTGGGATCGATCTGGATTCTTGGACTTCCTGGACAGTGAGGATAGCAGCTGGTCTTGTGCTGTTGGTAACCTGCTGAAAACAATGGTCTTGGCAGGTGCCTCTGCTTGGTGTCAACACCTTACCCTCCCTCCTCCCCCCTCCTCCCCTGTATTGTCCCATGGTGCAACCACACCTTAAATATTGTGTGCAATTGCGTATGCCATATCTTAAAAAGGATATAACAGAATTAGAAAAGGTACAGAGAAAAAGCGATAAAAATGGTAAAGGGGATGGAAGAATATCTCTGTGAGGAGAGGCTTAAAAGGTTGGGGCACTTCAACTTGGAAAAGAGATGACTGAGGTGGGATATAATAGAAGTCTATAAATTAATGAATGGAGTGGAACAGGTAAATGTAGATCAGTTGTTTATGCCATCAAAAAGTAGAAAGACTAGAGGAAATGCAATGAAGCTACTGTGTAACTCGTTAAGACTAATAAGAGAACATATTTTTTTCATTCAACACGTAATCAAACTCTGGAATTCATTACTGGAGGATGTAGCAAAGCTGTTAGTGTAGCTGGGTTTAAAAAAGGTTTGGACAAGTTCCTGGATGAAAGGTCCATAAACCATTATTAAAGAGGACCCGGGAAATCTACTGCTTGCCCCAATACAAACATTGTGGAACCCATATGTCTTTTTGGGAAACTGCCAGGTTCTTGTGACCTGGATTGGCCACTGTTGGAAACAGGATACTGGACTTGATGGACCTTGGTCTGACCCAGTATGGCGTTTCTTATGTTCTTAATTTGGTACCATCTTTGATCTTCCATACTGCCAGCAATTTTATAGCAAGCTATTTCTGTGCATAAACCTTCTTTATGTACATGTGGCGGGTAATTTAGTAAGTGTGCACTCAAGCAATAATTGGCACCATTTGCATCTTGCAGGTCTATTTCATAAAGTGATATTTGAAGGTTTCAAGCTCCCATTTCACATGCAGGGCCTCCTTCTCTATCACCACATAATGCTTCTTCCGAGGTAACCGTTTTCTGCTGATGATTGTTATGGGATGTTCTTCACTCCTGACTTTCTGGGCCAGAATGACTCCTAGGCCCATCTCTGAGGCATCAGTTTTCACAATAAATAGTAGAGAGAAACCAGGGTTAATCAGGATGGGTTCAGAGCACATGGCCTTCTTGAGATGATGGAAGGCCAGGTCCAGTTCCAGTGACCACTGGATCCATTCAGGAGCTGGAGAAGATTGGTTAATGGCTCCGAGATGAACCAGCGATAAGAGCCAATCAAGCCAAGGAAGGCACAAACTTCTTTCTTTGATTTCGGGTGGGGGATCTGGGTAATGGCATCCACCTTTCATAGTTGAGGTCATATCTGTCCATTCCCAATTGAATCCCCCAGATATTGAGCATCCCAACCTCACAGAAAACATTTCTTGGAGTTGGCCATCAATCCAGTCTTCCACAGGCTGGTCAACATGGCTTACACTTGAGTTAGATGGGTGGTACACTCTCTACTGTAGATGACAATGTTGTCAAGGTAGGAGAGCCTCATATTCCTTGTGTGGTCTCAGTAGGCAATTGATTATGTGTTGAAACATGGTAGGAGCCACATGTAATCCAAAGGGCAGCACTGTAAACTGGAACAGACCTTGTGATGTTGAAAAAGCAGTCTTCTCCCTGGCAGCTGGAGTGAAGGGCACCTGAAATTACCCTGGGTCAAATCCATGGTTGAAATAAAGTGTGCTTCACTGAGTCGCTCCATTAGCTCATCTACTCTGGGCATGGGATACACTTCCAGTTTAGAAGTTGAATTAACCCTCCAAAAGTCAATGTAGAATCTGATAGTTCTGACAGATTTAAGAACCAAGACAATGGGTGATGACCAGTCATTCATGGAGGCTTCTATAACTCCCAGGTTAAATATCTCTTCCGGCTCCTCTGTCTCCAGGCCTCCATAATCCAATAGGGTCATTGCAGGATAATCACCCCAGGGTCAGTAATGATATCATGACAAATGAGGTGGGTTCATCCCAGATGGGTGGACAAAACCATTAGATTCCAGTGGATCAAATCTTCTAGATCTCTTCTCTGAGCAACAGAGTGCTGGTCTCCAATCAGGACTTGAGCTGGATCCAATGGGGCTGAAATTTCTGGCCCAAAATCATCTCCATGTACTATCATAGCCATCACTGGAGTCCACTTTTTCAATAGATTAATATGGTAAATTTTGGCTTTCCTCCATTTATCTGACTGGGCACTCTTATAGTTAACAAGCCCCATCTTTTCTTCCACCTCATAAGGCCCCTTCCTTTTATAGACTACTTTGCTCTCAGATGAGGGCAACAAAACTAAAACCGTGTCTCCCGGTTAGAAGGTGTGGTATACAGCTGCCCAATTGTAGCCCCTGGCCTGCTCTGCTTGGGCTTTTTCTAGACTGAGTTTGGCCATCTCTCCTCAGCCAGTCGTGCATTTGTATAAAGTACTCCACCAAATTATGCCTGACATGGGGTTCTCCTTCCCAGCTTTCCCTTACCATGTCCAATATGCCTCTTAGCGATTTTCCATAGAGAAACTCAAAAAGGCAAAAACCCCATGGAACTCTGAAGTACCTCACAGATATACAACATCATATAGGGTAGCAGAAGGTTCCAATTCTTTCTGTTCCCCTGCAAGAATGTTTCTCTATTTTGTGCTAAAGGAAGATTTGTTATACAGAATTGCTGAGGGGGGCCATAGATGAACTCTCCATTACCTACTGGAACCCCAACCACCTCCAAAACCCACTCTCTGGCGTTTTTTAGGGACTCATGCTCTTGCTGGGCCCTCCTGAAGCTCCCCAGGTCTTCCCAGCCCCACTCTCGTAAGAGAACATTGTATTTGGGTCACTGCCACTGAGCCCTGAGCTATCCCCAGGGATTTCTTCCATAGGTTCCACCTCCCCAGATCCCTCCCTCATAGCCGTTCCCAGATTCTGTTGCTGCTGCCCTTAGGCCAGAATCTGGAGGAGCTGCTCCATTATGGCTTATCACTGTTCTCTTGCAACACCACCACAGATTCCTCTTCTGCAGCTGAGTTAACCCTGCAGTATTCTAGCTCCAACAAAATGTCTGTGGCCTCTAGTGGTCAAAACAAACCCTGCCTGTCTGGCACTGACTAAACCTCCAAGCTACCTATCTAAGGCAAGGCTAACCCTCTTAGCCCACACAAACAAAAAAAGATCCTGACCTGCTGTAGAGGCCCAACCCTGGAGGGACGTGGATTTGTCCTCATTCACATGGTTAGAGGAGATCTCTCCATTGCCACCATATATGGTTGTGTGGCATGTGGTGGGAAGGAGTTTTCTTTAAAACACAGGCCAGACAGCAGTTCACATAAAACAAAATCAGCTTTACTTCTGTCCCTACTTGTTAAACCTCTACAAGCTGGTTCTCCCAGCCCTTCCTCCAGCTCCACTTAAAGTTATTACCTCAAAATTCCTTTACACAGTTTGCCTTGGAAAGACTTCTGGCTCCACGGGCCTTTCTCCCTCCTGCAGCCTGCTGGGTTATTAACTTCTTTCTGTGAGCCATACCCTCCCAGTCCTGAACTCTGGGTTGCAGACTCTCTTAAAGGGGACTGTTGATAATCCCTTTGGAGAAGGATGGGTAACGTTCTATGTACCCCATTACAGCACACCATGGGCAAATAGGGCCCGATATTTTGAAAGGCTTTTACATGCCCTGATGCTAACTGCTTAGCATCAGGGCATGTCATGGGCATTCTGTGGTGGAGCAGAGGTGGCAACAGTCGATAACTGGGCAGCAGCAATACTGCATGCTGCTTGGTTAGCGACCTGCAGCTAAAAGGCAAGGCAAAAGCTTGCCTATCTTTTAGCCACAGCAGCTAACCGGGAAGCATACAATATTGCACTGCCTGGTTATCTATTGCATCTGGAAGGCTTTGCGGCAAACCCAAATATCCAATGCCGGGGCTGCATATGATCCTGGCATTGAATATCCAGGGTTAAGAGTCAGCACACACGGCTATGCATCAGAGCAGTGCATAGCCATCATAACTCAATATCGGGCCCATAGTGCTTACTGTTGATCAACAGTGTGTGCTATTGCATAATAGGAAGTACATAATAGGAGTGGAGGAGTGGCCTAGTGGTTGGGGGCAAGGTACTTCAGGCCGGAAGGTCGGTGGTTCAAATCCCACTAGAGGACAGCAACCTTGGGCCGGAAGGACTGGGGTTTCTAGTCCCACAGGTGCTCCTTGTGGTCTTGGGCAAGCCACTTAACCCTCCATAGCCCATGTTTCCTGTAAAATAGTTATCTCCAAGTTATAATGCCCTGTTCAATGTAATTTCAGTTTGTTCAATGTAAACTGCCCTGATGCAGAATAGCACGGTATATAAGAGAATATAAATAAATAAATAAATACTGGGAGTCATTCCAATTATGGAATATTAGGGATGTACATCTGGTTTGGATATACAGCCCCCACTATTTGCTCAGGGCCGATTCCGTGCCCCAAGCTCCCCGCACATACACAGGAGATGTGCGGGGAGCTCTGGATGGAGGGTGGGCGGGGGAGGGCCAGAGAAGGAGCATGGGTGGGGCAGAGGCGGGACCCTACGCCTGGATGTACAGGGCCGATTGAAGTCACAGCCCTGTACATCCAGGCCTGAGAAGGTAGACGGGAGGAGTTATTACAAATCGGGGGTGGAATAAGCCTTCCCAATATTGGTGGCCATTGCAGCAGGACCCCCCCCCCAGACCAGGTGAGCAGGACAGGAGGCTCCCCGCAGCCCAATCTTGGCCTTGTCAGGCCCCATTGGGGGTCGGGTGGTGGGGAATGGGATCTTCTGACTTGTGCGGCGGATCAGGGCTCCTGCATGGCATCCCGGTACTATGGCTATGGGACACCATGGCACCAGGGCTCCATGCAAGCACTTCAGCTGGGTTAGACAGGGTGAGAGCTGTCTATCTTGTGGCACAGAATCAGGGCACCCAATTCTGCTCCCGTGGGAACGTTTAGCTCCTGCTGTTGCAGAATCAGGTGCAGATCTGGCTCTTCCAGATTTTAGACATCCAGACGGTCCAGATGTGCCCTGATCAGAATAGGGCCCAATGTGGCTAAAATAGTGTGCACTATGTTCCCATAGTACACATTATTGCTCAGTAATGCACACTATTATGCAATATAGTGCACACTATTAACAAACCTTGGGAAGTGACAAAAAGCCCACAAGCAAACAAAACACCACAAACATTTTTGCACAGCAAATGTAAAACAAAACAAAAATGTTTTTTGCTTACAAGCCTCTAGCAGTTAGTGTGTTGACTGGCCATTTATGCTAATAATGGACCTCTAACCCCTCAAGTGGAGTTCAACGGCCATATTATGTAGTGGCTTTTGAGTCTCCAACCTTACCAGTTCCTGGTCCACTATGAGGCTGTCAGACTCACCTGAACGTGGACTTCCTTTCCCAGGTGGGGGTCAAGGGTGAGGCAAGTGCTCAATAGGTCATGGTTGAGCTGAGGGGGAGATTGTGTAATGGGATATATAAAATGTTACCCATCCCTCTCCAAAGGGATTATCAACAGTCCCCTTTAAGAGAGTTTGCATCCCAGAGTTCAGGGCTGGGAGTGAATGGCTCAGCGGGTGAAGTTAAGAACTCAGCAAGCTGCAGGAGGGAGAGAGGCCTGTGGAGCCAGTGGTCATTCCAAGGCAAACCATACAAAGAAGTTCTGAGGTAGGAACTTTAATTGGGACTGGAGGAAGGGTTAGGAGAACCAATTTGTGGAGTTTAACATCCTGGGACAGAAGTAAAGCTGATCACGCCACACTTACCACATGTCTTCCGCATCACTCAACTAACTCTTACACACATCAACAACCCAGAACAGAGGTTTAAAATGGGAAAATACCGAACTTCATCAAATACCAAACCTTGATGTAACATATTTAATTGTATATAGTTATTCCCCAGTTTGCACCCAGTTTGCCTTCCCTGTTATCTGTAAACCTAGATCAGTTATATATTGACAGGTATGTTGTTGTTTAATGTAAACCGCACTGATGATGAATAGTGCGGTATATAAAAACTGTTAAATAAATAAATAAAAAATAAAAATGTGCATTATAGATCAATAGTGCATAATATTTCCCCATAGGTTGCACTACTAATGAAACCCAGGAAGTGACAAAATGTTTCCATTTCCCATTTCTATTTCATTCGAAAATTATATGAAACAAAATGGGAAATATTGTTATTTCCCATTTCATTTCAAATGAATGCACATCCTTACTAAATGGATGCATTAGAAATAGTGTGTCTTTAGTATCCAGGGATGCCGACTCCATTGACCCTTGGATGAAGAAATGAAACATTTGGGCCAGTAGTCAGTGGGTGATAAACCTATATCTCCCTTTCTATAGATTTTTTAAAAATTGTATGGATATTATTAGACTATTTAAACTACTAAGTAGCCAGATAATAGCCAAATTATAATGGGCCAGGTTAGGGGAGGGGCAGAAGCGAAGCCACAAATTATCCATTAAACAACAATTTTCTGCTAATATAGGGATAATGCCAGCGTGGCCACCACTGAAGAATATAAGGGCTGATATTCAAAGCCCTTAGCCAGCCAGCTTAAGATACTCCCCATGATATTCAACCACAGTATCTGACTATTGCTTCTGAATACACTGGTCAACATTGAAATCGTTACTGATTTTAAAAGGCCCTAATCTGTAGTATCTTGGTGAGCTGAACACGAATATAACATTAAAAAATGTATTGGCTCTCATTTTGAAGATATTGCATGTAGTTCATTTTTGACGTTTCACTTTGTAAATTTATCCAGTAGGACATCAACAACATCCCAAATAAGCCTTGAATGATGTAATATTGCATCACATTGCATAATACCAGCATGCACACATCATCCAGAGTTGATTGCATCATTTTCTGATGCAATGCAATACTACTGCCAGATGGCTGCTGAAGCCATCTGACGTTAGCAGTGTACTATACGCAGTCAGAAAGGAAAGTAATCTGGTATTCTGTTCCGATATTGAAAGCCTCATGAATGCCTTAAAAATCACTCATGACCCACAAGACTGGAGACTATTTATAGATTCTTCAAAACTGAGTCTGAAGGCTGTGCTTTTGAACAATGGAAACCGTCTTCCATCTATTCCAGTAGTGCATGCCGTTCACATGAAAGAGACATACTATAACTTAAAGCATCTACTGACTTCCATTAACTATAACAAGTACAGCTGGCACCTCTGTGGTGACTTGAAGGTAGTTGCCCTTTTAATGGGACTGCAGCAGGGATATATAAAAATACATGTGTTTCTTATGTGAATGGGATAGCCGAGCAAGGGATTGGCACTACTTGCGGAAGGAATGGAATCGAAGACAAAATATAACAGTTGGAGAGAAGAATATCCAGCATCCAGCTCTGGTTGAGGCTCACAAAATCCTGCTACCACCCCTTCACATGATACTAGGTTTGATGAAAAACTTTGTGAAAGCCATGGACCACACTTCGCCAGCTTTCCGATACCTGCATGAAAAATTCCCTCAACTCAGTGAAGCAAAGATTAAAGAGAGAGTTTTTGTGGGTCCTCAGATTCGAGAGCTCTTCAAAGATGACCTGTTCAACAACTTGCTGCAGGGTGATGCGAAACAAGCATGGAATGCTTTTCGCCTAGTGTCAACAAACTTTCTCGGGAATGTTAGGGCAGAAAACTACAAGGAACTAGTAGAAGACATGCTGATGCAGTATCAGAAACCTGGCTGCAATATGTCTCTAAAGATCAATTTCCTTAATTCCCATCTCGATTTCTTTCCTGACAACTGTGGTATGGTTAGTTATGAACAGGGCGGACATTTTCACCAGGATATCGCAACAATGGAGCAAAAATACCAGGGAAATTGGTCCACTACAATGTTGGCTGACTACTGCTGGACACTCCCCAGAGAATCTCCCGAACAGCTGTACAAGAGACAGGCAAAAAAAATCTAATAAGTAGTCTATAACTTGGTTTTTGACAGATATTAACCGAAGGCCTATTATATTTACTATTGACATGCATTTTGTGATGTAAACATTAATTCTTGTAGATTACAAAAAAACTAGAGCCAACTTTGCAATTTCACTGTCATTCGTGTTCAGCATATAAAAGTTGATAAGAAATGACTATTTCAGTAACATGACTTTTGTAAAAATTTGTTGACCAGTGATATCTTCACCGATTACCGTGGCACTAGCTGGCTAGTGTAGGAGCAGTCCATAGGCAGGGTGAGGGTGGTATTGGCGCTAACCGGATAAATGATTTTCCATTGCCATCTATCCAGCCAACCAGGCCACTTTAAAAGCTGTCCTAAGTTGGAAGCTGTCTAAATGATGACTGAAAATCGCCATTAACCAGATAAGGTGGCCATTTATCTGCTAGACACCACTCAGCCTAGATTTTCAGTGGCAGCCCCTATCCAGATACTGCCACTGAATATCTTGCTGATATTTAAGTGCCACGGCTAACCACTGTGGCATTTGAATATCGTCCATTTTAAAAACTGACCCCACAGTGTCACTATTTATATGGATAGCTCTGCTGAATACATAACTTAAGCAAAGTGCTATGGCCAGTGATTACTTAACATGGGGACTACACCAGCTGAATATTGGCTTGATTGTTTCTATTTAAGCATGATATTTGGTATTGCGTCTTTTATTTAAGGATTATAAATTAGATTACCAATGCTATTTTATAGATAGTAGAGCATAAATCTCTACTTTAGATACATTTACTAAATAGCATCATCATAAAGAGCTGTCTTGCGTAGGCACAATGGTTCATACAGCCTTGTAAATAAATGGCAATTGAACCTTTTTTAAATACAATAGTTCACGGTGCACTCTTGGACACTCAGCGGATAATACAAGGGCTTTTGGTTGTTGACCAAAGTGTTTGCAGGTGGAAATAAGTATTTGCGTTTCAACAACTTTTCAAGCAGTACAACATTTCAGTCATGTCCATGCTGAGAGACTGAAAAGTACTTTAAAAAGTTCATTGCTTTTATGAACACCTCACAGGCAGAAATAAAGGTCATTGAGCAACACAGTGAAGAATATACATAAATAGCTCTATACTCTTCATAAAGTATATGTTCAGCCTGAGCACTTTGCTGCCCATTTACATTAGCTAAATGTACAATAGGCTACTCTTTCACAGTTACTGTATTGAGATGCAGGTTTCAAAGCCAAACAATATCCCCGTTCAGCATCTATGCACTTGTATGGGAATGATTGTGTGGCCATTTGGGCTTATAGATCTAATTGCCTATAACTACAGCAAGAGCATATGAATGTCTGCTCAATTTAGAACTAGCACAATTTAACCAGTAATAAAATTGTGAGTTATTTTGCGAGTTGTACACAGAAAATATTTTTTTATACATAAAGTCTTGTTGGTGAGCATCTCTCATACTGGAGTATATTATCCCCCAAAATAAGAAGAAAAGTAACCATCTACCTGTTTATTTCTTCTTTTCTGCATCCAGTTCAAACTTCTCCTGCTGTCCTATGAGTTCATTCACTCTGCAACTCCTCACTACTTTTCCTCTCTTATCTTGCCCTGCATCCTTCCTCGGGAACTCCACTCTTCTGGCAAATCACTTCTATCTGTGCCCTTCTCTTCTATAGACAACTCCAAACTTTGCTCCTTTCACCTTGCTGCTCCTTATGCCTGGAACAAACTACCTGAGTCTCTACATCAGACACCTTCTCTGACCGTTTTCAAATCCATGCTGAAAACTTACCTCTTCACTGCCACTTTCAGATCTTGACTTGCCTAAACTTCTATGTGTTTCCTTACCGTTCCCCCTAGATGTATCTTGTGTCTACAGCTACTGTGTTTCTGTCTTGACTAGAATGTAAGCTCTAATGGGCCAGGACCGTCTTTTACATGTGTCTGTGCAGCGCTGTGTACATCTTGTAGCGCTATACGAATGTTCAGTAGGAGTAGTTGTAGTAGTTGCTAATCAAGGCTCTCTCTGAATTCTCAGTAGTAGTATTGCTATAGTTGCGACCACTATTACATGCATACAGTGATCCAGTATTGACTACTACATTATTTCATTCTATTATTTTAAAATCTAAAACAAATTCAGTTTGACAAGAAGTAGATTTACGGTCTGATTTTCCTTCAAGTTTTGCCTACATGCATTCTAACTCCAGCAAGAAGAAAAAACATGCTTTCAGTTCCATTAAGCCTTTCGCAGATGAAAATTGATGGTCATCTCCTGTAATTTTCGACCCCGAGCTGGCACATCCTGCTATTACATTGCACGGTATAATGACATGATGTACAAAATGATCTAATGCCATCTCTCTTACTAAGAAAACTGGAAAATTGTTGCTCAAATTTTGTCTGTAGCTTGGTGGGAAGCCTGAATGTGCTAATTCTTCAACAACTGTACTAGAAATCAAGAGCATAAATGCTGCACCTAGTATTTAATTCTTTACATGTACATTGTTTTTCTCTATGATGGAAGAACATAAAAAATTTTCAGGATTATTCCTTATTTTCATAAAAACTAGGCATGGACATTTAGGAACATGTTTACTAAAGTGTGCTCAAGGTCCTAGATGAACCATTTTTATCCTACCACTTATGCCCCTATTTTGTAAAGTTCAGTACACCTGTACTCATCTTTAAAAAATAGATACAATAGACGTGCGGCAACCCACATGTTAACTAGGCTTAACTTTATAAAACTTAAGAGGACAGTAGCAATAGCCACAACTTTTGGTGGAACTGTGAAAGAGCAGTTATCGCTTCCCAACCCCACAGAGGGACAAAGGAAGGCAGAGATGGTGCAGGGTACAGGGACAGGAGATAAGCAACAGATAAATCCAATAGAGCAAGTAGAATACATACCTTATTCCATGCTGAGAAGGGTATTCAACTGGTTTTGGCAGACAGAGAATCTTATGAACCCTTGTGTTATGGATTTCCATCTGAATCATTAGATACTGAAAATGTCATAGCTGAAGGAGGGTGTGATGGGGTCTATAGAATGCTATCCATCCCTCTCGAAAAGGATTATCAACAGTTCCTTTTAAGAGAGTCTGCAGCCCAGAGTTCAGGGCTGGAGGGCATGGCTCAGAGGGAGAGGTTAAGAACACAGCAGGCTGTAGGAGGGAGAGAAGCCTGTGGATCCAGAAGTCCTTCAAAATGAAAACAAAGAGCCAATGAAAAGCCAAGGTTTCAGTGACATCATGTCCATGCCTCTATTCACCTCCGCCACAAGTTCTGAGGTAGGAACTTAATTTTATTTATTTAACGTTTTTTTTTATATACCATTCTCCAATTCAAAATGGTTTACAATTAACAAAAGTAACAGTGTTATTACAGCTGTTTTATGGAATATAAACAATTTTAACAATGGTTGAACATTTAAACAGAACTACTTACATTAATTAGGGGGGTAAAAAAGGGGTATGTAGGTGGGGGGATGGAGGGGGAGAAGGGGGGATAATGAGAGTTAATTAGAAGTAAGGGGGGTTCTGAGGTTTAAGGGGGCAGTGGGTAGTATTCAGAAAAGAGGAAGGTCTTTAGCATTTTACGGAATTCTGAACGGTCATTACAGCCTCTTAGGCTGGGGGAGGGCATTCCATATAGAGGGGGCACAGAGGGAGAAGGCACAATTGCATGTGGATTGGGTGCATTTTTTCTTTTGTGCTGGGATGCTTAGAATGTTTTAGAATGTTTACTGTGTTGGTTCTATGTGATCTGGAAGAGTTTAGTTTTGAAAGGAGCGAGAGTAAGTATGAAGCAGATTCATTGTTTAGAACTTTATGAATTAAGGTGATGATTTTGAATTTTATCCTAGCTTGTATGGGGAGCCAGTGAAGGTCCTTTAGGATGGGGGGTGATGTGTGCTTGTTGTGGTGAGCGCGTTATTAGTCGTGCCAGAGTGTTTTGTGCCATCTGGAGGGGATGGAGGGTGTGTTAACTGAGGCTGGTGGAAGGGCCAGGAGAACCAGCTTGTGGAGGTTTAACAAGCTGGGAAAGAATAAAAATGGTTTTTGTTTTCCCTGAACTGCTGTCTGGCCTGTATTATAAAGAAAACCCCTTCCCACCACACGCCACACTACCACAAAGGGTAAGGAAGATCCTGTTAGTGCGCTAAGTGCTGCTTATACCATTATGTACATTTGGTTGTTATCCACCAAGATCTCTGTCTTCAATCTCAAGTCCATCAGCAGTAGAAACAGCAACAGTCCCTGCCAATGAAGAAGAATTGAAGTCTCATAAAACCTCAGAAGTGTGGAGGCATTTTAAAGTGTGTGAGGAAATGCAGTATGCAGAATGCAATTACTGCAAGAAGAAAATTAGTAGAGGTTAGCTAATGGTTATCCTATCCAACAATGGGATCTAGTATCGTTTACAGAAATAACACCCTTTCCAGGAAAGTTCAAGGGAGGATGCTGATCCTGGGCTAGGGATGCCATCCGACAAGGGAAACAGCAGTGGCAGGAAGCTACAGAAAACAGGAAATCTATTTCCACAGCAGAGCCCAGGCCTCTTCCCCTAGCAAAGCGGCATGTCAGCAGCTTCAGTGCACATCAAAATAAGTCATCATGGAGGAGATGGCCTTGTATTCACAGCACTGTCCCAGGGCTATTGACAGACAGCATCAAAGATGGTAATGGTGCTTTAGGGAAACGATTGCACTGGATGACCAAACCCTTGAAATAGTGTGGTATATAAAAGTAAATAAACAAAATGGAATTTAGGCGTCTTCTGCATCTTTTAGCCCACAATTTCAAGGGCCCTGCAGGATAATTTATAGTAGGTGGGTGATCCCCGGCCTGTATAATCAGTTGTCTGCCCAGCTGTAGGCAGAGCTTGCAAATGTAGACTGTAATAGCGTGCATTTTATCAGCAATATCTGGACTAGTCAGAATGCTATACTGTACATGCCTACTTCTGCTTGAAAGCACACTGATGGCAGCTGGATGAAGCAAGAGCAGGCTATTAGGGGCTGCCCCAGGAGGAGGGCACTGGTGGACAGTGCAGCACACCCAAATGATGGATAATGGAGGACTGAAATCTAGGCCACAGACAGACCACTGCCAAGCATACTTATAGAATATCTACTGGCGAAAGTAGACGTGTAAAGGCCCATCCACACATGCCTCTGAAAATATGTTATTTACAAGTATTGATGGCACGTAACTATTCCGCTCTGTATACAATTGCCTCTATTATGTTTTGTAGAATGGTTCTTGATGTTTTGTAGTCATTAAATATGCTGTATATAAATAAATATTCCTAGAACACCCTATCTCCTCTTCCACACTTGTCCTGCTACTAGCCCCCGATGTCTCACCTACCTTACCTACTTTTTTTCCACATCTATTTTGGCACCTACCCTATCCGAGCATTCTGACACAATCAAACTAGATTGTTAGTTTTATGAAATAGGAACTGCCTCTCTTATATGTCTTTATAGAGCTGTACAACCTGGTAGCACTGTGGAAATAAGTAGTAGCAATTGAAATGTAACCTCTGCTATGATTTCTCACATATTTAGGCTGTGGTCCCTTTAAGACTTTAAGAACTTTTCCCCAATGCATTCTCATCTCCTTCCAGAGTGGTACCACTGTGTCTGTGCCATGTATACATGTGCATGCAGTCCAACAAATATGGAGAGGATAAATGGTGGTTCGTGCAAACTTGTGATCCTATGCATTCAGTTTGGCAGTGGTGAAGCTAACTGAAAATGCTGCAGTCCGTCATGGTTTACCACTAATGCAAAAATAAATGTTCACTCCTAATATTGGATGAGTTTTTTTGGACTAATAATATTAGAGAATGGTCCAACAGAATTTTCCAAAATGATTGCAATTTAGTTCATTTATTATAGTCTCATTTCTCAAAATAAAAATAATGTAAAACATAAGCAAACCTTATAAAAGAAAACCTGAATTGTTTTCTTTGTTTATTTTGTAGTATGCCGTACTTTTAGGGCTCCTAGTCTGCCATGATTCCATTTTGTGGCAAAAGCTACAACATCCTGTCTTTGTTACTTAATTGCTGAGTCTCTTCTGGAATCATAAAGACTAACAGCTTCCCTCGATCCCTGAATGAATCCATCAGTTTCATCCTCCCGATAGCACTCCCAAATCCCAGATCCTCTTTATCCCATGCTCTCTTTCTCTTCCTCTCTATCGCTCACTGCTCCACTTCATCCTTGGCCCTCTTTTTCTGGTCTCCTTCATATTTTGTCAGTTCTACATCTCATCTTTTCATCCTCAGCCCCCCTCCCTCTTTGTCCTTCACATCCCTAGTCCTTTCTCTCTCTCTTTATCTACCTCTATCCACTGTCCTCTCTTTCATTCCTGCTGATGATGATTGGAGAATTCGGCTGAGAACCAGAGCATTCAGGGTTCAAATTTTGGTTCTCCCACTTAGGCAAGTCAATTCACCCTCTATTGCCTCAGGTGAATCTTAGATTGAAAGAGCTTTTGGGCATAGACTTACAAAGTGCACCTGTATTTGTAACTCACTTTGATTCACGTTTCAAAAAGGAGAATAATTACATCTAAAATCCAAATTCAAGTCCCAGCTCTACCCCATTTCCTGTCTCACATCCTCATTCTTCTCTCGCTCTACTCTCCTGCATTCCCTGTCTTTCTCCCTCTCTCCAGCCATAGGCATCACACTCCCCTCACCTTCTTCTCCCTTCTTGTGTTGATACTTAAGATCTATTTTTATTACCCAAAACATAATACAGTAAAATCATACAGACACAAAGGCAAAGTTGGGAAACTACTTTCTCGTATAAAGGAAAATAAAAATGGGCATTATTTAATATCCAGAACATACACATGTATCCAGGTGTAGAGCAGAAATGCCACAGAATTATCTAACAATTGCCTCAGGATCTACCCCTAAGCTGTCTCAAAAATGGGGGGTGGGGAGTGGATGAGTGTATAATACAAAGAGAAGATTTTGCTGACTACTCCCAAAGCACTTTGTACTGTTTAAAATGTAGTCTGATCTGCATATGTGAAACACTACTGCTACACTGGTTTATCAATCATTTAATAAAATATGGAATAATAGTACAAATACACACAGCACCCACTTTAACAGCAATTACTAGATACTTTTCTCTAGAGCTTTTCTATTAAAGTGAATAAGAAATGGATTTCTGATTAGCCACTTTGTCTAAAGTGTTGCCAGAGCTATTAATGGCAGACAGCACATTGCAAAATTGGCTACACGAGTTACTTTGCTGTACAGAATAAATGAGAAATAACTGTAGCTTGAAATTGCTTGGAGGCGAAAAATTTGTTGGGTTATAGAACTGTGATCAAATCCTAACAGGGATTCTTCCAACTCATTGAGAAATTTGATTACTGTAATGGAATTCAAAAAGCAACAAATTGATGTTATCTCAGAAAATACATGTAGGAACTCTGCAGATCTAGATCTGAAACCTTTGCAGCCACAGCCAGGAAAATCAATAATGACTTAATATGGTACGGAGTATGGTTATAGTTACACATTTGTATGTAATATGAGCGAACTTTGCAAATAGTTTGCATAGTTGCAAAGTAAACCTTTGTTTTTCAGCTTGCAAAACATATGTAATTTTCTATAAAGAACCTCCTAGATAGTTGCTCTTTGAAACTTTGCATATAGTTTACGCATTAAGAGAGTAATTTTCTAAGGTCCACCTAGAGTTATGTATGGAAAGCATGGCATATTTGTGCTTTCCACTCTTAAATGGCCATTTCTGCACCTACCATAGGCGGTGGCTATTGTGTAAGTGCACACATCAAACTGATGGTACATACTTTCATTTGAAAGGTGGAATTTGGGTGGAGCGTGCTCTTGAAAAATCTTCACACTGGCTATAGAGCAGGCGTAATGCTTCCACCTTGTTACGCCTTTCTGACCACTTGCATCCCTATTTTATAAAGTATGTATGTGACTTACTTCATTAAATAGGCTTGAAATACCTCCACCTGTACAACATGGTATTTTACTGAGTTGCACATGTAAATGAACATTCACACGCGCAACTGAGGCGATCACTATTCTGAAAGTATATATGGTGGGGCGATGGCACATACTTTCACTGTAGGCATGCACATGGGTGGAGCACATAAGTACATGCACTGTTTATTAAATATTATCATTTACATGTGTTCTCGAAAAATCTAAAATATGGGCATGGACATATAGCTTAGATGAATACACTTGGAGGCCAATTTCATAATATTCACATCCAGGCAGAATGCACGTCCAAATCAGAGATGGGGATCTTTTAAACATGACTCTGGTATGGGCCCACCAGTTGTCAAGAATTGGAAACGTAGACATATTAAACAACTTGGATGTCCCTGCCCTAGCGATATTCTGAAAAGATGAACGTCCATGATGCCATCTGCCTCCGACGCCCCTGGTAAAACATGCGTCCCCTAAGCTGCTCCTCTCACCGACAGTGTTGTGCTCATGCAAATAACACATGAATACTGATCACACCTAAATGCGGATGCCAACAAAACTAAATATGCTAGTTTAGTCTCTTTCATTAGCATTGTACAGACTGTTTTCAGAGGTGCCCAATGCACGATTAACCGAGGAGTTCTTCTTCTGCCATGTACGCTCTGATAGTATAAACTGCAAAGTGAGTTCAGTGCGCTCAATGATACAACAAGTCTAATGTGAACGTTTGCCCTCACATAGCTGATATAACATAATAGCATGGCATACCAGGACTGCGAATCTGATCTGCTATTCTCACTCGAACAAGAATCTTTTCCATGCTCAGTCACATACTAGCCCTACATCAAGTCTCGTTTTCCAGAATATAGGACATGTTAGGGAACCATAGCTTACAAACCCCATATGTCAGCATAGCCAGAATAAACACACTTGCTCCTCTCAGCGTTTCTGTAGGTGTATTAAATATTGTTTCTCTACCTTACAACCTCCCCTCACCTCTGCTTTCTTTTCTTTACACCTGCATCTTGTGTCCCTCCAGACTGCAGACACAATAGTTCAAAGCATATGTGTCACAACCGTTCTTCAATACTGGATGCTTTGAGCAGAGCAAAACCTTTTCTGAGTCCTGCCTTTATTCCATGTTTCTGCAGGAATAACAGATGTCTGTGGGAAACACTACAGACGTATGTGGGCCTCTCCTGAATACGCTTTATACGTCTCCGATGCTGGCCATGCTCCCATTCTGCCCCCATTCCGCCCCCTCCTACCCACGTTCTGAGATCCCCATGCTAGCGCCATGCACATGCAAGATCACGAAATTGCAGGATGCGGTCGTAGGAAAAGAGTTTTATAAAACTGATGACTGCATATGCATGTAAAAAGTATGTTAATGGAAAATATGCGCCTACTTTTACATGATGTGCACATAGGCATTTCCCTGTGTATAGCCTGAGTGGAAGAGAGTCCGGAGTTGTGATGTGTGCACAAACTGCATTTTATGAAGTATGCATGTATAAGCACAAAGTGCATGCATACATTTACAGCTTTTTCAGAGTAGATATAAATTTGTGCATCAGTATTTTTGTGCTATTTGGTCTGGATCTGGGAGTCTACTGTATAAAGGCATATAAGCACCTACTGTATATTGCCCATATAAAGTAGGTGCTTTTCCTATAAGCATCTTGCTATAAAATCAAGCCCATAGCATACATGTATAAGTCATGCTCTGTGGTACAAACAAAAGCAAAAAAAGTATCTGTAGGAAACACAGGAGCAAAGAAACAGATACAAGGACTGGCAGTAGTTCAGGTTTGGAAAAAACCCTTTTTTTAGTGACCCCTACGCGTTTCGGCCAGCGGCCTTCTTCAGGGGGATATCATATGAGGGAACAAACCTTCAGATAAACCTTTCATAAAAATAAGGACATTGACCACACTTCTATGTGGCAAATCTTGTAGAGAAAATCTGCAAGATTTGCCAGGTAGAAGTGTGGTCAATAAACATTCTCCAATACCAGGCATATTGGGAACTAATATAAAACTCTACAAAAGTCACCAAAGATCTACAAGGCCAAATCTACCATACCATTACCAACATAAACTTCCAAAACTCATACAAAGTGCCTACCCAGAAAAAAGCAGCACTATAAATACTGCAGCAGGCCCTAGAACATCTAACACCTATTTGAAAAGCTGAACAAGGCAAAATTACTACAGTACAGATCCCTGCATACAAATTTCATGTTAACAGAACACACATTCTTGGTCACACACTCAGAACACAGACTATCATCAAGAACAGAATAAGTGATCACAACCTAAAGTAAAAATAAATTATTTAGACAAAAATTAAACTGAAACCCCAAGAAGCCAGACTCTCCATTCAGATAAGAGATGCAGTTCCCCATATTGTGTAAAATATAAAGATAGTACAAAGTCTAATCTTTAAATTGAAAATAAAATTATTTTTCTACCTTTGTCGTCTGACCATTTTATTCTCTGGTCATGCTGGTCCTGATCTGAGGCTTCTACTTTCCTGTCTTCTCTTAGGCCTATCTGCCCTTTCTTGTCTCTCCTTTTGTTTTCTTCACTTCCTTCCATCAGTCTATTTCCAGTGGCAGTAACCCTCCCCACGTGTCAGCCCTCTTCCAGTCCCAATGCTCCCTCCCTGCCAGCCTCCTCCCCATTACCCAGCCACCTACCAGTCCTATCCCCAAGTGTCAGCTCCCTCCAATCCCACCCCCAGGTGTCAGCTCTCTCCAGTCCCTCTCTAGTACCATCGACAGGTGTCAGTTCCTTTCTATCCCCCTCCTCCCTTCCCTAGTGTTATCACCTTTCCAGTACCACTCCAGTACCATCCTCAGGTATCAGCTCCCCTCCAGCCCTCACCTTCCCCCCATGTCAGTTCCCTTACAGCCCTCTCTTTCCCCCATGTCAGCTCTCTTCCAGCCCACTCTTGGCCCCTCTGTCAGCTCTCTTTCAGCCCCCACATTCCCCTGTGTCAGCTGACTTCCAACCCTCTCTTTCCCCTGTATCAGCTCTCTTCCAGCCCTCTCTTGGCCCCTCTGTAAGCTCCCTCCCAGCCCTCTTTCCCCCTGTGTCAGCTCCCTTCCAGCCCCCACCTTCCCCTGTGTCAGCTCTCTTCCAGCCCTCTCTTTCCCCCTATGTCAGCCCTCTGTCAGCTCTCTTCCAGCTGTTGCCCCCATTACAGCTTCTGCCTCTGTCCAGACAGAGGTCCCAATGCCAGTTGAAGGACCGGTTCCATGTGCAGGGTGCCTGCATGCTGAAGCTCTGAGGAAACAAGTGGAGGAACTCAGAGAGGAGGTGGAGAGGCTGAGGAGCACTCAAGACAGTGAGAAGTACATTGATGAGATGCTTCTTGCAGCAACCAAGCTCTCCATCAGAGGAGAAGATGGGTGCCAACAGAATGACGAAGGTTGGACACAAGTCACCAGGGCCTGCAGAATCACCAATCCAACTTCTCCAGCCCTTGAATTGAAGACCCATTATGCAGCCCTGGAAGTGAAGGAGGTGAAAGCATCCCTGGAAAGGGAAGAACCAAGCTCAAGTACCCCAAAGTTGCAGAATCAGTGAAGGGTAGTGGTGGTTGGTGACTCTCTTCTGAGGAGTACTGAGGCGTCCATCTGCTGACCAGACTTGATGTCCAGAGAGGTATGCTGTCTGCCTGGTGCCAAAATCCATGATGTTACGGAGGGTTTGCTGAGACTCATCAAGCCCACTGATTACCCAGTGTATCAAAGGTGACTTCATGGATCTGGGACAGAGGGTGAAGCAGTTAGGTGCACAGGTGGTGTTCTCTTCAGTCCTCCCTGTTGAGGGTAAAGGCCAAGGCAGAGAGGCTCTCATCCTGGAGATTAATACATGGCTGCATGGATGGTATCATCGAGAGCATTTTGTTTCCAAGACCATGGGATGCTGTTCCAAGGGTTGCAGAGCAGAGATGGCATCCATCTGTCCAAGAAAGGTTGGCGCATCTTCAGTAGTAGACTGGCTAATCTACTGAAGAGTGTTTTAAACTAGATTCATTGGAGATGGGTGAAGAAAGACCCCAGGTAAGTGAAAGCCCCCAGGTAAGTGATACATTAAATACCTTTATGGAAATGGGTAACAGGGGTAACATATGGAATGCCCGTAGCATGGGAACTAAGATCCCTGATGTTTAAGCTTTGGTAGGAGTGGCCGACTTGGATTTAGTGGCAGTTACAGAAACATGGTTCACAGAAAACCATGACTGGGATGTAACTATACCTGGCTATACTTTATTCAGAAAGAACAGGGTAGGAAGAAGGGGAGGAGGAGTGGCACTATATGTAAAAACTACTATTAAAGCTTTGGAATTACAGAGCTTAAAAGGGAGAGAGAGGAGGCATTGTGGGTTAAACTAGAAAGAGGGAAAGAGAAATCTGTTTGCATTGGCGTGATATACAGACCTCCCTCACAAGAGAAAGAGGTGGATAGAGAGTTAATTGAGGACATACGCAGCATTGCTAGGAAAGGGGAAGTGCTACTGATAGGGGATTTCAATATGCCAGATATTGATTGGCACATTCCTGCTGCAGTATCATCTAGAAGTAAAGAGATCCTGGATTGTCTACAGGGAGAACTATTCAGGCAATTGTTAACAGACCCCACATGTGAAGGGGCCATACTGGACTTAGTGCTTACCAAGGGTGAAAGTGTTTCTGATGTTATAGTAGGAGATCATTTTGCATCCAGTGATCACCAGATGGTGTGGTTCAGTATTAGGGCTAGGGCTGTTAGAATCCATTCAAAGGTGAGGGTCTTAGACTTTAGGAAGACTAACTTTGCTAAGATGTGCCAATACCTCAGGGAGTCATTAGCAGGATGGGAACAGCTGGGGAATGTAGAAAAACAGTGGGCAAAACTGAAAGGGGATATTTTAAGGGCAACCAACCTTTTTGTTAAAATGGTAAATAAAGGTAAAAGGAAAAGGAGACCACTATGGCTTTCGAAAGAAGTAGCTGAAAAGGTGAAGAAAAAGAGGGAGGCCTTCATGAAATACAAGAGATCAGAGAGAGAGGGAGAAAGGCAGACTCAAGAGTGAAGGGGAGGAATATGTAGAAGCTGATGAGGATAAAGCGGAATTCCTTAACAAATATTTCTGTTCTGTGTTCACAGATGAAGAACCAGGAGCAGGACCTCAGAAAACACCCACAAACAGGAACAGAAGCGAGGGACAACTTGAACAATTTTCAGAAGACTGTGCTCATGAGAAACTAGCTCAACTTAAAGTAGACAAAGCGATGGGACCGGATGGGATACACCCTAGAATATTGAGGGAACTTGGGGACGTTCTAGCAGCTCCACTTACTGACCTTTTCCATGCCTCACTGGAGTCGGGAGTGGTGCCAAAGGACTGGAGAGAGGCTCATGTGGTGCCTTTACACAAAAGCGGAAGTAAGGATGTGGTTGAAAACTATAGGCCGGTTAGTTTAACTTTGGTGGTGAGCATATTTTTGGAAACACTGCTAAAAGAGAAAATAGTGAGGTTTCTGGAATCCAGTGGATTACAGGATCCGAGGCAGCATAGATTCACCAGAGGCAGGTCTTGTCAGACAAATCTGATTGATTGCTTTGACTGGGTAACCAGGGAGTTGAACCGAGGGAGAGCCCTAGATGTGGTGTATTTAGATTTCAGTAAAGCAGGCAACTTATAAACAAACTGAGCACCCTAGGGATGGACCCTAAAGTTACTGCTTGGGTTAGAATTTGGTTGGGTGGGAGGCGACAAAGAGTACAAGTTAATGGAGCTCACTCTGAGGAGAAGGATGTTATCAGTGATGTGCCCCAGGGATCTGTCCCTGGTCCGATTCTTTTTAACATCTTTGTTAGTGATATAGCGGATGGGCTGTCGGGTAAGGTTTGACTCTTTGTGGATGATACCAAAATCTGCAATAGAGTAGACACCCAGGAAGGTGTAGATTACATGAGGAGGGATCTAGCTAAGCTTGAAGAATGGTCTAGAATTTGGCAGCTGGGATTTAATGTTAAAAAATGTAAGGTCATGCATTTGGGCTGCAGCAATCCAAGGGAGCAATATAGTATAGGGGGTGAAGTACTTTTGTCCACTAAAGAAGAGCGGGACCTAGGCGTGGTTGTGTCTGATGATCTTAAAGTAGCTAAACGGCAAAAGCTAGAAGGATGCTTGGGTGCATACGGAGAGGAATGGCTAGCAGAAAAAAGGAGGTGATAGTGCCTCTGTATAAGTCTTTGGTGCAACCTCATTTGGAGCATAGTGTGCAATTCTGGAGACTGCATCTTCAAAAGTATATAAACAGGATGGAGTCGGTACAGAGGGTGGCTACTAAAATGGTTACTGGTCTTCATTATAAAGCATATGAGGACAGACTTATGGATTTTAATATGTACTCCTTAGAGGAAAGGCGGGATAGAGGTGATATGACTGAGGTGTTTAAATACCTCTTTGGCATAAATGTACAGCTGGATAGCCTCTTTCAATTGAAAGTGTGTCCACATAACAAATGGAAATCATCACTATCTGGATAATTTTGCTATTCCATTCTCACCCCACCTTCCCTTTGCTTTCTTATACTATGGATAGTACTGGGATCTTTAGAGGAATTTTTGAGGGATAGCATTTGAACATACATGGATAAGGATTGAGGGGGTCTTTTACTAAAGGGTACTAAGCAGTTAGCACAGGTTTTAGCATGCGCTAGTCATGCTCTGTGGCCCATTGGTAACTGTTACCCAGGGTCAGCACATTTAGCACAGGCTGAGTTCTCTGCTAACTGTATATGGCACATTGGGGTGGTAAATGGGCAGGTCAGGGGCAGAGAGTGGGTGTAGTGAATGCCTTGCAGTTAGCATGCCCACGCTAACTATAAGGCTAGCAATTAACACTGGTGCAGTTATGTCCATCTCAATAGGTGGAAGGAAGTGCACCTGCACTTATATTGGCCCACATTAGGACATGGTGCAGCACGTTGACTGATGGGAAACATGCTGTCCACGCCCCTCGATAGTTAACATGGTTAACATCTAACATGATATGCTTTTGCTTGCTATTGGTTCATTAGGTCAAAAGCACAGTGCCCTTTACTGAAAGGGTTCCATAGATTTATTGGCCACCAGGGAACCTCGGACTTCCTTTAATGTTGGGCCATATGGGGTTAAACTGCAGGAATTTGCCAAGTAAAGCTTTAGAAAGTTCAGTAAAGGAATCAAAAACCCTGATAATTTTCAAAAGTATTGAACTTTAGGCTAAGTTTGAATATCTAGTTCTATGCAACCACAAATCTGGAGGATAATTTTACCACAGGTTGTCAAACTATGAAACCACTATGCCAATAGATTATACCAATTTTCAAAGAGAATATATGTGTATACTTTCCCTTTTGAAAATGATCCCATTGGTAGTATTCTTTTATCATTACACCTGCTACTCAGTATGTACATTTTTGAGAAATGTTATGTATATAATTTTGAAACTCCAAAAATATAAACTTAATTCTAAACCCCTCTTCCAATTCTACTTTCAGGAATGATTGTGCATGAAATGGTATTGCACTCATAATTTTACCTGCATATAGTCCGAGCAATTCTACAAGAAGTGTTTTCTACAAATATACCATGGTTTACTGCATGTAAATAACTTTTAAAATTATCCCATAGCCTTAAAACAGATTAAGCAGCTGCGTATCTATTTATTTGATACTGTAGATAATACTCTGTCCAACCTAGGTCAGGATTTGACACCTAATGGAAGTACCACAAGACAACCACTAGGGGCCAAACTGATCCATTTTGAACCCCGGGGTCCGCAATGCAGAAGTGTCCAGGGATTGTTCCTGCCCCTAGCACTACCCATAATGGAAACACCTGGTGGATGCCAGAAGTGGTACTGGGGGGGGGGGGGGGTTACATCTTGCTCTCAGGGAGGGTTAGGGGAACAGGGAAGTTGATAGTGTTAGAGAGGATCAAGTGACTGGGTTAGGGTCTTTTTTGTATTTAAAGTAGCACACATTGGGAAAAGCAGGCTGCAGGTTTTCCCACAGACGAGTTTTTGAAATTTCTGCTTCTTCTGGACATGCTGACAAATACCTTTGTATTTGCCAAGGTCCTTCTAGGTATTTTACAAAAGCTCCACATTCAGCAGAGCCTTTTGTAAATATCAGTGGAATAGAACATGTCCTCACCCATCACTATCCAAAATGGGTCTGTTAATCTTTGAATTTGTTATGAATAGATTGTATCAGTCTGAGTGCATGCACAATGGGGGCATGCACAATGGGGGCAGTGCATGCAAATGCATCTCATGCACATTTATTAGGGACAGCCTGAAAACCTGAATGGTGTTTGGCCCTCCAGGACTGGAGTTGGGAACCTCTGATTTAGGACAACTCTTTTGTTATCTTAAAGTTATCCCAATAATTATTTGGATAGCAGGCTGATTATCTCCACTCTCTGGAGAACTTGCCGCTCCACCCTTACACTTCCCTGGCACTGTCTAGCTAGTGTCTGTAAGGCTGTCATCAGCACTATCAAGATAATACTGCCAAAGAGCCCAGCATAGAAGTGGCTAAGGCATTTATCTATTTATTATTTAACAGGTTTTATATACTGCTTTATCATTTCAATCAAAGCAGTTTAGATTGAAACTTAGTACATTAAACAGGAACATTGATAAAACTCCATTGCCTCAGAAAAATTGAAGTTAAGGGACTTACCCAAGGCCACAAGAAGTGCTAGTGGGAATTGAACCCTGGTCTCTGGGTTCTCACACCAGTGTTCTTAACCATTAGGCTACTTCTCCACTCTACATAACAGCTGCCATTATACTGATAAATGCCTTTAAATATCGACCCATAAATATATACCTGCTAAAACCAAGCTCCTGGTTTCTCGGGCCTTGGTCATGGTGAGATATTAATTGGGTCAGATTCCCAAAAGGATTATGCTCTGTTATAGACAACAAGATTATCAGGCCATTGCCTGGCATATTGGGAGTCTTTTTATAAAGAATTGTTCATGCCTATTAGTCAGGCTCGTCTGTCCTAGTGCCTGAGCTACTGCCTTTTTGCTCTTGTAGCCCTTCTTTCATCTTTGTTGTTTTTCTACCCTTGTAGCCTTTTTATTAAATGATTGCCAACAGTCTTTCTGTGCTATTCGAAAGGCAGACTTAAATGTTTGAATAAACTAAAGGACTTCAGTGAGCTTGTCAGTGCTCTACAGTACTCAAAAAGGTGGCGCTTTCCCATATATAGGGAGTGACTTCAGAAGCAAGACTTACACTTATGTGAGAACAAGACTTTAAATCAATATCACATCCAAGAGCAAACAGGTTTAAACTATTGAAAAACTTAGTAACCTTGAAACGAGATGAGACAGGGAAAAAAATGTATCTTGCTCTATTACCTACCTTGAAAAGCTTTTGGGAGTGTTTTATCATAAAAGTGACCCCATTGTTCAGCTTTGTAATGTTTTTCTGAAGGTCGTCTGCTGTCAGCTGCTTCGAGAAACCAAAAAGTGAATTACATTTTCTGAGCTGAGAAAGTCAATTTTTATTGCACATTAAAATAATTCAAAAGGGAATAGCCATGTGGCTCAAAGGCCAGTTGAGTCTAGATGGATCACAAAGGCCAAGAGCAGAAAGGAAGAGGGCTGCAGACTATTCTGGACTTGGAAATGGCACCCATCTACTAGTACTACTAATCATTTGTATGGTGATGCAAGGTGTTTGCAGCATTGTACATATAGTCCCTGCTTTTCAGAGCTTACCATCTAATGAAGACAAAAACACATAGCGAAACTGGGGACTAGAGTATGGTAAGATATACATAAGTAGTGGAAAAGACAGTGAGGAGCATCAGGATCCAAAAGCGGCTTCGAAGAGGTGGGTCTTCAGTCTGGATTTGAATAGGGCTAGAGAAGGGTCCCAATGCACAGAATCAAGTAGTTTGTTACAGGCATATGGAGCAGCAAGATCAAATGAACGAAGTCTGGAGTTGGCAGTAGTAGAGAGGGGCACAGATAAAAGGGATCTGCTGGAGGAGCGGAGTTCCCGAGGAGGGGTGTAGAATGACATAAGAGAGGAAAGGCAGTGAGGAGCCGCAGAATGAATGCACTTGCAGGTCAGTAGAAGAAGTTTGAACTGGATGCAGAAACTGATAGGGAGACGGTAAAGTGAATTCAGAAGAGGGGCTATACGAGCATAGCGACACTGATGGAAGATGAGCAGTGCAGCTGAGTTTTGAAGAGACTGAGATGATTCATAGGGAGACTAGCAAGGAGCAGGTTACAATAGCGAAGGCAGGAGGTGACTAGTGAGTCGATGAGGGTCTTAGTAGTGTGAGTAGAAAGGAAGGGACACAATTTGCTGATGTTATAGAGAAAGAAATGGTAGGTTTTAGCTATCTGTTGAATGTGCATATAGAAAGAGAGTAGAGTCAAAGATGACCCCAAGGTTGCAAGCCGAGGAAGCAGGAAGGAGTGTAGTGTCATCCACAGAAATAGAGAAGGGAGGAAGAGGGGAGGCAGGTTTAGGGGGAAAGATAAGGAGTTCAGTTCTGGACGTATTCAACTTCAGACAGTGGTAATAAATCCAGGCAGCAATGTCAGATAACTACTACTACTACTACTGAGCAGTTGTATAGTGCTACAAGACATACGCAGTGCTGCACAGACATGTAAGAGACAGTCCCTGTTCAGAGCTTACAATCTATTCAAGACAGATAACACAGTAGGTGTAGACAGGGATATATGTAGAGGGAATGGTAAGGAAACACAAAGGAGGCAAACAAAAAGGAGACACAAAGGAGATCAAGTGAGCCAAGATCCGAAAGCGGCAGCGAAGAGGTGAGTTTTCAGACTGGATTTGAAAAGGGCTAGAGAAGGCACCTGACATATACACTCAGGTAGTTTGTTACAGGCATAAAGAGCAGCAAAGTGAAAGGAGTGAAGTCTGGAGTTAGCAATAGAAGAGAAGGGCACAGATAGAAGCAATTTGCCAGAAGAGCAGAGTTTCCAGGGAGAGGCTTAGGGAGGCAAAGCAGGCAAAGATTCGGAACTGGATTCCTGGAGAGATTTCAGGTGCAGAGAGATAGATCTGAGAGTCATCTGTATAAAAATAGTACTGAAAACAATGGGAAGAAATAAGTGCACCAAGGGACTGAGTGTAGAGAGAGAAAAATAGAGGTCCAAGACAGAGTCCTGAGGTACACCAACTGAACAGAATGGCAGTAGAGGAGGATCCACCAGAACATACATTAAAAATGTGATGGGAGAGAAGAAAAAAACCAGGACATAACAGAGCATCTGAATCCAAGCAAGGATAGGGTATCAAGGAGAAAGTGGTGATCAACAGTGTCAAAGGCAGCAGAAAGGTCAAGAAGAATGAGTATTGAGTAAAGGCCCTTGAATATGGTGAGGAACAAGTCACTGGAGACTTTGGCAAAAGCCATTTATGTGGAATGTAGAGGACAAAAGCCAGACTGCAGTGGATCTAGAAGGGTTTGAGAGAGAAAAAAAGTCAAAACAGTGGTGGTGAACTACTCCTTCAAGTACTTTTGAAGCAAAGGGGGGGGGGGGGGGAAGAGAAGCCAATAGCTAGAGCAGGTTTGAAGGCCACAGCAACAGTTGCAGTGGAAAGCAATAGGTTAAGGAGATGACAGATGTAAGGGATGACAGCAGAAGAGACAGAGCTTAGCAGATGGGTGGGAAGGGGATCAGAGGAGCAGGTAGTCATTTTGGAGAAGATCTGCAGTTTCCTCCTCAATGATTTTGGAAAAGGAAGAAAGGGTGCCAGAAGGCGAGGAAAGGATTTGGATTGAAGAGTGGGAGGGAGAGGAGAACCTGTGGAGAATTCAAGGCTAATCTTGTGAACTTTGTCATGAAACTAGCCAAGGTCTGGGTAGAAAGTGAAGGAGAGATTGGGGGAGGAGGGACCTTGAGGAGAGAGTTGAGAATAGCAAAGAGACAGTGAGGATCAGAGGCGAGAGAGTTAGTCAGATGGACATCCACCCTTCAAGCTAGCAAGAATCACTAGAGCTGATCAGGTATACCATCTGTGTCTGCAATGGAAGGAAATGCCATATAAAAGGAGAAAAGTAAAAACATTTTTTCTGTTTGCTACTATCTCCTTTCAGTTTCAAATATCTTTGTTATAAAAGTTATTTAGCAGCATGGTGCTGATCTTGTACCTATAAAAATGCTAATGAGGGAAAGAGTAATTATTTATGGTTTATATGGGTCTAATATACCACCTTTCAAATTCATGGCAAGGCGGTTTACAATAATAAACTAAAAACAAAGATAGAAAAGAACTACAAAACCATTATAGGAAAGTAACAGAAGAAAAGAAGTAAACGCATATGGGGAGGGAGAGATGTAAAGAGTATGGGTTTCTCACGTTGGGCTTCCAGTTCAATTGGAATCAGGGCTCATGCTATATGGACTAAGGCTCCATAAACCTTCATTATCACCTGTTCAGGTATTTTTCCATTTTAGTTCCTCAAAGCAAATAATCCTCGTGCTAAGGGGCACAAACTACAGTTTGCATAATATGCTGGCACTAATTTGCTTCCGAGTCAGCTAGGAGGAGCCATTATGCAATCACTAGGACATTTTCCTTCTCAGAATCTGTAAATATTGCCTTCACTGCATCCCCAACCCTAGCCACCTAGAGGAACAGAAGCAAGTACTGTGCCTCCTGCATTGCTGCCTGGTTACAGAACAGCAGTTTAGATTTCTTGAAAAGACTGTGGCAAATAAAGCCAACAGCTCCTGGTCTGGGGGAGCTCATTTGAGACCAGAACTTCACTGCTAAGTCCTCCGTTGATAAATCTGTTTCAGATTTCATCATTGAAAGTTGGTATCCTGTTTAACAAAGGAAGTGATGTCACTTCACTTTTGTATGCTGCTGGTCTGTTAACACTGTCTCACAATCAGTATTTGTTATTTAAAGCATAATTGAAAGAAAGCTTCATCCAACTGGAAGGATCATTGGATGAAGGTGAAAGGGAATAGACTCAGTGTAATATGCGGAAATATTTCTTTATGGAAATTATGGAGGATGCATTGAACCAGTGAAGGTAGTCAAGACCAAGACAGTATCTGAATTCAAGAAAGCATGAGATTAACACTGAAGATCTAAAAGGAAAGAAAGGGATAGTAGTTGGTATGGAAGGGCAGACTGGATTGTATTTATTTATTTAACATGAATTTATGTACCGCTCCTTCCCAGGATCAGGAGCGGTTTACATTGAAACAGAACTTTACTGTACATTGAAACTTATATAGCAAAATTAGGTATAAGCATGGTAACCTAAAAATAGCTATGCAGGAAAAAACAGTACAAAGACGTGGGCAGTAAATAAGCAAAAGACTTTATTAATCCTTATTCGATAGAGGTAGCCAGAAACCCAACACAAGCCGTGTTTCGTATAGTACTTCTTCAGGGGTATTGTGGCTCACTACAATCATAAAACTTCACAACAGTGTAAAAATGTCATACGTTAAATTATAAGTCAATAATTAAAACAATAATGAAATGTAATGAATATAAACTAATCATAAAAAATTAAAAACATATAAAAACCACAATATATTAGTGTTCAAACGTTGTACAGATACTTTAATAAATGACATATGATAAAAAATAATAAAATATAAATGACATGATAAAATATAATGAAGAGTGCGTGTGATTAATGAACATATAAATTAAAACTTAAAAAAACCTAGACAAGTAACAGGGCGTGGGCAGGGTCCCGGTGCCCGCGTGTAACCAGGTGCTCGGCCCGGCACGGGACCCTGTGCGTGCCTGGTGGTCGAGGGGGAGAAGGCGCATTGTTGGCGGGGTCGCTGAGAGCGCACTTTAAATTTATTGGCTCCGCTCACGGGATTGTGCATGAGTGGAGCCAATCAGGGAGGGAGAAAGCATGTGCTCTGGCGTCAGCGGCGGTTGCCAAAGCACATGCGACGGGAGGCCGGAGGGTGAGCGTGGTGTCCAGTGGAGCAGCGAGGAGCCTCGGGTGCAGGAGAGGATCCTCGGGTGCAGGAGAGGATGAGGAGAGAGTGCCTGCATCTGCCTTGCTGGCGTGCGGCAGTGGAAGGCCGGGAAAGTTGAGCATCGGTTGGCAGCGGGGTTGCGGACATCGTGTGGAGCAGCGCACGGCAGCTTGCAGGAGCACGGCTGTTCAGGGATCGCGTTTGCGATCAGCTGAGGTCCGCGGCATTCAGCAGAGCAGTGAGGAGCCTTGTGTGCAGGCAAGTGTAACAGCGTGCAGGCCGGAGAAGGGATAAGAGGGCAAAAAAAAAACAAAAGAGGAAGGAGGTGGGTTTTTTATTCTAATCAGGGTCTACAGCAGCAAACAAAAAAAAAAGGAACAAGAGAGCCGAGTGGTGCTTTGGGTGGGCGGCCCAGTAGACAGTGGGGCATGGTTGCTAGGAAGGCTCGCAGGGGGCAGGGAGCCAGCAGGGCCGAGGTGGAGAGGCTGGTGGGGGGGCACGGCGGTCTGGGGCTGACTGTGGGGGGGACAAGGGGGAAGCGGGGAAGGTCTGGGAGCAGGGCTGCATGGAGGGGAGCGGTCGGTGTGTGGCGTCCAGCAAGGGGGCGGGGTGGGCCCCCAGACTCGTGTAGGAGGGCACGAAGGGGAGGCAGAGCTCTTGGTCAGAGAGCTGAAGCACAGAGGAGGCTGGGTGGCCGGACTGCTAGGAAAGCAGTGACTACCTCAGGTGGCATTGATCAAGGTAGCCGCTCGGCGGGGGTTCTTGCAAATTCGGTCATGGGGGGCAGTGCAGAGCAGGGGCAGGGGATCGGGAACAGGCCCTGGTCGCGTGGGGGAGGGGAGGTGGGAGGAAGGAGACATGCCTGGGAATGGGACCTTCACTGGAGGGGGACAGAGGTTTGGTTTCCCCAGGGGGGTGGCCCGGCCGCACAAATGGGCTATATCCCTCCTCATGTTATCTACACCTTCCTGGGTGTCTACTCTATTGCAGATTTTGATATCATCCGCAAAGAGGCAAACCTTACCCGACAGCCCTTCCGCTATATCACTAACAAAGATGTTAAAAAGAATCGAACCAAGGACAGATCCCTGGGGCACACCACTGGTAACATGTGTTTTGTCTGTCTATTCTCCCTGTCATTCATCTGTCCTATAATATATTGTGCATTTCCTTTCCTTTTTATTGGCTTATAGCCATTTTAATCTGTTTTTATTTTATTGTACACCGCCTTGATTTTGTAGAAAGGCGGTTTTTATCAAGTAATAAACATAAACATAAACATCCTTCTCCTCAGAGTGAGCTCCATTTACTTGTACTCTTTGTCGCCTCCCACCCAACCAATTTCTAACCCAAGCAGTAACTTTAGGGTCCATCCCTAGGGTGCTCAGTTTGTTTATAAGTCGCCTGTGAGGAACAGTGTCCAAGGCTGTGAGAGAGTGATGGAATTTTTGCAAGAGAATGGTTGGACGGGGGGGGGGGTGGTGTCTGATAACCTGATGGGGTGGTATATCCTTAGTGCAAGAGGGCGAAGGCTTACAAGATCAGTGGTGCGTGGTCATCTGGTGGATTTTGCATTTTTTGCAAGCGCGGTGGGATGGGATCACTCAGGGGGAGGGTTCCTGGCTCGACGCATTTACAGCCAACAGGCAGGGATCATCGGCGGCCGATTACGCACAAACTACTCCAGAGACTGTGTGAGGCCGTACCTGAAGTTGCGGAGTGGCAATACGAGGTTGCACTCTTTTGGGTAGTTTTAAGTTTGGCCTTCTTTGGCGCCTTTCGTGTCGGCGAATTGGTAGCGGACTTTTAGAAATCGGGAGTGGGTTTGCGCCGCCAGCACGTACAGTTAGAAGGTGGACAGTTACGTGTATTACTAGCAAAACCAAAAATGGACCAGCAAGGAAAAGGTTTGTGGTTGGTCCTGAAAGAGATTGGCGATCTCACGTGCCCAGTGGCCACTATGAGGGACTATGAATGTGTGCGCCCTGGGGGGAGGGGGGCTTTTTGTCCATGCGGATGCTAGAGTGTTAACATGCTTTCAGGTAACGGCGGTGTTGCGAATGGTGGTGCGGCAGATGGGGGAAGACCCACGCTGGTTTTCACCCCATTCTTTTTGCATTGGCGCGGCGACCAGTGCAGTGGCAGTTGGGCTGTCAGGGGGGCATATGCAAGGTATCGGTAGATGGCAGTCTAGAGCCTTGATGGGATATGTTCGTTTTTGAGTGGCATGCCAATGGCCAGGGGGATAACAACACATATTTTCTTTTACAGATGGGAGTCTGAGCGTGCAGGGATGTTGGATGCTGGGGCACTCCTTCGTGTTCTGGGCCGGTCAGCGAGCAGCAGTGCAGCCTATCGGGCTGAACCTGGGACTGGATGCGGCGTTGGTGTTGGTTTCATGGCTGGGCGAGCACGGTCTATGGTGGATGCAGCTGATGCCTTTGCTTCGGCACCACGAGCGTATCAGGAATAGGCCAGGAATTATACTGTTGCATCTTGGGGGCAATGATTTGGCTGACTGGACCTGCAAGAAACTGATCAGGGCTGCAAAGAGGGATTTTGCATCAGTGCTTTGAATGTTTTTGGAAGTGGTATTAATATGGTCAGATATTATTCCAAGGCCAGCGTGTTGGGGGCAATGGCGTTGGTCTTGCGGACTGATGAAAATTAATAGGCAGATCGGGCAGTGGGTATGTGAGCAGGGTGGGTATCAGGTGCAACATTCCTGGGTAGAGGTGGCTTGTACCGGGTTGTATAGGAATGATGGTGTGCATCTATCTCTGGTGGGGGTGGACTTGCTCCTGAATGACTGGCAGGAGGCGGTGGAGTGGGTGGTGCAAGGTGACACACGCTGGTCGCAGCTGAATATTGGTGGGGGCATCCCAGGCTTGTCTGGGGGCCTGTGCTGGTGGCAGGATCCCAGAGGTTTCCGGGGTCCAGAGCTGTAGGCTACTTGGGGCAGGGCGGGGTGCCCACAACCCGGACAAACCCTGGAAGACCTTTGCTATTGATATGGCAAAGTCGGATAGGGGTGGTAGGAACTTTGCCGGTGGCATGACCGTGGCAGGAGCGGAGGTGAGGTCACCTTGTTAATTGCATGGGCACTTTATAATGTGCCCTCTGGGGTGCCTTATAGTGTGCCTTATGCGGCACCTTAGGTTACGGCTCTGTGAGGGTGTGTTTGCTGGCAGCACTAATTAAAATTAACAAACAAAATGTTTCATACAGCACTGATTTTGAGTAAAAGGTGATGTCTCAGCCAGCTTTACTCATTAGACCCACAGGGAGATTAAACTCACTTCCCTTGCACCATTAGTCAGTGTATTAACCATTGTGCTACAGTTCTAGATGCCTTGCTGGACACCTTATCAGACGCCTTATGGGCGCGCGTTGCGTGGCGCTCTACATGATGTTTTTTAACGCTCGTTAGGCTATGGCGCCTGGTAACGCGCATTATCGATAACGATGTACCGCCTATGTCCTTATTTGGGATTTCTGCCTGTACCGTGGCTTCTAACACGAATCACACTAACGCAGTTTAGTAAACATGCCCCTATATCTCGCAAAGGACATAAAAAGGCTGGAAACAGTTCAGAGAAAGGTGACCAAAATGATTTGGAGCCAGCATCAGAAGACTTATGAGATGAGACTTGAACAACTAAATATGTACACAATGGATGAGAGGAGGGACAGGGGAGATATGAGTCAGACATTTAAATACTTAAAGAGTATTAATGAACAAACAAACCTCTTCCAAAGACAGGGAAACTGTAAAACTAGAGGGCATAACATGTAGCTGCTTGGGGGTAAACTGAAAGGCAATGTCAGGAAATACTTTTTCACTGAAAGGGTGGTGGATGCTTGGAATAGAAACATAGAAACATAGAAACATGATGACAGAAAAAGATCACATGGCCTATCTAGTCTGTCATTCCATAACAACAACTACAACAGTCCACTTTTTACCTTTAGAGATCCTCTATGTTGGTCCCATGCTTTTTTGAATTCAGTTACTGTCCTCATCTCTACCACCTCCACTGGGAGACTATTCCATGGATCCACTACTCTTTCTGCAAAGAAATATTTCCGCATATCACTCCTGAATCTATCTCCCTTCACCCTCATCCCATGTCCCCTCATAGCAGAACTTGCTTTCAATTGAAAGAGGCTCTCTCCCTGAACATTTATGCCATGGAGGTATTTAAACATCTCAATCATATCACCTCTACCCTGCCTTTCCTCTAAGGTGTACATATTAAGATCCTTAAGTCTGTCCTCATATGCTATATAATGAAGCCCAATAATCATTTTAGTAGCAACCCTCTGCACCGACTCCATCCTGTTCACATCCTTTTGAAGGTGCGGTCTCCAGAATTGCACACCATACTCCAAATGAGGTCGCACCAAAGACTTATACAGAGGCATTATCACCTCCTTTTTTCTGCTAGCCTTTCCTCTCCGTATGCACCCAAGCATCCTTCTAGCTTTTGCCGTTACCTTTTCTACCTGTTTGACTACTTTAAGATCATCAGACACAACCACGCCTAGGTCCCGCTCTTCTTTAGTGGACAAAAGTACTTCACCTCCTACACTGTATTGCTCCCTTGGATTGCTGCAGCCCAAATGCATGACCTTAAATTTTTTAACATTAAATCCCAGCTGCCAAATTCTAGACCATTCTTCAAGCTTAGCTAGATCCCTCCTCATGTTATTTACACCTTCCTGGGTGTCTACTCTATTGCAGATTTTGGTATCATCTGCAAAGAGGCAAACCTTACCCGACAGCCCTTCCGCTATATCACTAACAAAGATGTTAAAAAGAATTGGACCCTGGGGCACACCACTGGTAACATCCTTCTCCTCAGAGTGAGCTCCATTTACTTGTACTCTTTGTCGCCTCCAACCCAACCAATTTCTAACCCAAGCAGTAACTTTAGGGTCCATCCCTAGGGTGCTCAGTTTGTTTATAAGTCGTCTGTGAGGAACAGTGTCAAAGGCTTTACTGAAATCTAAATACACCACATCTAGAGCTCTCCCTCGGTCCAACTCCCTGGTCACCCAGTCAAAGACATCAATCAGATTTCTCTGACAAGACCTGCCTCTGGTGAATCCATGCTGCCTCGGATCCTGTAATCCGCTGGACTCCAGAAACCTCACTATTTTCTCTTTCAGCAGCGTTTCCAATAATTTACTCACCACTGAAGTTAAACTAACCGGCCTGTAGTTTTCAACCACATCCTTACTTCCGCTTTTGTGTAAAGGCAAAACATGAGCCTCTCTCCAGTCCTTTGGCACCACTCCCGACTCCAAAGAGGCATTGAAAAGGTCAGTCAGTGGAGTTGCTAGAACGTCCCCATGTTCCCTCAGTATTCTAGGTTGTATCCCATCCGGTCCCATCGCTTTGTCTACTTTAAGTTGAGCTAGTTTCTCACGAACACAGTCTTCTGAAAATTGTTCAAGATGTCCCTCGCTTCTGTTCTTATTTGTGGGTGTTTTCTGAGGTCCTGCTCCTGGTTCTTCATCTGTGAACACAGAACAAAAATATTTGTTAAGCAATTCTGCTTTATCCTTATCAGCTTCTACATATTCCCCCCCTGCACCCTTGAGTCTGACAATACCACTTTTGCCCTTCCTCTTCTCACTAATATATCTGAAAAATGTCTTATCCCCCCATTTTATTGCATTGGCTATTTACTTCTCCTTTTGAATCTTTGCCTTCTTGACTACTTTGCTAGCTTCTCTAAGTTTTTCCAAATACAGATGCCTGTCTTCCTCTCTCTGTGATCTCTTGTATTTCATGAAGGCCTCCCTCTTTTTTTCACTTTTTCAGCTACTTCCTTCGAAAACCATAGTGGTCTCCTGTTCCTTTTGCCTTTATTTACCATTTTAACAAAAAGGTTGGTTGCCCTTAAAATACCCCCTTTCAGTTTTACCCACTGTTTTTCTACATCCCCCAGCTGTTCCCATCCCACTAACGACTCCCTGAGGTATTGGCCCATCTTCGCAAAGTTAGTCTTCCTAAAGTCTAAGATCCTCACCTTGGAATGGATTCTAACAGCCCTAGTCCTAATACTGAACCACACCATCTGGTGATCACTGGATGCAAAATGATCTCCCACTACAACATCAGAAACACTTTCACCATTGGTAAGCACCAAGTCCAGTATGGCCCCTTCACGTGTGGGGTCTGTTACCAATTGCCTGAATAGTTCTCCCTGTAGAGAATCCAGGATCTCCTTACTTCTAGATGATGCTGCAGCAGGAATGTGCCAATCCACATCTGGCATATTGAAATCTCCTATCAGTAGCACTTCCCCTTTCCTAGCAATGCTGCGTATGTCTTCAATTTACTTTCTGTCCACCTCTTCCTCTTGTGAGGGAGGTCTGTATATCTCACCAATGCAAATAGATTTATCTTTCCCTCTTTCTAGTTTAACCCACAATGCCTCCTCTCTCCCTTTTAAGCTCTGTAATTCCAAAGCTTTAATAGTTGTTTTTACATATAGTGCCACTCCTCCTCCCCTTCTTCCTACCCTGTCCTTTCTGAATAAAGTATAGCCAGGTATGGTTACATCCCAGTCATGGTTTTCTGTGAACCATGTTTCTGTAACTGCCATTAAATCCAAGTCAGCCACTCCCACCAAAGCTTCAACTTCAGGGATCTTATTTCCCATGCTACGGGCATTAATACACACTGCTTTCCATATGTTACCCCTGTTACCCATTTCCATAAAGGTATTTAATGTATCACCAACCTGGGGGTTTTCACTTACCTGGGGGCTTTCTTCACCCATCCCCAACGAATCTAGTTTAAAGCCCTCTTCAGTAGATTTGCCAGTCTACTACCGAATATGCGTTGACCTTTCTTGGACAGATGGATGCCATCTCGGCTCTGCAACCCTTGGAATAGCATCCCATGGTCTAGGAAACCAAAACGCTCTCAATGACACCATCCACGCAGCCATGCATTCATCTCCAGGATGCGAGCCTCTCTGCCTTGGCCTTTACCCTCAACAGGGAGGATTGAAGAGAACACCACCTGTGCACCTAACTGCTTCATCCTCTGTCCCAGAGCCATGAAGTCACTTTTGATATGTTCCGAGGTATACCTGGCAGTATCATTTGTTCCAACATGGATTAGCAACATTGGGTAATAGTCAGTGGGCTTGATGAGTCTCGGCAAACTCTCCGTAACATCTTAGATTTTGGCACCAAGCAGACAGCATACCTCTCTGGACATCAAGTCTGGTCGGCAGATGGATGCCTCAGTACCCCTCAGAAGAGAGTCTCCAACCACCACTACCCTTCGTTTCCTTCTGGTCACTGATTCTGCAACTTTGGGGTTCTTGAACTCTGGTTCTTCCCTTTCCAGGGATGCTTTCACCTCCACCACTTCCAGGGCTGCATAATGGTTCTTCAATTCAAGGGCTGGAGAAGTTGAATTGGTGATTTTGCAGGCCCTGGTGACTTGTGTCCAACCATCGACATTCTGTTGGCAGCCATCTTCTCCTGTGATGGAGAGCTTGGTTGCTGCAAGAAGCATCTCATCAATGTACTTCTCACTGTCTTGAATGCTCCTGAACCTCGCCACCTCCTCTCTGAGTTCCTCCACTTGTTTCCTCAGAGCTTCAGCATGCAGGCACCCTGCACATGGAACCGGTCCTTCAACTGGCATTAGGACCTCTGTCTGGACCAAGGCAGAAGCTGCAACGGGGGCAACAGCTTTAGCAATACGATTTTTCCCAGCCATTGTTCTGTTCATGGAGCTTAGGTATCTGTTAAAGCAAAAGAGAGAGATCTACCAAGTACCAGCCGGTTTCGCAGCTGTCCTTTCAGAGAAAAAGCAGTTAAATCTCTTTAATTATATTCAAAATGTGCTGGTCCAATTCTCTGTGATTTGTTAAAGGGGGAGGTGCCCTATAAAGCAAGACTGCTCACTAGGAGTGGGTGGGAGTTGGGGTGGGTAGGGAGGCAACTAACACCTGAGTAGGTGTTTGCAGTGTCTAAACCTGAGGAGGTTACTGGAGTTCAGCAACCTACTGTGCTCAAGGGAAGTTCCCCTAAAGCAACAAAAAGAAAGTAACCTTGCTTTAAAAAATATACAAAAAACCCTTTTAAGAGCTCCCAGTCAGAGAGCTAGCAATGTAATATAATAAAACAAGCAAACAAACCCTCAAATCCTTACTGTTTGTTTGATCTGTGGAGCCCTGGTTAGGAAAGCCTCAACAGGGCAGGGCACTGGATGTGGTGGGGGCAAATACAGTGACAGAATTCAAAATGGAATGGGACAGACACAGAACTCTTTATAGCAACGGGATAAAATCAAAATAAACTGTGGCAAAGTCAACCATTTTGAGCATGGGGGAGGTGAACAGCACAAGGAATTCACCTTAATCAAGGGGTCTCTGTTAGGTGTGCAGGGTCAGAAGGCCAGAGCCACAGTTCAAAGGAAGGAAAAACCCAGCTGGAACAAGTTCCAGGAAATGCTTGACAGTGTAAGAGGGATAGATTGCAAGCACGAGGACAAAACCCCTCACTCTAGCAACTGCACTGATTATTCTGATGTCAGAAGGCAGGGGGATTACAAACACCTGGGACAGAAAGAGGTGGGTTGGATCCCAGTGAGTATAAACCTTGGTTAAATTATGGAGAGAGTAGCTGGAGCAGCAGCAGGAGTAGGAGTGGAAGGAGGAGTGAATGGAGAAGGAGCAGAGGAAGCAGCAGAGGACAGACTTCAGAGCAGCAAGGACGATGGAATGCTGGAGAAGCCAGAGCAGGTGCTAATTTCTGGAGACAGGCTGAGTTACCCATTGCTGAGAAAGGTGATTTCCCTGAATCACTTTTGCAACAAAGGTGGGAGCCAGGAAAGAGAGAAGCTTTCAGACCACCAGAGAGGTTGTCAGCAGGGCACTCTGATCAACTGGGTGAGTCAGAACCTATGCAATTGGGAGAAGCAATGTCAGAGCTAGGGGCAGAAGAAGATATGTTGATGGATTGTTCTTTATGCCAAGCTCTAGACTTGAAGGGTTGAAAAGAGCCAGCCTTGAAAGAACTGTTCCTCTTGCTGAAGTAACCTCAGAGCTAAGCAGTGAGAAAGTCAATTCCTGTGTGTGTTTTGAAAGGAGGAATTTACTGCAGCATAAGCTAGTGAAGTAAGGCTGTGATTCATGCTTCTGTGTCAGCTGTGTTGAAACTCTACAACGGAGAGAAAGTTAATTGGCTGCTAGAAGTGTTTGTGCTTTGCTCCTGTCTCATATGAGAAAGCCTCCTATAAGAGTTTGTGCTTTGCTCCTGTTTATAAGAAAAGCCTTCTATAAGAGTCTTGAGGACACTGGGAATGCTTATTTCATAACCTAAGTTTGGTTCTTCACCTGGAAGTGCAGCCTAGAGAAAATTATGGCTGAGTGAAGATAAATTTGCCATAGAAGAAGTAAAGTTTGTTTTTCTATTGCTCTGATTGACAAAGGACAGAAAAATAGCATCATATTATATGTGAAAAGGCTAAGCTTCTGCAGTGAAGAGGACTTTAAAAGCCAGTGTTGAGTTCTATTTGTTTTGCCACCAACTTGTTGAACCTTAAGCAAAAATCCTATAATTTCAAAATTCTGTAAATGGTACCAGGAACCTGATCTGTTCTATTGTGTTCAAAATAAATTATTTTTCTGTCATTAGCCTTACCCTTGGTTTAACACGACTACAATCCTTATACTTAAAGCATAAATATAACAGCTGATAGAAGAAGGTTCTCAACCACCATACCCTCAACAACTAGAAGACTAGTGGTTTTGGCATTGTGCTTGTGACAAAACATAACTATCTCTTATATCTTAACAGATAGGGGTGACCTACACGGATCAGTAGGTATACCCCTAAACAAAGGCATGGGGAGGGGTGACCTGCATGAAGCAGCAGGTGCACCTACTCTTGACGCCTTGCTGGGCAGACTAGATGAACCATACTGGCCTTTACCAGCTGTCAACTATAATATGTTGCTATGTATTTTACTATGTAGAAATCAATTTGCTTTGGCATGATGTACAGACCTCCATCGCAGGGAGAAGACATAGACAAAGATATAATAAAAGACATTCACAGCATTGGCATGAAAAGAGAAGTACTACTGATAGGGGATTTCAATAAGCCAGATATTGATTGGTGCATCCCTGCTATGGTGTCATCTAGAAGCAAGGAGAGCCAAGATTCTTTACAGGAAGAACTATTCTGGCAACTGGTAACAGAACCGACGTGAAGACACCATACTCATACTGACTTGGTTCTTACCAATGGTGAATGTGCTTCTGATGTCATAGTGGGAGATCATCTTGCATCCAGGGATCACCAGATGGTTCAGTATTAGGACTAGGGCTGACAAAATCCATTCAAAAGCAAGGATCTTAGACTCTAGGACAACTAACTTTGCCAAGATGTGCCAATACCTCAAGGAGTAATTAGCAGGATGGGAAAAGCTGGGGGATACAGAAAAACAGTGGGCAAAACTGAAAGGTGATATTTTAAGGGCAACAAACCTTTTTGTTAGAAAGGCAAATAAATATAAAAGGAAAAGGAGGCTGCTATAGTTCTCAAAAGAAATAGCCAAAAAGTTGAAGAAAAAAAGGAAAGCCTTCAAGAAATATAAGAGATCATAGAGAGAGGAAGACAGGCAACTATATTTGGAAAAACTTAGAGAGGTTGGCAAGTAGTCAGGAAAGCAAAGATATAAAAAGAAAAGGAAATAGCCAATGCAATAAAATGGGGGGGATAAGACATTTTTTAGATATGTTAGTGAGAGGAGGAAGGGCAAAAGTGGTATTGTCTAACTAAAGGGTGAAGGGAAGGATTATGTAAAAGCTGATGAGGATAAAGCAGAATTGCTTAACAAATATTTCTGTTCTGTGTTCACAGATGAAGGGCCGGGAGCAGGACCTCAGACAACACCCACAAATAGGAACAAAAGTGAGGGACATCTCAAATGATTTTCAGAAGACTGTGTTCGTGAGGAACTAGCTAAACTAAATGTAGGCAAAGCAATGGGAGCAGATGGGATGCATCCAAGAATACTGAAGGAACTTAGGGAGTTCTAAAAGCTCCACTGACTGACCTTTTCAATGCCTCGTTGGAGTTGGGAGTGGTGCCAGAGGATTGGAGAGAGGCACAAGTGGTCCCTTTATACAAAAGCATTAGTAAGGATGTGGTTGAAAACTACAGGCTGGTTAATTTAAATTATTGTAAGCGCTGCTGAAAAAGAAAATAGTGAGGCTTCTGGAGTCCAAAAGATTACCAGATCCGAGGCAGCATGGATTCACCAGGGGTCAGGTCTTGTCAGACAAATCTGATTGATTTCTTAGACTGGGTGACCAGAGAGTTGGACTGAGGGAAAGCCCTAGATCTGGTGTATTTAGATTTCAGTAAAGCATTTGACACTGTTCCACACAGGCGACTTATAAACAAACTGAGCACCCTAAGGATGGACACTAAATTTACTGCTGGATTAGAAATTGGTTGAATGGGAGGCGACAAAGAGTACAGGTAAATGGAGTTCACTATGTGGAGAAGGAGGTTACCAGTGGAGTGGCAAAGGGATCTGTCCTTGGTCCAATTTTTTAACATCTTTGTTAGCGATATTGCGGAAGGACAGTTGGGTAAAGTTTGCCTTTTTGCAGATGATACAAAACTCTGCAATAGAGTAGACACCTAGGAAGGTGTAGATAACATGAGGAGGGATCTAGCTAAGCTTGAAGAATGGTCTAGAATTTGGCAGCTGAGACTTAATGCTAAAAAATGTAGGGTCATGCATTTGGGCTACAACAATCCAAGAGAGCAGTACAGTATGCGGGTTTGAGGTACTACTGTCCACAAAAGAAGATCATGTCCTAGATGTGATTGTGTCTGATGATCTTAAAAAGGTAGAAAAGGGGATGGCAAAAGGTAGAAGGATGCTTGGGTGCATAGTGAGAGGAATGGCCAGTAGAAGAAAGGAAGTGATAGTGCCTCTGTATAAGTCTTTGCAGCAACCTCATTTGGAGAATTGTGTGCAATTCCAGAGACTGCACCTTCAAAAGGATATAAACAGGTTGGAATCGGTGCAGAGGATGGCTACTGAAGTGGTTAGTGGTCTTCATTATAAATCATATGAGGACAGACCTAAGGACCTTGATATGTATACTTTAGAGGAAAGGTGGGTCAGAGGTGATTATGATTGAGACATTTAAATATCTCTATGACATAAATGCACAGGAGGACAGTCTCTTTCGTTTGAAAGCAAGCTCTACTGTGATGGGACATAGGATGAGGGTAAAAGAGGATAGATTCAGGAGTAATATGCGGAAATATGTCTTTATGGAAAAAGTGGGAGATGCATGGAATAGTCTCCCACTGGAGGTGATAGAGAGGAGGACAGTATCTAAGTTTAAAAAAAGAAATCATGGCATAAACACAAAGATTCTCTAAAGGATAAAAGTGGACTCTTGTAGTGGTTGATATGGAAGAACCGACTAGATAAGCCACGTGGTCTTTTACTGCTGTCATGTTTCTCTGTTTCTATGTACTGCCCTCCTGTGACTGCTGCCCTGTGCAAGTGCACAACTTGCACAATGGATCACGCCAGCCTTGATGTTTTTATTTTGAGTGGAGGAGTATCCTAATGGTTAGAACTGTGTGCTACAAAACAGGGGAGCCTGGTGTGAATCCCACTGCTGTTCCTTGTGATCTTGAGTAAGTCGCTTTATCCTCCATTGCCTCATGTGCAAACTTATAATGTAAGCCTACTGTTGACAGGAAAATACCTACTAAACCTCAAGATAGCCCATTTTGAATCTGAGAGAGGCATGAGCTAAATGTCCCATGCCTTTCATTTATAAATGTTTTTGTTTCCCCTAGCCCTTCAGCATGAAGCATTCTCGGATATTTTTTCTAATGTCTTTGCTTCTTTCTAATTGAGGCAGGGACTTGCCCGGTTTACATACCAGTATAGTAGATCTATCTTTTAACTAATGGCTAAAATAACAAACACTACTAAAAAATTTTCTAGTTAATATCCCTTTTGCTCCTGTACTTGGAGAAATGTCTCAGGATCAATGAAGTTAAAATTACCACAGTGAAAGGAAAAGATCAAAAGAAATTATTACATTGAACAACTGGAAGATTCAGCAATAAAAGCAATAAACAAAACAGTATTTTATCCCGATATGGCAGATTCAATTAGCATCTCATTAACCATAAGTTAAATTAATAGGCATATTCTGAAAAGAAAAAGAGAAGGAAAGTCAATAAAAGCTGCTTTCTGTTCAGTATCAAGGCAGAAAATGTCCAACGTAAACAGGAGCTTTAATTAGAAACTCGTCTAGGCTCCTACATTTATCATTAACGGTTTCTTTACCAAAAAAGAACTAACGACTTGGGCCCACTTATTTGACATTAATAAATTGCAGCCATTTTGGGAGGTATTCCAATAAAAAATGATGATGTTCATTATCAAAGTTATAATTAATGCTGGGGTTCTGATGGTTCCTTTAGACAGCAATTTCCAGTGTTTATCTTCAACCTTAGCTCATCAAGATCCCATCTACAACACACAAAAGGACTCTGCTGGCATAACAGCAAACATACACTACTTCCCACAATAAAATACCTTGTATATATAAAAAATAAGTAAAAAATGAAAAGTTGTGAGTGCATATTTATTCATCCCTTTTGCTATGAAACTGCTAAATAAGATCTAGTCCAACCAATTAATCTCAGATATCACATACTTAACTGATTAGGGTCCACCTGTGTGTAATCAGAGTCACATGATCTGTCACATGATACCTGTATAAATATACCTGTTCTGGAAGGTCCCTGACTCTGAAAAACCACTAAGCAAGCGACATGAAGACCAAGGAGCACTGCAAACAGGTCAGAGACAAAGCTGTGACGAAGTATAGATCAGGATTGGGTTATAAAAAAATATCCCAAATTCTGAATATCCCACGGTGACCATTAAATCCATTATAACAAAATAGAAAGAATATTTCATCACTACAAACCTGACAAGAGAAGGCCACCTACCAAAACTCACAGACCGGGCAAGGAGGTCATTAATCAGAGATGCTACAAAGACACCAAGAATAACACTGAAGGAGCTGCAAAGATCCACAGTGGAGATGGAAATATCTGTCCATAGGATGACTTTAAGCCATACACTCCACAGAGTGGGGCTTTATGGAAGAGTGACCAGAAAAAAAGCCATTGCTTAAAAAAAGAAAGAAGAAAACTTGTTTGGAGTTTGCACAACAGCATGTGGCAGACCCCCCCAAACACATGGAAGAAGGTTCTCTGGTCAGATGAGAAGAAAATTGAACTTTTTGGCCATCATGGGAAACACCATGTGTGGTGCAAACCCAATACTTCCCATTACCCTGAGATCACCATTCCCACAGTATCATGCTGTGGGGATGTTTTTCATTAGCAGGACAGGAAAACTGGTCAGGATTGAAGGAACAATGGATGGCACTAAATACAGGGCAATTCTTGAGGAAAACCTGTTTCAGTCTGCCAGAGATTTGAGACTGGAACGAAGGTTCACCTTGCAGCAGGGCAATGACCCTAAACATACTGCTAAAGGGAAACATTTAAATGTCTTGGAATGGCCTAGTCAAAGCCCAGACTTCAATCCAATTGAGAATCTGTGGCATGACTTGAAGATTGCTGTACAACAATGCAACCCATCTAACTTGAAGGAGTTGGAGAAGTTTTGCCTTGAGGAATGGGTGAAAATCCCAGTGGCTAGATGTGCTAAGCAAATAGAAACATACCCCAAGAGGGTTGCGGCTGTATTTGCAGCAAAAGGTGTCTCTACAACGTATTGACATTTGGGGGCGAATACATATGCACACTCATGCTTTCAGGGGTTTTTTTGTCTTAATTATTGTTTGTGTCACAATAAAGGATATTTTGCACCTTCAAAATCATAGGCATGTTGTATATCACAAGGTGCTAACTGCCAAAACACCACTTTAATTCCAGGTTGTAATGTGACAAAACAGGACAAACACAGAGGGGATGAATACGTTTGCAATGCACTGTAAAAAGATTTGAAATGGTTCATAGGAAGCTGATGAAAATAATTTGGATCTGTACCAGACGACATATAAGTAGAAACCTGAAATATGTATACTCTAGGGGAGAGAAATGCTGCTTATTTATTTATTTATTTAAAAGGTTTTGTATACCGCCTTCTCCTTCAATCAAAGCGTTAGAAAAGATAATACAGTTTCTGGAATCTAATGGATTGCAGGATCCAAGTCAGCATGGTTTTATTAGAGGTAGGTCTTGTTAAACAAACCTAATTGATTTTCACTTGGTGACCAGAGAAGTGGATCGAAGGAGAGCATTAGATGGGTTATTAATATTTAGAGAAACAGAGAAACATGACAGCAGAAAAAGACCACATGGCCTATCTAGTCTGTCCTTCCATATCAACTACTATAGTCCCTCTTTTCCTTTAGAGATTTTCAGTGTTTGTCCCATGCTTTTTTGAATTTAGATACTGGCCTCTTCTCTACCACCTTTACTTGGAGATTATTCCATGCATCTGCTACTTTTCCATAAAGAAATATTTCTGCATATTACTCCTGAGTCTATCCTCTTTCACCCTCATCCTTGTACCCTCATAGCAGAGCTTGCTTTCAATCAAAAGAGGCTCTCCTCTGCAAAGCCTTTGACACAGGTGACTTATAAATAAACTGAGTGCCCTTGGGATAAGATCTAACTCAGTTTCAGACTGAGAACTGGTTGAGTGGGAGGTGACAAAGAATAGTGATAAATGGAGTTAATCTAAGAATGTGGGCATTACCAGTGGTGTGCTGCAAGGATCTGGTTCTTTTTTAACATTTTTGTAAATGATACAACAGGGCTGTCAGATGAGGTTGGACTCTTTGTGGATAAAACTGAAATCTGCAATAGGGTAGATGCTCTGAAAGGTATAAGGAAAATGAGGACAGATCCAGCAAAGACTGAAGATTTGTCTCAAATTTGGCAGCAAAGATTTAATGTTAAAAATGCAGGATCAGGATTCAAAAAAATTGTCAGCAGGGGAAACCCAAACTACAGCATTTGCAGTGCTCTGGACTATTTTTCTTTACCTGCTTTTACTTTGCCGATACTGGGAGGAGGAGCTATGGGGCACACCCACCTGGAAGTGACATCACAAGAGGCTGCATGGGACCTCTGAAAAACAGCATTGCTGTGTCACTTTTTGGAACTGGAGAGGTTTGTAAGCAAGGGAAAACTAAATCCTAGCATTTACAATTCTCTGGACTATTTTCCTTTACCTGATTTAGCTTTGCCAATACCGGGAGGAGGTTGCTGTGAGTCCTGCCCATCAGAGAGTGACATCACCGGAGGCTACATGGGACCTCTGAAAAACAGAGTTGCTGTATCATGGTTGCAAGTACACTACCAAAGGGCCACCAGACCAAAGGGCCATGCCTCTTTGGTGCCACTTTGGGGCCATTTTGTATCTCTGACCCCAAGTGAGTATTAAGAAGAATGCCCAAAGGTTGGAAGAAGAAGACTAAAGGTAAAAATACTGTTTGGATGCCTGCTTCAGTTGTTACAGGTTCAATGGACAGACACATGAAAAGAGCCGTGTCTGAAGCTGGGTCCACTGGTCTAGAATTAGTGAATCCGTCTATCTTTTCTCCATTATGAGCTTCTTTGAGACCTATTGAACAAACTCTATGATCCTGGCCAGAGGATAGGCAGTCCTTAGATATTGGGGATGGTACCTCCTCCCTGATACTTTCTGAGGAGGGGGGAGAACTCCTATATTAGAGCCTACATAGGGGGTTCATGCTTTTCTTCTTTGCCAACTGTGATTGCTATAATAGAGGAAGCCACTCTTTCTGAGTTACCAACTGTAACTCATGCTGATATTACCTTGATGGATATATGGAAAGTTGTTTCCCAGATGGTGGCTAAATTGCAGGAACAGGACAATAGGCTTCATGTTTTGGAGCAGAAGATTGGGAAATCTGATTCTTAACTGGAAGCGCGTCAAGCTGCAAGTGTTTCTATAATTAAGGATAGTTTACTGTATATGTGCATGAGTCTTTGGAGAATACTTTGAGGAGAAAGCATCTGAGGTTTATACATTTTCTAAGGACTCATCTTTTGTCTCCTAGGATCTTTCATAAGAAAGTTTTCTTTAGATGCTGAGATGACAAGACTTCAACTTTCATACTCTGGACACATCACACAAAGAGAGAGATTATTAGAGAAAGACATCGTGCTTGACAAGGTAGAAGGTCAGTGCAAAAGAGGAAGGCCAGCAATGAGATGGATCGATACAATAACAGCAGCTATGGATGCCACTCTATCAACAGTGAGCCACCTGAATGAAGACCAAACACAGTTTAGGACAACTATCCAGAGGGTCACCATGAGTCAACACCGACTCAACAGCATGTTACAACAATAGCAACAACAACAATATGGACAACAACAACAATATGGACACTATATTGATATCAAATCTTTTTTATTTGCCATCTCGTTCTGTGCCAAAACTGTGCTAAAGGGAGTAATTTATCAGGTTCCTTAGAGTTAACTACATTTTTTCAAGATTCTCAGGATATTATCCCCTCCAGGGACACACTGGTAATGACATTACAGTCTGAAATGGATACATCTTTGATTCTCAAGACTTACTTGCATTTTTTCTGGGTAAAAAGTGTCAGTTTTCCCTGATGTTGCTAGAACAATGCAGATGTGTCAATGAAGGTTTTTTTTCAATTGAAGCCTCTTGCGTTGGCAATAGGTGCAACTTTTTTTTCTTTGTTTTCCATGTAAATGCTTGCTCTCATATCGGAGCTCTAACTATGACTACAACTGGAGAGCTTTTGCTAGGTAAAACTTGATTTGCTTTGTGTTGAGCTGTCATCTCTTTATTATGGGAATTGAGTTAATGATTTTTTTTTAAATTTGGTTTATGAGCTTCGCTGTTTGGATATTGCAAACTTGTTTTCTCATGCTGAGTAGTCAACTGCATTCCATAACGAGGGCTAAGATTTGATTTATTATTTATATGGGGCTTGATATATATTCCAAGGCATTTACATGGTTTAGCTTCAGGGCATGTTGGAGGCATTATGGGATGGAACAGAGGCAAAGCCAATCGCAAATCAGTCAGCAGAAATATTGAGCCACTGCCTGGTTTGTGATCTGCGGTGAAAGCCAGGGGCAGGAAACCTTGGCCTAACGTTTACTGTGTATCGCTAATCAGGCAGCGGCTCAATATCGTCACTGCCCAGTTAGTGATTGGGCTCTGCGGCAACCCCGGATATTCAGTGACGGGGCTGGATATGACCCCAAAATTGAATGTCTGGGTTTAATGTTCAACACTGATGGCTAGCTGCTGTAATCGCGCTAGCCGCCTGCACTGAATATCGGGCCTATGATTTATTGTATGTTTATAAAATGTATATATCATTTTCTTTATTGTATTGTCAATGGTGCTAAAAAGTATGCAGGATCATGTATTTAGACTGAAAAAACCCAAGGGAGTGGTATGGTGTAGAGGGTGAAATTCTTCTATGCATGAAAGAAGAGCGGGGCTTGGGGCTGATTGTATCTAATCATCTTAAGGTGGCCAAACAGGTAGAAAAGGCAATGGCAAAGGCTAGAAGGATGCTTGGTTTTATGGGGAAAAGAATAACTAGCAGAAAAAAGGAAATGATACTGCCTCTGAATAAGTCTCTTGTGAGACCTTATTAGGAGTACTGTGTGCTCTTGTGAGACCTTATTAGGAGTACTGTGTGCTATTCTGGAGACCACACCTTCAAAAGAATATAGACAGGCTAGAATCAGTGAAGAGGGTGTCTATTAAAATGGCCCTTCAACTTTATCATACAGATTATGGGGAAAGACTTAAAGATCTCAATATGTATACTTTGGAAGAACTAAAAGAGAGGGAAAATATGATAAAGACCATGGTATAATGCACAGGAAGCAGGCCTCTTTCAATTAAAAAAAAGCTCTAGAATGAGGGGGCATAGGATACAAGTGAAAAGGGTTAGACTCAGGAGTAATCTAGAGCATTATTTCTGTATTGAAAGGGTGGTAGATGCTTGGAATAGCCTCCCAATGGAGGTGGTGGAGACCAGGACTGCATCTGAATTTAAGAAAGCATGGGACAAGCATAGAGGATCTCAAAGGGAAAGGAAGTTATTGTAGAGATTAATTGGCAGGTGCATGCCAAAGATTTCAGATTTATTTTTGTTTATCGAAACATACCCATTTGGATAGTTTTGGGAACTGAACTATATATGTATTCATCCTATTCATCCCAATAAAGTACATAAGAACATAAGAACTGCCATACTGGGTCAAACCAAGGTCCATCAAGCCCAGTAACCCTTTTCCAAAAGTGGCCAAACAAGGCCAAAAGTACCTGGCAGGTTCTTAAAAAGGTACATAGATGCCACAATGCTTATACTGGGGTAAGCAGAGGACTTCCCAGATGCTCTTTAATAACGATTTATGGACTTTTCTTCCAGGGATTTGTCCAAACCTTTTTTAAACACAGCTACACTAACAGCTTTTACTACATTTATTTATTTGAACATTTTTATATACCGCCCCTTCCAGAGATCAGGAGCGGTTTGCAGATAACAAAACGATAATAATAATGAATTATTATTATTATTTACACTGAACAGTTTAATACAGTGAACATTTTGAACAATTCTCTCAAAACTCTTCAATAAAACAGTATTTTATAATTACTAACAGTAAACTATTTGCAGAAGTAGATGATTCAGTATGTAAAAAGACAGAGGTATGTTTACTAAACCGTCTTAACGTCGCAGCCACATTATTATCGTGCGATAAATGACATTATCGTGCAATAACGTTACATTATTGCGTGAAAACGTTACATTATCGCGCGATAACGTGGCTGTGGCGTTAAGGCACCCTAACGCAGTGAAATCTGGCTCTGAAGGGTGGAGTAAGGCTTCCCAGAGGGCGGAGAGAAGGGGTCAATGGGCAGAGAGTGGGAGAGGAGAGGCTCCAGGCACACTAACACTGTGAAATCTGGGTCTGAACACTAACGCCAGTGATACCCTCATGTTAAGGCACATTTGCAGGAAAGAGAAACAATTTCAGTCAGCAATGTACAGCAAAGCCAGGGAAACCCAAAAAAGTGATAGTAGTGATACATGTGCATGGAACAAAAAGGCAAATAAACATAGAAAATGACCTGAACCACATTTAAAATCCCAATAACCAAGCTGGCCAATAGTGATATTAATGAGAAACATAAAGAAACACTACCGAGAAAGCATAAAAAAGAAGATATCATGTTTGGAAGGGTCTATGCTCTGTCCCCCTGCAAGGTGAATGATCCCACATTGGAATAGCAGTGATCAGGGCTTTCCCTTTATATTGGGCAGGCTTGTTTTGGCGTATACATGTGCCACAACAACAGGGTGGGCATGTAGGAAAGGGCAACTGTACAGAAGCTGGAAATGGGATACAGAGGGCTGCAGGCAGCACATGCTGTGGTGCAGCTGGGGCACAGTGCGGACTAGGCAGATGCCTAGGTGGCACATAGGAATGATGAAACTGTAGAGCAGCCAGACAGCAACTGATGAGGGTCCAACATGGGCACGAGTGTGTTTCTCACAGTGTCACAGGGGATAGTACCCAGCAGGTACCCCCAAGGGCACAGAACATTGGCAGGCGGTGTGTTGGGGGGGGGGGGAAGCGCGCATGTCCATGTAGGCACCCCAACCCGAGAACTCACACCATAGGCAGATGCCTACCGGCATACTGGATGGCCTGGGACTGCGCACAACCAGCACCACTGGCATAATGGCATGGCAGCATGGTGGCGGAGGGGTGCTGGTGGCGGAGGGGGCAGTGGCATCTTCCCACAGCAGACCATGGCCTAGCCCTGTTTAGGTGGGTGCCATGCACTGCAACAGACAGGGTCTGTCTGATGAACAGTCATGGTATCCCCAGGGAATGAACTGTCCCTGTGGCAACAGTGTGGTGCAGTACACACAGCCAGTGTGTTCAAGAGCAGAAAATCATAAGTTCAAGTCCCAGCTGTGGCCAACCCAGTCCCCATATTTTACCCAGTACTAAACCATGGTAAAAAAGACAGAAACTTTATTGCAGATAACATAAACATGGAAGCCAAGGACCACGGCCAAACACAGTAGAGGTGTCTGGCCTCTGGCCGAAACTTTTGAGTTGGGTCGTTAATAAAGTCTTTTAAACACCTCTACTGTGTTTGGCAGTGGTCCTTGGCTTCTGCTTTGATGTACTGTGTTTCCTGCAGAAGACCCTCTTCTCTTACCGGTTGATAACATACCCTACAGAGCACAGACACCATAAACATGTACAATACCTAGAGCAGAGTTAACCAACTGCAGTCCTGGAGGGCCAAACGCCATTCAGGTTTCATGCTGTCTCTAATAAATATGCCTGTGCTGTATTTGTATGCGCCGCCCCCATGGTATGCAAATGTATCTCATGCATATTCATTAGTGACAGCATGACAACCCAAACAGTGTTTGGCCCACCAGGACCGGAATTGGGAACCTCTGCCCTAGAGCAGTGGCCAACAGGGGCATAAACACCCGCACCCACAGGCTCCACTATCCAAAGCCTCATGGAGAGTCAGGCTGTTGGGCCCTGCGTGCATCTGCATCTCCCAATACTAGCACTTGCATATCTTAGCAATACCACCCTAAACCTGAGAATACGTTACACATATATCAAAAGGTTGCTATGATTAATGGCAGATAGCAATTCCTAAGTTAAGCACAATTTGCTGATAGAGCTGCATCATAGCAACCTTTCTGATATTTGTGGAGTGTGTTTCAGTTTTGGTTTCTGACAGTGTTTACCACCCAGGGGAGTGACCCCAACAGTATTGCGTACCATAGCCATGCCTGCACTGTGCCCAGGACTGGTGCGGTGGCCAGGGCTGCCAAAAGCCTCTATATTTGCACAATGCTGGCATAGGTGTGGGAGTGTGTGTCTGTCTATCCAGTGTGTTGTGGCTGCCTACACCTTACTCAGCCCACACTGCCTGCACTGTTTCCAGTGTTAGCCTGCCAATGTGCATAATGAGGAGCAAGGTACTGTGGGTATAGCCCGGACAGGGTGGCCTGAGCAGGATGCATCTGAACAGGGCATAGGGCAATGGCTGGGACATTGTAGTGCCCGGGCACCACCTGCACGGACAGGGTGGCCACAGCATGTCCTGCTGGGAGGTCACTCTCACCCTGACTGAGCAGTGACCACGGCATGGCTAGGTTCCCCCATAGTGTTTTATAGTATTTTTCTCAAGTGATATTTGTGGGTTCTCTATTCTGGGGCCCAATCACTGATTTATCTGCTTGGTGTGTGTGCTCACATCCCAGTTTTGTGTGCATGCATCTCCTTCAGGAACATGCACTATAGATTAGCTAGCAAACTGTCTGCAGTTAGTATGTGTATGGCTGGAACACCTTGCAGGGTGCAGAGGCTGGAGACTGTCTACTGCCACCATTGCAGGGATGTAGAATGGTTATGTGTTGGTGGGAGATCCTGTTCCCCCACCCTGAGCCCCAGAGGGTGGGTTGGGTGGTGCTGCATAATCTGCCTATGGGTCCACGCACCCCCCCCCTTTACTTAAATCATGTGACCATGGCACCCACACAAGGTATGCACTATTCTGGGTGCATCATAGTCCACAAGGGCTAGACATGACTGGGAAATACAGAAGGACATAGGTGTATCCTAGGTGCATTTGCAAGGACTACCTATCACACACCGGCACTGATGGGGACTTGCAGCATAACCTATCTCAGCCAAGTCAGGTGCTGTGGACCTGGTGCTGAGCGCCCCACCTCACCCTCAGGGTGAGCACAGGACCCACACAATGTCACGGTCTGTAGCAACTCTGTGCCAGTAACACACACGGTCAGTTCCCCCTAACAGGCCGAGGTGCTGTGGGGGTGCTTATCCTATCTTGCAATCAGCTGTAGACTGCTGATCTGCATGTGCAGTGCATCATGGGTATGGGTGGGTTAACCCTATCCTGGTAATCACAGCAGTTTGTGTGGTGACCTGCAGTCCGTCTGTAGCCAGCCAGAGGTTTTTTGGTAGCTATAGAGATGTAACCCACTGGTTACTTCACTGACTGTGGAGGGAGAGGTCATGGGTTTGATCCCACAGTGGTGTTATTTGATAGGGCTGTCTGAGGCATTTCCTTTTTTAATTTAAATTAGTGCTGCCAGCAAACACATCCTCACAGTGCTGTAACCTTAAGGTGCCTCATAAGGTGCCCTGTAAAGCACCCTATAAGGTGCCCTATAAGGCGCCTTATAGGGAGCATTATAAGGTGCCTTGGCAGACAATGCACTTTATAATGTGCCCTCTGGAGTGCCTTATATGGCGCCTTATGTGGCACCTTAGGTTACGGCATTGTGAGGGTATGTTTGCTGGCAGCACTAATTTAAATTAGGCACCTTATAATATTCCCTATAGGGCGCCTTATAAGGTGCCTTATAGGGTGCTTTATAGAGCACTTTATAGGGCGCCTTATGAGGCACCTTATGAGGCACCTTATAGGGTGCTTTATAGAGCGCTTTATAGGGCGCCTTATGAGGCACTGTGAGGGTATTTTTGCTGGCAGCACTAATTTAAATTAAAAAAAGGAAATGCCTTGGACAGCCCAATCAAATAATCCCACTGTGGAATCCAACCCATGACTTCTGGCTCCACAGGCAGTAAAGTAACCAGTGGGCTATAGCTACTAACAAACCCCTGGCTGGCTACAGAAGGACTGCAGGTCACCACACAACCTTCTTCTTGCCGATCTCCCTCAGTGTCATCATTCTCCTCTTCAATCTATTCAAAACTTTGCTGCATGTTTAATCCTCCATCAACCCTGCTACTCTCATATTACCCCTCTTCTGAAGTCACTTCACTGACTCCCTTTCTGCTTCCGTATAAACGTCTTATTTTAACCTACAAATGTAGTCTTTCGTCTACCCCCACCTCTCTTATCTCTTCTCTCCTTACACCCCCCTCATGAACTTTGTTCCTCCTCTGTTCTCCTTCTCTCTTTACCCTTTTCCTCCTCTGCTAATTTCAGACTTTACTTATTTCACCTTGCTGCTCCTTATGCCTAGAACAAACTTCCTTTACCCTTGCGTTGAGCCTCTTCTCTCTCCATATTCAAATCTATGCTAAAGTCGTACCTTTTTGTGGCTGCTTTCAATCCTGATTCCTCCCTTTTCTCTAGCTGTTTCTTGTGCTGTACTGTTTGTCTATTTGCTAGATTGTAAGCTTTTCAAGCAGGGACTGTCTATTTATGTGTTTGTACAGCACTGTGTATACCTAATAGAGCTTTTAAGTGTTAAATAATAATTATGGAAGGATACCCTTATGAGGAGAGGCTTAAAGGGTTAGAGCTCTTCAACTTTTAAAGAGACGGCTGAGGGGAGATATAATAGAGGTCTATAATGTAGGGAGTGGAATGAGTAGACATTGATGAGCTGCTTACTCCTTCAAAAAGTAAAAAGATTAGGGGACATGCATTGAAACTACAATACAGCCTTTTTAGGACTAATAAGAGAAAATATTTTTTCATTCAATGAGTAATCAAACTCTGGTATTTGTTACCGGAGGATGTAGTAAAAGCTGATAGTGTACAAGTAGCTGGGTTTAAAAGAGGTTTGGACAAGTTCTGGGAGGAAAGGTCCATAAACCATTATTAAAGAGGACTAGAGAAACCACTACTTACCCCAGGATAAGCTTTGTGGAATCTATGTACCTTTTTTGGGAACCTGGCAGGTACTTGTGATCTGAATTGGCTACTTTTGAAAACCGGATAATGGGCTTGATGGACTTTGGTCTGACCCAGTATGGCATTTCTAATTTTCTAATGCTCTAGTAGCATGAGATACTTGAAACTAGGTCCTACTGAATAACACGGGACTTAGTTACAAGTAACCCATGCTACCCATAAGCACAGCTTAGTGATCATGCCTCTTAGTGTGTGCCAATTCATGCACTAACTGCATATTAATGTTTGGAGTTGGAACTAGGCGGGACATGGGTGGAGAATGGACATGGGCTGCATAGTGATTACGTGCATGGAACTTTGTTGCATGTTAATTGCAATAGTAGCTGATAGCATGGATGCCTTTAACACCTTCTTTATAAGCATGTAGTAACATGTCTGCAGATTTAAAAAATACACCCCCACCTTCTCTGTTCAGCATCCTTACCCCCACCCATAATCAGTCTTCCAACCCCTCGATACCTTCAGTCAGATTTTTAACATCCCTGATAAGCATCCCAACTTACTGCCTACCCCCTAATCCTTCCCCCAGCACTTACCAAAGCAAAGGTGTATATATCACCCACAGTCATGGTAAAGTCCTCAAAATTGATTAATTATTTTTTGTCGGACAATGCTGAAGGAAGACAGTAGTCAGACGATGTCCTTTTATTCTTATAAATTGCATCTAAATCACAAAATCGTCATTTAAAATCACACGTTAATCCATAACTCAACAGATCCCAATTCACTTATCTTGATTCAGTGAAAATCGCATGACGTGCACGTTTCGGGGTACTCCAAGCCTTGTATCAAGTGCTCGACAGGCTTTTCTGTGGCTTGTTCGCTGCTCACAACTGCTACAAAATGCTGCCTACCGAGGCAGTTAATCATATAAAGGACTTACTTTCATATGATTGACTAGCTATTAGCAACTGCCATTCAACTAAGAACCCACCAATGTGCATGGGAATTCTCACAAAATCAGGGAAACCCACCAGTGATTAGTGTCACGTCAGAATAAGCTAGTCCAATCGATCTCCCGATTCATACCCCCCGGATGCACTAATTGTAACAAATTAATTCATCTCTGTTTGCTCCATTGTAACCGAGCCGTGCGATCACCCCCCTCTAGGGTCCTGTGGAATACGATCTATAAAAGTCCAAAACAACTGGTCAAAGGAGTGGTGGTGAGTGATACAATGTTGAACCATAGGTGCTGAAAGCATCTGTTGTCGTAACCTGGAAGCTTGTTCACTCAAACAAACCTTTATGGGGCGCGTTGTACAAACCACATAAAGCATGAGGCAAGTGTACTGTATAATGTAAACTACAAAGGTTGAAGTACACAAAGTCAACCAATGTCGTTGATATGTCCGTCCCATCTTTGGATCATTTCACATAGTGTCAGATAAAGTATTAGCACAATAAACACATTCATTACAAGGAAAATGACCCCAAGAACACAAATCAGTTGTCGTAAACTGGAAGCATGTCCTGCAAAGAGTCCAATACTGAAAGGAAATTATTGTTGAATCTCTTGGTTCACAATTGCTAAATGCCCTCAAAGACATCACTTCCACTGAACCCCAATGGCTCAATCTTTCTGATCATCACACACTAGTGAACAGCAGTACCCAAACCTTTTGTCCTCATTCCCTTTGTGTGCTACTTTACCCTTTTTCCAGTGTCTTGGGGTCTCCATGCTTATGCTAGTGCCTCTTTACCCCTCTCCTGGTACCTTGTGAGCTCTATGCCAAATCTGATGCTACTTTGCCCCTCTCCTTGTGCTTTAGGGTCTCTATGCCAATGCTAGTTACTTTTTTCTATTCTCTAGTGCCTTGGGAATCCTCCTGTTGATGTTCATGCTACTTAACCCCTTTCTTATTGCCTTGGTATCTCAATGCCAATACTGGTGCCTCTTTATTCCTCTCCCAATATGTTTGTTATCTTCATGCCAATTTAGAAATATAGAAATATGACGACAGAAAAAGACCACATTGCCTATCTAGTCTGTCCTTCCATATCAACCACTACAACAGTCCCCTTTTTTCCTTTAGAGATCCTCTGTGTTTGTCCCATGCTTCTTTGAATTCAGATACTATTTGATGCTATTGTTTTCCAGAAGCTATATTTGGCCAATAGTAGCTCTTTTGCGATAATATTACAATACAGATGAACTTTTAGGCTATATTCCATTAATTTTTTTATGTGATCTTTCTGGCAATGTGAATTAGGCCCTTTCCATCAAAATTTCCAGGAGGATACTCCTATACTCTTTTATATGTCTGCCAAAATGCCTCATTTTTCCACACATCAATGACCCTGATCTGATCCTCTTGGTGGATCGCCCACTGCCCGCCCACTCTTTGCTCCCAGCTGCCTCTTCCCTGTCCTCGACTAACTTCCCCACACAACCGTAGGGGAGGTTAGTCGGGGGCCTGCAGCCATCACCAGTAGTGGGGATGGATGTCCTGTTGGGATGTCCATCCCCGTTATTCGTGGTTCAGAATGACCCCCTATATTATTATTATAAAATTAATCAAATAAGTTAATTTAAAAAGTAATTTTTATGGCAACCTTTAGGTAGATTATTTCATTTATCTGTTGGCCAGTGTGTGGTTTGCAATACAGGTTGCCCAATCCTCACCAAAGCATATGCTCACAGTGAAAGTATGCGCTAACGGGTTGACACACACACTTACAAAATTGTGACCATCTGATGTACACACTTTAATTCCCATATAAGTGCATAAATCACTCAAATACCATGATTTACATGTATAGATGATGCTTAACTTTACTTGATTCCTTATATCCCCTGAAAGATTAAGTATAAAATGCAGATTTGTTAAGGAAGAATGTATGAGGCGGGAACAGTAAGGAAAGCTTCTGTCGGAGGCCTGTGTGAAGAAAAAAAATTAACCCTGCATAAAAACTCACAGAGCAGGATTCCCCAGGAAACCAGTTAATGAATTCCAGTGGAAAGAAATTAGATAGAAAAAGGCTGTGCTACAAGTAGATTTAAGCCATGTATGCACTGCATGGCAGAAGGAATAACTGGAAGGTTCTCACGTTGTGACCACAAAGGCTGCTATGAGATGCATGGAATAAGGAAGTCTGTTACTACGACTATTACATACAGATATAGATGTAAGACACAGTCCCTGCTCATCAGAGCTTACAACTATCAAGAAAAAACACATAGCAAAACCGGGGACTAGAGTATAGTAAGATACACATAAGCAGTGAACGAGAGAATGAGGGGCATCAGGATCCAAAAGCAGCTTCAAAGAGGTGGGTTTTCAGTCTGGATTTGATTAGGGCTAGGGAAAGATTCTGAGACACAGACTCGGGTAGTTTCTTCCAGGCATATGGGGCAGCAAAATGGAATGAACAAAATCTGGAGTTGGCAGTGCCAGGAAAAGGCAGAGATAAAAGGGATTTGCCAGAAGAGTTGAGTTCCCGAGGAGGGTGTAGAGTGAGATAAGAGAGGAAAGGTAGTGAGGAGAAACAGAAAGAATGCACTTGTAGGTCAGTAGAAGTTTGAACTGAAATAGAGAAGCGATGAAGGGGGAGGTGGCTTTAGGGAGAAAGATAAGGAGCACAGTTTTGGCCATGTTCAATTTCAGATGGTGGTGGCTTTAGGGAGAAAGATAAGGAGCACAGTTTTGGCCATGTTCAATTTCAAATGGTGGTGAGACATCCAGGCAGCAATGTCAGATAGCAGGATGAGATATGAGCCTGGACTCCTGGAGAGATTTCAGGTGCAGAGAGGTAGATCTGAGAGTCATCAGCCTAAAGATGGTACTGAAAACCATGGGAGGAAATAAGTGTACCAAGGAACTGAGGTACACCAACTGAAAGCAGGATGCGGGATGGCAGTAGAGGAGGATTCTGTATAGTCAGAACTGTATGCAAGAGGCATGATTATATTTAATTTGAAATAAAACAGATAGCCAGTGAGATATGGTCAAATTCTGGATGTTTTACAATCATTTCAGAGTTGAAAGCTTAAGGCCATTGTAAAGAACATTGCAGCAATCAATATGACTAATAATCAATTCATGGTCATGATCTTGAAAGCGCTGGCATCTAGAAAATATCTAATAGCATCAATTTGTTTTCCGGCAGGTCTTTTTATGAATGCTGCAGAAAATTGGAAGTCTCATCTTCTTGCCTCTCCCAGCAGCCCCTGCAGAAAACTCTAGAGAAAACCACAGCCCGCAGCTTCCACAACTCTTCACCACTCATCCACTACTCATTCACTGTATTAAGCACCAGAATCCAGCTATTAAAGCCAAGGGAAAGCCTTTACTTAGGGACAGCTGCAAGCAAATTGTTTGGGTTATTGGTTATTGTCGGCCCCTTAGAATGTAAACCTGATTAGGATAATACAGAAAGAAAATAAAGGGCAGGGTTTTAAAGTTGCTTTAATTAGTGCTCACTTGGTAAAAAAAAAAAAGACAACACAAGGTCCCTGTTATTTTTGACTTAATAATGCACAAAACAAAGTAATAAAATCCTCAGCCGAGAGCTGCTAAGAAGAAGGTAACAGTAAGGTTACTAGATATCCTGCTTTTCCGGAATTGTCCCAGAGTTTAGAGCTCTGTCTTCGACTCCCATCTGTTTGGCAACCTCCTGTCCCCAATTCCAGCAATAGGGACAGAGAGGGTACAAAAAGTATTTTCAATCTGGCGATTCGAATGTCAATATTTATTGATTACATCCATAATGCCCAATCAGTTGTGATGGCTATGCGCCTCTAAAGCACATAGCCATCGCCACTGAACTTTAAAACCTGATATTCAATGTCATATGCAGCCCCGGCATTGAATATCCAGGGTCGCTGCACAGCCTTCACCACCGCAGAAGCTAATCAGGCAGTGTTGATATTGAGCCACTGCCCAGTTAGCTCCCATGGGTAAAGACTTAGAAACATAGAAACATAGAAACATGACGACAGAAAAAGACCACATGGCCTATCCAGTCTGTCCTTCCATAACAAGAACTACAACAGTCCACTTTTTACCTTTAGAGATCCTCTGTGTTGGTCCCATGCTTTTTTGAATTCAGTTACTGTCCTCATCTCTACCACCTCCACTGGGAGACTATTCCATGGATCCACTACTCTTTCCGTAAAGAAATATTTCCGCATATCACTCCTGAATCTATCTCCCTTCACCCTCATCCCATGTCCCCTCGTAGCAGAACTTGCTTTCAATTGAAAGAGGCTCTCTCCCTGAACATTTATGCCACGGAGGTATTTAAACATCTCAATCATATCACCTCTATCCCGCCTTTCCTCTAAGGTGTACATATTAAGAAGCTTAAGTCTGTCCTCATATGCTTTATAATGAAGCCCATTAATCATTTTAGTAGCAACCCTCTGCACCGACTCCATCCTGTTCACATCCTTTTGAAGGTGCGGTCTCCAGAATTGCACACCATACTCTAAATGAGGTTGCACCAAAGACTTATACAGAGGCATTATCACCTCCTTTTTTCTGCTAGCCATTCCTCTCCGTATGCACCCAAGCATCCTGATAAGACAGTCCAGTTAGCGACTGGTGCCACTTCCACTCTGCCCCAGAACGCCCCCAGCACACCCCGATGCTAAGCGGTTAGCATCGGGGTGTGTAGCGGCTTTAATTAGGATTATTCAGTGGCACTAACTGCCTGTAAACTATGTAAATGCTTTTGAACATCGGGCCCATGTTCTTTATATTTTAATTTTCACAGTATGAGGGAAATGCATCACTGTTTCTATTTCTCTGTCGATTTGTCTGTTTGGAAATTATATTGTGGCTTCATGGGATAGATGGGGAGGCAGGGAAATGACTCCTCTTCTGTTCTTCACACCTTTTTACTCAAAGCCGGAACTGAAGTGCCCCCCCCCCCCAAACACACACACTTCAGATAAGTGTCCCAGATATACCCGCAAAAAGTCTGGCAAACTTAGTAAAAGGGATCTATTTGCTGGTAATGCGAAATACAGAGGGCAACAACTCTAAAAGGTTTATTAGCACAGCTCTTCCTAGACGATGAGATTTAAGTAGTAATCCTTTTTCACTAGCTTAATACTATTATGGCATGAGTGCTGATGCTCTTTATACAATGCAAGGTTAATGCTATTTTTATCTTTATGTCAAATCCATTTAGCCCCATGAGTCTGCTGTTTAAATAGGTGCAGGCTCTTGTCTTTCCAGAAGTGATTATGTTTAACTTCACACTGATGGCAGAGGAGAGAAGCCTCTTAATCATATGTTTTACATAATATGGAATTAAAGGGTGTACAATATTGATGGGAACTAGGAAATGATGATAGCTTCATCATTTCCTGTTTAGCTGAGATCCTGGCTTTCATTTCAGAAAAAAACACATCCCTAGTAAACAAGCCAGTTCACCATCTCTAAGTCAGGACTCTGTGACACACAAAAGACTAAACTGATTGCAACTAATAAATCATTAGGGATGTACAAGCCAAAAATTTTCAATTTTTAGATTTATTTTATTTATTTATTTTTCCTGGCATGTGCAGGATTTTTCATTTTCATTTTTTTTTTTTAATTTTCATTTAGAGGGAAGTATTAAGGTCAATATTTAAAGACCCGGGTAGCAGATATCCGGATGCATGGTGCCCACATCTTGGTAAATGCACTAAAACCGGCTATGTTTGATATTCAGTTGACAGCAGCTCTGTGCATATTGGTGGTGACCTCTGGTAGAAAATTGGATAAGCATGGAGGCAATTTTGGGTGGGTAGTGGACATGGTTAAGGCATACACAGATAACATTAATTTCTAGTGCCACCACAGCAGTCACTTGCTGTCATGTATCCATATATAATTAGGACAGTTTTTCTGGCAGTTTTGCTCGACCTGCTCTGAATATATTGTGTTAACCATAGTAGTCCCAAGCGCAATTCACACTTGTGAACTTGCCACTGCTGTATTTTCTTGTTCTCCTACCCAACATATGGTATCATTATGTGCCTTGCAGGCAGAGGAGATGTTTTTGCAAAGGAGGAGCAGGAGGAGACTGTATTGGGTTCAGTAGCCCAGACCAAAATACAGAGATATTGGGCCCTGCAGGTTAGGCCTAAGGTCAGTTTTTTACAGCTCACAGAGGAGGAGGTGTTACAGAGGTACTGTCTGAATAAGGCTAGAATTGCAGACCTCTGTTATCTGTTGAGAACTGACTTTGAGGCACCAACCAACAGAAGCCATGCTCTGCCAGTGCATATCAGGATGACCACCTTGGTATTCTTTGCCACTGGTAGCTTCCAGCATATTGTAGGGGCCAGCACAGACATCACCAAGTATTAGGGTTACCAACTTTTTCACCGAGAAAAACCCGACACCTGTGGCTCGCCATGCTCCACCCACTCTCCGCCCCTAGTCCCACCCCTGCCCCGCCCCCAGCCCCACCCACAAAAATTACCGAGGATACGTGTAGGCTAACTTCCTTGGTCAGATAATAATTAAACTGGGAACCCCAAAATCCAAACATGAAATGTACAACACTGGAGAAATAAAACTATAAAGTAATTTCCTCTTGCACTAAACAAAAACGCAAAGATGTTATCAATACACACTTCCCAGACCAAACATATTCCAGCTAATAAATTCAAAATAAAAAGTATTTTTCTACCTTCTGATGGGCGTTTTATTTTTCAGTTGCAATTGCTCCAGTCACTTTCTTCTGGTTTCTTCGTGTCTTCTGCGAGCTATCCATTTGTCCTTTCTTCTCTTTTAGATGTTTTCCATTCTCTCTCTATTTCTGCTTTAACATACTGATTGTTTCCTTTTTGCTCTTTCCCCCAATTCTTTCCTTGTTCCTTTATCATCCATTTAAATTTCACCCTTCCATTCTCAAGCCCCTCTTACTCTCCCAATACCCGGCCCATCGTAGACTTTTCTTCCACACAAAATATTTTTTCCCCTCTCCACTCATTCCCCATCTATTCTAGTCCTCCCCCAAAATCAGTTCCCTTATAGTTCTAGACCCACCCAGCATCCACTCCCTTCTAGTCCCATTCTCCCATGCCCCACATCAGCCCATTTCCAGTCCTATTCCAGCTCTTCATAAGCCCATTTCCAGAGCTAGCCTTCACATCACAGGCCATTTCCAGTCCTAGCCCCCCCCCCCATCACATCCCATTTGCAGTCCTACCCCCCCCCCAACCTCACAGTCCATTTGCAGTCCTAGCCCCCCTAATCACAGCCTATTTCCAGTCCAAGTTCCCCCTCCCTCCACCATAGCCCATTTCCAGTCCAAGTTCCCCCCCCCCCACAGCCCTTTTCCAGTCCAGTCCCCCTCCCCATCACAACCCATTTCCAGTCCATGTCCCCCCCCCCCACACATAGCCCTTTTACAGTCCAGGTCCCCCTCCCCCTCACAGCCCATTTCTTTCCAGTCCAACGCCCCCCCATAGCCCTTTTCCAGTCCAGGTCCCCCCCCCTTCACAACCCATTTCCAGTCCAAGTCCCCCTAATCACAGCCTATTTCCAGTCCACGTTCCCCCTCCCTCCACCATAGCCAATTTCCAGTCCAAGTTCCCCCCCCCATAGCCCTTTTCCAGTCCAGTCCAAGTTCCCCCCCCCATAGCCCTTTTCCAGTCCAGGTCCCCTCCCCATCACAACCCATTTCCAGTCCATGTCCCCCCCCCAGCCCTTTTCCAGTCCAGGTCCCCCTCCCCATCAAAACCCATTTCCAGTCCATGTCCCCCCCCCCATAGCCCTTTTACAGTCCAGGTCCCCTCCCATCACAGCCCATTTCTTTCCAGTCCAAGTCCCCCCCCCCATAGCCATTTTCCGGTCCAGGTCCCCCCCCCATCACAACCCATTTCCAGTCAAATTCCCCCCTCCTAGCCCTTTTCCAGTCCAGGTCCCCTCCCCCCCATCAAAGCCCAGGCAGTCCTTGGCTTCCCCCCCCCCCCAAACCGCGGCTGTCTGAGGCTTTAGAGGGAGCCGTGGAAGCCCACGCGAGGCCTCGGCTCCCTCTGAACAGCTGCCAGCGTGAAGAGCCTTTTCCTTCACGCTGGTGGCTGTTCCTGTGAAGCCGCGAATGCTGGGAAAGGTTAAAGGGCATTGCCTTTAACCTTTTCCACCAATCGCGGCTTCACAGGAACAGCCGCCAGCGTGAAGGTAAAGGCTCTTCACGCTGGCAGCTGTACAGAGGGAGCCGGGGCCTCGCGCGGGCTTCCCCGGCTCCCTCTGAAGCCCTCCGGGTTGGGAGAAAAGCCGTTTTTTTTGCTCTGGCCGCTCCCGATCTTGCGGCCAGAGCAAAAAAACCGGCTTTTCAAGGGCCGGTTTTGCCTCTGCGCCGGCAGCCGGCCTGGCCATGGAAAAACCGGCCAGGCCGGCTGAAAACCGGCCAGTTGGCAACCCTACCGAGTATGCTACGTTCCAATGTATTGCTACTGTATAACCTGCTCCACCCTTCATCGGGCAACAGAACCTGGGTTCTTGGGATTCAATCCCTTCACTCAAAGCAATGAGAGAGAGAGAAGTAATAATAAATAATAAAACAATTCACACACACAGAATTATTTTAAAGGCCTTAAGGGGAGGGAGCCCACAGTCCTGCACACTTGCACACTTCCTGTAAATCCCCCTCCTCCTGGCTAGGCCATAGGACCACCTTCATTGAAAGAAAACTGTTGCATAGTACAAATTAAGCTCTACTTCAAGCTTCAGCATCACTTTTGTTTATCTGTTTTTTACAAGTCATGCTATAGGTCAAAGAAAGCACAAACATATTGCTCAGCTGAAATGTTGTTGTTGTTGTTGTTAAGTGCCATCGAGTCAGTGCCAGCTCTTGATGACCCTCTGGATAGTTGACCTAAACTTTGTTCGGTCTTATATATATATATACAATCATTTATGAGGGTTCCATGGTTAACTGTATCAAAGATGTCTCTCTCCATTCAAAGATTTGACTTGTCCAGGCCATGGTATTTTCAATAATGTCATATGGATACAAACGTTGGACAGTGAAAAAGATAGACAGGAAGAAAATTGATACCTTTGAATTATGGTGCTGATGACAAATACTGTGTATACCATGGACTGCCCGAAGTACAAACCAGTCAGTACTAGAGAAGATCAAACCTAAGCTTTCCTTAGAAGCTCAGATGACAAGACTTCGGCTTTCATACTTTGGACATATCATGCGGAAAGATAGATCATTGGAGAAAGATATAATGCTTATATATATATATTGTGATGGTGAAAGCCCTATGGAAAGCCTGAAAGGGGATGAAAATCCTGAAGTCCCCATTGAAGGCAATGATAATGCACTGCTACAAGGAAAACTCAGCCTATGTCAGAGAAAAAGGCAGTTCCCTGTAGGAAGCAAACCATGCCCTAGTGCAAGGGTGGAGACTAACCCCCGTTCTGATTGGTCACAAGGAAGCAGGAAGCCAGGGTTAAAAACCACGTGCAGAGGGAAGGAAGGGAGACCGGAGGAGAGACCTGGAGACAGAACCGATTGAAGAACCGATTGGAGAACCCACAAAGAAGTTGGTCAGGGAAATATCCAGAGAGCCAGTTGGAAGGCAAGAGAAAGCCAAGACCAGAGTCTGAGACCAGAGAGTCCAGGCCTGGGTGAGAGAAGGTGCCAAGGGAAAGGCACGCTCTCGGACAAAACCAGCATTCAAAGGTAAAAGCACAGACAATTGGAGAAGCCGTGCAGGCCAGTCAAACAGTTGCTACAGCTGGGAGGATTGGAGAGGTGGAAAGAGCACCAGTGCTGACACAGAGAAACAGCCTCAAGGTAAAACTGACCATTTTATATCCGATAAATTGGCAAAAGAGATAAAGGCTAGTTTTATTGAGCAGGAGCTGGAACCCTCCCCCTCTACTGTGAAACGTTGGATTGAAAGCCTAGTACCTGCTGCAAACTCCAGACCAGATAACTCTGACGTTTGTGAAGCTTCTAAATTAGGGGCACTGCAGAGACTATTCTCTAGTGAGAGGATTCAAACCCCTAGTACCAAAATACCTGAAAAGGCTGACTTGCTGTGGGATCACTTCCCCCATTTTCTAAAGAGAGAAAAGCTAAAAGAAGTCCCCACATATGAGAAAGACTTTGGTAATTCTAATGGCATTGAGGAAATGCAGATAGAAACCACTGTGCCTGAATGTGATGATTTTCCTATACCAATGGACTGTTGTTTGACTCACAAGAATACCACAGTAAGAAAGGGAAACAGGAGAGAGTTTTAAAAGCCTTTTAATAAGGTAGCTTTTGCCTGTGACTCAGAAGAAAGCAGTGCTGTGCTGTATTCAGTGTTGAGAGTAACGGAGTTTGGGAAGACGTTGTTTGGTGAAAGTGAAACCAGCTGTGTTTAGTTCTGCTGCAGTATAGTGTGTGACCACATGGAGCAGTGCAGAGAACAGCAGAGAAGAAAAGTTTTGTTTTTCATTTCTCCTGGTTTTTCCTGTGTTCATCCTTTCATTTGGAGAAGTTATCCTAGTGCATTTGTTGTGTTTTGAACCTCCGCGTGCCTTTGAAAATCCCCATCGTATAAATAATAAAAATCTTGCAAAGCCTTACCACCTGCCTCAACTACAATTCATTTCTACAGAGTAAAGAACTTTTATTCTAAAGGACAGTAAGGCCGCCTATCGGCTGTCAGCCTCTTGGCCCAGCCGGTGGGTGTCGCAATACATATATATATTGTCCTTTCTTTATTGATTGTTGATCCAAGTAAGTTAAAACTGTCAATTTCTTCTCCATCAATGATGAACATAAGAGCAGAAGATATGCCATATTAGGTCAGACCAAGGTCCATCAAGCCCATTATCCTGTTTCCAACAGTGGCCAATCTAGGTCATAAGTACCTAGACGTTTTCCCAAAAGACACAGGTTCCACAATGCTTGTATTGGATAAAGAAGTGATATCATGGGTCCCTTAATGGTTTATGGACCTTTCATCCAGGAACTTGTCCAACCTTTTTTTAAACCCAGCTATACTAACAGCTTTAACTACATCCTCCAGTAACAAATTCCAGAGTTGGATTACACATTGAGTGAAAAAATATGTTCTCCTATTTATTAATTTGGTTTTATATAGCGCGCTATTTTAAATCAGCATGGTTTACAGCATAAGAACTCAGTATATAACATCAACAAAAACAAAACCTGGAGCTGACTGTGGTACAGATCTTCAACTACTAGTACATAAACTCAAGCTAAAGTTGAAAAAGAGCAAACCACTCATGAATGCAGCAAAATATGACCTTGAGAATATATCACTGGAATTTAAAGACTGCCTACAAAATTGATTTGCTGCTTTAGATACAAATGACAGAGCTGCAGAAGATTATGGAATGAGATCAAGAAGGTTGTGTTAGAAGAAAGCGAGAAGTCACTACAAAAGGTGAAAAAGCAAAAATGGCAAAATGGATAATGGAAGAAACTCTGAAAATTGCCCAGAAATGCAGAGAAGGGGCAGGAGGAGGAAACACAGAGAAGGAGCATGAAAGATAATCTCAGAACTCAATAGAGATTTAAAATGTGCAGCAAGACAGGACAAGGAAAAGTACTACAATGACATATGCAAGGAAATAGAAGCAGAAACTATTAGAGGAAGAACAAGATCGGCTTTCCTAAAGCTACGGGAGTTAAAGAAAAAATTCCAGTCTCAAATTGTAATGTTACAAGATGCTCAAGGTTCTATGTTGAATGATGCTGAGAAGATCAAGCAAAGGTGGAAAGAATATACAGAGTTTTTATATGATAAAGGTCAAGTGGACCAACAGTCATTTCAACCTCTATGTTATAATCTTGAACCTTTGGTGATGAAAGACGAAGTTGAAGCAGCATTGAAAGTGTTAAGAACAAAGCCCCAGACATTGATGGCATTCCCATAGAGGTACTACAGCAATCTGATGCAGCTGTTACCGTACTTACAAGGCTCTGCAAGAAATATGGACGACAACATCATGGCCAACTAACTGGAAAAGATCTGTGTTTATACCAATACTAAAGAAAGGTGATCCAACTGACTGTGGAAATTATCGCACAATCACTCTGATCCCACATGCAGGCAAGATTCTACTGAAGATTATTCAACAGAGTCTACAACCATACCTGGAACAAGAACTACCTGAAGTGGAAGCAGGGTTCAGGAAAGGGCGAGGAATGAGAGACATCATTGCCGATGTGAGATGGATCCTTGAAAAGACTAAAGAATACCAAAAGGATATCTATTTGTGCTTTATTGACTATAGCAAGGCTTTTGACTGTGGAAACCATGAGAAACTCTGAGTCACATTAAGAAGCATGGGTATATCAGAACACTTGATCATTCTCTTGCACAATCCGTACATTAATCAAGAAGCAACAGTTCGAATTGAACAAGGAGAAACAGAATGGTTTAAAATAAGCAATGGTGTAAGACAAGGCTGCATACTTTCCCCCTACCTCTTTAATTTATATGTAGAACAAATAATCAGAGAAGCAGGATTGTATGAAGGCAACAGAGGTGTGAAGATTGGTGGAAGACTCATCAACAACCTTCGCTATGCTGATGATACCACATTATTGACTGAAAGTGAAAATGATCTGAAACATTTGCTTCTCACGATCAAAGAACATAGTCTCAAATTGGGCCTGCACCTTAATGTAAAGAAGACAAAGATCATGACAACTGGCAAAATCAACAAGTTCATCGTTGAAGGAGAAGAAATTGAAATTGTGGACATCTTTAACCTACTTGGATCAACTATAAGTAAAGAAGCAACAAGCAGTCAAGAAATCTGATGATGCATTGCTCTTGGCAGAATGGCTATGAAAGACCTAGACAAGATTCTCAAGAGCAGAGATGTCATTCTCCATACCAAGATTCAACTTGTTCAAGCCACGGTATTTTCAATAACAACATATGGATGTGAAAGCTGGACAGTGAAAAAAGATAGACAGGAAGAGAATTGATGCCTTTGAATTATGGAGCTGGCGGTGAATACTGCATATACCATGGACTGCCCGAAGACAAACCAATCAGTACTAGAGGAGATCAAACCTAAGCTTTCTTTCAAAGCTCAGATGACAAGACTTCAACTTTCATACTTTGAACACACCATGCGAAGAGAGAGATCATTAGAGAAAGACCTCATGCTTGGCAAAATAGAAGGTCAACGCAAAAGAGGAAGGCCAGTAGTGAGATGTATTGATACAATAACAGCAGCTACGGGTACCAGTCTGTCAACAATGAGCCGCCTGACTGAAGACCGAACACAATTTAAGACAACTATCCAGAGGGTCGCCATGAGTCGATACCGACTTGACGGCACTTAACAACAACAACAACATAGAACAGGTTTACATTGAACAAGTAACAGAGCTTAACAATTAGAACACTACGACAGTAGTCTTCCATAGCAAAGGTGATCATAGGTTTAAAGACTACAATAACAGTAAACTATTTACAATCGGAAAGGAGGATTATGGTATCAGGCAATGGTAGGAGGCGAGGTAATAGTGGGCTATGTTATGTGATCAAAGTATAGCTGAAAGAGATGTGTCTTTATTGCCTTTCGAAAGGTGGGCAGGTCAGTGATAAGACGTACTGGAGGAAGGAGGGAGTTACAGAGCAGAGGGGCAAATATGGTCAAGGCTCTATGCCTAGTAAATTGGGAGCTTTTACTAGCCAGAGTGGGAATGGCAAGAGTATTTGCCATGTTTGTCTGTCGGGTGTCCAGTGTAAAATATCTTCTAAGGAGGTTGCAGAGAGATGGTGAAGGATTTTAAATTTCATAAGGTGGGCTTTGTACTTGAGGCAACTCATTATAGGAAGCCAATGTAGCTTGCCACAAGGTGTCGTGACACAAAGATTGCGCGCCACTATGTAGCACTATAAAGAACAATAAGACCTGAGTGAATGGTAATAAAAGGCTTTATTCCCCGTTATAATGCATGGGTTCAAATTAGAGATACGTTGCTTAACAAAATAGTCCTTTGTTTCAAAAGGTGCCAAGGCTCTCTGGCTTGAGAACTGTTACTTCACAGTTTGTAATAGGTTTTTTCTTAAAGGTAATATTCTTCACAATAAACAACCAAAAGTATATTTACATTCATTCTTCGTTACAGCAGGCACACTTGGGAGCGTAGGCCGTGCACCAATCGCACTCCATATCCTCCGGTAAAGATGAGGGAATAGTATGGGGGAAATCTACCTCCATCATATCCTCTTCCTCATATTGGGTCAAAGGGGTTTCACTATCCCTGTCTATTTTAGCCTGACAATCTTCAGCATGGGAGTTTTGCTTTAGGTAAGCAGGGACTCATATGGCTGGTGGTAATTTAGAATACCAATCTTTATTCAGGTTGTTTTTAGAGAGAAGCTTTCTTTGTAGATGGCTTCCAGCAGTGCAGTGCTTAGGGTTAAACCTTACTGTTTCAAACCTCGGCTCATGGAGTAAAAACCTCTGTTGTTTATACAACTGTTTTTCCTTCTGACTGGGTAAAACTGAGCAGTGCTTTTCTGGAGATAAACTCCTTACAGAACCTTCCCCTCTGGTTCTTAGCTTCCTTCTCCTTGTATCATAAACCGGCAGAGTAAAAGAACTAGGCGTGGCACCGCCTCTTACCTTGGAGCACCTTCTACCAAACTCTCCTTGCCCAATAGGCTTAGTTTGGATTCTATGGCTTCCCACCTCGTGTGGTCTGTTTCTGTTCCAACTTCCAGCTTGGCCTCTTTCACAGCAAACAGGTTTGTACCTCTGATAGCTTCTAGGCTTTACTGTTGGTTCAGCTTCTAGTTCAGCTCCGGTTCCAGTTCTTTCCTTTCTCAGCTCCTGCTGTTGTTCCCACTGCTTATTTGTCCATGGCTTTCTTTGCAACTGCTGCCATCTCCATTGCTCTGTCCTTCGGTTCTGCTTCTGCTGCTCCTTCTTCTCCTGCTCCTTCTTCTGCATCTGACCAAGAGCGTTCTGCTCTGGTTTATAAAGAGAACCTTTGTTACTGACTTCCTGGTTCTCTGTCAGCTGTAGGTCATTACTGTGATTAGATTCACTAGGATCAGTATGTCTGCTCCCGCTCCCTCTATGTGTGCCAGGAGGTAACTGCACCTCTAGTTCCTCTAAATCAGGATTTCTTTTCATAAAATCAGCTTTATTAGTGCCCGCATCATGACAAGCTGCATTAGGAGAAGTGTCACATGCTCATATCTAGAGACTCAATAGATGGTTCATGCAGCAGTATTCATAGCCATTTGTAATAGATGGAGTGTATAGACTGGTAGGCCATGTAGAATGATGTTAGCATAGTCAAAATGAGGAATAATGAGAGCTTGGAACACAGTACGGAAGTCAGCAACTTCAAGTAAGGGTCATAGCTGAAGGAGGGAATGTATTTTGAAATAAACAGCCTTGGTGATATTGTTTATATGTAATTCCATATTCAAGTGTTGGTCCAGAGTGATGCCTAAATATCGAACCTCATGTTTAGTTTTCAGTTTGGCATCCTTAACCTGTAGGGTAGCTGGTGGTATGAAGATTGGATCTTTTTTAGATGAATAAAGCTTCAGATTTTTTACTGTTCACTTTCAGGTGTGCATTAAAGCAGTCAGTGATTTTAGTGTAGTTAGGGTTGTTTGTGGAGAATGGGGAGTAGAGTACCACATCATCAGCATAGATGTGGTAAAGTATGCAAAAGGATTGGATGATATTGCAAATTGGTTGGATATATAAATTGAAGAACAAAACAGATAAGGAAGTGCCCTGCGGTACTCCTTGGGTTCGTTGGTACTTAGATGATGTTTGAGTATCTAAACGAACTAGTTGTTGACGGTCCGTTAAACACAAACGACACCACTCTAGTGCTAAGTTCTTAATGCCCCTTAGCTGTAGTTGTTCAAGCAAGAGGCTGTGACATACTGTGCCAAAGGTTGATGCAATATCCAGGAAGATCAAAATGAAGTCTTGTTTTTTATTCATGCCCTTAACAAGGTTGTCAATAAGTGGGGTAAGCGAGGTTTTGACACCATGTTGCCAAAGGAAACCATGCTTTTGCTGATCTAATGGTGCATAGGAATCAATGTGGTCTTGGATCTGCTGTTGGACTATCGTCATCAATATCTTAGCCAAGAAGGGAAGGCTAGATATGGGACGATAGGAGTTGTGATAAGGAAGCTTATCATAGTTCAGGAGGGAGCTATAAAAGAGGTGATTGGCTCTGAACAAGCAACCTGTCTTTGCTGGTAGAAATACTGAAACAGAATGTTTTCATAAAAGACTACCAGTCCCAGAATGCACCAGGTTTCAAACAGCCTCTAGAAGAGCTGAAGTGGGGAAACGTGTGTTCAATCAGGAGAGCTATGAGGTAATCCCCAATCACTCATCTCCAAGGTCAGGGCTTGATTCAGCACACCTGGGCTGTGCTAGGGTGGAGTGTCTCTCTAAGCACTTTAAAAGTAAAAGATATTCTACACAGAGACAGATGAGGAATAAGGAGAACCGGATCTCACAGAACAGAGAGAAAGAAGAGAGAGGACTACAACAGCAGAAGCAACGTGGAAGGAAGACCAGAAAGACATCTTGGAGGTCTAAAGAAGGAGCCCACAGCAGTACGTGTGTTAGGAGTGATTCCAGAGGCAAGCATACTCCATTGGACTGGAGGAAGCCAGAGGAGTGGGGTTATAGAGCCAGGGATTCCCAGACAGCACCTTTGAAGGAGACGGCTGCATTTTGAAGGGGCCCTAAGACCGGTGCAAGAAGGTATGTGAAGAGAGACCCAGTGTCCAGGGATCTTGTTGGAAGGCTGGACATAAAAGCTGGACTACGTACTGGCCAGGATACCTGGAGAGGAAACCTAACAGCAAGGGGATCACAGGTATGAACTTTGATTTATGCCCTAGCTCTTCACCAGGAAGACAGCAGGGAAACAAATATTATCCTGAGAGTGATCAATTAAGGAATTCCTCTGAGCCAGACCATGATATTGATTCCATGATATTTGAGGAAGAAGGAAATATATCAAATAATCCATTGGAATACATGGATTGCTCTCTGTCTAGGCAGCTGTTTTAAAGTAGTTTCTCACTAATACAACAACCACCAAAAGGAACTGTAACTTGTCCTTTTATCTACCCAGAAATGTCTCTGCAAGAAAGCTTTAGGGTAGGATTGAGCCACGTAGAGAGAGTGAACCAGCAAAGGGGTTTGCAGCTGGCTAATTATTTGTAATTGAGCCAGGCACAAGTGCACGTGAGCTCTAGAAGGAAACTTCTTCTTTGTGTGTGAATAGAAGAAAGTTATCCTTGATAAAGAACAGTTTTTTTTTCTACTTTTGGGTTTGTTTTTGCCGTTTGGAGCACTGCTAAGAAGGTCATTAGCAGGAGCCATCAAAAAGACCTTTTCCGTTTTCCATCAAGGTCTTTATTGATTTATTGCTTAAGAAGTTCAGTTACCTAATAACATGTTTTGTTTTTCCTGACTACAATACTTGAAGCAAGTGTCCTTTTGTATTACCAAGTAAATCTGTGTGGGAGAATTAACCCCATGAATAAAATCTATTTTTCTTTGCTTACACTCGAGCATCACAACTCATTATTTTGTGAACGGCTGATTCTGGTATGAATGAACTGAAACCCCCACAATCCTTTGCAAGTCATAATAATATTTTGCCTTTGCCAAGACTGTGGACTTTCACACCAGTGCCCCTGTTTACAGTGGCGTATTTGGCAGGATTTATAAGGATTACAACTGAAATCTGAAAGAAAAAAAAAAGTTCAAGACAAAAGCTGGAAAGTGGATTTTTCCCTTAACAACACTTTGGAGGAAAAAAGGTGGCTGTTCTAGGAGCTGTTCCAAGGAGGAAAAGACCATGTGTAAGCTGGATTCATCACTGGCATAAGGTAATAAGTACCTGGGCATGTCTAGTGGTGGATGGGAGTAAGACACAGGGGTAATTGAGAAAAAAATAGGAGAAAAACACCTGTTTGGAGGGTGATGCTCTGTGTTTTTTTTTCTTTTGTTTTCTTGCAGGGATACAAGATGGATCCAAGGGAACTGGCTGGCTGGATGGCAGCCCAATTTAGCAGGCAACAGGAGCTAGCGCAGCAGGCTCAGGACACTGCAATTAAAGCACTAAGGGACCAGCAGAAGCCAGTGCTTGATCTGGTGGAAGCCTTAATTGCTCTTCATAACCAAAGTGGATTGGATGCAAGACCAGCAGTAACAACTGGTATACCACATGTGGACAATGTGGGACTCAATCAGGGAATTGGGGCATTTAGTTTTGGGAAGCTGACTCCAGATGATAATGTTGATGATTTCCTTGAATCTTTTGAGAGAGTGGCACAAGCATTATCATGGCCAGAGTCCCAGTGGGCAGTAAGGCTGGCAGCCTCATTAACTGGGGAGGCGCTTGCAGCTTATAGGGCAATGCCAGCAGCTCAATCTTTGAATTATAGAGATGTAAAGGCTGCTATAAGAGATTGCCTAGGGTTGTCTATTTCAGAGTATAGGCGAATGTTTAGAGCTACTGCATTAAGAGCGGGTGAAACACCCAGGGCTCTGAGTCATAGAATCAGAGGATTGGCTATAAAATGGTTGGAGCCTGAGGGAAAGACTGTGGAAATGTTATTAGACATTATTATACTTGAACAATTTATGTCTGCTGTGCCTAAAGATCTGCACACTTTCCTTATACAGCAAAATTGCCAGAACCTTGGAGAGGCAACCATGCTAGCAGAGAGATTCTTGGAAGCCACGCAGGCTTGCCATAGAATGGGTGGCCCTCTGAAGGTTGGTGCTGAGGCAAGCTGTGCTGTATCAAAAAAGAAAATGGTTAAAAATGTTTCTGCGAATAATTGTACTGTACCAACCCAGATTACAAAGTGGAGTAAAAAGAAATGTTTCAAATGGGGAAAATGGGGACATTTGGAAAGGGGATGCCAGACACACACTAGCTTGATGGGTGTTGATTTAAAACAGCCCAAAGAAGGATTCCTTTTGGTGGTTGATGTGCAGGGAATTACCACAAATGCTCTGTTAGACTCTGGGGCAGACCAGAGTATGCTGTCAAAGAGGCTTTGAAAGAGGATAGAGGCCCAAGAAGGATTTGTGCCTAGAACCCCTGAAAGTCAGGTTCACATCAGATGCATTCATGGTGCTGCAACATCATATCCCACCTATAGGTTAATGGTTAAGTGCCTGGGGGAACAAGAGGAAATTCTTTTAGCAGTGTTGCCTAGGCTTCCGTTTGATTTGGTTCTAGGAAGGGACTGGCCAAGATTTAAGCAGGGACTAGTGAAAGGACTAGGAAAGAAGGAGGGAGAAGGAATGATGGTAATAGCTCCCGGGCCTTTGTTTGGAAGTCCTCAGACCCCAGCTAAAAGATGGTTAAGCTTCCAGAAGACCAAACTACCAAGAAACAAGTATTTATCTTGAAGTACCATAGGGTCACAGAGAAGGCCCAAGCTCCTAAGCGGGCAACCCCTCAAGCTGCTGGGTTTGACCTGTGCAGTGTAGAAAATGTGACGATACCTAGCCAAGGGAGAGCTCTGGTTGACACTGGACTCCAAGTTGAAATACCTATTGGGTGCTATGGTGAGTAGCCCCAAGATCAGGGTTAGCCCTGAAGTATTTCATTGATGTGGGAGCGGGAGTGATTGATCCCGATTACAGGGGCAATCTTAAAGTTCTGTTATTTAATTTTGGACAGAACGATTACCATGTAAAGACGGGAGACAGAATCACTCAATTGATATGTGAGATACTGGGTTTCCCACCTGTGGAGGAAGTCACATCCTTGTCAAATTCTGAGCGTGGAACCAAAGGCTTTGGTTCTACTGAAGACAAAGGGGTTAAGTGCCTAGCTGCCACCTGTGCCCGTGAAAGGGAGGTGCATGAAGAGGAGGATTTGGGACCCCAAGTATCTGACTGTAAATAAGAGTCAGAACCCCAAATAGGTGAGGACCTGACAGTGGTACAGCAGGAAGAAATAAGGAATTTGCTTAAAGAATTCCCAGATGTTTTGACTCCCATACCTGGGGAGACACATTTGGTTGCCCATGAGATAATAACTCCACCTGAGAAATTAATTCGTCAAAGGCCATACCGCTTGCCTGAAGCAAAGAGACAGGAAGTAGTGGCACAAGTTCAGGAAATGTTAGACATGGGAGTAATAGAGGAGTCGAAGAGTCCCTGGAATAGCCCCATAGTCTTGTTGCCAAAACCTGATGGCTCTTTAAGATTCTGTATTGACTTCCGGCAGGTAAACGCAATATCAGTTTTTGATGCATATCCAATGCCAAGAATTGAAGAGCTGTTGGACCAGCTTGGACAAGCTCAATATTTAACCACCCTTGATATGACAAAAGGCTATTGGCAAATCCCTCTAACCAGGGAGTCGAAGCCGAAGACTGCGTTCAGCACCCCCGTTGGCCTTTTCCAGTTCAAAAGGATGCCTTTCGGACTGCATGGAGCGGCAGCTACCTGCCAAAGGTTAGTGGACCAGGTACTTCGACTCCATCAAAATTATGCCTTTGCCTATATGGATGATGTCATAATCCATACTAACACTTGGGCGGAACATCTAAAGAGAATCAGGGCAGTCTTATGCTCCATGAAGCAAGCGGGAATCACTTTGAACCCAAAGAAGTGTGCCTTTGCTAATAGAGAGGTAAAATACCTAGGCCACCTGGTGGGAAGAGGGAAAATTAAACCTCTAATGAGCAAGGTGGATAGCATCAGGAATTTTCCTCCTCCAACAACAAAGAAACAGCTGAGGAGTTTCTTGGGACTTATTGGATACTACCGCAGATTTATACCACAGTTTGCAGAGAAAAGTGCAATTTTTACTGATATGCTGTGGAAGAAATTGCCCAAACCAGCTGAAATGGACTCCTGAAGCTGAAAAAGCATTTTCACTCCTAAAAGGGAAGTGGTGTACAGGACCAGTACTGAAAGGGGTGGATTTCAGGAAATCCTTCTTGGTTCAAACAGATGCCTCGGATGTAGGACTAGGAGCTGTTTTATCCCAATGTCATGAAGGGGAGGAGCATCCTTTGATGTACCTGAGCAGGAAATTGTCACCAGCTGAACAGAAGTATTCCACAATAGAAAAGGAATGTTTAGCTATAAAGTGGTCAGTGGAGGCATTAAGGTTTTACCTTACAGGGAGGAAGTTCAAACTGGTTACAGACCATGCCCCGCTTAAGTGGTTGCAACAAATGAAGAACCACAATGCCAGGTTGACACGCTGGTACATGGCCTTACAGGCATATGATTTTCAAGTGGAACATCGTGCTGGGAAGTTACACAAAAATGTGGATGCCCTTTCCCGTATTACGGACTGTAAAGAAGAAGTGTCACCAGTTGCACCAGTCCGTAATAACTTAAGCAGGGGGGTATGTGATAAGGAAGCTTATCATAGTTCAGGAGGGAGCTATAAAAGAGGTGAATTGGCTCTGAACAAGCAACCAGTCTTTGCTGGTAGAAATACTAAAACAGAATATTTTCATAAAAGACTACCAGTCCCAGAATGCACCAGGTTTCAAACAGCCTCTAGAAGAGCTGAAGTGGGGAAACGTGTGTTCAATCAGGAGAGCTATGAGGTAATCCCCAATCACTCATCTCCAAGGCCAGGGCTTGATTCAGCACACATGGGCTGTGCTAGGGTGGAGTGTCCCTCTAAGCACTTTAAAAGTAAAAGAAATTCTACACAGAGACAGATGAGGAATAAGGAGAACCGGATCTCACAGAACAGAGAGAAAGAAGAGAGAGGACTACAACAGCAGAAGCAACGTGGAAGGAAGACCAGAAAGACATCTTGGAGGTCTAAAAAAGGAGCCCACAGCAGTACGTGTGTTAGGAGTGATTCCAGAGGCAAGCATACTCCATTGGACTGGAGGAAGCCAGAGGAGTGGGGTTAAAGAGCCAGGAATTCCCAGGCAGCACCTTTGAAGGAGACGGCTGCATTTGGAAGGGGCCCTAAGACCGGTGCAAGAAGGTATGTGAAGAGAGACCCAGTGTCCAGGGATCTTGATTGGAAGGCTGGACATAAAAACTGGACTACTTACTGGCCAGGATACCTGGAGAGGAAACCTCACAGCAAGGGGATCACAGGTATGAACTTTGATTTATGCCCTAGCTCTTCACCAGGAAGACAGCAGGGAAACAAATATTATCCTGAGAGTGATCAATTAAGGAATTACTCTGAGCCAGACCATGATATTGATTCCATGATATTTGAGGAAGAAGGAAATATATCAAATGATCCATTGGAATACATGGATTGCTCTCTGTCTAGGCTGCTGTTTTAAAGTAGTTTCTCACTAATACAACAACCACCAAAAGGAACTGTAACTTGTTCTTTTATCTACCCAGAAAAGTCTCTGCAAGAAAGCTTTAGGGTAGGATTGAGCCACGTAGAGAGAGTGAACCAGCAAAGGGGTTTGCAGCTGGCTAATTATTTGTAATTGAGCCAGGCACAAGTGCATGTGAGCTCTAGAAGGAAACGTCTTCTTTGTGTGTGTGAATAGAAGAAAGTTATCCTTGATAAAGAACAGGTTTTTTTTCTACTTTTGGGTTTGTTTTTGCCGTTTGGAGCACTGCTAAGAAGGTCATTAGCAGGAGCCATCAAAAAGACCTTTTCTGTTTCCCATCAAGGTCTTTATTGATTTATTGCTTAAGAAGTTCAGTTACCTTATAATATGTTTTGTTTTTCCTGAGTATAATACTTGAAGCAAGTGTCCTTTTGTGTTACCAAGTAAATCTGTGTGGGAGAATTAACCCCATGAATAAAATCTATTTTTCTTTGCTTACACTCGAGCATCACAACTCATTATTTTGTGAACGGCTGATTCTGGTATGAATGAACTGAAACCCCCACAATCCTTTGCAAGTCATAATAATATTTTGCCTTTGCCAAGACTGTGGAATTTCACACCAGTGCCCCCGTTTACAGAGTTTGGGTCCTGAGGGTCCAACTTAGGATTCTTCAGGAGGGAACTGAAGATAGTGGTTTTCAATGGTGATGGAACCAGACCTTTAGAGAAGGAAAAGTACACAATTCTTGAGATATGAGGACTTAAATCACAGCAAGCTTACTTGATTCAGTGACAGGGGCATGGATCAGCAAGTGAGGTGGTAGAGTTGAGTCCTCTAATTATGTCTTCAATCTGCTCATTAGAGTATGGGTGGAAAGAGTTTAAAATAGGGATATTGGTACTTTCACTATAAAGGATGTCTATGCAGGTATCTCTGATTGTATGAGAGAAAATTTAGTTTTGTTAAGAAAGTTAGTAGCAAGGTCCTGTGGGTGCGGTAAACTTTTGGTTTGTTGACATGAAGTGTCCTTTGTGAGAGACACTCATGGGGCCAGTTGAAGGAGCGCATAAGGATGTTGGTGTGGTATTCTTATTAGTCTTAAATAGGTTACCCTGTAGCTTCATTGAATGTCCCCTAGTCTTTCTATATTTTGATGGTATAAACAATCAATTTTGGTTTACCCGTTCCACTCCTTTCAATAATTTATACGCCTCTATCATATCTCCCCTCAATTATCTCTTTTCCAGGTTGAAGAGCCCTAACCTTTTCAGCCTCTCTTCATAGGGATATCCTTTCATCCCCTTTGCCATTTTGGTGGCTCTTCTCTGTACCTTTTCTAATAATGCTATATCCTTTTTAAAATACGGTGACCAGAATTGCAAACAATATTCAAGGTGCGGTCGCACCATGGAACAATAAAGAGACATTATAATATCCTTTGTTTTATTTTCCATTCCTTTCCTCATGATACCTAGCATTCTATTTGCTCTCTTAGTTGCTGCTGCACACTGGGCGGAGGGTTTTAACATGTTATCCACGATGACGCCTAAATCTTTTTCTTGGGTGGTGGTTTCATATCTGGAACCTTACATCGTGCAACCATAGTTTGGGTTGTTCTTTCCTAGGTGCATAACGTTGCACTTCTCCACATTAAATTCCATCTGCCATTTGGATACCAAGTATTCCAATTTATCAAGATCCTCTTGCAATTTTCCACCATCCTCATGGGTTTTAACAGCTTTAAACAGTTTGTGTCATCTGCAAATTTGATATCCTCACTTGTTATTCCCATTCCCAGGTCATTTATGAATATGTTATAAAGCAGCAGACCGAGCACAGATCCCTGGGGTACTCCACTATTCACCTTTCTGCATTATGAAAATGGGCCATTTAGCCCTACCCTCTGCTTTCTATCTTTTAACCAATTTTTGATCCTCAATAGTACAGCAATTTATTTTTCCCGCCTCTTATCCCATGACTTTTTAGTTTTGCCAAAAGTCTCTGATAAGGGATTTTGTCAAAGGCTTTCTAAAAGTCCAGATACACTATATCAACTGATTCACCTTTGTCTACCTGTTTATTCACACCTTCAAAAAAAACCATAACAGATTAGTAAAACAAGATCTTCCTTGTCTAAAGCCATATTGGCTGTCTCCCATTAAGCCATGACTATCTACATGTTCAATAACTGTGTTCTTTATGATGGTTTCCACCATTTTTCCAGTACTGATGTCAGTCTCACCGGTCTGTAGTTTCCCTGATCACCCCTGGAAACCTTTTCAAAAATTGGGTTGCATTTCCCATCTTCAGGTATTACAGATGATTGTAATGATAGATCACAGATTACTATTGCAGGTCTGCAATCTCATATTTCAGTTCTTACAACACCCTTGGATTTATACCATCTGGTCCAGGTGATTTGATGCTCTTCAGTTTATCAAATAGTTGTAATGCATCTTCCCGGTCTATCGATATTTCTTTCAGTTCTTGTGCAGTATCACCTTTAAATACTACTTCAGTCATGCATAACATCCTTACATCTTCCTCAGTGAAGACTGAAGCAAAGAATTCATTCAGTCTCTCCGCTATTGCCTTGTCCCCTCTTAGTGCCCTTTTTATCCCTCTATCATCTAATAGTCCAACTGACTCTCTCACAGGTTTTTTTGCTAAGAATGTAATTGAAAAAGTCTTTATTACACATTTTTGCTTCCACAGCAAGCTTTTTCTCAAAATCTCTCTTTGCCTGTCTTATCAATGCCTTGCATCTAACTTGCCAGTGCCTGTACTGTTTCCAGTTTTCATCATTTGGCTCTTTTTTCCATTTCTTGAAAGATGCTTTTTTGGCAACAACAGCCTCCTGACCTCACCTTTAAACCATGCTGGCAGTTTTTTGGACTTCCTTCCACTTTTCTTAAAGCATGGAATACAGCTGGTCTGGGCTTCCAAGATAGTATTTTTAAACAATGCTCAAGCTTGATGTAAGTGTTTAACCTTTGCAACTGCTCATTTTAGTTTTTTCTTAACTATTTTTCTCATTTTATCATAGTCTCCCTTTCAAAGGTTAAAAGGTAGTACTGTGGATTTCTTTACCATCCCTCCTCCATTAATTAAATAAAACACAATCATGCTATGATCACTATTGCCAAGTGTTCCCAAAACCATTATCTCTTGCACCAGATCTGGTGTTCCGCTAAGGATTTAGTCTAAAATGACTTCCCTCTCTGGTCAGTTCATGAACCAGCTGCTCCAAGAAGCAGTCATTTATTTTACCTAGATACTTTATCTCCCTAGCATGTCCTGCTGTGACACTGACCCATTCAATACCGGGGTATTTGAAATCACCCATTATTATTACTGTGCTGTAACTTTTGTTAGCTTCCCTGATTTCTTTAAGCATTTCATCATCCATTAGTTCATTTTGGCCAGGTAGTTGATAGTACACTCCCTCTGCCATTGCCTTCCCCTTTTACATGGAATTTCAATCCATAGAGATTCTACAGCAAATTTTGTTTCCTGCAAAAACTTTAATCCTTTGTGATTCAAATTTTTTTTTTTTTTTTAACTTTTATTTTCATTTTGCAACAAACAAAAGAAACAACACACCAAAAGAGACAAAACGAGTATACAATAAGGAAAAGTAAACCCATTACCCCCCACCCCGATGCTTCTTCTCTACCCGATTATATCAGCGTGTGAGCGCTTCCAATTAACAGTGATTATACATCAAACGATCAAAAGAGTATCTACAATACAGCATGATCATGGGACAGAGATATATACAAAGTTAGACAGTCAGATGAGAGCATTTAGCAAAATGTACATAGTCATTGAGCATCTTCCATTGAGACCAATGAGAAGGAGTCTGAACAGAGGAAGCGAACAGACGAGGTATTTGTTCATATTTACTGTAAAGACAGGCATGATTCCACCATTCATTGGGGCTCAGATGGGAGCTAATTTTCCAGTATACTTAATTAGGGAAGTAGCAATGCCAAGCATAAAGTTCGAAAGGAGATAAGCCATTTTTGGGAGAGAGGGGATCCCCGCAACAGGGCGAAGTCCCACTATCCTCCAAGAAAGGGGCTCCTGAGAGTGCGAGATAGACTAAATACGACCCCAGACCCGACGCCAGTAATACTGTGGTGCGGGATATTCATGCATAACATGAGACAATGAACCAATGGCCGCAGGACGTGTCCAGCAACCATTGCCCTGAGTAGTGTTCCGTTTGTCTAATCTGTAAGAAGTGTAAAAACACCGGTGGGCTAGAAAGAAGAGGGTCGGAGTGAGTGAGGCGGATCGGAAACCCGTGTCCCTCTACTCCAGATAAGGCTCCATTGCTCCGAGGTCAAAGTCACATGCAATTCTCTCTCCCATACTTTCTGCGCAATAGGGGTATTTCTAGTTATAGCATTACATAAGGTTTAGTAAAATTGGATGCTACACCCGGTGAACTACCGAGAGATCGGAGAGTCTCCAATCAACCTTATGTAGAGAATGCCGATGGCGGGAGTACTCTAGTGCTCCGAAGGCGATGCTGAAGTCGCACTGACCAGAATCGGGAGTCTAAAGATTGCATAAGAGTATGAAGGCACCTAAAGTGTCTAAAAGCATTAGTGGATAGTGGGAGTCTGATGGGAGAGTCATACCAGGGAGAAAGGTAAGAGGAATCGGTTTGTAAAGGCCCGCTTCTATCTAGCCACACAGGTCTACTCGGTACTGGAACTTCCAACCAACGAGCACCGTGTTTGAGAAGAAAAGATTGAGGGAACACTTGAGTAAAATCGCCACCAAGTATTAATGGAGCATTGGCAGAGGCCAAGGCCAACTGCGCAATACTTGCATAGTAAGCAGGGTTGTCCACATTCGGGGCATAATGCAAATACACGTGAATGCACTATCTCCAACCTCAAGGTGCACACGGGCCCATCTACCCTCCTTGTCAGCGCTAATATCAGGTACAGTAACGTGCAAAGACTTCTTAACCAGAATGGCTATCCCGTACCATTTGGAAACGGTGGGAGAATAGGCAGCTACCATGTGAGGCTTAGCATTGAGTTTCAGTGTTTCAGCAGAGTTTAAATACGTTTCCTGAAGAAACACTAAATCAACATGCTCATGGCTAAGAGAGCTGAGGATTTTCTTTCCTTTGAGTGGACCATTAATGCCTTTGACGGTGAATGATAAGATTTACATAAGGCCATTCAGAAAAGTTAAAAATTCTGAGCATGATAACACACATAATTTCACTATGTCCCTCAAACTGACTGTATCTGGCTGTACACATGACATAGGAAAAATAAGCTAATATAATACAATGAAGCGCCCCACATTAACAAAGAAAACCGCAGTACAGTAGAGGAGAAGCAAAACCCCAAAATTACTGGCGACCATGTGTCTGCGGGGAGAAACCCCAGAGAAGGCCGAAATTGAAAAAACACATAACCTGTAGGACTGTGCGTGCTCCGAATCCGACCGAGGCACACATCATGAAGGGATAGGAGACCAAAAAACAAAAGTCATATAGAGAAAGAAAGAAAGTCCAGGCTATTTCTGTGCTTGGCTATGACCGCCGCATCGGGCCCTTCAAAATGGCGGATAGAGCCGGCAGATAAGAGTCCAAGATTTGGGATTAGCGCATCTGCTCTGCTTCTTTGGAGTCCAAAAATGTTGATAGTAGATCAGGATCTTCGAACGTCCTGGTTTGGTTGTGGAGAGTCACTCGAAGCTTCGCTGGATACAACAGGCCAAAGCGAGCCTGTAGCTGTTGAAGTCGAGGGCGAAAAGCAAGGAGTTTCTTCCGACGGTCAACGGTAGGCTTTGCCAAATCAGGAAAGAAGGAGACCTTACGGCCTTCAAATTCCAAATGATGATTCGCTCGGGCAGCATGTAAAATTTGTTCCACTTGTTGATATCGTAACAAGCTAAAGATAATAGGCCGGGGGGTCGTGCGGTTGAGCGCCATGTGGGCAGGAACACGGTGTGCTCGATCGATTTCCAGTTCTCTGTGAAAAGTGATCTTCAGCAAGGAGGGAAGAGTTTTGAGCAAGAATTCTCTTATATCTCCTGCTTCCACCCCCTCCGGTATTCCGAGGAGCCTCACATTGTTGCGACGGGCTCGATTATTGCTATCTTCTAACTCCTTTTGAAGATTCTGTATCTGGCGCTCAGCCTTGTCCAGATTGCCCAAGCGCACCTCGTGCGAGTCGAGGACCCCCGCCATGTTGTCCTGCCGTAATGAAAGACTTTCAAGTCGGTCCTGGAGCACTCCAAAGTCTTCTCGCATGGCTCGAAGCGCTTCTCCATTGGACTGCACCAATTCCTTCACGCCGCGGATTTCCTCCAAAATCTCCAGGTGCATTTCGGGGTTTTCACGAAATGGAACCATCTTCTGTGGGGAGGACACCTCTGTTTTGGAGCGTTTTCCGTGAGAAGAAGAAGGAGACCCGAAGTCCAAGCGCGCTGGTTTATGGGCCGCCATCCCCCCGAGGTGCCCCGGTCAGCTCGGAGCGAAATAGTAAATTTGTATAGGTATTAAGTCAGGATTCTAAGTAGGCCTCTCGGGAGCTTCAACGCAAAGCGTCCTACCCGCTGGACATCAGGCTCCGCCCCCCTGTGATTCAAATTTTAATCATTTGTGACTTATTGATTTTGCCAGTTGTCAGGATTGTCTTAACGTAAAGGTGCAGACCCATTTAAAGACTATATTCCTTAATCTTGAGAAGAAAATGTTTCAAATCATCTTCTCTTTCAGACAGTAATGTGGTATCATCAGTATTGCGAAGGTTGTTGATGAGCCTTCCACCTTTCTTCACACCTTGGTTGTCTTCATACCGTCCTGATTCTCTGATTTGTTCTGCATATAAATTAAAGAGGTAGGGGGAAAGTATGCAGCCTTATCATACACCTTTGCTGATTTTAACCATTCTGTTTCTCCTAGTTACATTTGAACTGTTGCTTCTTGATCAATGTAAAGGTTGTGCAAGAGAACGATCAGGTGTTCTGGTATACCCATGCTTCTTAATGTGGCCCAGAATTTCTCTTGATTTACACAGTCAAAAGCCTTGCTGTATGTAAATGAAACACATATGGATATCCTTTTGGTATTCTTTAGTCTCTTCAAGGATCCATCTCACATTCAGGATAATGTTTCTCATTCCTTGCCCTTTCCTGAACCCTGCTTGCACTTCAGGCAGTTCTAGTTCCAGGTGTGGTTATAGTCTCTGCTTGAATAGAATCTTGCTGGCATGTGGGATCAGAGCAATTGTGCGATAATTTCTACAGTCTGTCAGGTCACCTTTCTTCAGTATTGATATAAACACAGATCTTTTCTAGTCAGTTGGTCATTAATTTGACTTCCAAATTTCCTGGCAGAGCCTTTTAAGTATGGTTACAGCTTCATCCGATTGCTGTAATACTTCAATGGGAATGCCATCAATGTCCGGTGCTTTGTTCTTTGATAAGGCTTTCAATGCTGCTTTGACTTCTTCTTTCATCACCAATGGTTCCTGATCATAAGGTATAGATTAAAACGGCTGTTGGTCCACTTGATCTTTATTCTTTCCACCTTTTCTTGATCTTAGCATCATTCAACATGGATCCTTGAGCATCTTGTAGCATTCCAATTTGAGACTGGATTTTTTTTTTCTTTTAACACTCACAGCTTTAGAAAAGCCGATCTTGTTCTTCCTCTAACAGCTTCTGATTCTATTTCCTTGCATGTGTTATTATGGTACTTCTTCTTGTCTTGTCTTGCTGCACGTTGGAAATCTCTGTTGAGTTCTGCAATTGCCTCTCTTTCTCCTCTGTCTTTAGCTTTTCTGCATTTCTGGGCAATTTTCAGAGTTTCTTCCGTCATCCATTTTGGCAGTTTTTGCTTTTTTACCTTATGTAGAGACTTCTCGCTTTCAGCTGAATTAGGAGAAGCAAAAACATTTTGTCCTGTACTATTAAACATGGCCTTGGTTCTGGGTACACATATCTCTCCAGGCTGCTAGTGAATTCCAAACTGTCAGGCTTCATGCTGTTAGCAAATTCTAAGCCATTCTCCATATTAACCCTTCCACAGGGCCCTGTACCCCACTTCAAGTCCCTCTCAACAGCTATGACTACTACTATTTATCATTTTTATAGTGCTACAAGCCATATGCAGTGCTGTGTACAGACATGTAAATATCAAGCGTCCAGGTTCCAGAATCCTCCAGTCCGTCTCTCGATCAGTTAGACCCTCCGGATGCCCAGCACACAGTCATCAGTATCCAGTGTCCAGCAATCAGTATACAGTATCCAGCATCCTGCGATCAGCATCCAATATCCATCAATCAGTGTCCCATATCCAGTGTCCAATGATCAGCATCCAATATTCAGCAATCCAAAGGGAAGGTGCTGCACTTCTCTCTCTCCAAAACTAGGGTTCCCTGGTTAGGACATCCTTAGTCGGAGTCCCTGCGGGATTAGAATTGGGTGCAATTCTGGCCTGTCCAGATTCTAGACGTCCGAGCAGGCTGGAGGTGCCCAGATCTGAATTGGCCTCATTATCTTCCAGCACTCTGAAATGTTGTTCCCTTCATAGGCCTGGTCAACATGATGAATGCCCTAATGGCTCTCATCCACTCTATAACTGCAAGTATAGCTATCAGTTCTCTCCCCTCTACTGTGGGTCTTTGAAATGCATAGGAGCAAGCACAAGCACATCACATGTGCAAGAACACCTAAACAGGTCTCTGCATGCATTGCACATGGCCCACAGCCCATGGTATAGTCTGTCATTGCCTATGCCATTTGAAATTCCTTACCATGCATTATACATCATGTGCATTATCTACTTATATCACTGAGCAATGCACTGTTGTCTTCTCTCCCCAAAGGGTGACTGGGGATATCCCATAAGGAACTTGCTTATAATATCTGTGAGGCAACCACAGAGACCCCAGGAAGAGAGGTGAATTAGGGCACACCAGTGAACCAAATCTGTCATACAGTGTACCTTCAGAGTCCTCAAGAGTAGGTTCAGGTGCCTAGACAGGAGCAGAGGGGAACTGCTATACAGCCTTGAAAACATATGTGACAACTTACCATCCTATTGTATACTGTGCAACATTACCATTCAAAAGCACGTAGATCTACCAGAGGAAGACATGCATGAGGACCCAGACAGAGGTTTTAACTCTGCAGAGGATGTGGCACCAAGCTAGAGACAGACGTCTCTTTCCCCAGTGTGCAGTGGTGCCAATAAAGCAAATAGAATGCTAGGAATCATAAGGAAAGGAATGGAGAATAAAACAAATGATTATAATGCCTCTGTATTGTTCCATGGTGTGACTGCACCATGAATATTGTGTGCAATTCTGGTCACTGTATCTTAAAAAGAATATAACATTATTAGAAAAGGTACAGAGAAGAGCCACCAAAATGGTAAAGGGGATGGAAGGATACCCCTATGAGGAGAGGCTAAAAAGGTTAGGGCTCTTCAACTTGGGAAAGACAGCTGAGGGGAGATATGATAGAGGTCTATAAATTAATGAATGGAGTGAAACGGGTAATTGTAGATCGATTGTTTATGCCATCAAAATGTAGAAAGACGAGGGGATATGCAACGAAGTTACAGTATAACCCATATAAGACTAATAAAAGAAAATATTTTTTCACTCAAGGCGTAATCAAACTCTGGAATTCGTTACCAGAGGATGTAGTAAAAACTGTTAGTGTAGCTGAGTTTAAAAATGGTTTGGACATGTTCCTGGAGGAAAGGTTCATAACCCATTATTAAAAGGGACCCAGGAAATCCACTGCTTGTCCCAATACAAGAATTGTGGAACCTGTGTCCTCTGGGGAAATTGCTAGGTACTTGTGACCTAGATTGACCACTGTTGCAAACAGGATACTGGGCTTGATGGACCTTGGTCTGACCCAGTATGGAAGCAGCTGTGACTTTAAGGAACAGGCTCATACAACGGACCTTTTAGTGGAAACAAATGTGCATGTATTTAAGGGTGAAAAGGTGAGTCTGCATACAATGTGAAGGATCTATCATGCTTTCTTCCCCCCACAGCCACTCTCCTAGCCCAACTGCAAGCATTTTACCACCCATGCACTCCTGTGTGCCAGAGTTGATGCCCCCCTCATCCTCCACGTCCCTAGAAGATGCTGTCACAGTTCAAGGTTGAGAAGCAGCCAGTGGGTGAGGACTGCCTGTAGGCAGGGCAATGCCAGTCACAACTCCATCCTCCAAATAGTGTGCAGTATCCCAGAGGGAGGCAGCAATGCTGTGTGATGGACAGCCAGCTTCCTCTGTAGTTGATTCCGCTCCCTCTACTGCCTGACCAGCTTCCTCAGCAGCTTTAGTTTTCCCTCTGCATTTGTGACTGCTGTGACAGTTGTTCCCATATTGCTCTCATCTTCTCAGCTATCTGGTAGGTGAGGGTGGCCATCTTCACTTGTTCCCTCTCCAGTCTGATGTCCTCTGGTCCTTTCTCCTCTGCTACCTCCGTAATTGGGAATGTGGGTGATAGCTCATGGCAGAACTCAGGCCTAGGCTACTGTGGCTGCTTCAAGGGGAGCTGTGGCTCTTGCATGTCCTCTCCTATCTCCCTCTGCTGCAGCTATAGTGGCTCCTTTCATTGCTCCTCTGAAAATTCCTCCTCTTTCAGCTTTGCAGAGCTTGCCTCCATTTGATGCCCTGAAGTTTCAGGTCATAGGTGCTCTGTAGAGAAGAGCCATGACATAATATGATGCTCTCATTGTCAGAACCACCAAAAGCAATGAGTATTATGCAAGCATTGTGAGCCCTAAAGATGATGGTGGAGATCTGGCTCAACCAGGTCCCTGTTGTACACCCCCATACCCTGATGTGACCTACTTTTAATTATTTAACCATCTGTACAGCCCTAGCCAATGAAGGCTTAAATGTTCAGTCCAATGTCAGCACTTGACTTCCCAGTCATGAAAGGCAACATCCCAGACCTCATATTTATGCCTTCAAACATTCCCCCCTATCTCTCCAAACTATCTACCGCAATCCTCTCAGTACCATGTTCAGACCAGGCGGCTATCTTTTTCCCCATTTACCTAATCCCACAGCATTCCACCCAAGATCCTTCATCCCACACTACCCAAAGATTCAGAGGTTTCAACAATGAGCACTTCATAGAATCCATCATCCTGCAACTGGATGCTATATCAGCCTCAAATGCTGAACTTGACTGCTTAATCCAAGGCTGGAATACAACTCTATCAGAAGCAGTCCTTGCCCATTCAAAAAGATACAGAGAGAAACCCAGGATGAAGGCCTCATGGCAGAAGCAAAAAAGTGAATTACAATGCCTAGAACGCAAGTCGAGAAATTCAAGAGACCCATTGCTACCTAGAACTTCTCACAGCCTACCTAGAACTACTCAAACTCTACAACAAAGAAACATTCAAATGAAAAAGAGAATACCATACCAATCTCAACAAAGCAATAAACAGACTAAGAGAACTGTTCACCATAGCGAAAATGCTTCTAAAGTAACCATCCAAAGGAAGACTGCAAGAAGTCATATGTCCACATAACTTTAACACTTATCTGATCACCAAGCAGATATACACCCCCTCCCCCCCAAAGATCCACTCTTTAATGAAAGCTGACCTCACTGTCACACACTAGAACTCTTGGTCACAACTTTACCTCCCATCACTCCAAAACATAGATGACATAATGCAGGCCCTCAACACAACAAACTCCGCACTTGACCCATGTCCAGTATCATGGGTAAAAGTCACTAGTCCTCACCTCAGCACCAATCTAATGAAGATAGGTGCTGAGTGCTCCCTAGGGCAAATAACCACCACACTGAAGCAATCATCAATCCGACCTCTCATAAAAAGCGGCAAACTTGACCCAGCCTGCCCAAAGTCCTATAGACCTATATCAAGCATCCCATTTGTTGCAAAGATCCTACAGAAAATTATCCTCATACAACTTCAAGACAATCTTACAGAAAATGTCCCACTTGACACATTCAACATGGATTCAGGCAGCATCATACGATGGAAAGTTTTATCACCTCTCTGCTAAATATGCTCATAAGAAGATTAAAAACCCATAAAAATAGTTTCATTCTACTATTTCTGGACATCGCCTTTGCTTTCGACTCCATTCCTCACCATATGCTATTTCAGAGGCTATCTGAAATTGGACTCCAAGGAATCACAGTCACCTGGTTCCACTTCTACCTAGACTCTCGAAAGCAGCAGGTAAAAGTCAATAGAAAGACCTCATCCCCATTCACTCTACAGACAGGAGTACCTCAGGGCTCAAGCCTCTCAGCCCTCCTCCTTAATATCTTCATACAGCCAGTTTGCCAGATCTTCCACAAATATGACATCCGATATCAAATGTATACAGATAACATAATGATCTTCACACCCATTGACATCCTTTCTCCCGAACTCACTAACCTCCGAAACTGCTTCAAGGTTGCAAAGGAATGGCTCACCTGACACAACCTACACATTAACAACGAAAAGACAGAAACCTTATACATAACCACTGACCCAATCTTCTGCTCACCACCAACATTGAAACTGGAAGACACATAAATCAAAGTCAAATATGAAATAAAATACCTAGGCAGAACGCTCGATCAGCACCTAACTTTCCAGCCTTATATAAAGAGAACAACATCCACTGTTTACCAAAAGCTAAAAACCCTGAGGAATCTCCGTCCCCTTCTCTCTGTAGACTTATTCTATATCATCTGCCAAGCCATAGTTATGCCTGTTCTGGATTATTGCAGCATCATTTACCCAAGGCCTCCCCAAACATACCCTCCACATCTTGCTAATGTCCCAGAACATGGCTGCACGCATAATCACTGGAGCCCCTCACCAAGACCACATCACTCCATTACTTATACAGTTACACTAACTATCCATGACTGCCAGAAGTAAATTCAAAGCCCTTTGTATAAGATTTAAAATCCTACACATGGAATCTGCAAACTGCCTTCTACCTCTAATCTCCAAATCCACAGCTGAGAGCTCCCAAAGAACTTTCACTCTTAACCTCCTTAAGATCCCAACCCAGAAAATCAATAGAGCCTTCGCACTATTCTCCCCCCACACTATGGAACTCACTCCTGCCAACTCTAAGAGAAAGTCCAGACCTGTCAGAATTCAGCAAAAAGCTTAAAACATACATTTTTAGTAATGAATACAATGTGAACATGGAATCAAGGACTCAGTCACCATAAAATACACTCTTAAGTACACAACGGACAAATACTCTGCTATATAAACTTAAGTAGAGTAATTTATCCAGTGAATCTATGAACTGTAAATAGTTGGAAGTTAAATTGTTAAACTATTGCACCTTTTACTGTTCCTGTTTATATAAACATAAATGGATTAATCTAACGAGGAAAACCATAACTGTAAATAATTGGAAGTTATCTGCTAAACTAATTTGTACCTCTTAACTGTTCCATGTTTCATGTAAAAGAGTGTGCTGACAAGCCCTGTTACACATTTGTTATTTGTACGCTGCCTTGAATTGTAGAAAGACGGTATAGAAACAAGTTTAAATAAATAAATTCAAAATAAATGTGCCATGCCTTTTGATTGAGGTGGGCAAATGTAGAACGAATGCCTTTGTGGGTAGAACAGAGATTAACTCGACATCTATACTAAGACCTCACCACTCCTCCTATTTTCATTACATCACCCACATAACATATACACATGGATGCTATAAGAAAGCTGTGGGAAGAAGATGCATGCACTGTTCATGCATGTGGGAAGAAGATGATGCACTGTTCTTCAAAATAGGGAGAAGGACCCATCAGCCCAAGACATGGAACCTCCTACTGTGTTGTCCATAGTGATTATAAGTGTGGTGGTCCTGATATAAAGAAACATTACTTGATACTTTCTGATGTGGCAGTGGTTCAGATCCCTGAGTCCCTTGAGAAGGCCACTTCATCAATGAACTTTGGCACCTGTGTTTCAAGGCTGCTGAAGGCCTTTCACTGATCAGGATAGATCTGGTTAATGACTGCCTGTTTTTCCTTGGCCACTTTTTTGAGGATTCACCACTTCTTCTTACGGTCTTTCACCTCATGATTATGATATGGCATGGCATTTATCTGCCTGACAATATCTTGCAAGGCATGCTGTTTCAGATGGGCATCTTCAGATCCATAGAATGGTGTGGTGCCTCATGACAAAGCCAATAGTCATCTCCATCTCTGCTGTAGAGAAGTTTCCCTTCCAAGAATCTGGCATCCCTTTTCAGGGTGCTGCAGACCTGCTCAATACTGGGCCCATCATTAATAGCTTGCACTATTAATAATGCACACTGCTAGTGAATAGTGTAAGTTATTGCTCAATCGTGCGTGCTATAGTTGAATAGAATGCATTATTGACCAATAGTGTACATATTTGTATGCACGCACACACGTGTGTGCCTTTTGCATATGTGCACAATATGGCTCAATAGTATACACTATTCATCCATAGCATGTACTAATGAGGGATAACACAATTTGCCAATAGTATGCACTAATTATGACAAACAGGAAGTGACATCATTTCAGTGTTTTTACTTCCAATGCAGCTTGAAAATGGCATGAAACAAATGCACATTGCTATAAATCATGTATCAACAGATATTTCTGATGAATAAATCTAGTATTAAGCAACCTTATCTTCAGAGGGGTCCAAGGTGATTCACGGTGAGAACCAACATCCTTTTCCCTCTTTGGTGCTGTAGGTCTTCATGTCTTGGTATGCTGTTGCCTCTAAGGCAGATGCCTGCCAGGACATTTTAAGCAAGTTTCAATAAAAATGGCTGGAAAACCCCACTGTTAGAGTGCACTGTTGTGTGCCCCATTAACTTTAATGGATCCTAATGAAATGATCGATCATAGTAGGAACCAACACAAATTTTTTCCATGCACATCTCTAATATAGTTTTCAAAAATAACCTTATTATCCATCATAAGATTTAAAATCTAGATAAAGGTAGAGAAAGCAAGTGGGAGGAGTAGCCTAGTGGTTGGGACAAGGTACTTCAGGCCAGAAGGTCGGGGGTTCAAATCCCACTAGAGGACAGCAACCTTGGGCTGGAAGGACTGGGGTTTCTAGTCCCGCAGATGCTCCTTGTGGTCTTGGGCAAGCCACTTAACCCTCCATTGCCCATGTTCCCTGTAAGTATTAGTGTATGTGTCTCAAATCCCCATGTGTTAAATGTATCCCCCACTTGTGTTGTGACCGCTTTGATTGAAGGATAAGGCGGTATATAAATACCATTAAATAAATTTTCAGCTTATTAATTTTTGAAAAGTTCCTGATGAATTATTTAAATGATACCTAATGAAATTTCTTCAAGAGCTCAAATTGGCTATTCCCCCTACTTGCAGTGATATAATCAACCAGTTTCTAAACCAAGCTTTCCATCTCCAAATCAGAAGCATGGTTTACTAGGAGATAGTTTACAGGGTGAGTTGGATTTAATGCAAGATCTAGAACTTTCTAAATAAAAAAAAAATGCCATGATAAGCTATATTATCAGTTTCATTTATTTTTGAGGAAGCTAAAGAGTGGATCTAAAGAGTGTGAATGTATGGGGGGAAGGGGGCAACTGTATTAAGTACTAACTTCTTATTAGTTTAAGAAAGTCTATCCTGATATCTCAAATGATAGCTAGTGAAATGGGAATTAGTTTTTTGTCATGCAACAGGATACTGCTCAGAATTTATCCAAAAATATCTTTGCACATGTTTGGTACAACATGGAAATACTAGGTATAAATATATCTTTGTATCCTAATCTAATCATATTTAGAAATAATGAGGGCTGATCTTCAATGAGGTTTCCTACATCTTCTCTCTTACCAAATGCTTAGTTAAATTGCTTGCTCTGTAATCTTGCAATCTGTCAACTATCTTACATAGTTTTTTAGGTGTGTTTTTCCCAAGCACCTATTGGAGAAGGCTCATCCATCTCTATCTGTCTGTCTATCCATCTATCTGTATCTGCTGAAGAATATTGCAAGGCAACGGCTGCAGATGGAAATGGCAGTGGCTGCTGGCGGGGACCCTCCATTCTGGAATTTCTACTAAATCTGACTAGCTAGTAATGGGAGTGTTCGCTTTTAAAATCTGCCTTATTTTAAAATATTTGGAAATATAACATGTCTAGGTTATGCTCAGGCAAAGTGTTCTGAAACTGGGTGCTTAAATTGCTTGAGAGAACATGTGCTTGAAGGAAGAGGGACACTCCCTGCAGAAGTATTGTGAAATAAACTAGGAACAAGATGGGCCCGATATTGAGTTAGGATGACTAGGCAAAGTACAGCGTCTAGTTGTCGCCGCCATCCTCTAACCATTCAATGCCAGGGTCATATGTGGCCCTGGCATTGAATATCTGGGGTTGGCACACATGCCCAAAAGCTGAAGAGGCTGAGTCCAATTCTGATCGGGGCATGACCAGGCCATCCATACATCCAAAATCTAGATGGCCCGGATATGCACCCGATTCTGCTCCCATGGGAGCTAGATGGCCCCATGGGAGCAGAAGCGGGGCAAAGGGCCGGGATGTCCCGGATGTGCCCCGATTCAGGCCTGCTGGACTTGCACAACAGGTGTGTGGCATCCCACTGCCATGGCACTATGACTCTATGCAGGAGCCGCAATTGCCCACACTGCCTTCAAAGGACATTTTCTCCATCACCCAATCCCTGATTGGGCCTTCTGGGGCCAGGATCAGCCGGCAGGGAACCCCCTCCCCTGCTCACCTGCATCCTTGTGTCCTGGCATGGCTGTTCCCTGCATTTGAGGGGGACTTATTCCACCTCAATGGTGGAATAAGTCCCCCGTTTAAGTCACCCAGCCCGGAATTATAGGGCCATCACCGGAATAGGCCCTGTACGTTCGGATTCAGGGTCACGTCTCTGGCCCGCTCTCGCTTTTCCTTCGGCCTGCTCCCTCCTGCCCTTGTACAGAGCTCCCCACACATCTCTGCTGTATGTGCAGAGAGCTCTTTGGCATGAATACGACCTGGACATTTAGAAGAGAGTATACGTCTGACCGGGACGTATATCCCTGCTATATACGGGTCAGAATAGACCCCTAACTGGATAGAGGCGATAATTCACCACTGCCTACTCAGTTTCTACAGGTAAAGATAAGCCAGTACTTATCTTTTACCCGTAGAAGCTAAGCCCATGACATGTCCCGGAACGCCCACAAGCCCGAAGCTAAAAGTTAGCATCGGAGCTTGTAGGAGAGAAGATTGGGGATATTCAGAGGCACTAACTATGTTAGTGCTGTTGAATATCCTGCTGAGCGGCATTTGCACAGTTTACAGGGCTGTAAACTCTATAAATTCCTTTGAATATTGGGCCCGATATCTTTAAGCATATGTGAATTTACCTTCCTTTTTTGGACTTCCCTCAGTTGGTGAGAGGAACAACAAAGACAGCCTCTTAGCTAAGTTTGTGTTACAGACTGCTATAACTGTGCTTGCCCAGAATTGTATTTTATTTGTATGTATTTTGTTGTTTGTGTTACACTGCTCCTCCTTCACTGGACCCTACCTGCTCTTTCAGTTATTGGCTGAGCGTCTTCCTCCCTTTCACATCCAAGAATGTGCTGTTCGCTGCTGCTGTCTTGACATTTTTCCTCTCAATCCATTCTGTAGAAATGACCTGTTCCTGGCCAAATCCAAGGGCCTTTACTAGATCCTCATCCTTTTTGACATATCTGCTGTTTTTGCACTATTGACCACCACAATCTCCTTGATTCCCTGTTCTTGCTTGGATTTCGGGCTCTGTTCTGTCCCACATTCATAGAATATAGTTAAACAAAACCTAAATGTTAAACAAGAAACCAAATAACAGCTAAAAGACAGGAGTCCCTGCTCCAATGTCTTTTAAGGAGCGTAAGTGAGAAGGCAGGATAACAACACACTGGTTGGTGCAAGGCACTAAAAGACAGGCAGTCTCTTCCATAAAGAACTGAGAATCCAGTTCAATAATTGCATTAGCTGGGCAAACACATCTACCCCCTCCCTAGTCCTTTGAAGAATATAAGCGAGCAGGCAGGGTTTTTAGGCAGTGCAGATTGGATGGGTGATCCCAAGCATAAGTACCTGAGGCAGCACACTTGGAGTGATGATACTCTAGGCTGCACAGGTTGGAGCAGGGTGCTAAAAGCAGAGAATCCCTACTTCCAAGAGCTGAAAATCCTGTCAGAGAGTATCATAAAGCTTGGAAAGAGGATTTTTGGAAATGTGATTGTCTTAGAAGGAAAGAAGGTTAGAGCAGAACTGGCAGAAGTGTACAGAGACAGGTTATTCCCAGGGTATGCTTATGGGCTCTTCTAGTCTGCCAATGAAACCAGAGAGAGATGTTTTTGCAAGGAGTATAGGAAGAGCTTCAGCTTATGGTGCAACTGTCAAAAAGCAATTGTCCAGTGTTATCTTGACAGAGGGGCAAAGGGAGATTGACACCATGCAGGGTGGGGGACACATGAGAAGCAGCAGGCGAAGGCAGCAGGCACACAATATTCCCTGCTGAAAAGTGTGTGGAGATAGTCTTGACAGATACAGAATCCGATTGGGGTTCATATCTGAATCTTGAGATATTGAAAGTATATTGGCTGAATAGGATGTTTAAGAGTGCGAACTGGTGAGGAGGTAGGAAGTGATACTGGCAGTGCTAAAGTCAACAGCATCGCACAGATAGAGGGGAAATTAATGCATGGAGGATGACGCTGGCCTTTCACTCTCTCCTCCATTCACAAGAGCAGCAACAGCATAAAAAGCAGCACTCCTCCCCCACAAGGAAATACAGGGGAAGTCTCATAAAACCTCCCAGGAATGGAAGCATTTTAGTAGAGGGTCATCTTACAGACTATGGCATGCAACACCATTTGGAAAAACAGCACCATTTCCAGCTCAGTACAATGGGGGAGATTGATCTAGGCAGGACTGTACCGAGCCCTGTGCGAGCGGTGCGGCCGCACAGGGCGCAAAGGGGCACATTTCGTCTCTCTGCCGTTGCCTGTCACTGCCACTTTAGCAGCGGCAGAGAGCCGAAATGTGCCCCTTAAGTCTTCTTGCTGGCACACTAAGCAGGTCTGGTCTCTCCGGGAGGGTCCAGACCTGTTTAGTGTGCCGGCAAGTTGCACATCGGGTGCGCGCCTCTTCTCTCCTGCCCCCATTAAGTGGCTAGAAGGAGGTGCAGGAGGGGGGCACGTGCCCGATGTGCAACTCGTACAGGGCACTTTTCACCATCGGTACGGCCCTGGATCTAGGCTAGAGAATCCATTCAGGGATGGAAATAGCAATAGCGGAAAAGGTACAGAAAACATTAAATCCCTTTCCCAAAAAGGAGCTCCCTGCCTCTTCTACCAGTCAGATGGCACGGCAGCTCTTTTTCACTCCCCTCTGCAGCAACAGGTACAAAATTTAAATGTGCTTTTAGTGGATATACATTAAAGAAAAACTGCATGTTTATTTCCTCTTTGAACATTATCTGCAAATACATATAGTAAGAGTACTTGCGTAGATTACAATTATGTGAACAATTTGATAATTCCCTGTGGATGATTATACAGAGATTTTTCAGTGTATAAAGATTACTTTAAACATGGAAAAGGGATTTTAAAAATCTGTGCTGCATTTGTGCATAAAAAGTAGTTACACAGAAAAGTGCACTTATTTTTATTTGGTCTGTGCATGATATAGTTTGCATGGAGAAGAGGTGGAGTTGAAACATGTGTGTGTATTTTATAAAATACATGACTACATACAGGGCCGGATTTACCTATACGCCAACTACGCCGTGGCGTAGGGCCCACAGCTGACAAGGGCCCACAAAAACTGAAAAAATTGTTAGCGTTCTTAAAATTAAATTAAAAAAAAAACGCTGGCTGCTGCCGCGGCAGCATGGACTGTCCCGCGGGGCCCCCTCTGCTGCCGCGGCAGCATGGACTGTCCCGCGGGGCCCCCTCTGCCCGGCTGAATCCATCCCTCCCTCCCTCCCTCCGTGCCGGCTTTGAGAGGCAAGGCAAGCAGAGCTCTGGAGTCTCAATGTGTGGATGAGATGATGGTGCAAGGATGAGGGTTTTAGATTTGTTATGAACTGGGTAACATTCTGGGGAAAGGAGGGGCTCTTCCAAAGGGATGGGCTTCACCTTAACTGGGATGGAAGCAGGCTGCTGGCATTAACCCTTAAAAAGAAGATAAAAGAGCTTTTAAACTAGAAATTAGGGGAGAGCTGACAGTCGCCCAAGAGTGCATGGTTCGGAACGATGTATCCTTGAAGGATACTATCAAAAGAATGAAATTAGGGCATATCAGCAGAGAGAATCCAATAAAGACAAAAGTAGCCCAAATGCCCTTGAGTATGGAGCAGACAGAGCTTAAAGATTCAAAATTACTCTTGCCTACCAATAGACAGATTGATATGAATAAAATGCAGTCTCTAAAATTCTTGTATACAAATGCTGGAAATCTAAAAAATAAGATGGGCGAGTTTGAATATATAGCACTAAATGAAAGGTTAGATATGATTGGTATCTCAGAGACATGGTGGAAGGAGGACAAGCAGTGGGACACTGTGATACCTGGGTACAAACTATATCATAATGATACAGCAGATCAAATTGGTGGAGGGGTTTCGCTCTATGTTAGAGAGGGCATTGAGTCACAAAGAATTAAAGTTTTGCAGGAAATAAAAAATTTGCTGTAAAATCTCTATGGATTGAAATTCCATGTAAAAGGGGGAAGGCAAAGGCAATGGCAATGGGGGTATTCTATCGACCACCTGGCCAGAATGAACAAATGGATGATGAAATACTTAAAGAAATCAGGGAAGCTGACAAAGGTTACAGCACAGTAATAATAATGGGTGATTTTAATTACCCCGGTATTGATTGGGTCAGTGTCACGGCAGGACATGCTAGGGAGATAAAGTTTCTAGATGAAATAAATGACTGCTTCTTGAACAGACCAGAGGGGAAGCCATTTTGGACCTAGTCCTTAATGGAACACCATATCTGGTGCAAGAGATAATAGTGTTGGGACTACTTGGCAATAGTGATCATAGCATGATCACATTTGATTTAATTAATGGAGGAGGGATGGTAAGGAAATCCACAGTACTATATTTTAACTTTCACAGGGGAGACTGATAAAATGAGGAAAATAGTTAAGAAAAAATTAAAAGGAGCAGTTGCAAAGGTTAAAGACTTACATCAAGCTTGGGTGTTGTTTAAAAATACTATCTTGGAAGCCCAGACCAGATGTATTCTACGCTTTAAGAAAAGTGGAAGGAAGTCCAAAAAAACTGCCAGCTTAAAGGTGAGGTCAGAGAGGCTGTTGTTGCCAAAAAAGCATCTTTCAGGAAATGGACAAATTATGAAAACTGTAAACAGCACAAGCACTGGGAAGTTTAATGCAAGGATAAGATAGGCAAAGAAAGAATTTGAGAAGAAGCTTGCTGTGGAAGCAAAAACGTATAATAAAGAATTTTTAAAGTACATTTGTGAGAAAGTCAGTTGGACCACTGGATGATAGAGTGGTAAAAGGGGCAATAAGAGGGGTCAAGGCTATAGCAGAGAGACTGAATGAATTCTTTGCTTCAGTCTTTACTGAGGAAGATGTAGGGATGTTACCTATGACTGAAGTGGTATTTAAAGGTGATACTGTGGAAGAATTGACAGAAATATTGATACACCAGGAAGATGTATTACAACTATTTGATAAACTGAAAAGTAGCAAATCACGTTGATCAGATGGTATACATCCAAGGGTGTTGAAAGAACTGAAATACATTATTGCAGACCTGCTATTAATCTGTGAACTATCATTAAAATCATCTGTAATACATGAAGAAAGGAGGATGGCCAATGTAACGCCCATTTTTAAAAAGAGTTCCAGGGATGATCTGGGAAACTACAGACTAGTGATCCTGACGTCAGTACTGGGAAAAAAGGTAGAAACCATCATAAAGAACAAAATTACTGAACATGTAGATAGTCATGGCTTAATGGGAGACAGCCAACATGGTTTTAGATAAGGAAGATCTTCTCTTATTAATCTGTTATGTTTTTTTGAAGGTGTGAATAAACAGGTAGGCAAAGATGATATAGTGTATCTAGACTTTCAGAAAGCCTTTGACAAGGTCCCTTATCAGAGATATTTGGCAAAACTAAAGAGTCATGGGATAGGAGGCAGTATACTATTGTGGATCAGAAACTAGTTAAAAGACAGCAGAGGATAGGGCTAAATGACCAATTTTTCCCAATGGAGAAAGCTGTATAGTGGAGTACCCCAGGGATCTGTGCTGGGTCTGCTGCTTTTTGACATATTCATAAATGACCTGGAAAAGGGAATAACGAGTGAGGTTATCAAATTTGCAGATGACACAAAACTATTTAAATTGGTTAAAAAAACATAAGGATTGTGGAAAATAGCAAGAGGATCTTGATAAATTGGAAGATTGGGCATCCAAATGGCAGATGAAATTTAATGTGGACAAGTGCAAAGTTATGCATGCAGGAAAGAACAACCAAACTATGGTTACATGATGCCAGGTTCCACATTAGGACCCACTACCCAGGAAAAATATTTAGGCGTCATCATGGATAATATGTTAAAACCCTTGGCCCAGTGTGCAGTGGCGGCCAAGAGAGCAAATAAAATGCTAGGTATCATAAGGAAAGGAATGGAAAACAAAACAAAGGATATTATAATTCCTCTGTATCATTCCATGGTGTGACCACACCTTGAATACTGTGTGTAATTCTGGTCTCCGTATCTTAATAAGGATATAGTGTTATTAGAAAAGGTACAGAGAAGAGCCACCAAAATGGTAAAGGGGATGGAAGGATACCCCTATGAAGAGAGGCTAAAAATGTTAGGGATCTTCAACCTGGAAAAGAGACGGCTGAGGGGAGATATGATAGAGATCTATAAATTAATGGAGTGGAACGGGTAAACGTATATCGATTGTTAAATGGACTAGGGGACATGCAATGAAGCTACAGGGTAACCTATTTAAGACTAATAAGAGAAAATATTTTTTCACTCAACGTGTATTCAAACTCTGGAATTTGTTACTAGCATCCATATGTCCTAGAAAGTTCAACGCATCTTCGGTAGTAGACTGGCTAATCTACTGAAGAGGGCTTTAAACTAAATTTGTTGGGGATGGGTGAAGAAAGCCCCAGGTAAGTGAAAGTCCCCAGGTAGGTGATACATTAAATACCTTTATGGAAATGGGTAACAGGGGTAACATATGGAAAGCAGTGTGTATAAATGCCCGTAGCATGGGAAATAAGATCCCTGATGTTGAAGCTTTGGTGGGAGTGGCTGACTTGGATTTAGTGGCAGTTACAGAAACATGGTTCACAGAAAACCATGATTGGGATGTAACTATACCTGGCTATACTTTATTCAGAAAGGACAGGGTAGGAAGAAGGGGAGGAGGAGTGGCACTATATGTAAAAACTACTATTAAAGCTTTGGAATTACAGAGCTTAAAAGGGAGAGAGGAGGCATTGTGGGTTAAACTAGAAAGAGGGAAAGAGAAATCTATTTGCATTGGTGTGATATACAGACCTCCCTCACAAGAGGAAGAGGTGGACAGAGAGTTAATTGAAGACATATGCAGCATTGCTAGGAAAGGAGAAGTGCTACTGATAGGAGATTTCAATAAGCCAGATGTTGATTGGCACATTCCTGCTGCAGTATCATCTAGAAGTAAGGAGATCCTGGATTCTCTACAGGGAGAACTATTCAGGCAATTGGTAACAGACCCCACACGTTAAGGGGCCATACTGGACTTGGTGCTTACCAATGGTAAAGTGTTTCTGATGTTGTAGTGGGAGATCATTTTGCATCCAGTGATTACCAGATGGTGTGGTTCAGTATTAGGACTAGGGCTGTTAGAATCCATTCAAAGGTGAGGATCTTAGACTTTAGGAAGACTAAATTTGCGAAGATGTGCCAATACCTCAGGGAGTCGTTAGTGGGATGGGAACAGCTGGGGGATGTAGAAAAACAGTGGACAAAACTGAAAGGGGATATTTTAAGGGCAACCAACCTTTTTGTTAAAATGGTAAATAAAGGCAAAAGGAAAAGGAGACCGCTATGGTTTTCGAAGGAAGTAGCTGAAAAAGTGAAGAAAAAGAGGGAGGCCTTCATGAACTACAAGAGATCACAGAGAGAGGAAGACAGGCATCTATATTTGGAAAAACTTAGAGAAGCTAGCAAAGTAGTCAAGAAGGCAAAGATTCAAAAGGAGGAGGAAATAGCCAATGCAATAAAATGGGGGGATAAGACATTTTTCAGATATATTAGTGAGAAGAGGAAGGGCAAAAGTGGTATTGTCAGACTCAAGGGTGCAGGGAAGGAATATGTAGAAGCTGATAAGGATAAAGCGGAATTGCTTAACAAATATTTTTGTTCTGTGTTCACAGATGAAGAACCAGGAGCAGGTCCTCAGAAAACACCCACAAATAAGAACAGAAGCGAGGGACATCTTGAACAATTTTCAGAAGACTGTGTTCATGAGAAACTAGCTCAACTTAAAGTAGACAAAGCGATGGGACCGGATGGGATACACCCTAGAATACTGAGGGAACTTGGGGACGTTCTAGCAACTCCACTGACTGACCTTTTCAAAGCCTTGTTGGAGTCAGGAGTGGTGCCAAAGGACTGGAGAGAGGCTCATGTGGTGCCTTTACACAAAAGCGGAAGTAAGAATGTGGTTGAAAACTACAGGCCGGTTAGTTTAACTTCGGTGGTGAGTAAATTATTGGAAACGCTGCTGAAAGAGAAAATAGTGAGGTTTCTGGAGTCCAGCGGATTACAGGATCCGAGGCAGCATGGATTCACCAGAGGCAGGTCTTGTCAGACAAATCTGATTGATTTCTTTGACTGGGTGACCAGGAAGTTGGACCGAGGGAGAGCTCTAGATGTCGTGTATTTAGATTTTAGTAAAGCCTTTGACACTGTTCCTCACAGGCGACTTATAAACAAACTGAGCACCCTAGGGATGGACCCTAAAGTTACTGCTTGGGTTAGAAATTGGTTGGGTGGGAGGCGACAAAGAGTACAAGTAAATGGAGCTCACTCTGAGGAGAAGGATGTTACCAGTGGTGTGCCCCAGGGATCTGTCCTTGATCCGATTCTTTTTAACATCTTTGTTAGTGATATAGCGGAAGGGCTGTCGGGTAAGGTTTGCCTCTTTGCGGATGATACCAAAATCTGCAATAGAGTGGACAACCAGGAAGGTGTAGATAACATGAGGAGGGATCTAGCTAAGCTTGTAGAATGGTCTAGAATTTGGCAGCTGGGATTTAATGTTAAAAAATGTAAGGTCATGCATTTGGGCTGCAGCAATCCAAGGGAGCAATACAGTATAGGGGGTGAAGTAGTTTTGTCCACTAAAGAAGAGCGGGACCTAGACATGGTTGTGTCTGATGATCTTAAAGTAGCTAAACAGGTAGAAAAGGCGACGGCAAAAGCTAGAAGGATGCTTGGGTGCATATGGAGAGGAATGGCTAGCAGAAAAAAAGAGGTGATAATGCCTCTCTATAAGTCTTTGGTGCAACCTCATTTGGAGTATAGTGTGCAATTCTGGAGACCGCACCTTCAAAAGGATGTGAACAGGATGGAGTCGGTGCAGAGGGTGGCTACTAAAATGATTAGTGGGCTTCATTATAAAGCATATGAGGACAGACTTAAGGATCTTAATATGTACACCTTAGAGGAAAGGCAGGATAGAGGTGATATGATTGAGATGTTTAAATACCTCCGTGGCATAAATGTTCAGGGAGAGAGCCTCATTCAATCGATAGCAAGTTCTGCTACGAGGGGACATGGGATGAGGGTGAACAGAGATAGATTCAGGAGTGATATGTGGAAATATTTCTGTATGGAAAGAGTAGTGGATCCGTGGAATAGTCTCCCAGTGGAGGTGGTAGAGATGAGGACAGTAACTGAATTCAAAAAAGCATGGAACCAACACAGAGGATCTCTAAAGGTAAAAAGGGGACTATTGTTGATATGGAAGGACAGACTAGATAGGCCATGTGGTCTTTTTCTGTCATCATATTTCTATGTTTCTATGTAGTAAAAGCAGTTAGTGTAGCTGGGTTTAAAAAAGGTTTGGACAAGATCCTGGAGGAAAGGTCCATAAACCATTGTTAAAAGGGACCCAGGATATCACTGCTTGACCCAATACAAGCATTATGGAACCTGTGTCTTTTGGGGAAACTGCAAGGTACTTATGACCTAGATAAGGCACCCAGGTTGCTTTAATAAAATAGGCCCATTTTTGGTCTTTCCACTAAGGTGTCCTTTTACTACTACTACTATTACTACTTATCATTTATGTAGCGCTACAAGGCATACACAGAACTCTGCATATACAAGTAGTAGACAGTCCCTTCTCATTAGAGCTTAGAATTTATAAAGACAGACTACACAACAACTGGGGCAAGGGTAAATCTTGATCAACATTATTAGTACCCTTGCATTTTTGGTATGTTGTGTACAATATCTTGAGAAATAGTTGGAAATCTTCCAACTATATGTCATCATAATATTTTAATAGTATGTTCAAAGGTATACAACAAAAAAAAAGATGCCTACGCAACTTAGATATAGTAATTTCTGAGAAAAAAAAACAAAACAAAATATGACCTAGGCAGTATTAATTGCATCCTTCACTAATATTTGGTTGCACAACCCTTGGCAGTGAAGACAGCCTCCAAACATTTCTTGTTGCCATTTATAAACTTCATACATCTGCCTGCTGGTAGTTTCTCCCACTCTTCAATTGTGATTTGTTCCAGCTCATGAATTCCTTTTACCAATGGCAGATTTCAAATCTTTCCAAAGGTTCTCGATTGGACCGAGATCATGACTTATTGCTGGCCAGTTTAAAACAGCCCATGTATTCCTTTTTAACTATTCTTTTGTACTTTTGGGTGTTTGTTTTGGGATACTGTCTTGCTGGAGAACCCATGACCTTTGACCCAGACCTAGCTTTCTGATACTTAGTAGCACATTTCACTCCAGAATACTTTAGTAGTCCTATTACTTCATGATTCCTTTATACATTCCAGGTCTCCAGTTCCTGATGTAGCAAAACAGCCCCACAACATTATGGAACCTCCACCATATTTATCTTTAGTTAGGGTGCTTTTTTCCATATAAGCTTCATTTCTTCGCCTACAAATGCAACGCTGGTCTGCATTGCCAAAGAGCTCAAGTTTGGTTTCATCTGTCCACAGAAATTTTTTCCCAGAAGGATTGTAGTTTCTCTAGGGGGTATGTTTACTAAACTGCGTTAGTGCAATTCGCGTTAGGAGCCGCGGTAGTGAAAGAAACCCCAAATAAGGACATGGGCGGTACATTGTTACCACTACCGCGCGTTAGAAAAATTAACGAGCGTTACCGGGCGCCGTGCCGCATTACTGCGCGTTAATCGTAAGAAGACGTACAGACACAAAGTACTGAAACAGAGCTGTAGCACAATGGTTACGGTACTGACTGCTGTTACAGACAGCATGGGTTCGAGCCCCCAGTGTGCCTAACGCAAAAGGCTGTCTCAGGCATCATCCTGTACATTACAGAAAGAAAGAGGAGGCATGTTTTTCGTTACGCTGAGTATTGGTGTCAGAAAAACACCCTCGGAGTGTGCCTAGCCATGTACGTTGGTGCGTGCATTGGTACGTGTGTAGCTGCGCGCGTACATTCGTGCGTGGGTACGTGTGTTTCTACGTGCGTGGGTACGAGTGTTTTTACCAGTGTGGGCATCTTATATTACAGACTTTGTAGGGTGTCCTGCACCTATGCATTATGCTAACAGATGTACATGTGATGGCCTATGGTTTAGCAGAGCCTGTGAGCAGGTGCTGGTGTTTCACAGGGTTGGATTGGGCCAGTCACACCCATGATGCACTGCACATGCAAATCAGCTGTCCACAGATACACACCATGGGGAATGCACCCCCACAGCACCTCGGCCTGGTAGGGGGAACTGACCATGTGCACCCCCACAGCACCTCGGCCTGATAGGGGGTACCGACCGTGTAATGTACTGGCACAGAGTAGCTACACACCGTCACATTGTGCGGGTACTGTGCTCACCCTGAGGGTGCAGTAGGCGCCCAGCACTAGGTCCACAGCACCATCCATGGCTGCAAGAGACCATGGCACAGGTCCAAAGCAGTGTTACTGTGTGAGATAGGTAGTTTCTGCAGGAACACCTTGGACATCTCTGTCTGTTTCAGTCAGGTGTAGCCCACATGCACCACCACACCCCTCCCCCAGGGCTGAGGGTGGCAAACAGGGTCTCCTATCAAAAGATCCCCAGTCTACCTCCCTGCAACGGTGGCAGTAGAGGGGAACATGAACCCTAGTCCTGCTGGGGAACAGACACCCCACAGGGCAGTCAATGCAGCTCTGTACACAGCCATAACACAATGGCAGACAGACATTAGGCCTGGATATGGTATACTGCACCCCACCACTATCTGATATTCCCCTGGTGCAAGCCATCAGCCACTCCATCACAACACCTACCAGCTGCAAACAGTCTACTAGTGCCCAGTGGAGATGCCTGCACCCAGAACTGGGATGTCAGCATACACAGCAAGCAGATACATCAGTGACTGGGCCCCAAAACGAAGCCCATATTTATCACATGAGAGAAATACTAGATAGCACGATGGGAGTGCCTAGCCATGCTGTGGTCACTGCACAGTCAGGGTGAGAGTGATCTCTCAGCAGGATATACTGAGGTCACCCTGTCTGTGTAGGTGGTGGCCGGGCACTACAATGTGCCTGTCACTGCCCTATGCCCTGTGCAGATGCACCCTGGCCAGGCTACCCTGTCCGGCCTATACCCATGGTACCTTGCTCCTCATTATGCACATTGGCAGCCCAATACTGGCAACAGTGCTGGCAGTGTGGGCTGTTGAAGGTGTTTGCAGCCACCACACACTGGATAGACAGACAGCCATCCCCACACTTATGCCAGCATTGTGCTACTATAGAGGTGGTCAGCAGCCATACCCACCACACCAGTCCTGGGCATAGTACAGGCATGGATATGGTACACAAGACTGTTGGGGGGTCACTCCCCAGGGTGGTGAACACTGTCAGAGACCAGACCTGCAGCACACACCGCAGACATCAGAATGATTGTTATGGTGGAGCTCAATGAGCAAAATGTGCTTAACATAGGAATTGATATCTGCCAGTTATCAGAGGAAACGTTTGATAGCTGTGTACCATATACCCAGGTGTAGGGTGGCATTGCTAAGGTATGCAACTGCTAGTATTGGCAGATACAGGCAGGGCCCAATGTCTTACCTCTCCAGCTGGCATTGGCCAATGGGGCCTGTGGGTGTGTGTGTGGCCCTGTTGGCTGCTGCTTTATGGCAGAGTTCCCCAACTCCAGTCCTGGTGTTCCAAACACTATTCGGGTTTTCATGCTGTCCCTCATAAATATGCATGAGCTACATCTGCATACCATGGGGGTGGTGCATAGCTATGCAGCACAGGCATCTTTATTAGAGGCAGCATGACACCGGAATGGTGTGGGGCCCTCCAGGACTGCATTTGCGGGACTCTGCTTTAGGTAATGTGCCTGTTTCTGGTGTCTGTGTTTGGTGTGGTAAAATATTGGCCTTGCGTATGTTCTCAGCACTAAAGGAGTGTCTTTACTATCACTGTTTAGTGGTAGGTAAAACTATGGGGACTGGGTTGGCAGGAGCCCCAGCTGGGATTTGAACCTGTGACCCTCTGGTCTTACAGGCACTGGCTGTGTCTGTTGCACCACACTGTGGCCACAGAGACAGTGCAGTCCCTGGAGTTAGTTAAACCGGCCTGACGAGTCAGAAACCCTGCTCTGCAACAGGTTTACTGTGGCCTCATTTACCTTGTATGCAGACAAAGGTGCACATAAACCTCAGAAAAGACCTCACAAAAGGGGCACACACCCATAACCAAGCTGGGCAACAATGATATCATTGGGAAACATTACACCACACGCCCAGGACAGCTCCATTACAATGTAATGCTCTTTGAAAGGGTCTGCGGAGCGTAGACCCTTCCACACATCATTTCCTTTTATTTTGGTGCTTTCCAGGGAGTGTTGTTCCTTGTTGCCCATTGCTATCACTGTTGCCCAGCTGAATTCTGCTTTTTAAAATGTTTCTTGTGGTCATTTTTAACGTATTATGTGTAATTTTGTTCTGTGCACATGTATCACACTGCTCACGTTTTGTGGGTTTCCCCGGTTTTTCTGTACATTGCTGACGGAAATGGTTTCTCTTCCCTTTAAATGCCTTTAACGACAGGTTTTCATTCGCGTTGGAATTGAGCTCTGAAATACAGCACGTTAGTATGAGGGGAGCCTCTCCCCGCCCACTCTCCGCCCATTGACCCCTTCTCTCCGCCCACTCTCCACCTTCTGCGCTGTTTTAACGCGCCGCGGAGGTTTACGATCGTTAACTACGGTTAACGCGCGTAGTATGATGTTAACGGTCGTTAGTGCGTCGGTACGCACGTTATACGGCACTTACGGTCGTTAACATCGTATAACGCGCGTTAGTCACGTTTAGCGCACTTTAGTAAACATCCCCCTAGGTGTGTTTGGGCAAAGATCAGGCTTGCCTTTTTATGTCTATCTTTGAGCAGTGGGGGTCCTTCTTGGTCTTCGCCCAGGAAGTTCATGGCATATGGTTTGGGTTGAAACCAGAGCAGAAGACTTCTTAATAACATTGTGAATTGTACACACAGGAATTCCAAAGTCTTTGAACTTTGAAGTTTGGTGATAATGGCTTTTCTGATAGTCTCAGGCACCTCTTGTCTTTACCACTGTGAAAATGGAACAGGGAGTGAATGTGGCCATATTAAACATTAGAGTTATCATCATTCATTGGTTGATTCAAGTCATGTGAGTACTGACAATTGATCACAGATATGTCTAATTTTACTGCAGTGGGAATGTGGTTCTTCTCTTCAAACCGATTTAAACTATTTAGACGGGTGTCAATAATCTTGTCCTTAATCAAGCCAAAACATCCCAAAGGGCTAAAGGAAAGGTATAGCCCCTAAAATACAATTGATAAAAGAAAGGCCTATTCCCACAGGCATTCACACTGATAACACTAAATTGTGATTATATTTTTTGTCGGACTATTGTCTGTGTGAAGACTAAACCTCTACCTCAGACCGTGTCAATTTTAATCAGGTGTGCAATAAATTAAAAAAGATAAGGAAACCAAACATGTATCTTATGGTTTGTCCAATCCTACATCAAGAGCAATTTCTATGTATCCTGAGAAAGGAAAACAACGGGGTATGACATAGCACTGTGTTTTGGGTCTGTAATAGCTCAAAGACCCTGCGTCAGACAAACTTCCCCACAAGGTTCAAAGGAACGTAGAAGAACAAACACTCTCAGCAGAACCCATTTTGAAACAGACCAGTGTCTCATATCACACCTGTCGATTGGTTACTTCCAGAGCCAATGGAAAGGAGAAAGCAACAATGCAGGCACCTAACTCATTGGGTCAATTCAAAAAAGACTGTGCCAAATGAGTTCCAGATCAATCCTAATGGAGCAACAGTATTTAATCTTAAAATCCACCACTGTTCATATGATTGTAAGACAGCCTCCCGATCCCCACCTCTAATTGGCAGAGGGATCCAGTCCAGAACACGCCATTGAAATTGAGAGAAAGAATGGTTTAATTGTATACTGTGGTGAACCATAGGTACAGACATTTGTTAAATATGTGTGCAAATATAGTCCAAAGCCTTTCACTAGCCACTTTTTTTAGGAGATATTAGACATTAAGGGGTTGGACTGCAAGGGTGCTAATGTTGACCAGAACTGTAGGTAATAAGCAGGAAAATAAGGGGATCAGGATTCCAAAGCAGTCTCAAAGAGGTATGTTTTTAGCCTGGATTTGAATAGGGCCAGAGTTGGAGCCTGCAGGGGCAGCCCAAGGGGGGTGCGGGGCCATTTGCGGAGACTCGGTGTGGGGCCTCATTTGCATAAGAGACCTCATTTGCATAAATATTTGCATAATGTTACCATACACTAACTTTTAGTAAACATGCCTCTTAATGAGTGTATGGATAAAGAAAGACTAAAAGATTTCTACATTACTATAATCCAGTGCCAACTGCCAGGCACATTAGGAACTACTACAAACACTGCCCACTTAGAACCCATAGCAAACCCGTCGTATCCTGACAGCATTACCAGGACTCACAAAGCACCATACCCTAACTATCAAAAGGAAACGCTGCAAATATTAAACCAATACATTCAGAGAATAACAATACATGACCTACTGGGGAAAGAGAACAAGTGGCAATGTCAAATAGGAATTACATAAACAGAATACCTCAGCTCAGTTACACATGCAGAACATAGACCATCACCAAACAAGGAATCGCAATTTAGAAACAGGAAGACAATTATTAAACTGGGAACCGCAAAAGCCAAACTTGGAATGTACAACAACACTGTAGAAATACAACTATAAATTAATTTCTTCTTGTACTAAACAAAACACAGATGTTAATGATGCACATTTCCCAGAGCTGACATATTCCAGTTAATAAATTCTACCTTTTATGCATTTTTTTTCAGTTGCAATTGTTCCAGCCACTTTCTTCTGGTTTCTTTGTGTCTTCTGCTAACTCTCCATTGCATGCTGTCCATTTGTCCTTTCTTCTCTCTTCTAGGGTTTTTTTTCCCATTCTCTTTATACATCTGCTTTAACATACTAATCTTTCTCCTTTTGCTCTTTCCTCATTCCTATTTCATCTACTCAAATTTTACCCCTCCATCCTCAATCCCCATTTACTCTCCCAATACCCGGCCAATTGTAGATTTTTCTTCCCTCCCACACAAAATATTTTCCCCTCTCCATTTCACTCTCCCAGCCCCATCCCATTCTAATCCTCCCCCAACATCAGCTCCCTTCTAATTCCAGCCCCACCCAGCATCTGCTCCCTTCTAGACCCCGCATCAGCCCATTTCCAGTCCTAGCCCCCCATCAGCCCATTTCCAGTTCTAGCTCCCCCATCCATTTCCAGTCCTATCCAAGTCCCTCCATAAGCTCATTTCCAATCCCAGCCCCCCATCAGCCCATTTCTAGTCCTTTCCTAGCCCCACCATCAGCCCATGTCAAATCCTAGCTCCCTTCCCCTCAGCCCATTTCCATTCCAAGCCCCATCCCCATCAGCTATTTGCAGTTCAAGCCTCCCCTTCCACTCAGCCCTTTTCCAGTCCAAGCAACCCCCCAACCCATTACCAGTCCTAAGCCCCCCATCAGCCCACTTCCAGTCCTAATCCACCTATCGCCCCATTTTCAGTCTTAGCCCCCCCCATAGCCCATTACCAGTCCTAACCACCTATCAGCCCACTTCCAGTCCTAACCCCATCAGCCCATTTCCAGTCTTAGCCCACCCATAGCCCATTACCAGTCCTACCCTCCCATCAGCCCACAGACCATTACCAGTCCTAACACCATCATCCCACCTCAAGTCCTAACCACCCCATAAGCCCATTTCCAGTCCTAGCCCCCCATAGCCCATTGCCAATCCTAACCCCCCCATCAGCCTACTTCCAGTCCTAACCCCCCATCACCCCATTTTCAGTGTTAGCCCCCCATAGCCCATTATGAGTCCTAACCCCCCATAGCCCATTACCAGTTCTAACCCCCCATTTCACTCCATTTTCAGTTTTAGCCCCCCATAGCCCATTACCAGTCCTAACCCCCCATCACTCCATTTTCAGTTTTAACCCCCCATCCCCCATTACCAGTCCTAACCACCCATCAGCCCATAGCCAGTCCTAACCCCCCTCCCCCATCAGCAAAATTAAACAAAAAAAAAAAAAGCTGGCTGCTGCCGCTGCCACCGTGGCAGCGGCAGGATCGAGTGTCCACGGGGCACCCCCTGCCAGGCAGAGTCCTCCCTCCCTGCATCACCTCCCTCTCACACTGGCTTTCAGAGCAGTGAAGGGGAGTGTTTCTCCCTCCCAGCTCTGTTAGACCTGCTGGGGCTGATGGGAAACAGGCATTTCCTGTTTCCCATCAGCCCGGGCCCCGGCAGGCTTAACAGAGCCGCGAAAGGGAAACTCTCCCTTCACGGCTCTGAAAGCCAGCGCGAGAAGGAGGTGATGCAGGGAAGGAGGACTCTGCCGGGCAGGGGGGGGGCCCCGCGGACACTCGATCCTGCCGCTGCCATGGCAGCAGCGGCAGCAGCCAGCTTTTTCTTTTTTTTTTTAAATTTACCTATGCAGAATGTTCTTTGTGCGAGGCCCCCTGAAACGCGGGGTCCTATGCAAAAAACATTCTCGCTCAATGAACGGGCCGGCCCTGGGAGCCTGATGTACTAATTGAGTAGTTTGTTTCCTGCATATGGAGCAGCAAGGTAGAATGAACGAAGTCTGGCGTTTGTAGTGTCAGGGAAAGTCACAGATAAAAGTGATCTGTTAGAGAAACAGAGGAATGCTGGAGTGGTATAGAGAGAGATAAGAGAGAACATAAGAACATAAGATATTCCATACTGCGTCAGACCACAGGTCAATGAAGCCCAGTATCCTGTTTCCAACAGTGGTCAATCCAGGTCACAAGTACCTGTCAGGTTCCCCAAAAGTAAACAGATTCCATGCTGCATATCCCAGGGGTAAGCAGTGGATTTCCCCAGACCACTTTAATAATGATTTATGGGCTTTTCTTCCTCAAACCTGTCCAAATCTCTTTGAAACTGAGCTATACTAAAAGATTTTGCTACATTCTCTGGCAACCAATTCCAAGGTTTTATTGGGAGTTGAGTGGAAAAATATTATCTCTGATTACTTTTTGTAGCTTCATTGCATGCCCCCTAGTTTTTCTACTTGAAAGAATAAACAACCATTTGATATTTACCTCTTCCACCCCACTCATTATTTTATAGACCTCTAACATATCTCCACTCAGCTGTTTCTTTTCCAAGCTGAAAAGCACTAATCTTTTAAGTATTTCTTCCTAAGGATATCCTTCCATCCCCTTTAGCATTTCGGTTGCTCATCTTTCTAAGAGATGGTGACCAGAACTGCACACAATATTCAAGATGTGACTACACCATGGAGCGATACGGAGGAATTATAATATTCTTGGTTTTATTCTCCATTCTTTTTCTTATCATTTCTAGCATTTTATTTGCTTTCTTGGCTGCCACTGCACACTGGGCAAAAGGTTTCAATGTACTATCCACAATAACGCCCAGATCCTTTTTATGGGTGGTTCCTAATGTGGAACCTTGCATCGTGTAATCATAGTTTGGGTTGTTGTTCCCTAAGAAGCCGATTGTGACTCTGGCATATCCGGATGCTTTGCCTGGCCAAAATCAGGACATGCTGGAGATGCACTCAGACAGCAGAAGCAGGCACATAGACGTCTAGGTGGGCACCCTATTCCCAAGTGGGTGCCCGATTCCCATGGGCTGCTTGTCCACCTTATACAGCACTCTGGCTGGCGTGCCAGTGCATTGGCGTCCTGCCACCATGGCACCGAGATGTCCAGCTGGAGACAAAGAATAGCCAGGTTCAGTGCGGCAACTGTAGACCGCTATCTGACCCTCGACAGGGGCCCCCAAGGCCAGGGTCAGGCAGCGTGAGCTCTCCAACGGCAGCACGAGGGGTATGGAGTAGCTATGGGTCCTGATTGTGGCAGTGCCTGGCACTTATTCTCTTATCATGGAGAAATAAGGTGGGTGTCCTTCTTTGCGCCGAGGGATGTACAGAGGCGAGGCCTGAATGGCCTCTGTACATCCTCGTGCATTACCCCGCCCCTGCTATGCCCCCTCTCTGCCACCTCCCACCCATATCCAGCACTCCCCGCACAAATGCTCTGTATGTGCAGGAAGTGCTGGGACTGGAATCACATCCCAGCGCTGAGCACGAGTCCAACCCAGATAACCAACTCCAAAATTCACCATTTGGAATGACCACCTAAGTGCATAACTTTGCACTTGCCAACATTAAATTTCATCTGCCATTTGGACATCTAGTTTCCCAATGTCTCAAGATCCTCTTATAATTTTTCAGTCCTCTTTTGTTTTAACAACTTTTTTTTTATTAAGCATATTCATCTTTTACAAATAAAATGTACAAGGACAAATAAAACACACAAAAAAAAGAATATGGGGGAGGGGGGAATTCAGTGGTGGCAGCTAGCACTTGTAAAGTGTCTAGTCATCACCGCTGAGCATCTAATTCCAGATATTCAATTCTAGGACCATATCCAGCCACCAGCATTGGATATCTAGGCTATTGCAGAGTCCGGAAGCTAACTGGGCAGCGGCTCAATATCACCACTGCCCCGGTAAGCTTCTAGGGGTAAAGTTAGGCCAGTCTTTGCCATGTCTTACTTTACCCAAGTGTCACTGACCAGGCATAGGATCAATATCACCACTGCCCAGTTAGTGATAGGTGCCAACTCCATTCCGCCTCCGCTTCACCCCAGAACACTCACAACATGTCTCGATGCTAACTGCTTAGCACTGGGGCATGTAGAAGTCACAACCACTGATATCCAGCAGCAATAGGCATGTTAGTGGCACTGAATATCCCATTCAGAGAAATTTACATGGTTTGCAGGTCTGCAAACTGTGTAAATGCCTTTGAATATCTCCCCCATAGTTATCATCTAGCCCCCATCACAGGGAGGCTAAGAAACTCAAACTCACTGAACATTCCTGGCAATAATCTCTATTAGCTTCATTAATACTATTCAACCTAGAAACAAGAGATTAAACATTTTTACTTTTCAGGAAATCTTCAAAATGAGCAGCATCAAGAAAGGTATAACAGTTACCCTAAAATGCAACCAGGCACTTATAAGGGCATTTCAAAAAGAAAATTGCCCCTAAAGCCAAAACACAAGGTTTTAAAGCTAAAAGGCTTCGTGTCTCAGTTGTGTAGGCCTGGATTCATCTGGGAAAATGTTAATCTTTTGACCACAGAATGGTTCACTCTTTTTTTGAAAATATAATTTCAAAATAATATTCTTATCCTATTCAGAGTTAAATGAAACTAGTAAAGTAGCTCATATGGAAATCTCATCTTTAAATTATTCTAAGAAATCTGACACATCTAAACGATCCATGGAAGAAATCTGATCAACTCTCTTGGCCCTCCATGTTAGACTTAATGCCCCTAGGGAAATAGTAAATATTATTCAGCTGTAACAACTCAGCATTTGGATAGAGCAATACCGCCTTTAAATATTTTGGGAACAAAATTAAAGGAGACAAATACATAGAAACAGGAAAATTTAGACAAAGCAAATTTCTTGCTCAAGAGGAATTCTCCGATGCTTCTATCTGATGGTGTAGGAAAAGATTATCCTTCACTTAGGAAGTCATAACAAATTGAATACTAGTAATCTTAGTTTGACGAGAGGCCACAAAAGCTAAATGTGAATCTTGAGCAAATTTAGCTCCTGCCTCCTTTGTACATTCAGAAAATTTTTGTGAGGTTCCAGACAAGGAGGCTTCTGTATGAGAAACAAAGTTCCAGCCTTTAAAGATATTTCAGCTCCCTGAACAGGCATACAGCATTGTTCAGAGGTCATCATAAAGCCCAGTCCCCCAGAGGGAAACTGAACTCTTCTGAGCAAAGGGACCTCAGAAATCTTGTTATAAGTTAGCTCAGACAGACTCTCCTGAGACACAGTTGGAGTCCCTGATGGTTCACCAACTACAGAGGAACCAACTAGAGGCTCCATCTCCTTATTACTAGGTTGAGGGGATGGGGTCAAATCCCCCAGTATACCTGAGGAACCTACAAAGTAGTCACCACTCACAGGGGTTGAGAAATCACCATCACCTTTGGATCCAACCACGACATTCTTATCCATAGGTCCAACCATTTTAACTAACTTCTCTGCGTTAATGTTACAATAGACTTTTTCTTCCTCTTCCCCATTCTGAAGGGTCAAAACACTTCAGTTGGTTCCTCAGTGCTCCAAAGGGGCATGCCTCTTCAGGTATTTATTTATTTATCCAGATTTGTATACCACTTTCTCCTATAATCAAAGTGGTTGTTTACACAGGTTGGGACAACATTAACAGGGGCAACAGGACATACATATACTTTATCGTAGATAGTGGTTGGGCTATCGCAGATAGCAGTTGTGATTGTCGTACATAATGGTTGGTGTCATTGTACCTTCTGGCTAGTGGAGGGGTCTGTAGGATGTTTGGCCATAGGATTCCATAAATAGGTAAGTTTTTAGAGATTTATGGAAGTCCTTGAGGTCCATAATTGACCGCAGTCCATCTGGGAAGGAGTTCCAGAGGGCTGGTGCTGAGAGGGATATGGCCCTGTTGGAGGTCACTTGTCTTGTTTTGTGATATCCGGCGGGTACACAGAGTCTGTTGTTGCTGTTGGTTCTCCTGGGTCTGTTGATTGTTTCCTTGGTTATTAAAGTGTGAAGGACGTCTGCTGTGCAAAGGTGTATTATTGTTTTGTATTTTGCCCGTGCAGATATTGGTAGCCAGTGTAGTTGCTCAAGGACAGGTGTAATGTGTTTGTGTTTGTCTGTGCCAGTTATGATTTGGACTGCAGTGTTCTGTACTAGCTGGAGTGGATGGGTGGCCTGCTTAGGAAGTCCTTGGAGTAAGGAGTTTCCGTAGTCCAGTATCGGAGTGATGACTGCCTGGCATACAGGGCGGAAATGGTCCTGGCTGAGGATTGGTTTGAGTCTCCATATGAGTTTCATTCACTGGTATGCCTTTGCTGCAGTTTTGCTTATGTGTGTCTGAAGATTTAAATTGCTGTCCAGGGTGATACCTAAGTATTTCACCTCATCCTTTAATGATATTGATTGGTTGAGGATGCTGATGGATGTAGGTGGATCAAAGTTGGGATTCCTGGTTATGATCATTGCTTCTGTTTTGTCGAAGTTGACACTCAGGTTGTTTTCGGTGAGCCAGCTGTCCATGTCTTCGATGCAGCGAGTCATGGGTGCCATATCCAAGCATACACCATAATGTCATTGGCATATATGTGATATTGTGGCATGTGGTGTTGATAATGCCACAGATCGGTTGTATGTAGATGTTGAATAAGATGGATGAGAGTGATGATCCTTGTGGTATTCCTTGGTTGATAGGGAACTGTGATGATTTTTCCAGGGTACATTTAACCTGCTGTGTTCTGTTGCTTAGGTAGGATATGAACCATTTCATTGTATGCACCCATGACTGTGTCTCTTGGCAAGGGCCATGGTCTTATAGGTCCCATAGTGTTGTCAGTCAGTGCACCAAAATGCCATCAGGTCCTGGCATGAGCAAGGTAATGCAGGAAATACTCCTCTCCTCCTGGTCAGTCTATAGCAAGGGCCGTGGTCTTAGAGGCCCTGAAATGCCTGCAGGTACAATACAATGCAGGAAATACTACTTTCCTCCCTGTTTTAACAATTTTGAATAATTTTGTGCTATCTGCAAAATTATTCCCATTTCCAGGTCACTTATGAATAGATTAAAAAGCAGTGGGCTAAGCACAGATTCTTGGGGTACTCCACTACTCCACTATTCACCTTTCTCCATTGAAAAATCAGCCATTTAGCCTTACTCTCTATCTTTTAACAAGTTCCAATCCACAATAGTACACTATTCTATGACTGCGTAATTTCCCCAAGAGGGACCTTGTCAATGGCTTTTTGAAGATTCAGATATACTATTGTATATCAATTAGCTCACTTTTATCTACTTGTTTATTCACATCATCAAAAAAATAAAAAAAAATACAGCATGTTAGTGAGACTTTCCTTGGCTAAATCCATGTTGGCTTTGCCCCATTAAACCATGACTATCTATATGTTCAGCAATTTTGTTCTTTATAATGGTTTCTACCATTTTGCCTGATACTGATGTCAGGCTCACTGGTCTATAGTTTTCCTAGTCAACCCTGGAACTCTTTTTAATAATTGGCATTACATTGGCCATTCTCCAATCTTCTGGTGCTACAGATGATTTTAATGATTTCTGAAAGGTGTCCTTGGCTAAAACAACTTCACCTTTAAACCATGTTGGCAATCATTTGGTCTTCCTTCCACCATTCTTAAAGTGTGGAATATATCTGGTCTGGGCTTCCAAGATAGTATTTTTATACAGTCTCATGCCTGATGTAAACTGTTAAGTTTATTCTTAACCATTTTCCTTATTTTATCATTGTCTCCCTTTTGAAAGTTAAATGCTAGTGCCATGGATTTCCTTGCTTTCCCCCCTCCATTTACTACTACTGCTACTATTGCACTACAAGGCGTACACAGCTCTATATAGACAATGTAAAAATATGGTTCCTGCTCATTAGAGCTTACAGTCTAGTCAAAACAGACAATACAACAGATGAGAACAAGGATACAAATAGGAAAGGGTAAGGAGACACATAGGAGGTAAAGTGGATCAGGATTCAAAAGGACATAGAAGCAATCCACTAGAAGAGCGGAGTTCATGAGGAGAGGTGTAGGGAGAGATGAGGGAGGAAAGGTAGTGAGGGGCAGCAGAATGAATGCATTTATAGGTCAGGAGGAGAAGTTTGAACTGGATATGGAAATGGAAGCGGAGCCAATGAAGTTACTTGAAAAGAGGGGTTATGTGAGTATATCTGGGCTGGTGGAAGATTAATCGAGCAGCTGAGTTTTGAACAGATTGAAGGGGAGAGAGATGATTCAGAGGGAGACCAGCATTAAATCAAATTGTTAAGTGGTCCCAACACTGTTATCTCTCATACTAGATCCTGTGTTCCACTAAGGACAAGGTCTAAAATAGCTTTAACTTGTGTAGGTTTCTGAACCAGCTGCTCCATGAATAAGTTATTTATTTCATCTAGAAACTTTATCTCCCTAGTATGTCCTGATGTGACATTGATACAGTTGATACCAGGGTAATTGAAACCACCCTTTATTACTGTCTTTTAACTTTTTAGCTTCCCAATTTTATTTAGCATGTCATCATCCATCTGTTCATTCTGACCAGGTGGACAGGAGTACACCTCCATTTCCTTTCCCTTTTTACATGGAAATTCTATTCATAAAGATTATACAACGTATTTCTGTTTCTTGCAAAAGTTGTATCCTGTTTGTCTCAATCCCCTCTTTAACATATAACACAACCCCTTCACCAATTTGATCTGTTCTAACCTTGCAATACAATTTTTACCCAAGTATCACAGTGTCCCATTTGGTTGTCCTCCTTCCACTAGGTCTCTGAGATGCCAATTATATCTAACATTTCATTCAATGCTATATATTCTAACTCTCCCATCTTATTTTTTAGACATCTAGCATTGGCATACAGGCATTTCAAAGTCTGTATTTTGTTCGTATTAACAATCAGGTTATCAGTTGACAGGTATAATTTGGAATCCTTCAACTCTTTACTTAAAGCATCTGGTTTACTTTTGTCTTTGTTGAAACCCCTCTTTTAGGATGCCCTAATTTCCCTGTTTTGCTAGTATCCTTCAAAGATACATTATTCTAAACCATGTGTTTCTGAGCAACTGTCAGCTTTCTCCCTTTTTCTAATTTAAAAAGTGTTATATCTCCTTTTATTTAACACCTTTTTTATACCGCTTTATCATTTTTGCCAAGTAGTTTATAATGTAACTTGAACTTGGCAATGTAAATTAAACAGGGACATTGATAACTTGGATTCTTCTGAGGCAATGGCCACAAGGAGTGCTAGTAGGAAGCAAACCCTGGTCTCTTGGCTCACAAACCAGTACTCTAATCATTAGGCTACACCCCTGCTCTGTGCTAAAGGTTAATGCAAGCAGCCTGGTTCCAACGAGGTTAAGGTGAAGCCCATCCTTTTGGAAAAGATCCCCCCTTCTCAGAATGTTGCCCAGATCTTAACAAATCTAAAACTTCCTTCCTTGCACCATCATCTCATCCATGCATTGAGACTCCAGGGCTCTGCCTGCCTCTTCAGTCCTGTGTGCGGAATAAGAAGCATTTCTGAGAATGCTACCCTGTAAGTTCTGGATTTCAACTTTCTACGTAAAGGCCTAATTTGGCTTTCAGAACCTCCCTTCCACATTTACCTATGTCACTGGTACCAAGATGTACCAAGAGAGCAGGTTCCTCCCCAGCACTATGTATAACCTTATCTAAGTGGTGAATAAGGTCCACTACCTTTGCACCAGGCAGTCAAGTTATCAAGCAGTCCTCACATCCACCATCCACTCAGCTATCTATATGTGTAATGATCAAATCACCAACTATAACAGCTGGGCCAGCTCAAGGGTTTCTGCCACCCTAGGCAGAAACCCCGGGTTCGCTGCCTCCGGCTGATGCCACCTCTACCCCCTGCTGATGCTGCTTCCATAACCACTCAGTTGCCCCTGCCCCCCCCCCCCCTGGCTGCCACCATGATTCCATCTCAGGAGGGGGAGGCAGACAGTGGCTGCGACAGCATTTCCAAAAGCTGTGGCTTTTGCCACCTCTTTTGAAAATACTACTGCTGCCTGCCTCCCCCTCCCGAGGGAATTGTGGTGACAGTTGGGGGGGGGGGGACGTCCATGTGTGTCGCTGCTGGTGCCACCTCCGCTGCTCACCTGTGCCACCGCTGCCACTGCCCACCCAGGCCTGCCACCCTAGGTGGCCACCTAGCTTGCCTAGTGGATGGGCCAGACCTGTATAACAGACATCCTAAGCCTTCCTTCATGGGCACATGGCCCTGTGATATCTCCTCAGCGTGAGAGGGTATTACATCACCTGGAGGACAGATCCTAGTTACATGACCTCTCTTCTACATAGCAGCAGAGAGACTGCCAGCCTGGAAGTGGGACTTCTCTACTATGTCCCTGAAGGACTTGTCTATATAGCTCTCTGTTTGCCTCAGTTCCTCCAAGTCTGCTACTCTAGCCTCCAGAGAATATACTTGTTCGCTGAGAGCTAGGAGCTCCTGGCTCCTAGTGCACACATGAGATGTCTCACCAACTGTGAGATAATCATACATCACTCAGTGCAAATAGACTGGATTGCCCCATCTTGCCACTGGTCTGCTGTCTTCATCTTAGTATTAATTATTTCTTTATTTAAAGTTGCCAGGGGAATAGAGATATTTGAACCAATACAAATATGCCTAATAAGTTAAAGAGGCTTTTTAATGTTCATCTTAAGATGAACTGCAAAGACCTAATTAATCCATTTTAAAGCCTAATAACTTACTGATGAAGATAACTGGATAAACCTGAAAGTGAATAAAATACCTCCTTTCCCTTTATCTGTGCCCTTCTCTGCCACTTCATTCATTCCATCTTGCTGCTCCAAATGCTTGAAACAAACTATCCCAGTTAGTACGCCGGGCTCCCTCTCTCTCAAGTCCAGACTAAAAATCTACCTCTTCAAGGATGTGTTTGGATCCTGATCCCTTTATTCTCCTGCTTATCATCTATCTGTACCATGCCATTCCCTTTGATTTACTCTAGTCCCCAGTTGTTATGTGGTCTGTCATCATTGGATTGTAAGCTATGATTAGCAGAGATTGTCTCTTACTTGCATATGTGCAGCACTGTGTATTCCTTGTAGAGCTATGAAATTGATAAGTAGTAGTGGTTTACGAGCCTATAAATCAAAGAATGTACCTGGTGTGGGAACTAAATACAAATTGAAAGTTAGCTTGATTCACTATGCCCTAACAAGTTTTACTTTAAACTTAAAGATAGCTTGTTACACTATCACCTAATTGGCTTTACTTTAAACTGAAAGTTAGCTTGTTACTCTATGCCCTAACTGATGCCAATTTAAACTGAAAGTTAGCTTGTTACACTGTACTCTAACTGACTTAATAAAACACACAATTTTGAAATAGAAACATAATTTATCAGCTTATACACAAAGAATTCTCTATTTCCCAAGATTCTGGAAATTTCCCAGCAGGTAAATACTAACAAGTGCAGATTCATTCTCAGCAATAGTAGCAACAACTATTATTACTGAGAAGGAAGTGGAGGCGGAGGTGAACCTGTGGAGAAGTCAAGATTAATCTCTTGGACTTTATCATGAGCATAGCCAGTCAGGGTGGAAAGGGAAGGAGGGGTCAGAGGTAGAGGCACTTTGAGAAGAGAGTTGGATGTAGAAAACAGGTGGAAAGGCAAGAGAATTAGTACTCTTGCTTGGCAAGTGCTACTGCTGATTTACCACTCGTACATCCCTTTTCTTTATCACAACTTTTAATTAAAACTTTTTATAGTTTTTTATACCTTTTCTGAAGACATAAAAGCACAAAATTTAATTCCTAGTATTTAAGTTTATAGATTTTTAAAAAATGAGTCATATTATAAAGCCAGTAAATTTTATGTATGGTTTTATTAAATGATCCCTTGTGATGTATTACACAGAACTTTATTTCTTAAATGTTTTTATGAAATGTCAAAGAAACAATTATATAAAATTTAAAAAAACTTAGGGGCATGTTTACTAAAAACCGCTAATTAGTGCGCCGCAAAATAGCGCACTAAAAGCGGTACTTAAGAGCGCTTAAATGCCCCGCAAACGTGCGATGAAGCCCCGCACACTTGCGCGTCACAGTAACGGGTGCCGCACAAGTACGTGCCCGCAAATGTCCGATAGAGGCGTGGAAAGGCTAACGGAGGGCGGAGGAAGGCCCCGGAGGGGCGGAGAGAAGGGGTTAATGGGCGGGGAAGGGGAGGGGAGAGGCGCCCCGCACATTATCGGGGCTGAATTTCCAAAAAAAAATAGCGCGAGTGAATCACTCGCGTTAGAATGCATTTAAAGGGAAGAGAAACCATTTCCGTCAGCAATGTACAGCAAAACCTGGGAAACCTGCAAAACGTGAGCAGTGTGATACATGTGCACAGCACAAACGTGCAATTATAACTAGAAACTGACCACCACAAAAATATGAAAAATAGTAATTCAGTTGGGGCAAAACTAGATAACACACCCAGGAAAGCTTCAACAAAAAGGAAATGATTTATGGAAAGGTGTACGGAGCGGAGACTCGTCCAAAAAACATTTCCCTTTTTCTGGAGCTGTCCTGGGAGTGTTATCTAGGGTTGCCCATTAATATCACTGTTGCCCAGCTTGGGTATATGTTTTCCCCCTTTGTTCCGTGGTCATTCCCGGGTTTTATTTGCACGTTTGTCACCACACAGGGTGAAGGAGCCCACAGTAAAAATGCATACAGCAGGGTTTGTGATGCCATCCTGCCAGGTTTACTACCTCCAGGGGCTGCACTGTTTCTGTGGCCATAGTGTGGTGCAGAGGACATAGCCATGACCTCTAGGACTAGAAGGCCAGAGGTTCAAATCCCAGCTGGGGCACTTGCCAGCCCCGTCCATATATTTTACCACCACTAAACAAAGATAGAGCAGACATCCCTGTATTGCAGGGAACATAAGCATGGGGGAAACACCCATATGTTACCCAACACTGCACACACACCACAACAAGGGGCATACCTACAGCCAAGTCCCCCAAATGCAGTCCCGTACTGCCACATTGCAATCAGGTCATCTGCTTTTTCTGAGAGAAGCTCATGCCAGCATGTTGGCGCACGAGTACATGTGGTGCAGGGGGCAGTGGCAGCTAGCCACAGAGGACAGATGCCAAGCCATGTGCAGGCTGGCACAGTCCACTGCAACACACAGGCCCTGCCAGATCCACAGGCATGGACGTTCCAGGGAATCCAGCATATCTGTGGCCACAAGGTGGTGCAGTGCACACAGACAGTACATACAAGAACAGAAGGTCACAGGTTCAAAGCCCAGCTGGGGCTACTGCCAATCCTTCCCACATATTTTTCCCACAGCTACACAGTGATAGTAAGGACAAACCTTTCGTGGCGAGGCCATATGCAATGGTACTACATCTATCTTTTACCCCACTGAGCACAGACACCATGTACAGGGGCAGTACCTAGAGCAGAATCTCCCAAATGCAGTCCTGGTGGGCCACACACCAGTTCAGGATCCATGCTGCCCCTCATACAAATGCCTGTGCTGTATATCTATGCACCACCCCCATGGCATGTAGATGTAGCTCATGCATATTCATGAGGAACAGCAGGTAAACCCGATCAGTGTGATGCACACCTGGACTGGAGTTGGGAATCTCTGCCGTAAAGAGCAGCAGCCAACAGGGGCAAGACACACCCACACCCCACACCCCACAGGCCCCATTGGCCAATGGTCTCCTGGAGAGGCAGAAACATTGGACCCTGCGTGCATCTCCCAATACTAGCACCTGCATACCCTAGCAATGGAACCCTACACCTGAGGTATACGGTACACAGCTCTGAGATGCTTGCTAGGAGTACTGGCAGATAGATATCCATACGTTACGCACATACTGCTAGTTGACCCCATCCAAACAATCTGTTTGGTGTTTGCAGTGCGTGCTCCAGCCCTTGCCTCTGACGGTGTTTACCACCATGGGGAGTGACCCCCAGCAGTACTGCGTAGCATATCCATGCCTTGCCGTGCCCAGCACCGGTTTGGTGGGCAAGGCTAATTACCTCCTCAATAGTAGCACCATGATGGCAAAGGTGTGGAATTGTGTGTCTGTCTATACAGTTGGGTGTTGGCTGCATGCCCCTTCCACAGCCCACACTGCCAACACTGTTGCCAGTATTGGCCTGCCAATGTGCATAATGAGTAGCAAGGGACTATGGGTATATCTCAGACAGAGTGGACTGACCAGGATGCAGCTGCACAGGCAGGGCCGGCCCGTCCATTGAGCAAGAATGTTTTTTGCACAGTGCCCCGCGTTTCAGGGGGCCCCGCGCAAAAAACATTCTTCAGCATCGCAAGTTAAAAAAAAACAAAAAAAACCCGGTTGCTTCTGCCGCGGCAGCATCAAGAGCTCTGCCGCGGGGCCCCCCCCCTGCCCGGCAGAGCCTCCCTGCATCTCTGCTTTCTTCAAGTCACAAAACGCGGGCTTCTTTCAGAGCCGCGAGAGTTTCCTTTCTCGCGGCTCTGTCCGGCGGGATTAACAGAGCCGCGAGAAAAGAAAAGAAACTCTCGCGGCTCTGAAAGAATCCCGCTTTTTGTGACTTGAAGAAAGCATAGATGCAGGGAGGCTCTGCCGGGCAGGGGGGGGGGGCCCCGCGGCAGAGCTCTTGATGCTGCCGCGGCAGAGCTCTTGATGCTGCCGCGGCAGAAGCAGCCGGTTTGGGGTTTTTTTGTTGTATTAATTTGGGATGATAGGGGAGAAGGGGGTTTAGGACTGGTAATGGGCCAGGGGGGGGGGTTAAGGCTGGTATGGGCCAGGGGGTAAGGACTGGTAATGGGCCAGGGGGGGGTAAGGACTGGTAATGGGCCGGGGGGGGTGGAAAAGACTGGTAATGGGCCAGGGGGGGGGGTGGGTAAGGACTGGTAATGGGCCTGGGGGGGGGTAAGGACTGGTAATGGGGCCAGGGGGGGTAAGGACTGGTAATGGGCCAGGGGGGGGGGTTAAGGACTGGTAATGGGCCAGGGGGGGGGGTAAGGACTGGTAATGGGCCAGGGGGGGGTAAGGACTGGTACAATTGGGGGGGGTAAGGACTGGTAATTGGGGGGGGGTAAGGACTGTAATGCGGCCAGGGGGGGGGGTAAGGACTGGTAATGGGCCGGGGGGGGGGTAAGGACTGGTAATGGGCCAGGGAGGGGGGGTAAGGACTGGTAATGGGCCAGGGGGGGTTAGGGGGGGGTAAGAGGGGAGGGGTAAGGACTGGTAATGGGCGGGGGGTAAGGGGGGGGGGTTAGGACTGGTAATGGGCCGGGGGGGGGTAAGGACTGGTAATGGGGGGGGGTAAGGACTGGTAATGGGCCAGGGGGGGGGGGTAAGGGGGGGGGTAAGGACTGGTAATGGGCCGGGGGGGTAGGACTGTAATGGGCCATGGGGGGGGGTGGTTAGGACTGGTAATGGGCCATGGGGGGGTAGGACTGGTAATGGGATATGGGGGGGCTAAGTGGGGCTGATGGGGGGGGGGGTTAGGACTGGTAATGGGCGGGGGGGGGGGGGGTAAGGACTGGTAATGGGCCGTGGGGGGGGGGTTCGGACTGGTAATGGGCCATGGGGGGGTGGTTAGGCCGGGTCATGGGCCATGGGGGGGGTAGGACTGGTAATTGGCTATGGGGGGGGGCTAAGTGTGGGCTGATGGGGGAGGGGGGGTAGGACTGGTTAATGGGCCGGGGGGGGAGGCTAAGACTGGAAGTGGGCTGATGGTGGGGGGGGGTTAGACTGTAATTGTGGGCTAAATGGGGGGGGGCTAAGGCTGGAAAGTGGGCTGGTGGTGGTGGTGGTGGTGGTGGGGGGGTTAGGACTGGTAATGGGCTATGGGGGGGGCTAAGACTGGAAATGGGCTGATGGGGGGGTTAGGAATGGAAATAGGCTCTGGGGGGGCTAAGACTGAAATGGGCTGATGGGGGGTTAGGACTGGTAATGGGCTATGGGGGGGGGGGGCTAATACTGGAAATAGGCTGATGGGGGGGCTACGACTGGAAATAGGGTGATGGGGGGTTAGGACATAATGGGCTGATGGGGGGGTTAGGACTAGTAATGGGCTATGAGGAGGCTAGGACTGGAAATTGGCTGAGTGGAAGGAGGCTTGAAACTGCAAATAGCTGATGGGGACGGGGGCTTGGAATGGAAATGGGTTGTGAGGGGGAGGGAGCTAGGACTGGAAATGGGTGAGTGGGGGGGGGCTAGGACAGGAAATGGGCTGATGGAGGGGCTAGAATAGGACTGGAAATTGGCTGTTGGGGGGTGCTAAGATTGGAAATGGGCTGTGGTGGGGGTTTGGATTGAAATGGACTCATGAAGGGGCTAGAACTGGAAGTAGGCTTATGGGCTTGGATTGTAAATGGGCTGAGTGGAGGGGAGCTAGGATTTGACATGGGCTGATGGTGGGGCTAGGAAAGGACGAGAAATGGGCTCATGGGGGACTGGGATTGGAAATGAGCTGATGGAGGGACTAGGATGGGACTGCAAATAGATGGGGGAGCTAGGCCTGGAAATCTGCATATGCGGGCCTAAGACTGGAAATGCGCAGAAGCGTGGACTACAAGCGAGCTGATACTGGGGTGGACTGGAACTAGCATGGAGCTGATGTTGGGGGAGGATTAAAATGGGATGGAGCTGGGAGAGTGAAATGGAGAGTGAAAAAATATTTTGTGTGGGAGGGAAGACAAATCTAAAATTGTCCGGATATTGGGAGAGTAAGTGGGGATTGAGGATGGAGGGGTAAAATTTGAGTGGATGAAATAGGAATGAGGAAAGAGCAAAAGGAGAAAATATTAGTATGTTAAAGCAGATGTAGAGAGAGAATGGAAAAAAAACTAGAAGAGAGAAGAAAAGACAAATGGACAGCAGACTATGAAGAGTTAGCGGAAGACACGAAGAAACCAGAAGAAAGTGGCTGGAGTAATTGCAGCTGAAAAAAAATGCACAAAAGGTAGAAAAAAATCTCTTTATTTTGAATTTATTAATTGGAATATGTCAGCTCTGGGAAATGTGCATCATTAACGTCTGCGCTTTGTTTAGTACAAGAGCAAATTAATGTATAGTTTTATTTCTACAGTGTTGTGCATTCCAAGTTTGGCTTTTGAGATTCCCAGTTTAATTATTGTCTTCCTGTTTCTAAATTGTGATTCCTTGTTTGGTGATGGTATATGTTCTGCATGTGTAACTGAGCTGAGGTATTCTGTTTATGTAATTCCTATTTGACATTGCCACTTGTTCTCTTTCCCCAGTAGGTCATGTATTGTTGTTCTCTGAAATGTATTGGTTTAATATTTGCAGCGTTTCCTTTTGATAGTTAGGGTATGGTGCTTTATGAGTCTTGGTAGTGCTGTTAGGATACGGCGGGTTTGCTATGGGTTCTAAATGGGCAGTGTTTGTAGTAGTTCCTAATGTGTCTGGTGGTTGGCACTGGATTATAGTAATGTAGAAGTCTTTTAGTCTTTCTTTATTCATACACTCATTAAGAGGCATGTTTACTAAAAGTTTGTGTATGGTAACATTATGCAAATGAGGCCCCTTATGCAAATGAGGCCCCGCACCGAGTCTCCGCACATGGCCCCGCACCCCCCTTGGGCCGCCCCTGTGCACAGGGCATAGGGCACTGGCAGGCATGGTAGTGTCCGGCCACCACCTACACAGACAGGGTGACCTCTGTATGTGCTGCTGGGGGATCACTCTCACCCTGAGTGTGCAGTGACGGCAGCATGGCTAGGCACCCCCATAGTGCTATATTGTGACTCTCCCATGTGATATGTATGGGTGTCCTGTGGGGGCCTCTTCATGGACTTATCTGTCTGTGTGTGCTGCCACCCCAGTTGTGGGTGCAAGCATGTCCATCAGGACCAGCCAGCAGACTGTTCACAGCTGATATGTGTTGTGATGGAGTGCTTTGCAGGGTACAGTGGCTGATGGCTTGCTGCAGGTGAATATCAGATAGTGGTGGGGTGCATCTTTGAATATCCAGGCCTAATGTCTGTCTGATATTGTGTTATGGATGTGTGTGGAGCTGCTTGGACTGCCCTGTAGGGTGTCTGTTCCCTAGCAGGACTGGGGTTGATGGTCCACTCTACTGCCATCAGGGTAGGGATCTGTTGAGGGGAAGCCCTGTTTTATCCACCTGGGGGTCCCCACTAACTGAGCCAGACAGAGATCTCCAAAATGTTTATGCAGCACCTACCTATTCCACAGGTTATTCCTGCTTTGGAGCTCTGACATGGCCGCATTCGGCCATGCCTGGTGTTGTGGACCTGGTCCTGGGCGCAACATCTCACACTCAGGGTGAGCACAGTAACCGCACAATGTGATGGTGTTTAGCTACTCTTTGCCGTTTGTCCACCCACTCAGGACACCCTACCAGGCCGAGGTGCTGTGTGGGTGCACACGGACACTTCCCCCTACAAGGCCGGGGAGCTTTAGGGGTGCATTTCCCATCCTGTGTTCAATCATGGACAGCTGATTTGCATTTGCAGTGCATCATGGGTACGGGTGGTTCACAACAGCAGACTGTCAGTGAGGTGACGTACAGGCTATCTGCAGCCAGCCAGGGACTGCTTACAGCTATAGAGCTGTAGCCCAATGGTTATGTCCCTGCCTGTGCAGCCAGATGTCATGGGTTCAAACCCACAGTGGGGTTATGTGATAGGGGTGTCCACAGATTTATTTTAATTTACTGTACATATGTTGCTGCCAGCAATACCACCCTCAGCGTACTGTACCCATAAGGTGCCTCTGAGGGTGCTTTATGGGGCGCCCTATAGGGCACTTTACGGTTGCCAGCCATATAGGGTGCACTATACATTATCCTGTGTTGCAACATACATGCTGCCCTATAGGGGACATTCTAGGGTGCCTTGGCGGACGGTGCACTGTAACATGTGCCTTATGGGCCGCCTATATTAATATGCTGTGAGAGTGCGTTTGCTAGTAGTTATCACAAAATAAAATTAGAAAGCCTCCTACAGCATATAACATACTGCCTCAGCTAGCCTTTTTCACTGGGCATTGTGAGGGATCGAACCCCTGGTCCCTGCACCATTGGTCAGTGTCTTAACCACTGTGCTGTGGCTGTGTTCCTTTGCTTTGGCATCAGCGCGCCGCCTTATGCCCATCAGCGCGCCACCTCCTGCTGCCCACAATTAGTGCGCTGCCTTGTGCCGCCCAAAATGAACAGTGCGCCGCCTTGTGCCGCCCAGATAGTACAGTGCGCCGCCTTATGCCGTACAAAATGAACAGTGTGCCGCCTTATGCCGTCCAAAAGTACTTTGCCTCCTGAACCACTTTTACACATTCAAGGTGTTGCCTCAGCTGGCCTTTTTGTTGCGCACAATGGGGGATTGAACCTGTAGCCCCTGCACCATTGGTTAGTGTGTTCACCGTTGTGCTACAGCTCTGTTCTGATATGTGCTTAGCAGCGCCCCACTTAGCCTTCCCACGTGCTAATGTGGGCCCCGCAAATTAGCGCGACGCGCACACGTACGGTCGGGTTTTTTTCTTCTTTCTGCCTGAACCGCCCACTCCTTATATGGCACACGCACACTACCGCGGCCCCGCACGTTAGGAATGTTTAGTAAACATGCCCCTTAATATATCTAATAAAGTTTGAGATTTACTTAACTTTTCAACCTAAATCTCAAGTCAATATAGTTAAATGATTTTTTTTATAGTAGATAGGTTGAATAAACTCTATTTCTAAAATAGATATTTTGTGTCGTGTGAATTGCCAAGAGGAGCTTAGTTACTTCATAGTCAATCTTTAGAATGAAGCATTAAAGTTTCTGTGTATTCGTATGCTACAAATTTTAGCTAAAAATGCATGCTGCATATCAAATAGAAAAGACAGATCTCTTCAAGTTCCCATACTTAATCCAATATGTAGTTTTCCCTCTTCCAAACCCATGGCTTATCATCAACTTTTGCAATAACCTAAAGAACCACCAGCTCAGAGGAGTAGCCTAGTGTTTACAGCAACAGCCTAACACCAAGATTCAATTCCCCTTGGCATTCCCTGTGACCTTGGGCAAATCACTTTACCCTCCCTTGCCTTGGAAGAAAAGGCCTGGCAATCTACTTCTAGTTATACCTTCCCAAGAAAACCCTGAGGCTGCTGGGTTGCCAGGAGTCAGCATTCACTTGACAGCACTTGAAAAAAAAAAGAAACACCAAAACTGTCAAGGCTGTGTACTGAATATGCAGCTCTCTAAGTTGGTGTTTCTCAGGGTATTCCTAGAGTTCCCTTTAGCCTGTCTGGTTTTCAGGATATGAACACTGAATATGCATGATAAATTTGCATACAATGGAGGCAGCCATGCAAATCTCATGCACATTAATTGTGGATATCTTGAAACCCAGACTGGCTAGGGTAGTCCAAGAATTGTTTGAGAAGCATTGCTCTATAGTCGTTTTGACCTTGCCATAAGGTACCCAGCCACCACTAGTAAGTTAGCATTTGGAGCACTGTAGCCTGACAATTACAGCCCAGAAATGTATTCCAATCTGGCATGAGAGACACAGAAAACTCTTTCAGAGTGAAAAGGGTTAATCTCTTTTTTCGATCTTCCTAACCCTTCTCCTCTTGTCTCTGCTCTAGAGGGATTGATAGGTGTGATATTTGTGATATGTCAACCTCAAAATCCTATTCCTACCATTATACATTAGAAGTGGCATTTTAAAAAGAATGTCCAAGTCAAATTGTGGACATCCAGCATGGAACATATAGAAAAACACCAGGGACATTTATATTAGGAACACAGGTGTCTCCGATTGGACATCCATGGTGGTGGCCACATCATCATCCCCCAAGCTATCATAAGAGGACATCATAAGGGGATGTAGCAAAATGAGAACATGAGCCCCCATTCCCTATCAGTGTTTGTTGGCATTCTACAAAATAAAGGTGATATTAGAGTAGCTCTTTCCCCATACCCTCCAGAGATTTGCTTGTTTGTGCCTGCTGAAAAATCGGTCTTCACGGAGTAAAGTGAAATTGCACTATGTATTGAAAAATACTCCACACAAACAATAATCAATGTTACAAAAATATATAACAGGCTATGGAAATACTGATCCGCTATAATGTTAAAAAGAAACACTCTTTTGCAGATTTTAACTTTTCTTCTCCCAACTTAAAGTCTCAGACCAAGCGCTCCAGACCAATGATATAGTAAATAATCATCAGCGCTTCATAGCATCAATGACTTTGTTGGAAGTGCTTTTTTTTGTGTGTATAAATATGTCGGGATCACCAACTCTCCACCACCTAGTATTAAGCACTATTTCAATGTAAAACTCTTATCTTATTCGTTGTCCTCTACGCCTCCCTCGGCACCTCTCAAGCATTTCACTCCAAACGGGAGTTTCTTCAGGAGGGTCTAGAAATGAGATACATCGACAGCACTGAAAATTTCATATCACAACCCTTTTACATTGATTACTCTAAACATTCAAAATTTCTTTTCATAAAGATATTCCACGTCAAACTTTGTAATAAATTGAAAGAAAATGAACAGCCTGGGGTCCTTACTAGAATATTGCTGCCCACGTTCATCGATGTCTCTTACTGGGTTCTGAAAAAACGCCACGCATGCGGGCTAAGCGACCAAGCTGAAGCTTATATAGGGCATGGCTAGCCATAATTTAAAGGGCACCAGAAACCTGATACTTCATTGAAACCGATTTGAAGTAACAGTTTAAAAACATACATGCCATTCTACAGAGGAGTTGAAACCGTAGGGTTGTATAGTATTAACGTTAAAAATCCACCGTTGTTCATGGTATAATAAAGTTTCATCTAAAGTTTTACCTCTCATTCATGTTTCAATTCAATGCAATGCTGAACAAGTGGTGCTGTCAATACTTTGCAAAATCTTCCATCAGCCTATGAAAGTGTGACTTAAAATCAGATTTTAGGACTTCCGGTTTGGGCAATGAGCTGATCGGATGGCTCACGATCAGCTCCGGGCAATCGCCCCCACAAAACGGCTACAAAACATTTTAAAACACTCCTATCTACCACCTGTATTGCTTCTCCCCGGACGGGGCTTTGAACCTCTGCCGTTGAAGCGATTCGCGGCCATCCTTGTCTAGCTGGGACAGAGAAGTCAGCGCAGCAGAGAACGTGCAGAGGCCAGTCGGGCAATTCCCCCACCGCCACCATCAGTTTTCCTTTTGAAGCCACGAAGGGACCTGCGGCCATTCCTACCTGAACGAAGAGGATCGCTGGCAATTAACCAAGTAAGCCGGGGGCACGATCGGGCAGTTCTGCCATTGTCAGCCTCCGTTTTATCCTCACGTGGTGGCTTAGCCCCGGCGGGAAAAGGCTTGCGGCCCCCGCATATGCTCTGGGCAGATAACTTCCTGTAATAAGAAGCGGGACGAGGTGCGCCCGGACAGTCTCCCGCCACTACTAGCAGAGTTACCCTCACGGAGGGCTGGACTCCCAGAAGCGGAGAGACTGATGACTGTTTTGTCCGGCTAGGACTGAGGAGGAAGAGCACCGGGACGCGTGCGAGCACCCCCATCCTCTCCCCCGCTGCCGCGGCTGGTTGCTCCTTCGGGGGGTACAGCTTCTCCAGCGGAGCGGGGGCCTGAGATTATTTCTGCAGCAGCCGACATCAGCAAAAGAGATCGGGCACCTCTTTCGTCGCGGCAACGGCGCTCTCCGCATTTGTTGAAGTCCCTCAGGCGGCGAGGAGATCTGCGGCCTTCCCTGCTTAATAACAGCGGGCACTGGGGTGCCAAAGAAAGCGCGCCAAGGAGTGATTGGACATTTCTTCTATTGTCCCAACTATCAGCTTCCTCCTGGGGTATTGAGTCCATAGCCCCGCGGCCGTCCCTGCCTGGTCTGGGCTGATAACCCCTATACAGAGGCTTAAAATCCTTACAGCTGTGTTTTTTATCTGCACAATTCTCCCTCTGCTATCCCATGGGAATAGTGTCCTGCGTGAGACGTGGTGCATATAACGTTGCTAACCCGATGGCATCTAAAGCTCCGCGAAAAGAGAGACCCCGCGCTACGGAGGGAAAAACGGCGGAAGGCTCACCATCTAGCCCGAAGCCGGGCAGCCCGCCAGATTTATTGGCCGAGGTCAGTGCCGCAGTGGTGCAGGCGCTCAGCACACGTTTCCAAGACCTGGTGGAGCAGATTCAATCGCTTGGACAGCGTTTCACGGTGGTGGAGGAGCGACTGGAGCAAGTTGAGACAAGGGTGTCCGATGTGGAAGACACGCAACAATCGGTAGTGGCCAAAGTGGCCGCTTTAGAGACTTTGGTGAAACAGCAAGGGGATAAACTTGATGAACTGGAGAACCGTGGTCGGCGAAAAACTTGCGATTCATCGGCATTCCTGAGAGTGTCGCTGATAGTGCCCTACTTGAATATTTACAATCTTGGATTGGGAGCCTCCTGCCAAACCTGAGAGGAGAATCTCTTAAAATAGAGCGGGTCCATCGGCTGGGCCAAAGAAGAGAACAGGCCAGGAAACCACGTGCAGTAATTGCCCGCTTTCTCGACTACAGACAGAAAGAGGAGGTGCTGAAAGCGGCAAGGGGCCGACGGCGACATCAACAGGACACCGAGCCGATCTTAGTATTCCAGGACTACTCGGTGATCGTCAGCCAACAGCGCAGGGCTTTTTCGGGGATTTGTACCCAGCTGTTTAACCGCGGAATTCGATTCTCACTCCTCTACCCGGCCCGGCTGCGGATCGATCATCAGGGCCACACTCGCATACTAGCGACCCTGGAAGAGGCGGCTACCTTTCTGGACTCTATGCCTGCTCAACTGGCCTCCTAATTGCTAAATGACTGACTGGGCGTGGGATACGCCTCTCCATGTGTAGTACGGAGACCTGGAGCCCCCAGGGGCCGAACGGTTCCTGACAGCCTCCCAGCAGCTTCCACTGTTATGGGAGAACTCTTGGCTTTGCCCCTCATGTGGTGTACTAGGCTGAGATACAACGTCTCATTGACTTGGTAACTATTATTATGCCAAGGGAGACATTGTATCCTTGTTAATTTGTTACAATGGTTACTTTGTTATAATTGCGGCTGCTCTGCTGGTCCCCTGATTATTTCCCTTCTTGCCTTGTTTCTGTCCCTGTGTTCCTGTTTGACCCTCCCCCTTCCCTCCCCTTTCTTTTTTTTTTTTTTTTATCCCTGTACAGGTGGGGGTTTCGACTGGAGGCACAGGGGGTTGGCGGCGATTAATTTGGGGGAATGTTGGGGTTATAGAGGCTAGGGATGCATGGCTAGCCTTGTTAAAACATCATTAACAATTTTTATTTCAGGTTTAGTGCATTGTCTTCCCCCTCTTTATCTCTGAGGGGGGAGAGAGGGCAGACCTCGATAATGCCGATGTGCCTGTACTTGACGAGGGGGGAGGGCAGAGGAGTTGGGAGGTAATATGGGTGGAAGGGGGTAGGGACTACATGAGAACAGACGCGTGGAGGGCGATAGCGCCGACGTTGGGAGACTCACCACAACGGTTTGTAACAGAGACTTTGTGTTTATTTTCCTTTTTTTACCTTACTTGCTAGGGAGGGTGAAGTGTAGGAGGGGTGAGCCCGTCTGCCATAGGAAGTAGTCCAGGCTATGGCTGGACGGGAGAGCTTGGAGGAGAGGGGAGATGGGGGGGAGGGGAGGGATAAGAAGGGGGAGGAGGAGGGAGGGGCAGGGGGAGGGGAGGGGGTACACTCCATTGAATGTTCATAGATGGAATAATTGCCTACCTATAGAGGGGGGGGGGTGCCAGGCTGGGGGTGTCCCTCTGAAGTACTTGGTAGTGACTCTATCGTGGCATCTTGGCACTGCCCCGGCGCTTTGAAAATAATCACTTGGAATGTCTGTGTGCTGGGAAACCCTATTAAGAGGCATAAGGTATTGCAAGCACTGGCTCGACATAAGTGTGACATTGCGCTTCTCCAAGAAACCCACCAGACGGCCATTGAGCATAGCAAACTCTGTCGGAACTGGGTGGGCCAAGTGTGGGGATCCCCCGCCCAGGGGCATAAGGGAGGCGTAGCGATTCTAATTCATAAACGTATACGATTCGTGGAGGAGACGGTCCTTGCTGATAATATTGGTAGATCCCTGTTGTTATATGGTCACTTAGACGGTAAACCGGTGATTCTGGGAAATCTCTATGGCCCCAACGTGGTTGACCCGGGTTTTTACAATGGTTTGGCATCAAGGGTGGAACAGCTTCCGGAGTGCCCGGTGATTTTGGGCGGGGACTTTAATGGAGTCCTGGATGTGGATCTGGATACCTCTAGGAGAGGAGGTGGACGGGAGAGGGTAGCACCTTCCCAGATGTTGTTGCGGTTCTGTAGGAGATTAGGTATAATTGATCCTTGGCGGGTACTGCACCCCTCCGAAAGAGACTATACCCATCAATCTCGAGCACACGGTACTAGTGCCCGTATTGACTATGTTATGATCTCGGGGACTTTGTTTACGCACACCGAGGATGCCCAGAGTGGGCCTTCTGAAATTTCAGACCATGCGATGGTGTGGCTTGACTTACACTGGGGGCGGGACACGAATCGGCCACGCCTGTGGAGATTTCCCCTAGAGCTTTACTCGGATGGGCAATTTCGCCAGTTTATACGCCAGAGATGGACGGAATTTCTTGGCAATCACCAGATTCATACAGACGACCCCGAATTAGTCTGGGAAACGGCAAAGGTGGTTCTTCGAGGGGACATCATAGGATACGCCGCGAGAAGGCGCCGGCTGATGGCAGAACGTATTGTACTACTTGAGCGTCGAGTCACTACTCTACGGCGGAGATGTGCCCACACGTCAACGCTGTCCAATAAGAAGTTGCTATGGGAAACTCAGATCAAGCCTAACGAGCTACTACATCAGTGAGCAAAGAAATCGGTTCTGTTTTATCGGTTTCGGTTGCACTGCTATGGTGACAAACCTGGCAAGTTGCTGGCACGCTGCCTGCGGGCCCGACGGAGTCCTGCTCACGTAGCGGCATTAAAAGACGGCCAGGGACGTATGCATAAAGAGAATAAGGAAATTGCAGAGATTTTTCGTACCTTCTTTCAAAATTTATACAAAACCACAACTGGTTCCCCTGAGGGGCTGCAGGACTACCTTGCGGACTTGGAGTTGCCTCAACTCACTTCAGCCCAGAGGGAGGTTCTAGATTTACCCATTACGGTGCAGGAAATACAATCCGCAATATCTGCGGCCCAGTGTTATAAAACGCCGGGGCCAGATGGATTCGGGGCCGAAGTTTACAAGATCTTAGGGGACGGGGTGAGTCCACTACTGCGAGAGGTCTTTGTCACCAGGACAGAGCAAGGGACGTTTCGCTGGGGGCGTAATCACGCATATATCACCCTGATCCCGAAGCCGGGTAAAGACTCGATGCAGGCAGCTTCATATCGACCTATCTCCCTACTAAACTTCGATTTTAAAATTTTGGCGAAAGTGCTAGCGGACCGCCTGGCAGGGGTATTAGGTTACTTAATCCATGACGCACAAGTGGGTTTTGTGAAAGGCCGCCACGCCGTACGAAACCTTCGGAAGATTCTGGCCTCCTTGGAGTGGGTGCATGCTCACAATATTCCGTCGTTATTGATTAGTTTCGATGCGGAGAAGGCCTTTGATAGGGTGGACTGGCACTATCTGTGGAGGCTGCTACCGCGCTATGGCATCGGGGAGGACTTTTGTAAAAGGGTGCAAAGTTTGTACATTTCACCGACTGCAGGCATACTGTGCAATGGCCTCATCTCAGATGACTTCACGTTGGGAAGAGGTACAAGGCAGGGCTGTCCTTTATCGCCCTTGCTCTTTGTTCTCTCCTTGGACCCGCTGATTCGCACCATCGTAAACTCGGGGGGGATACAGGGAGTGCGGCTACGGTCGCAAACTTTCCTTATCTCGGCCTTCGCTGATGACTTGTTGGTCCATCTGACGTCTCCGGCCACCTCCTTACAACCGCTTTTAGACGAGTTCCAGCGGTTCGGAGCAATTGCAGGCTTACGCATTAATAAAGATAAGTCTGAGGTAGTGGATGTCTTGGGGCACTTCCGTAGTTCTTGGAGGGGACCCTTCCCGTTACGGTGGGCAGACAAAGAATTCATCTATTTGGGTAAAACATTGACCGGAAACCCCCAGGATTTATACCGGCGTAACCTAGATCGGATACTGCGGCATTTGGCAGTGCAGTTAAGTGCATGGGCGCCTCTCCCGCTGTGTCTGGCAGGGAGGATAGCGGCAGTACAGATGATAGTCTTACCCAGAATCTTGTACTGGCTGCAGACCCTACCAGTCTGGTTGCTTCGACGTGACCTGAGTAGAATGGAGGGTTTGCTTAAGCGCTTTCTTTGGCGGGGGCAGCGGGCGCGGGTCCCGTGGAATTGCCTAATGGGAAAATGGCGAGAGGGAGGTATGGGCCTACCAGACTTGAGGACTTACGCACTGGCCTGTCAAGCCCGACACCTGGGAGATTGGCTAGGGGGGACGGAAATATATACACCTAGGTCTTTAGAGGAGTGTTTGGTGGCTCCTGCGACTCTCCTGGCGACTTTGCATGGCACACGCACGGTCCTCACAGATTCTAGTCAGCAGAGTCCGTTAGTGGACTCAGCCCGACGCACATGGCAACAACTCAACAAATATTGGCAGGAAACGTGGAAGGTGTCTTGTTGGTTGCCACTGCAGGGCAATGCCCAATTCACTCCAGGGTCCGAGACTGCGGTGTTTCGGGACTGGTGGCTACGTGGCATCCGGATGGTAGGGCACTTGGTAGACCAAGCGGGAAGCTGTAAATCATTCCGAACGCTCAGTCGGGAATACGATCTCCCCAACACGCATTGTTTTGCCTATATACAAACCTCCCACTATGTGGCCACACTACCGCGCGATGCGCTGCAGGCTGAGCGTTCAGCCCGTATTTTGGAATTTTTTCAGCTGGGAGAGGAGCGCCCGCCGTCGATTTCCAATTTGAAACGTAGTTTGGAGTGCTACCGCCCCCTCCCTGATTATAGTGGAGTCGAAAGAGCTTGGGCGACCGAATTGGGTGAAGACGTACAGCAGGGATTGGTACTGACGTCATTGAAACTGATTCATTGACTGGTACAAGGAGTGCGCTGGCGTGAGATCCAATTTAAGTGCGTGACTAGGGCTCATTTTTCGCCGAGGCGGGCACTGCGCAGTCGTCTGGACACTGATGGCTCCTGCCCACGCTGTTCGGAGTCCTTGGCTACTCTCCTTCATATGTGGTGGGGTTGTCGGGGAATACGGGCATATTGGGCACGGATATGCAGCTTCCTCTGCACACTGCTTCAGCGGAGGCTCCATTGGACGGGCCTATTTGTAGCACTTGACCAGTTGCCGACCCCTGGACCTGTGAAAGCTGGTGAAAGTTTGCTTGTGCGGAAGGCCTGTCTGGTGGGTAAAGGGCCGATTCTTCGATTATGGAGGGAACGCCAACTGCCCACCTTCAGTGAATGGCGAAATAACTTTCATCAATTAATGCTAACGGAGCGTTGGATGGCGCGGGGCAGTGCCAAGCGTTGGACAGTCTTTCTGTCGGTCTGGGAGCCATATATTCAGCAGTTGGGGCCCCACAGCCGTAATGCAACCCTCCAAGGGGGGAGTTGAATGAATGATTGTGGGCTTGAGGAGTGGGTAGGAGGTAGCTGCTTTACAGCTCTAGATGATATTTGATTTACGAAGTTGGTAATGGAGTGAGGGAGGGCTGGTGGGTGAGGGGAGAGGGGTGGGAGACGGGGGGTTGGGATATAATGTAAAAAGACCACCTATTGTATTATCTTTCTGTTGGCCCCCGGGGGGGAGAAGAACAAACCCTCCCCGTGGCGCCGTCTGTTGATGTGTTGTTTGGATTTTGTGGTGCACTTAAATAAAGTTTAAAAAAAAAAAATCAGATTTTAAGTCACACTCTCATAGGCTAATGGAAGATTTTGCTAATCGGGGCTATCCCCGCCACATTTCAAAACAGGCGTATAAAAGAGTGCTTCATAATGATCGAACTTGACTGCTGGGCACTGAGAAGGTGCGTACAGAAACAACCGATGATTGTGTAAACTTGATCACCAGATTTTCACCGCTCAGTTATAAGATCCGAAGAATCATTTCCAAACACACTGATATTGTGAAAACCGTTCCTGGTCTACAAGAGAAGAACATCAGATGTGTATGGCAGAGAAATACCAATCTTAAAGAGCAGCTGAGCCCAACAGTTTTACGTCCAGTTAGGGTGAGGGAAGACCGAAGTGATGAAAGAGGACATCGAAAATGCGGTGATTGCACGATCTGTAATATTACAGAGAATACAACTGAGTTTGAGTATCTTGGTAAAAAGTATGTTTTGAAGCAAACTACATCATGCAATACATCCTCGGTGATCTATGCGATTACGTGCCCGTGCAATCAGCTTTACATAGCGAAAACCAGTCGGCCCTTTAAGATTCGGATGTCTGAACATAAGAGTCGTTTACATTGCAAAGTATTGACAGCACCACTTGTTCAGCATTGCATTGAATTGAAACATGAATTTGACCATTTACGCTGCTTTTGCATAGACTGGATTCTAACAGCAATGAGAGGTAAAACTTTAGATGAAACTTTATTATACCATGAACAACGGTGGATTTTTAACGTTAATACTATACAACCCTATGGTTTGAACTCCTCTGTAGAATGGCATGTGTGTTTTTAAACTGCTACTTCAAATCGGTTTCAATGAAGTATCAGGTTTCTGGTGCCCTTTAAATTATGGCTAGCCATGCCCTATATAAGCTTCAGCTTGGTCGCTTAGCCCGCATGCGTGGTGTTTTTTCAGAACCCAGTAAGAGACATCGATGAACGTGGGCAGCTATACTCTAGTAAGGACCCCAGGCTGTTCATTTCCTTTCAATTTATTACAAAGTTTGACGTGGAATATCTTTATGAAAAGAAATTTTGAATGTTTAGAGTAATCAATGTAAAAGGGTTGTGATATGAAATTTTCAGCGCTGTCGATGTATCTCATTTCTAGACCCTCCTGAAGAAACTCCCGTTTGGAGTGAAATGCTTGAGAGGTGCCGAGGGAGGCGTAGAGGACAATGAATAAGATAAGAGTTTTACATTGAAATAGTGCTTAATACTAGGTGGTGGAGAGTTGGTGATCCCGACATATTTATACACACAAAAAAACCACTCCCAACAAAGTCATTGATGCTATGAAGCGCTGATGATTATTTACTATATCATTAGTCTGGAGCGCTTGGTCTGAGACTTTAAGTTGGGAGAAGAAAAGTTAAAATCTGCAAAAGAGTGTTTCTTTTTATCATTATAGCGGATCAGTATTTCCATAGCCTGTTATATATTTTTGTAACATTCATTATTGTTTGTGTTTGTGCCTGCAGCAGGTATAACCTTAGGCATGACTCCAGACATCCAGGACATTTCTGAGATCAGGCGGGGATATCTAACTTCTTGGGAACACCCAGCCACGCCTCTGCCATGCTGACTTTCAGACTTGGATGTCCTTGTGCTGAGGACGTCCAAAGACCCGGCTTCTAAAATGATTCTGGAGTCATCTCTGTGCTTTGGACATCTCTATGCCTGTTTTCAGATGTCCAAAGCATGAAGAGGGCTTCCAAAATAGCCCCCTATATCTGCCCCTAGTATTCTTTATTTCTGTCACAGTACTGATTTTTTATTTCTGACACCTCTACTTGCAAGCCATTCCAGGCATCTATAACCTTCGCAGTAAAGAAGCATTGTCTCCTGTTCTTTCTGAATATTTCTTCTTCTAATGGAAATTCATTTCTCTGGAAAATTTCATGTTCAAGTCCGTATTGCAGCCTTGTAACCTGCCTGCTCAGTTCAAATTCAGACCTAAGAGCAATCTCCAGTTCCACTCCAGCTTTTGCTATCTGGATGTTCCAAATCAGAGTTTTTGTCGAGTGCTATTCTTGACCTTTTGGTGTTTCCCAGCCCATGTTGGCACAACCTGAGTGTCCTACCAGGGTCTTGGCCCTACTCTGATCCCCATAACTACCACAAGGGTGGTAATCTGATAGCCTACTTGGGCTCAATGTAGGCTGGGAGAAGAACATGAGGTAAGACATTTTACAAATAGTAACTGAACACAGTTATCAGGCTTCATATACGTAGGCTCTACTGGGCATTGTCCCTGATGATGTGTCACCAATCAGTGATCATACAGTCACACAGATTAGAATTCTTGTTTAATGTCCAACAAAGCACACACACATACACATTGAGTGCACTTGTGGAAGAGAAATTAATGAAAAATAGAGAAAACCTGAATATTTTCAAGAACAGCAAGAAACTGAAAAATATTCACAGAGAAAAATACTCACAATTCACTATAAGACTAAGGGGTATGTTTACTAAAGTGCGTTAGTGCAATTCACGTTAGGAGCCGCGGTAGAGACAGAAACCCCAAATAAGGACATGGGCGGTACATCGTTACCACTAACGCGCGTTCCAAAAACTAACGTGCGTTACAGGGCGCCGTGGCGCGTTACCGCGCGTTAATCTTAAGAAGACGTACAGACACAAATCACTGTAACAGAGCTGTAGCACAATGGTTGCTTCACTGACCGCTGTGGCAGGCAGCATGGGTTCGAGTCCCCAGTGTACCTAATGCAGAAGGCTGGCCCAGGCATCACACTGTACATTACATAGGGAATGAGGAGGCATGTTTTTCTTTACGTTCAGTAGTGTTGCCAGAAACACACCCTCACAGTGGCGTAACAGAAGGTGCCGCAGAAGGCACCCCATAATGCACTACACAGGCTACATTATAAAGTGCACTGTCCGCTGAGGCACACCAAAATGTCCCCTATAGAACACCCTATAAGGCAACCTAAAGGGCGCCTTATGAGGCACTGTAAGGTTATATTACGCTGAGGGGCTGTCGCTGGTAGCACTAATGTGCATTAAAAATATGCAATGCTGCAGACAGCCCTATAAAATAAGCCCACTGTGGGTTTCAACCCATGACCACTGGCCCCACAGGCAGTGAAGGAACCACTGGGCTGCAGCCCCATAGCTGCTAACAACCCCCTGGCTGGCCACTGAAGGGCATCAGGACAGCACCCAAACCGCCTGCTGTGTTGGCTAGGATCTGTCTCAATGCAAGCATACCCATGGTGCACTGCACATGCTGATCAGCAGTCCAGAGATGATCACAAGAAGGGGTATGTACCCACACAGCCCCCTGGCACGGTAGGGCAAAATGACTGTGTGCACCACTGTCACATAGTAGCAACAGACAGTAGCCCAACAGGGTGCCCCATAAGAAGTTAGAAAAGGTATCCCCTAAGGCAGCATGATCCGTAGCACAATGGTTAAGACACTATCAGATGGTGCAAGGTTTGTGAGTTCAATTCCCCCTGTGGGTCTAAGGACTAAAGCTGCCTGCGTCATAACACTCCACAAACCATGGTCATGGATATGTATAACCAGTCACCACTCTGTTAAAACCAGAGATATCCTCCATTTTTGTCGGCCACAACCAACCTGAGAGGTGGGAGAAAATTCCCACCTCCCCTCATGGGGAGGGCCCTTTTAATCAAGAGAGCCTCAGCCCTCAAAAGAATAAAATAGTGTGAATTCGCAGCCAGAACCGGGTTTGAGAAATGTACAAAGTCAAATATATCCACAAATCATGTAATAAAGGAAACAAAACGTCTAACCGTGCTGGAAACAAGGCAGGTAAGAACCCAATTGTCTTGCCATCGTACTCCAGCAGCAAACGCCACCACGCCATGCATTGTTCGTCCCAACTCTGGGCCCTGTATCAAGTGAATGTATCCCTGCCAGGCGGGGGTATCTGTGGATGAGTCTGCGACATTACCCCTACACCAATTCAGTGATGTCAGAAGCAGTTTTGTTTTGTACGTCTAACAGGTTCTGCTGGCAAACACACACTCACAGGCTATAACCCGAGGGTGCCGCATAGGGCACCCTACAAGGCACACCAGAGGGTAAAGGTAAATGTGCACTGTCTGCCAGGGCACCCTATAGGGCGTGTTACAGAGCACCCCATAGGGCATGTGATAGGGTTCCCGATGAGGCACTGTGAGGAGTCTGCACTGTGAGGGTGGTGCTGCTGTCAGCACCAATGTAAAGGAAAATTACAAAATGCTCCCCAAAGGGCCACCAAACAATCCACTGTGGGCTGAAACCCATGACCTAGGGGCCCCCACAGGCATTGAAGTAACTATTCGCCCATATTGCTAGGGCAAATAACACAGTCCCAATAATGAGTTGGCCAGCTCATGGAGCAGAACTGTGAAATGCCCAAAACCCCCACACCAGATCCACAGCAGTTGCACTACGTACATACAAAGAATGCCTGTCAATGAAACAAACCAAGGTCTCAGCAACAAGGGCATATGGCAAACACAATCAAGACCAAGGCCAAGATCATTACCAAATATAAAAGGCCCAATAACATCACAGACCTCTTTCCTAAAACGTAAAGCCACTGGCAAAAGCAAAAGCAAACCCGAACATACTATGTATATGTGAGAAAGAATATGCAGATGTCTGTACCACCAGAACCAATAACCCCCTGACTGGCCACCGAGGGGCGCCATGTCACCACCCAAAGTGCCTGCTGGGGGGTTAAGGATATGGGTGTATGCAACAAAACCCATGGTGCACTGCACATGTACATCAGCAGTCCCGAGATGAACATAGGAGGGGGCAGGCACCCCCACAGCGCCTGGCCCTGAAGGGAGAAATTAATTTGTGCGTCACTGCCATAGAGCAGCAAAAGACAGTAGCCCAACAGTGTGCCCAAGAAGAAGCTTGAAAAGGTGACCAGTACGGTGCCTAGAAGGGTGTCCCAAGCTAAGTGCAATAAGAGGTACACAGGGATGAGAGAGTGCAGATGGAACCCTGGCCCATAGAACCATATGGCACGGTGCTCCATAAAGGGTATGTTGGCCAAGGTCAGTGTGCCCTAGGGACTGCAAGTTGCGTCTGGAGGACCTGCAGGACCTGCGTGGAACAGAGACAGATGTAGTACGAACACCACATAGAACCCACAGTAAAGACAATGAACAGGTGACTGACTGAGGGAGAGTAGGGAGTTACTGGACCACCATCCCTGCGGGCATCCCATGTGTCTGGCAGCAGCGCAGACAAACATGGTTTTGGCAACAGCAACACAGCAAAGGGTGTTGGCACCCTAGAGTACTAGAAAAACAGTGTGTGGCAGGTGAGGAGAATATGTGTCCCCCAGTGGAGGTGGAGGTGGCCAGAGGAGTGGGCTTGCCATGCAGAACAGGCACAGGCCCACCAAGCACAAAGAGATGCAATGCAGACAAGGGTAGCAGTGTAGGATACGGGGTGACAGTGCACAGCAACATACAGGACATCTCACATCACACTGATGCAGATAGATGGACCAAAGGATGGGCCGCAACTGTAATGAGGATGATAAGAGCGGCCAGGACATAGAAGCCAAGAGATGACTGTTACAGCGACCACAGGTACCAGTGCAGGAAAGCATCAAAACAGGATAACAGAGAGAGTGCAAAGCCATGACCTCTAGGATGGAAAGCACTGCAGAAATAAATTGACTACAATAACACCATTAGGCACACAGAAATGGATGCAGACAGGACCACAGCATGTCACCATACAAAACTACAGCTGTGTGTCAGGTGAGGGCACCCCAAAGAGTAACCAAGATGCAGTACACATGGTAGAGCAGGGGTCCACAGCCAACATCACAGTCCACAGGTGGGATGGGAGGCACATATGAACAGGTCCACACACACACCAGGAAATATAATGCAGTATAAACAACATGCAATAGATCAGGGGAGTGACACATGAGGGCTGGAAGGGGCCAGGCCAATGGAAAGCCATGTGTATGGGCTGTGGTCAAGGACAATGGACTGAAAGAGGAGCATGTGAATGACCAACCAGATCAGTGATGTGGCCCAGACCAACCGGCAGCAGCGGGTCCCCAATACACAGGCAGCCCAGTCACATGCCCCACCCCAGGAGGAAAACTACAATTAGTCCAGACAATGTGGCACACAGGCTGCAAACAGGCCACACTGACATGCACAGCTCAACCATGGAAGGGTGGGCGGAGATGTGATGGGGCTGCACACAGCATATGGGCAAGTAAGCATCAAACAAGGAAGGAAAAGATAAATACCAGGTGTTGCCCAAACTGGCTAGCTCCCGAGTGGCAATGAAATTGGGTGACCAATATCCCAAATATTCAAAACAAGTAAAGTGCAAACATCCGTCCTCAAAAGGTAGTCACCAGACCCAAGCAGCTATTGTATCCTGCATCCCGGTGCACCATATGACCAGTAGAAAGACATGGGGCCTGTGTGGCAGCCAACGTTGCCAGCACACACCCAATCCATTTTGCGAGGCCACCCACCTGTTGCTGCCCGTGGAGCCTACACACCCTGACCACCCCCCACTGGTGCCACCCCAAATCCTATGCCGCATCTCACCAGCTGTCACAAACAGACAGTAATATGTGATGTGGAGGGCTTCACCACGACATGTCCCCACAGTGTTCGCACCCACCGTATGCACAGCAGTCACCATCCCCAGCCACCAAAAGAACCTGGTGAAAGCATGCAGAGTGACAAGGCAACATGCCATGTCAACATTGATGTATCAGGGCTACATATCCATGTACAGCTCACCCCCCCCCCTTACTGCAAGAAACAAAACACCCAGACAGTTCGTGGCAGCAACGGTGGCCCAGTCCCCCCAGTGACAGTCAAAATAGGCAATCAATGAGTTTGAAAAAAAGGCCTGTGTCCAAATTGCAGAGGCCCATCTCCCTGTGGCAACAACATCCAGGGACAGTCTCACAGGGGTGCTGTGTCCATGCACATATGGATGACGGGATCTCCAGATGCAGTGCAGTAGATGTGTCATGTATGTTGTCTGTGTCCTGTGTGAAAAGATGTAGATATCAGGTAAGGGAATGGCACACCAACCCACAGCCCCTGTAGGTCTGAAAGGAGACAGTGAGATAGAAAGAGGTCACCTCAGAATGCATAGATAGCACCACATGACATGGCCACAACACTGAGCACAGTGCACATGGACCACTGCAGGAGATGTCTCTGAAGACCAGGACACCATCCCAATATGTTCATGTAAATGCACATGACACACAGGCACCCCAGGGGTCAAGAGCATGTCCAGCAGTGGTGGCACACAGAGATAACAACGAAAGACATGATGATAGCAACAGGCCAAATGCAGCATCAGCACGTGGTGTATGTCCCAGAGGATGGAAGCTGAGGCCTACCTGAAAGGTAGAGCTGTGGCCTGACTGGGATTGTCCGTGTCAGGCAAGAGCACAAAGAGCCCCAATAGAGGCTGCAGACATCAATGGACTGCGGACATTACCATGTCCGCATGGGTAGCTGTGAGTGCAGCATGTCCAAGGTGCGTTGTGTTGTGCGGAAACAAAATGTTGATGTACATCGTCCACCAGCAAACGCACATGTGTGGGGGTGGCCAAGGGTGGGGTGGGGTGTGGGTGGCATGATTTGGTAATATGAGGACCCAGGGGGTGGCACAGGCATACGGCCAGCTTCTGGCCCATGACCCAATGGGGGGACATGTCCATGGTGGGCAGGGAGTGCCACAGCACAGTAGATGGGTGCGGTGGCAAGGAGGACAGGCCCACAGTACCAGCAGAGGCTGCCAATGTGTTGCAGGGGAGATGGTGCAGGGTTGGTGGAGGCAGCACGGCCACACAGGTGGTAACGTGGCCGACGGGACAGCACAATGCACCTGTGGCTAACATGGGCTGTGTTTGCAGGGCTGAAAGCGGTGACGGGGCTGCATGGGGTGTGTGGCAGCATGCAAGGGGGGAGGGGACAGTGGAACTTGCAGGGCAAAGGGCCCCCCGGCATGGATAGATAGGTAAGGGGGGGGAGGGAGGGAGGGGCCCCTGCCAAGACCCATTTGGCTCACCCACACACATGTGCCCTTAGGGGAGTGGGATGGGTGTAGACAGGCAGTCATGCCTCATATTACCTATGTAACATTGTGGCCTAGAGGTGACATATGCTCCATTGATGCAACAGAGGAGGTGCCAGGGGACAACCAGCCAGGGCCGTGCACCCCCATGGACCCTGTGCCGGAGGTGGGCCAGGTGGGAGCAGGTGTTCCCCCCCCCACCGGGAGAGGACATCGGAACTGTCACACAGCCTGCATTTGGAAGAGCAACAACCACCAATGAAGCCACGGGGGAGGTGGCTGCAGAGGCCGACCAGCGCACCAGAGAAGCGGCGCTGTCCGCTGTGTCGGAAGTCATACTGCAAATGCAGGCGCACTCAGCAGCGGCACAGAGGGATGCAGAGGGTGAGTGTCAAACTGTGTTCTGGTGTCAATGCCTCTGCAGAGGTGGTGGATGTATTCCAGTCTTACAATGCACTACCTGCTGTCTCCACAGGTATACCTTACAAAAAATTAGGGTCTGTCTTGTGGAGTAATATAATGTACTAATTTAATATAGGCTGCCGCTTGGTCTGAGACGGTTTCTTGGGAATATTTTGCTATTGAATTTTTACAACTCTCCCTGATATTCTGCTACAGTTGTTTATTTGGAGTGATTTTCCATTAAATTAGTCCACAGGTATACGGCATTTACTGCAAGCGGGGTTGAGGGAACAGCGCCGCCAACGCCGTGCGCAATGGCGCCATCAGCGCACACTGTCAGGGGTCCTGGTGGGGGTGCAGAAACTGGCTGCAGCTGCACAAAGCATGGCTGCGAGCCTTGAGATTATTGCGGCACACATCGGGCCGACGCCACCACCACCACCACCACCTACACCACCACCAGCGGAAGCGGCAGCAGCAGTAGCAATGGCGGCAGCAGACCCACCATCAACACAGGGTGGGAGGGGCCGCGCAAGGCATGGCAGGGGCAGGGGGAGGGGGAAATAAACCGCCACACAAGCGGCTGTAGCACATGTCATGTCTCCTGTGTTGCTTGTGAGGGGCCGTATTACGCACAGCCCACCCGTGACTGTCCCTGGGGCCAGCCCGATGCAAACTATTCTGCCAGAAAGTGTAGGCACCGACCCTGCTGTGGCCAGCATGAGATGCCGCACCTTCTTTTGGGCGCACACCAGCAGGCACACACTACCCAGCAGCTGCAGCCGCCATCTGTATTCCTCATACATTACCCGGGGGGGGGGGGGTTTACAACCGGTAATGGGCTATAGAGGGGGAAAGGGAATGACATGAGGTGGGCTGTGGGTGATGGGGAGGTGGGTTGGACTACTAATGGGCTGTGGGCTGATTTGGGGGGGGGAGGGCTGCCAATGGCCTATTCGGGGCTGACAGGAAATGGGTTGATGGGGTTAGGACTGGACTTGGGCGGTTTGGGCTAGCTCGGATTGAAAATGCGTGGTGGTGGGGTTTGACATACAGTGGACCCATGGAGGTGCAGGACCGTTACATGGGCTCATGGGGGGGGGGGCGGACTTGTATCTTGCTGGGTGGAGGGGAGCTAGGATATGGCATGGGCTGAGGTTGTTTCCAGGAAATGAATAGATCTGGCCTCTTAGGGTCCTGGGAGGGACACATGAGCTGCTGAGGGCACTCGGACAGAACTGGGATGGCTATGCCCTTTTCACTTTGGTATGCCATCTTTTATGTGAACAGGATAGGACTGCACATATCCAGGTTTCTGACCACACCAATGAGATCAAAGCACAGCAGCTACACTTACCCGAACTGCTACCATAGCTTTGAAATATGTACTGCATACCCTCAGTCATTGACAGGCACTACTGAGTCTACAAGCTGCCCTCTCATGGCCATAGACCGTAGCACAGGCACATTTGGGTTGACAGTCTAACTGCCAGTCTATTCTGTTATATATCCTACTGTTTCCGAAACCTGTCCCTGTGGCTTCTGGACAACCCTCATTATAGCACACATGACAGCACACGTGTAGGCTTTCCCACTTGCCAACTACAGGTGAGGCTCTTCCCTTGAGACTAACAGCTGGCAATTTGCATAATATCCTGACCCTTAAGAGATGCCCCTCAAGCACATGTTTGGAGGTACTGACCATGTGGTAGCAGGGATCAGTGACAGAACTGCTGTCCTGTGTTATGTTTAATCTTATCTATTTTCGATAGATGATTGACAACAGTCACCCTTAATGCAGTGGAACCCCCTGAGCCTCATACAAAAAACAACAAATGCAATCCACAAAGAATGGACCAAATTAACGAGCCAGCCCATGTCCCCCTGCGGCCATGTCCACTATGTCCACCCCTAGCCCTGTGCACTTGACGGCTCAGTGTCCATTAGCCCCCTTGCTGTGTCCATGCCAGCATCCACCCTGGTCTGTGCCCATCACAGATGCTGCACATAGCCTTGCATGTTCCACCACAGCTGACCCCTAGGCACTGTTTAACGTGTGTGCATTTGGCCATGTGTGGCACTGGCCCATGTGATGCCCATAATATCGCTCCACCCATGACATGGGTACAGTACCCTGCATCCTCCCGTTGTATCTCACACAGACACGCATGTGGGTGCCCACATGTGTCAATCACACAACACTGACCAATAGCAAGGAGGGATATCTGGCCACCACAGTTGACTGGTAACAATGATAACCTTTATTTACAATCATCATTTGTCGGCACATTTGCCATTGCACAGCATGCCGACATTGCTGTCAGCCATCCCTGCTGTCCACGGTGACTGTGGCAGGCCATTGCATGGGCTGTCACAGGGCGGGTGTGCATTGCGCATCCGCACGCTACACACCCTGGGGACCCCTGTCACATGGTGGCTGATCAGGCGCGCCACCAGCTACCTGCTCCTCCAGCAAGCGCAGCCGGTCAGCCACCATGGTCAGGGTTGCCAGGACCTGCCCCATGATGAGTGCGTGCTGCCTCTGGGCATGTGCCTGCGCACGCACATCCGCTGCCATGCGCAGCCCGCACACATGCAGCCACACAGACACAGGTCTCCCCGTGTCTGTGTGGCTGCATCCATGGTGCGTGTGTCAGCGGCTATGTGTGGCAGGCCCACATCCAGGGGGGAAGCATCGCCAGCACCATGGAGCAGGTGGCTGGCGCCCCCATAGCCCTGTGGCAGCCCATGCCAATGGGCAGATGCCAGAGCCAGCAAACCCATCCACGCACCTGCACCATCCCCCTCCCCCTCCCCCTCCGGCCCCTGGCCCCCCCCAGAGCCCCTCCCCTCCCCCTCCACCTACACCCGCCCCTCCACCCTCTGCCCTCCCGCCAGCTCCGCCGCCTCACCCTCCCCCACCTCCTCCCCTGCTCCAACCACCCTAAACACCTCCATCTCCCCCGCTCCCACCTCCACCTCCTCCTCCCCGTCCCCCTCCTTCCCCTCGGTGTTGGCTGCAGCATTCGCAGACTCGTGCGTCCCGCCGTTGTCTGCCTCCATGGGCACCGGGGCCTCCTCCACCTCCTGGCCGTTGTCACCCTGCCCCTCCTCTGGCCCCGCTGCAGCTTCTGGCCCCACAGGCTCAACGGCAGCAGGTGCATCCGCTGTGGGAGAGGGGAACACGTGTCATCTCTATGCTCACACATCAGACACGGCAATCACATGCATACTGTGGTCCTGACAACCATTGCCCCACAGGGCCATGTCACATCACTCACCATCTCGTTGGGCCATACGCTCCCTCTGTACCCATGCTACGAAGCGGGGGTACTGTGCACGTAGCTCCCGCGCCTTCTTGCGGAGATCCTCCACCTATTGGAGTGAAAACACATACTGACATTATCAGACAGACACCCTTTTGGGGTCTCTTCCACAACACATATATATCTCTGTGTGCAATATGGTTCGCCCCTGTGCTCACAGATGGGGGCATCCACCATTGCACCAGGATGGGGGGTGAGGCTCTGAGTTGAGGCCTGCTGCATCCTGGGGATATAGTTTGCCCTTGTGATCACAAACAGGGGCATCCACCTTAGCTCCAGGATGGGCTATTGAACCCTGAGGTGAGGCCTACTGCGTCCTGGGGCTATGGTTGGTCTCTTGTAATCACTAACAGGGACAGATACCATAGCACAAGGACGGGAGACGGGGCCCTCATTTGGGGCCTGCAGCATCCTTGGGCTATAGTTGTGTCTTTTACTCACTAACAGGGACAGATACCATAGCACAAGGACAGGGGATGGGGCCCCCATCTGGGGCCTGCAGCATCCTTGGGCTATAGTTATGTCTTTTACTCACTAACAGGGACAGATACCATAGCACAAGGACAGGGGATGGGGCCCCCATCTGGGGTCTGCAGCATCCCTGGGCTATAGCTGAACCCTGTATTCACTGACAGGGACAGATACCATAGCACAAGGACGGGGGATGTGGCCCCCATCTGGGGCCTGCAGCATCCTTGGGCTATAGCTGAACCCTGTATTCACTGACAGGGACAGATACCATAGCACAAGGACGGGGGATGGGGCCCCCATCTGGGGTCTGCAGCATCCCTGGGCTATAGCTCAACCCTGTATTCACTGACAGGGACAGATACCATAGCACAAGGACGGGGGATGTGGCCCCCATCTGGGGCCTGCAGCATCCTTGGGCTATAGCTGAACCCTGTATTCACTGACAGGGACAGATACCATAGCACAAGGACGGGGGATGGGGCCCCCATCTGGGGCCTGCAGCATCCTTGGGCTATAGCTGAACCCTGTATTCACTGACAGGGACAGATACCATAGCACAAGGACGGGGGATGGGGCCCTCATTTGGGGCCTGCAGCATCCTTGGGCTATAGCTGAACCCTGTATTCACTGACAGGGACAGATACCATAGCACAAGGACGGGAGACGGGGCCCTCATTTGGGGCCTGCAGCATCCTTGGGCTATAGTTGTGTCTTTTACTCACTAACAGGGACAGATACCATAGCACAAGGACAGGGGATGGGGCCCCCATCTGGGGCCTGCAGCATCCTTGGGCTATAGTTATGTCTTTTACTCACTAACAGGGACAGATACCATAGCACAAGGACGGGGGATGGGGCCCCCATCTGGGGTCTGCAGCATCCCTGGGCTATAGCTGAACCCTGTATTCACTGACAGGGACAGATACCACAGCACAAGGACGGGCGATGGGCCCCCCATCTGGGGCCTGCAGCATCCTTGGGCTATAACTGAACCCTGTATTCACTGACAGGGACAGATACCATAGCACAAGGACGGGGGATGGGGCCCCCATCTGGGGCCTGCAGCATCCTTGGGCTATAGCTGAACCCTGTATTCACTGACAGGGACAGATACCATAGCACAAGAACGGGGAATGGGGCCCTCATTTGGGGCCTGCAGCATCCTTGGGCTATAGGGTTGCCAACTTTTTCACCGAGAAAAACCCGACACCTGTGGCTCGCCATGCTCCACCCATTCTCCGCCCCTAGTCCCACCCCTGCCCCGCCCCCAGCCCCACCCACAAAAATTACCGAGGATACGTGTAGGCTAACTTCCTTGGTCAGATAATAATTAAACTGGGAACCCCAAAATCCAAACATGAAATGTACAACACTGGAGAAATAAAACTATAAAGTAATTTCCTCTTGCACTAAACAAAAATGCAAAGATGTTAGCAATACACACTTCCCAGACCAGACATATTCCAGTTAATAAATTCAAAATAAAAAGTATTTTTCTACCTTCTGTTTGGGCGTTTTATTTTTCAGTTGCAATTGCTCCAGTCACTTTCTTCTGGTTTCTTCGTGTCTTCTGCGAGCTATCCATTTGTCCTTTCTTCTCTTTCAGATGTTTTCCATTCTCTCTCTATTTCTGCTTTAACATACTGATTGTTTTCCCTTTTGCTCTTTCCCCCAATTCTTTCCTTATTCCTTTATCATCCGTTTAAATTTCACCCTTCCATTCTCAAGCCCCTCTTACTCTCCCAATACCAGCCCATCATAGACTTTTCTTCCACACAAAATATTTTTTCCCCTCTCTATTCTCATTCCCCATCCATTCTAGTCCTCCCCCCAAATCAGTTCCCTTATAGTTCTAGACCCACCCAGCATCCACTCCCTTCTAGTCCCATTCTCCCATGCCCCACATCAGCCCATTTCCAGTCCTATTCCAGCTCTTCATCAGCCCATTTCCGGTGCTAGCCCTCACATCACAGGCCATTTCCAGTCCTAGCTCCCCCCCCCCCCAATCACAGCCCATTTCCAGTCCAAGTCCCCCATCACAGCCTATTTCCAGTCCTAGGCCCCCCCCACATCACATCCCATTTGCAGTCCGAGTCCCCCCGCACCATCACAGCCCATTTGCAGTCCGAGTCCCCCCGCACCATCACAGCCCATTTGCAGTCCTAGCCCCCCTAATCACAGCCTATTTCCAGTCCAAGATCCCCCTTCCTCCACCATAGCCCATTTCCAGTCCAAGTTCCCCCCCCCCCATAGCCCTTTTCCAGTCCAGGTCCCCTCCACCCCCATCACAACCCATTTCCAGTCCATGTCCCCCCCACCACATAACCCTTGTACATTCCAGGACCCCCCCCCCTCACTTCCTATGTCCAGTCCAAGTTTCCCCGCCCCGCCCATAGCACTTTTCTGGTCCAGGTCCCCTCCACCCCCATCACAACCCCTTTCCTGTCTTTCTCCCCCCCCATAACCCTTTTACCGTCCAGGTCCCCCCCCATCACCGCCTTTTTCCTGTCCATTTCCCCCCCCCCCCCCTTAGCCCTTTTCCAGTCCAAGTCCCCCCCCCTTAGCCCTTTTCCAGTCCAAGTCCCCCCTTTAGCCCTTTTCCAGTCCAAGTCCCCCCCTTAGCCCTTTTCCAGTCCAAGTCACTTACTCTACTCTGCCTTACCCTACAGACAAAGATTTACACAAACAAATGGCTATATCTCTATTGTAAATAATACCGGTAACTCAATTATGTTGTGATGACCTGTACATAGTTTGAATAGTGTATTCTAGTTAATGTTCAAAACATGTTCAATGTAACTAAACGTGTACATAGTTAACACAAGTTCCATGTAAAATATACAGAAGTATATTGATTTTTGTTCGATGTGAACCGCCCCTGATCTCTGGAAGGGGCGGTATATAAGAAACTGTTAAATAAATAAATAAATAAATAAGTCCCCCCCTTTAGCCCTTTTCCAGTCCAAGTCCCCCCCCCCCCCTTAGCCCTTTTCCAGTCCAAGTCCAAGTCCCCCCCCTTAGCCTTTTTCCACTCCAAGTCCCCCCTTTAGCCCTTCTGCAGTCCAAGTCCCCCCCTTAGCCCTTTTCCCGTCCAAGGCCCCCCCCCTTAGCCCTTTTCCAGTCCACGTCCAAGTCCCCCCCCCTTAGCCTTTTTCCAGTCCAATTCCCCCCCCCCCCTTAGCCCTTTTCCAGTCCAGGTCCCCCCATCACAGCCCATGCAGTCCTTGCCCCCCCCACCCCCCCCGGACCAGCATCGCGGCTGTCTGAGGCTTCAGAGGGAGCCGGGGAAGCCCGCGCAAGGCCCCGGCTCCCTCTGAACAGCCACCAGCGTGAAGAGCCTTTACCTTCACGCTGGCGGCTGTTCCTGTGAAGCCGCGAATGCTGGGAAAGGTTAAAGGTTGCCCTTTAACCTTTCCCAGCATTCGCGGCTTTCACAGGAACAGACGCCAGCGTGAAGGTAAAGGCTCTTCACGCTGGTGGCTGTTCAGAGGGAGCTGGGGCCTCGCGCGGGCTTCCCCGGCTCCCTCTGAAGCGGAGAAAATCCGTTTTTTTTTGACAGGCCGCTCCCGATTTTGCGGCCAGAGCAAAAAAACCGGCTTTTAAAGGGCCGGTTTTGCCTCTGCGCCGGCAGCCGGCCTGGCCGTGGAAAAACCGGCCAGGCCGGCTGAAAACCGGCCAGTTGGCAACCCTATTGGGCTATAGCTGAACCCTGTATTCACTGACAGGGACAGATACCATAGCACAAGGACGGGGGATGGGGCCCTCATTTGGGGCCTGCAGCATCCTTGGGCTATAGCTGAACCCTGTATTCACTGACAGGGACAGATACCATAGCACAAGGATGGGGGATGGGGCCATCATTTGGGGCCTGCAGCATCCTTGGGCTATAGTTATGTCTTTTACTCACTAACAGGGACAGATACCATAGCACAAGGACGGGGGATGGCCCCTAAGGTGGGGCCTGCTGTATCCTGGGATGTGTGTTGGCCTTATGATCGCAGACAGGGCCAGGTGACAGACCCCTGTGTGTCTCTTGACATCTGTGATGGGCCTGTGGTCCTCTGTGGATAGGGCACATCATTGAGGCTACAACAGCGGCACATACCATAACAATGTGGTCTGTAATTCACCTCTACAATGTTTGCAGGTACCCCCTGTGGCCAGGGGAATTCTGTTTTGGGGCGTAGGGCAGACCTAACTCCCAGCTGGATGCAGAGACACCTTGCAGTCCCTGTTAGTGCATAGTTGATTGTTGATTTGGTTACATGGTGTTCCTCTGCACATCCTAGGTTGGGGTGCCTGTTCCCATGAACTTACCTCACGTGGGTAGTCAGAGCTTCTGTGTACCTATTTGTGAGGCGCTCCCATGCCCTTCTGACCCTGGCCAGATTCTGCCTTCTGGATGATCCTGGGAATAGGCGTCTCTCTCTGAGGCAGAATAGCTCTGTGAGCAGGTAGAGCTCCCTTTGATTGAATGCAGGCTTCCTCGACATTGCATCCATGTCTTCTGAACGAATTTTTTGTGCGTGGCTACGTGCGTTGGTACGGGCGTGGCACATGCATTGGTACGGGCGTAGCCACGTGCATTGGTACGGGCGTAGCCACGTGCGTTGGTGCGGGCGTAAAATCGTGCGTGGGTACGTGTGTTGTTACCAGCGTGGGCACTTTATATTACAGACTCTTTAGGGTGTCTTGCACCTATGAATTATGCTAACAGATGTAAGTGTGATGGCCTATGGTTTATCAGAGCCTGTGAGCAGGTGCTGGATTTTCACAGGGTTGGATTGGGCCAGTCACACCCATGATGCACTGCACATGTAAATCAGCTGTCCACAGATACACACCATGGGGAATGCACCCCCACAGCAACTTGGCCTGGTAGGGGGAACTGACCATGTGTACCTCCACAGCACCTAGGCCTGGTAGGGGGTTCTGACCATGTGTTTTACTGGCACAGAGTAGCTACACACTGTCACATTGTGCGGGTACTGCGCTCACCGTGAGGGTGCAGTGAGGCGCACAGCACCAGGTCCACAGCACCATCCATGGCAGACATAGGCCATGCTGGACATCCACAGCAGTGTTAATCTGTGGGATAGGTAGTTTCTGCACAAACACCTTGGATATATCTGTCTGTCTCAGTCAGGTGTAGTTCCTATGGACCCCTAGGGGGATTATGGTGGTAAACAGGGTCTCCCATCAAACAATCCACATTCTACCTCCCTGCAATGGTGGCAGTAGAAGGGACCATCAACCCCGGTTCTGCTGTAGGAGAGACAACCCTCAGGGCAGTCACTGCAGCTCTCTACATATCCATAGCACAATAGCAGACAGAAATTAGGCCTGTATATGCTAAGCTGCACCCCACCACTATCTGATATTCTCCTGCAGCAGGCCTTCAGCCGCTGCACCCTGCAAGGCTCTCCCATCAAGACACATACCAGCTGCAAACTGTCTGCTAGTTGGTCCATAATGCATGTTCCTGTTGGAAATGCATGCACCCAGAACTGGACTGGGATGGCAGCATACACAACATGCAGATAAGTCAGTGACTGGCCCACAAAAGGAAACACATAAATATCACATGACAGAAATTCTATGTAGCACTATGGGGATGCCTAGCCATGCTGTGGTTACTGCACAGTCAGGGTGAGATTGATCTCCTTGCAGGACATACAGCAGTCACCCTGTCTGTGTAGGTGGTGGCCAGGCACTAATATGCCGCAGTCAGTGCCCTATGCACTGTGCAGATGCAGCCTGCCCAGGCCACCCTGTCTGGGCTATACCCATGGTACCTTGCTCCTCATTATGCACATTGGCAGGCCAATACTGGCAACAGTGCTGGCAGTGTGGGCTGTGGAAGGTGTTTGCAGCCACCACACACTGTAGAGACAGACACACACTCCGACACCTATGCCAGCATTGTGCTACTGTAGAGGAGTTCAGCAGCCCTGCCCACCACACCAGTCCTGGGCACAGTCCAGGCATGGATATGGTCCACAATACTGTTGGGCGTCACTCCCCAGGGTGGTAGAGACCTGACCTGTAGCACACACCGCTGACATCAGAAAGATTGTTATGATGGAGCTCAATGTGCAAACTGTGCTTAATGTAGGACTTGCTATCTGCCAGTACTCATAGGAAACGTTTGATAGGTGTGTACCATTTACCCAGGTGTAGGGTGGCATTGCTAGGGTATGCATATGGTAGTATTGGGAGATGCACGCAGGGCCCAAAGTCCTGCCTCTCCAGGAGGTATTAGCCAATGGGGCCTGTGGGTGTGGGTGTGGGTGTGTCTGGCCCTGTTGGCTGCTGCCTTACGGCAGAGGTTCCCAACTCCAGTCCTGGTGTGCCAAACACTGTTCGGGTTTTCATGCTGTCTCTGATTAATATACATGAGCTACATCTGCATACCCTGGGGGTGGTGCATAGATATGCAGCACAGGCATCTTTATTCACGGCAGCATGGAACCTGAATGGTGTGTGGCCCTCCAGGACTGCATTTGGGAGACTCTGCTCTAGGTAATGCGCCTGTTTATGGTGTCTGTGCTCGGTGGGGTAAAATATAGGCGTATTAACCATGCGTATGTTCTCAGCAATAAAGGTTTGTCATTACAATCACGGTACAGTTGTGGGAAAAATATGTGGACTGGATTGGACATTGACCCAGCTGGGCTTTGAACCTGTGACCTTCTGTTCTTACACACACTGTCTGTGTGCACTGCACCACCGTGTTGCCACAGATATGCTGTATTCCCTGGGAAGTCCATGACTGTACATCCAACAGGGCCTGTCTGTTGCTGTGGACGTGCCAGCCTACACATGGCTAGGCCACTGTCTGCTGTGACTAGCAGCCACTGCCCCCTCCATCACCTGTACCCTTCCGCCAACATGCTGACATGTCCTTATCTTGGAAAATGCATATGACCTGATTGAGGTGTGGCACTCCAGGACTGCATTTGGGGGACTCGGCTGTTGTTAATGCCCATTGTTATGGTGTGTGTGCGGTGTAGGGTAACATATTGGTGTTTGAACAATGCCTATGTTCTCTGCAATAAAGGGGTGTCTTTACTATCTCTATTTAGTGGTGGGTAAAATATGGGGACTGGGTTGGCAGGGGCCCCAGCTTGGATTTGAACCTGTGACTTTCTGGTCCTACAGGTACTGGCTGTGTCTGCTGCACCACACTGTGGCCACAGAGACAGTTCAGTCCCTGGAGATAGGACACCTGGCCGAAAGAGTCAGAAACCCTGCTCTGCACATTTTTACTGTGGGCTCATTCACCTTGTATGGAGACATAGGTGCACATAAACCCCGAATATGACCACAGAATAAGGGGATAGAAACATACCCAAGCTGGCCAATAGTGATATTAATGGGCAACCATAGAAAACACTTCCAGGAACGCTCATAATTAAAATTAGGGAATGATTTTTGGAGCTTACCTGGGAGTGTTTTTTATGGTTGCCCATTAATATCACTGTTGACCAGCTGGATTATAGTTTTTTAGGATTTTGTTGTGGTCTTTTTCCATTTCTATTTGCTATTTTGTTCAGTGCACATGTATCACACTGCTCACGTTTTGAGGGTTTCCCCGGTTTTGCTGTACATTGCTGACGGAAATGGTTTCTCTTCCCTTTAATATGACTTTAACGGCAGGTTTTCATTCGCGTTGGAATTGAGCTCTGAAATTCAGCGCGTTAGTGTGAGGGGAGCCTCTCCCCGCCCACTCTCCGCCCATTGACCCCTTCTCTCCACTCTGCGCTGTTTTAACGCGCCGCGGGGGTTTACGATCGTTAACTGCGGTTAACGCGCGCAACGTAGGGTTAACGATTGTTCGCATGTCAGAACGCGCATTATGACGTGCGAACGATCGTTAACCGTACGTTACGCGCGTTATTCACGATTACCGCAGTTTAATAAACATACCCCTAAGAGAGAATTTTAAAAGCATTTCAAAGAGTAAAACAGGGGCCCTTTTACTAAATTGTCATTAAGTATTTGCACTTACTGCATCTTAACGGTAAATGTTAAGGTGCATCATGTGCCACCCCTGTGCTATAAATGCAGGGGGCGTGCCAAGCATCTGCCTTGCATTTAATGCCCAGGGTAGATACCACATAGGTCTGCGTTCTCTGCCTCAGCAATTAACACGGGAGTACTTGCACTGTCTACTGAGTCAGGAAACACCATCTGGTGCTACAGAACCCCCCCCCCCTCCCAAGTTCAGATCCCATTCTTTACTGACGAAAGACCTCCTGATCTGTGACCCCACGATCAATACTCTCATTGACCATCACCACAGTCAGCCTCTCCCCACCAAAAAGCAACCGAGCTATGGAAGCCCTACTCTCAGACTCCCCCAGTCTTGATGATCAGAAACTCCCTTTTCTCAAAGCCCTAACCCAGAGCTGCCCCCTACCCCACTGTGCCCCCCTGGTCTTACCTAGGGGCTCCTTGGTAATCTCAGTGGTCCAGAGCAGTCTCCCTTCACTCCTGCCTTGGCTGCAGCATCTCTTAAAATGGCACCAGTAACCTTATTGGTAGTTACGTGATCCCTATCAGTAGTACCATCAGCAGCCATCATTCCCACTCTCCACCCTTCTCCTGCCTCATTCCATGGCATGCCAACCCCTTGGTAACTGTTACTGCAGCTTTTAAAATGGCCCCATTGTTTTTTTTATGGGCAGAAATAGCTGTTTATAAAATGTGCAATACTATATTTGGGTACAAGTATGCATAAACAGCCTGTCTGCACTTATTTATTTATTTTATTTATTTACATTCTCTTATATGCCGCACTATTCTGCACCAGTGCAGTTTACATTGAACAAACTGAAATTACATTGAACAGGGCATTATAACTTGGAGATAACTATTTTACAAGGAACATGGGCTATGGAGGGTTAAGTGGCTTGCCCAAGACCACAAGGAGCACCTGTGGGACTAGAAACCCCAGTCCTTCCGGCCCAAGGTTGCTGTCCTCTAGTGGGATTTGAACCCCCGACCTTCTGGCCTGAAGTACCTTGCCCCAACCACTAGGCCACTCCTCCACTCCTTAGGTTTATCCATCCTGGGTTGGGATTTGTGAAGGGTTTAAAAATGTGTGCTATAGAAATAAATGCATGTGTAAGTAAAATAAACTAGGAAATGTATGTGTATTAAAAACGTAAAAATTTTCAAAGTGAAAATATGTGACTTCCCCTTACAAAACTAGTATAAATTCTGTGCATTCCTGCTGCATACTGTAAGTTAGATGACAGACCAAAAATTAAATACCTTGCTCTTTGTCAAAGACCTTTATGAAACAATGGGGTATGTTTACTAAATGGTGCTAACGTCGCAATTGCAATGTTATCGCGCGATCTGTGACATTATTGCGTGATAATGGCGCATTACCATGCGAGAACGTCATGTATCGTGCGATAACGTCTCCAGCAGCGTTAAGGTGCACAGAGGGTGGAGTAAGGCTCCCCAGAGGGCGGAGTAAGGCTCCCCAAGGGCAGAGATAAGGGGTCAATGGACAGAGAGTGGGCGGGGAGAAGCTCCATGCACACTAACGCTGTGAAATGAAGGTCTGAAAAGTAGCTCCAGTGAAAACCTCGCGCTAGAGGCACATTTGCAGGGGAGAGAGACCATTTCAACATCAGAACCCCAAAGGACTTCACCAGAACAAACCAAACCACATCAAAACAAGCTTTCACCCTAGCAGCCCCCGCCATATGGAACTCTCTCCCTGACCACCTCAGAGCAACAAAGAACATCAAAGAATTCAGAAAGCTGCTTAAAACTTAACTATTCATAGACCATTTCAAGGACCTCACAGAATGACTCTTAAACAAACATTAAGTTAACGAAGCCATCCCTGTAAATATGTATCTGTAAATATGTATCTTAAGCGCACAATGTATATAGCTCACATCAAAATCGACCACACTCACTCACTCAGCACACTGTGACAATTCTCCCACTACATGCTAATGACAACTCACCCCTCATTGATTGTTTGCTGTGCCAACCACTTTGATTTCATGATAAAGCGGTATACCAAGTCCGTTTAAATAAATAAATAAATAAATTTCAGTCAACAATGTGCAGCAAAGGCAGGGAAACCAAGAAAAGTTATAGTAGTGATACATGTGCAGCAACATCATAGTGCCCAAGTACGAGAGGGCACTACAGTGAGGCTGAAGTGGGGTACAGGGGGCTGCGGATGGGACATGCAGTGGGGCAGCTGGGGCACAGGATGGGCTAGGCAGATGCCTAGGTGACACATAGGAATGTAGAAGCGGAAAACCAGCAAGACAGCAACTGACCAAGGACAAACGGCCACGAGTGTGTGTCCCACAGTGTCCCAAAGGGCACAGCAAGTATCCCAAAGGGCACATAAGTTTGGTAGGCGGTGCCAGGGGGAAGCGTGGATGTCTATGCAGGCACCCCTACCCCATATCATGCACCATAGGCACCCGCCAACTGGCACACTGGATGGCCTGTGACTGCACACCCCCAGCACCACCGGCACAAGGGCATGTCAGCATGGTGGCGGAGGGGTGCTGGTGGCAGAGGGGGCAGTGGCATCTGCCCACAGCAGACCATGTTGTGTTGCTCTGAGCCGTTATCTGAAAGTAGAATGTATCTCTTAACTTGCCCACACAATCTTATATCATATAAATAGTGACTATAAGGGTCTCAGACTCTGGGCACCCAAAAGTACTCAAGGAATATCATTGGGATAATGCCCTTATTGCATCAATGACCCATGGATATATAGCCACATTGACTAACAATTATAATCGGTGTTTAAACAGTGCTTAGCTTGTTTTAGCAGTGCTTAGCTTTTGACGTTGTCCCCAACGCTATCCACCACGCTTCCTCTGCGTTTCACCTACTCCGGTTTCATCAGGGGTAGCCTTGAAAAGCACTGAAACATAAACGATATTCAAGTTTATTACATACATACTTTCTGTAGATTTTTTTCAAAGTTCATAAGGCTCCAACTAGCAAGAAAAAGCTGCATGCAGGCTAAAAAATCTCTTACCCTAATGTCGGCAATTGTTTTTCTCCCATGTTGGGACATCAGCTTAAGGCACCATATCTAGCCTGAAACTTGAATATGATTTATGTTTCAGTGCTTTTCAAGGCTACCCCCTGATGAAACCGGAGTAGGTGAAATGCAGAGGAAGCGCGGTGGATAGCGTTGGGGACAACGTTAAAAGCTAAGCACTGTTAAAACAAACTAGGCACTGTTTAAACACCAATTATAATTGTTTGTCAATGTGGCTATATATCCATGGGTCATTGATGCAATAAGGGCATCATCCCAATGATATTCCTTGAGTGCTTTTGGGTGCCCAGAGTCTGAGACCCTTATAGTCACTATTTATATGATATAAGATTGTGTGGGCAAGTTAAGAGATACATTCTACTTTCAGATAACGGTCCAGAGCAACACAACATTTATTGACATATATGGCTCTGAAAAAATAGACCATTAACTGATTTGCACAGCAGACCATGGCCAAGCAACGTTTAGGTGGGTGCCATGCACTGCAACAGACAAGGTCTGTCTGATGAACAGTCATGGTTTCCCCAGGGAATAATCTGTCTCTGTGGCAACAGTTTGGTGCGGTACACACAACCAGTGTGTTCAGGGGCAGAATGTCACAGGTTCAAGTCCCAGCTGTGGCTCCTGCAAACCATGTCCCTATATTTTACCCAGTACTAAACCGTGTTAATAAAGATGGAACCTTTATTGCAGATTAAATAAACATGCCATAAATGCCTATATTTTACCCTACAGAGCACAGACACCATAAACATGTGCAATACCTAGAGCAGAGTTTCCCAACTGCAGTCCTGGAGGGCCAAACACTTTTCAAGTTTCATGCTGTCCCTAATAAATATGCCTGTGCTGCATTTGTATGCACCACCCCCATTGTATGCAAATGTATCTCATGCATATTCATTAGGGACAGCATGAAAACCTGAACCATGTTTGGCCCACCAGGACAGGAGTTGGGAACCTCTGCCCTAGAGCAGCGGCCAAGAGGGGCACAAACACCCGCACCTACAGGCTCCACTATCCAAAGCCTCATGGAGAGTCAAGCTCTTGTGCCCTGCATCTCCCAATACTAGCACCTGCATCTCCCAATACTAGCACCTGCATACGTTAGCAATGCCATCCTAAACTTGGGAATGCATCTCCCAATACTAGCACCTGCATCTCCCAATACTAGCACCTGCAGACCTTAGCAATGCCATCCTAAACTTGGGAACACATTACACATATATCAAAAGGCTGCTATGATTAATGGCAGATAATAAATCCTAAGTTAAACACAATTTTTTGACAGAGATGCATCATAGCAATCTTTCTGATATCTGTGGAGTGTGTTTCAGTTTTGGTTCCTGCAGTGTTTACAACCCTGGAGAGTGACCCCAACAGTATTGTGTACCATAGCCATGCCTGCACTGTGCCCAGGACTGGTGTGGTGGCCAGGGCTACCAAAAACCTCTATATTTGCACAATGCTGGCATAGGTGTGGGAGTGTATGTATGTCTAGCCAGTGTTTTGTGGCTGACTACACCTTACTGAGCCCACACTGCTTGAACTGTTTCCAGTGTTAGCCTGCCAATGTGCATAATGAGGAGCAAGGTACTGTGGGTATGGCCTGGACAGGGTGGCCTGGGCAGGATGCATCTGCACAGGGCATAGGGCAATGGCTGGGATATTGTAGTGCCCGACCACTACCTACATGGACAGGGTAGCCACAGCATGTCATGCTGGGAGGTCACTCTCACCCTGACTGAGCAGTGACCATGACATGGTTAGGTTCCTCCATACTGCTATACAGCAATTCTCTCAAGTGGTATCTATGAGTTCTCTTTTCTGGAGCCCAATCACTGATATACTTGCTTGGTGTGTGTGCACACCGTTCTTCCAGGAACATTCACTATGTACTAGCTTGCAGACTGTCTGTGGTTAGCATGTGTATGGCTGGAATACCGTGCAGTGGTTAGAGACTTACTGTGCCCTCTACTGGTGAATGTCAGATAGTGGTGGGGGGCAGCTGAGCTTTTCCTGGCCTACTGCCTGTCTGCCAGTGCCCTATGTGATGTGTACAGATCTGCATTGACTGCCCTGTAGGGTGCCTATTCCCCAGCAGGACTGGGGTTGATTGTCCCCTCTACTGCCCCCATTGCAGAGATGTAGAATGTGAATCTGTTGGTGGGAGTTCCTGTCCCCCCACCCTGACCCACAGAGAGTGGGTTGGGTGGTGATACATAATCTGCTTTTGGGTCCAACCATCACCCTTCTATTATAACATGTGACCATGGCAACCACACAGGATATGCACTATTCTGGGTGCATCATAGTCCACAAGGACTAGATGTGACCGGGAAATAAAGATAGACACAGGTGTATCCTAGGAGTGTCGGCAAGGACTACCTTTCACACACTGGCACTGATGGGGACCTGCAGCACAGCCTATCACAGCCAAGCCAGGTTCTGTGGACCTGGTGCTGGGCACCCCACCTCACTCTCAGGGTGAGCACAGGAACCGCACAATGTCACGGTCTGTAGCTTCTCTGTGCATGTAACACACACGGTCATTTTCCCCTACCAGGCCGGGGTGCTATAGATGTACATACCCCATCTTTTGAGCAGCTTTAGGCTGCTGATCTGCATGACCAGTGCAGCATGGGTACAGGTGGGTTTACCTTATTCTGGTAACCACAGCAGACAGTTTGTGTGGTAACCTGCAGTCTTTCTGTATCCAGCCAGCGGTGTGTTAGATACTATAGAGATGTAGCCCACTGGTTACTTCAATGACTGTGAAAAGCAGAGGTCATGGGTTTGATCCCACAGTGGTGTTATTTAGTAAGGCTGTCTGAGGCTTTTTCTTTTAATTTAAATCAGTGCTGCCAGCAAAAACACCCTTACAGTGCCGTAGCCTAAGGTGCCTCATAAGGCGCCCTATAGGGAACATTATAAGGTGCCTTGGCAGATATTGCACTTTATAATGTGCCCTATGGAGTACCTTATAGGGCGCCTTATGCTGCACCTTAGGTTATGGCACTGTGAGGGTGTTTTTCCTGGCAGCACTGATTTATTTTTTTTTTGAAACGTTTATTTTCATTTTGCAACAAACAAAAGAAACAACACACCAAAGGAAACAATACAATTATACAATAAAGAAAAGTAAACCCACTACCCCCCACCCCCACGCTTCTTCTCTAGCTGATTATGTCAGCATGTGAGCGCTTCAAAACAAACGTGATTGTACAGCAAAACAATCAAAAGAGTATCTGCGATACAGAATAATCATGAGACAAATATATAGATAAATTTAGACAGTCAGATGAGAGCATTGAGCAGAATGTACATAGTCATTGAGCATCTTCCATTTAGACCGATGATGAGGAGTCTGAATGGGGGAAGCAAACATACGAGGTATTTGTTCATATTTACTGTAGAGACAGACATGATTCCACCATTCATTGGGGCTCAACTGGGAGCTATTTTTCCAGTATTTCATAATTAGGGAAATAGCAATACCTAGCATAAAGTCCAAAAGGAAGTAAGCCGTTTTTGGAAGAGAGGGGATCCCCGCCGCTGAGCGAAGTCCCACTATCCTCCAAGAAAGGGGCTCTTGAAAGTGCAAAATAGACTGGATACGGCCCCAGACCCGACTCCAGTAATACTGTAGTGCGGGACATTCATACATAACATGAGGTAGTGAACCAATGGCCGCATGACATGTCCAACAAGTATTGCCCTGAGCAGTGTTCCATTTGGCTAATCTGTCAGGAGTGTAAAAACACCGGTGGGCTAGAAAGAAGAGTGTCTGAGTGAGTGAGGCGGATCGGGAGACCCGTGTCACTCTACTCCAGACAAGGCTCCATTGCTCCGGGGTCAAAGTCACATGCAGTTCTCTCTCCCATGCTTTCTGCGCTATAGGGGTATCCCTAGTTATAGCATCACATAAGGTTTTGTAAAAATTGGATGCTACACCCGGTGAACTACCGATAGATCGGATAGTCTCCAACCAACCTTGTGTAGGGGAGGCCGATGGCGGGAGCACCTTAGCACTCCTAAGGCAATGCTGAAGTTGCACCAACTGAAAGTAGTGTTTCGCTGGGAGACCAAATTCAATTTGCAATTCACTAAAAGTTTTCCAGCGACCTTCATGGAACAATTGGCTAGGAATCCAAATGCCCCTAGTGTACCAGGGGCTCCACGCCATCGGTTTATTTTGTATTCTAAATCGAGTGTTATACCAAAGTGGGAGTTTGTCTAACGGACAGAGTCGGGAGTCTAGAGATTGCATGAGATTAGTATAGGCACCTAAGGTGTCTAAAAGCATTGGTGGGAAGTGAGAGTCTGATGGGAGAGTCATACCAGGGAGAAAAGTAAGAGGAATCGGTTTGCAAAGGTCCTCTTCTATGTCTAGCCACACAGGCCTACTCGGTACTGGATCTTCCAGCCAACGAGCACCTTGTTTGAGAAGAAAAGATTGATGATACTTCAGGAAATCAGGGAATCTGACACCCCCATATTCCTTATCTGCTTGCAGCTTATGTTTCGCTATCCTAGGTGTCTTATTTTGCCACAAGTATCTAGTCAGAAGGCCCTCAATATCTTTATATATACGTCGAGGGAAGAGACAGGGCACCATTTCTAAGACATAATTCACTTTCGGAACAATCATCATTTTTATGGTTTCTAATCGGCCCCACCAGGTAAGCGTTAAAGGAGTCCAGCGGTGAGTAAGCGCCCGGACTTTAGAGGTTAAATCTTTGGCATTGAAGGAGATAGTGTCTTCCAAAGGAGAACAATAGTGAACCCCAAGGTATTTGACCATGCGAGGTTGCCATAAAAAGGGGAAGGGTTGCATATCTGCCTGATGAAGCAAAGGATTTAATGGAAAGGCTACCGACTTGGTCCAATTTATCTTATAACCGGACAGTTGTGAGTATTTACCAATTTGCTCTAAGACAGCCGGTACTGAGTCTATAGAGACAAAGAGCATAAGATCATCAGCATACGCTGAAATTTTGATATCCCTATGGGTGAAGGGGACTCCATGAATCTCCTCCGATTGCCGGATTAGTAGAGCCAAGGGTTCGAGTGCAAGGTCGAAGAGGAGTGGAGACAGTGGGCATCCCTGGCGAGTGCCGCGTTGAAGGGGAAAAGGTTGAGACTTTAAAGCATTTGTACATATACTGGCTGTAGGCTGAGCGTACATAGTGCGAAGACAACGGAGAAAACCTTCCCCGAATCCGTACCAGCGGAGGACTGCAAACAGGAAGGGCCACTCTAAGCGATCGAAGGCCTTCTCAGCATCAAGTGAGAGGCCAACAAATGGGCGATCAAGATTAACTGCGGTAGTTAATACATGGCATAGAGTCCGAGCATTGTCAGCGGTCGATCTACCAGGAATGAAACCGCATTGATCTGGGTGTATTAAGGTAGGCATCCTATCCGAGAGCCGGGTAGAGAGAATGGTGGCAAAGATTTTATAGTCCGCGTTTAGGAGGGAAATTGGACGATAATTAGCTGTTAGTTGCGGATCTCTCCCCTCTTTCTCAAAAACTACTACATTTGCCATTGAAAAGGACCCAGAAGGAGAAACCTCCTCGGCCAGAGCAGAAAAATAAATTTTCAAAACTGGAGCTAAATCAGCGTGAAAGGTTTTGTAGAATTCAGCGGGGAGACCGTCTGGGCCTGCGGCTCGACCTGAGGCACATTTCTTGATAGCAGAATGAATTTCTGAGACAGTAAATGGCGTGTCTAAGGCCACTCTATCTTCGTCAGATAGGGTCGGTCTTTGTACTCCTGAAAGTAAGCGTTCAAATACATCTGGCTCAAAATCACATTCAGATTGATAAAGCCGAGTATAAAAGTCACGAAAGAGTTCTAAGATTTCGGTATCTTTAGTGACCAAGCCCCCCCCTGACGGATTGCGGAGGGTGGTAACACGCTTGGCTTCTTTTCGACCTTTTAGGGCATTTGCTAATAATTTGCCGGCACGATTATTTTCCCGATAATAAAGCCCTTGTTGTGATTCAATATTTTTAACAGCAGCAGTGTGCAAAAGCTGATTGTATTGAAAACGCAAGCGTTGTAAACGGAGTAAAATACATGGGTCAGTACGGGACATGAGGAGACGCTCCCCAGCTTGTATCTGCTGCTCTAGAGTCAGTAAAAGCTGCTTTCTTTGCTTCCCCTGCCGAATTTGATAGCTAGTTATAGTAGCACGGATAGATGCTTTAAAACCCTCCCACCAAGCCCAGCCCGCTGTATCATGGGGTGAGTTAAAATGAAAATAATCTTGGATAGCGGCCTTTATATCGATCTGAAAATCTTTTTGACCCAGTAGGGATCTATCAAAAAACCAAGCTCGGGGAGAATCGTCCCGCGCAGTGACACGTAATGATAAAGATATGGCAGCATGATCTGAGATATGGAGAGGATGAGTCCTAGTCGTGTCTACTTGAGAAATCAGTGCTTTGGAAATGAGAAAGAAATCTATTCTAGATTGGGAGTGATGAGGGGCAGAAAAGAAAGTGAACTCTAAGTCGGAGGGGTGAAGCAGCCTCCATATATCTACCAGCGCAAGATCTTGCATCAGAGCTGTGAGGGTAGCAAGACTCTTGGGTGGACTACTCGTTCTTGGCGGCTGTCTATCTATCAGAGGGTCTAACACTTGATTAAAGTCACCACCAAGTATTAATGGAGTATTGGCAGAGGCCTGTGCCAACTGCGCAATACTTGCATAGTAAGCAGGGTTGTCCACATTCGGGGCATAAATGCAAATACATGTGAATTCACTATCTCCGACCTTAAGATGTACTCGGGCCCATCTACCCTCCTTGTCAGCGCTAGAATCAATTACAGTAGCTTGCAAAGATTTCTTAACCAGGATGGCAACCCCGCACCGTTTAGAAACGGCGGGAGAATAGGCAGCCACCATGTAAGGCTTAACATTGAGTTTCAGTGTTTCAGCAGAGTTTAAGTGCGTTTCCTGAAGAAACGCTAAATCAGCATGCTCATGGCTAAGATAGCTAAGGATTTTCTTTCTTTTGATTGGACTATTAATGCCCTTTACGTTGAGTGATAAAATTTTACATAAAGCCATTCAGACAAGTTAAAAATTCTGAGCATGATAGCGCACCTGATTTCACAATGTCCCTCATATTGACTGTATCAAGCTGTACATATGGCATAAAAGAAACTAAGCTTAGATAACATAATGAAGCGCCCCACATTGAAAAAGAAAAACCGCAGCGCGGTAGAGAAGAAGCAAAACCCCAAAAATTACTGGCGACCATGTGTCTGCGGGGAGAAGCCCCAGAGAAGGCCAAAATTGAAAAACACATAACCTGTAGGACTGTGCGTGCTCCGAATCCGACCGAGGCACACATCATGGAGGGAGAGGAGACCACAAAACAAGAGTCATAGAAAGAAAGAAAGAAAGTCCAGGAAGTCTCTGTGCTTGACTATGACCGCCGCATCGGGCCCTTCAAAATGGCGGACAGAGCCGGCGAGTAAAAGTCCACGTCGTTGGATTAGCGCATCTGCTCGGCCTCTTTGGAGTCTAAAAATGTTGATAGTAGATCGGGATCTTCGAATGTCCTGGTTTGGTTGTGGAGAGTCACTCGGAGTTTCGCGGGATACAACAGGCCAAAGCGAGCCTGTAGCTGTTGAAGTCGAGGGCGAAAAGCAAGGAGCTTCTTCCGTCGGTCAACGGTAGGCTTTGCCAAGTCAGGGAAGAAGGAGACTTTGTGACCTTCAAATTCCAAATGATGGTTCGCCCGGGCAGCATTTAAAATTTGTTCCACTTGTTGATATCGTAGCAAGCGAAAGATAATAGGCCGGGGGGTCGTTCGGTTGAGCGCCATGTGGGTAGGAGCACGGTGTGCGCGATCGATTTCCAATTCTTTATGAAAGGTGATCTTCAGCAAGGAGGGAAGAATTTTGAGCAGGAATTCTCTCATATCTCCCGCTTCCGCCCCCTCCGGTATTCCAATGAGCCTCACATTGTTGCGACGGGCTCGATTATTGCTATCTTCTAACTCCTTTTGCAGATTCTGTATCTGGCGCTCGGCCTTGTCCAGTGCGCCCAAGCGCACCGCGTGCGAATCGAGGACCCCCGCCATATTGTCCTGCCGTAATGAGAGTCTTTCAAGTCGGTCCTGGAGCACTCCAAAGTCTTCTCGCAGGGCTCTAAGCGCTTCTCCATTGGACTGCACCAATTCCTTCACGCCGCGTAGTTCCTCCAAAATCTCCAGGTGCATTTCGGGGTTTTCACGAAATGGAACCATCTTCTGTGGGGAGGACACCTCTGTCTTGGAGCGTTTTCCGTGAGAAGAAGAAGGAGACCCGAAGTCCAGGCGCGCTGGTTTATGGGCCGCCATCCCCCCCGAGGTACCCCGGTCAACCCGGAGCGAAATAGTAAGTTTGTATAGGTATTAAGTCAGGATTCTAAGTAGGCCTCTCGGGAGCTTCAGCGCGAAGCGTCTTACCCGCTGGACATCAGGCTCCGCCCCCCGGCAGCACTGATTTAAATTTAAAAAAAAAAAAAAAAAAAAAGGAAATGCCTCAGACAGCACTGATTTAAAATTTAAAAAAGGAAATGCCTCAGACAGCCTTCTTACATAACATTACTGCGGGATCAAACCCATGACCTCTGTTTCTACAGTCATTGCAGTAACCAGTGGGCTAGATCTTTATAGCTTCTAACACTGCGCTGGCATGAACTTAGGGTTAACGCGTGTTAACGTGCCACGGAGCCCACCAGCGCACGATACCATTTCCTTGCAACCTTACCTTCAGACCACCCACTACCTTATATGGCATTCTTCACATTAACGCTGCAACTAGCGCCAGTAAGATTAAGATGGTTTAGTAAACATCTGCCGCCGGATTTGCTCTACTACTGCAGAATTTAAAATAAAGGCAGCAGAAATTTCTTGATAGAGGGTACCCTATGGAAATTATTTCACGGGCTTATAGGCGAGCACGTTATAACCACAGGGAGTGGCTATTGGCACCTACAGATACTAGTGTAGAGACAGGACAAGTGGTTACTTGTATATTACAACATTCTAGTTTGTCTAGACGTATAGTGTCTACCCTGCAGAAGAGATGGACATTGATTAATTCACATCCTATATTAAAGGATTGTCAGCTGCGGGTGGCATACACTAGGGGGCGCAATCTTCGAGATGCTTTGTGCCCCGCTGTATTACGTGTATCTCCGACTACAGAACCTTCTAAATGTCATGTGCGATGTCAAAGATGTACGTATTGCAGTTTGATGGCCAATGAATTATGTGCTGCCTTTGTTAAGAGGGGGTGTACTCCCCGATTATGAGTTACCACTACCTGTAACACTACATTTGTGGTTTATGCCTTGTGGTGTTCATGTCCTTTACTGTATGTGGGGAAGACTTCTAGAGCTTTAAAAGTGAGGATGGCAGAACATAAATACAGTTTACATAAACAGCGTGCTGACACTCCATTAGTGCAGCATTGTATAGAGTTTCAGCATAACTTTGAAGATCTTCAATGTACTGTAATTGATCATGTTCCTTTTAATATCCGATGGGGAGATCGAGGAAAACAACTGCTACAATTGGAACAACGTTGGATTTATAAACTGAACTCTTTGCATCCAAAAGGACTCAATGACAAGATTGAGTGGTCTCTGTTTCTTTAATTCTGTTGCACACTGTGTAGCAGTGGCCATCTGTGTGTTCTGCTGGCTGGCCTATGTAGCTCCGCCTCCTGCTTCTGTGCTGCTGATGTGGCAGATTTTGATTGGTGGGTGAGTGTTTTTAGTGTCGGTTAGTTGCTGGGGTGTAGTTTTCAACATGAGGAAAAGTTTGTTAGACCTAGGCTTTTTTGTTCCATTGCTGTAAGCCCTTTTGATAAAGCCTTTTGGCGAAACGGAAGCTTGCGTCAAGGGCAAGCATGGAGAGTTGAAGTTTTAAGTCTAGAGCCTGAAAGAGAAGTGTTTTTCCTCAAGTTCTGGCTGGTTCATTGAGCTGGCTTTGGGCAGTGTGCTGAAGAGCCGTTGGTTTTGGTCCCGTTGAGGCTGTGTGCTGTTTAAGCTGCTTACTTCAGTTAAGTACAGTGTGCTCTTATTTGTGAGCCTATATTTATATGGGAGTAATTCTGTGTTATGTTTTTTCAGCTTTGGGACTGCACTGATGACTCCAGATGTACTGCCATGATTATTTAAGTGAGACGCTTTTAATGAGTGTGTGTTATTTATGTGGTGAATGTTTGTGAAGATTACTGGATATAGGTTCCTGAGTGAATTGTTTGGGGTGTATTAAGTTTGTAAAATTGGTTGTATTTATTAGGTTGGATGGTATAGGCTATTTGACCTGTGATGTGAAGCGTCTGCTATTTCCCTATAGTGACTTGTCACTGTATGAGGGATATTAGCCATCCTGAGGTCATTTTTGCCTGCTAAAAGAAATTATTGTAATAAGATTAATATTGGTTGTTACTATTTAAGTAAAGCATAGTACAGGGTTTGATTTGTATTTTGGATTATTGCTTCCCTGAGACAGCTTTGTGGTGTTCTATTTTAGTAAACATACCCCAATCTTTTAAACAAGAAAATGCATAGCATGCTAGAGATAGTTGGATCAAGAGGTAAACGACCTCAGTAAATACCCTCAGTCGAAAACACTAACTTCTTAGAGGAAAGCTGGCTATTCACATTAGAACTCAACAGCTCAAAATAATAGAAAGTCAGCTATTACATCAAAGGTCAGAAAACAACCTCTTGAAAATGTACAAAAACTTGGAAGCATTTGTCTGGAGCTATAAACAAAGCTCAACTTGCATTAATAGCAATAATGTTGGTACTTAGCTCAGTGAAAATACAGAAATGAATCTTTCTTCTAAGCTGCAGTAATGTTCGTGCTTAGCTCAGTGTAAATGCAGAAATAAATGTTTCCTCCGACACCTGGTGTTTCGCTGGCATGCTTCTTCAGGGAGTCAGACTCAAGCTAATGATCACATTTCTGAAACAAAGACAAACACCATCCACAGATGTGGCATCACTGACTATCCCCTAGCAAAATTAAAAACAAAACTGAAACTGCAAAACAACAAAGAGAAACAGGATGCTGCAAAGAAACAAACAAGCTCAATCCTACAGAAAAACCAATATCAGAAAGCAAAACAAATCAAAAAGCAAAAACACATAGACAAACACAATTTATAGAGGAAATCCTGTGGCTACTTATTCAAAATACTCATATAATACACAAAATGTGAGATGAGAAAGAAACTTCACAACACTAACAAAAGCTATTCCCAATCGAACAAAAACGCCATGCATGCACTTTAAAGGCTCAAGATGATATCATGTAAAGACTCTTAAAGCAGCTAGACACAAAAAAGAGCAACTGCTCTTGCAGTGGAGACTAGGAAAGACAAGGAGCAAGAGACGTATGTAGGTCACAGGAGATTTTATTTGGGGTTCTTCCAATAAAAGCTCCTGTGACCTACATACGTCTCTTGCTCCTTGTGTTTCTGAGACTCTTAAAGCAACCACAACGAAAAGCGAAGCAAACAAAGAGAAAAGCAAATACAGCATTCCCTCTTTCTATCTCATCAAGTTTGACCTGATACAGAGGAAGATCAATTATTGCATTCTATCACGTACTATATAGTTTTTGAGTCATTGGCTGTCAAGGATAGTTCATCGCCATCCACATCTTTTTCAATTATTACCAGGCTTTGAAAACAATACATGTGAGAATGATTTATACAAGAAGCCGGAATCTGAAGGATTAGTTATGTCCATCTATTCATAGAAGTTCAGGAGAAGCCATGGTGGACATTTTAGGTCATAAAAAATATAGTAACTGTCTAGTAATGTTAGAAGAATTCAGCTTTACTTATCATGAGAAATCATATTTTCTTCATCACACTGCGACGTGTATTAGTTCTAGGGTGATCTATCTAATTTTTTGCCTGTGTGGTTTGGCATATGTTGGCAAGACTCGTTGCCAATTTTAGACAAGATTGATAAAACACCATAGTAAGCTACATCACCTGACAGAAGGAGCTCCTTTAGTAAAATATTGCTCTTTTGCTGGTCATGTGTTTACGTTGCTTTATTATAGACCATATGAAACTCTCTCTGCAGGGAGGAGATAAGGATAAGATCTCAATTTGCATGGAATTACAGTGGATATTTTGTCTGGACACTCTTGAACCTAATGTTTACTAATGCATGGTAAGTTTTTTATATTACTGCACGTTAACATAAACTTTTACCACATGCGAGTGGGCAGTCCCCAGCAGAAAAGTCTGAAACATGATGGGGGCATGCCCATGGTAACAAAGGGGAAGTGTGGTAAATCGGCAGTAATGCACGATGACAATTACCCCACAGTATATTATAGGTATGTTTCTGGTACTGTGTGATGCTGTCTGCTGCTATCATGCTTTGCACATTCTTGCCTCTCCCCTTCTGCCTGCTATATAAGGATTGCTGTCCTTAGCATGATTGATGGACTGTGAGGAGGGTCGAAAGTATATGCCTGCTGGGAGGAGTCCCAGAGAGAAATCAGCTAGAGTTCTTCTGGATGTGAGTGTATTGTGAGTGTGAATTGTGTGTTGTGGTATAAAGTTTTCTATTTTGGGTTCAGTGTGCAAAGAGTTGCTGTAGAGTGAAAGGGACACAAAAGGAGAATGAGAGGTGTGCAAGTGGTTCACCAGAAGATAAGGATGATAAGAGTAGGTCAAGTTGGGGGTCTTCCCAGGAGGATTCCTTGGAGAGAGAGGAGAGTCTTGGAGAGATCTGGGAGCAGCGAGTAACAGAGAAGAAAGGGCACATCATGGACAGCAACAGAGCAGTTAGGGCAGGGAAGGGGCTGAAGAGCAGCCACGGAGGGGGAGGTCAAAGGCATGTGGATAGATCAGGCCACAGAGAATCAGTCAAAGGGTTGTCAGGACACAAGAGAAGTGGGAGGGAGAAACAAGCAGGGAGAATCCCTCACATGCTAGCCACATGGCCTGCCAGAAAGCAACACAGAGGCCCGTAGAGCAGTCTCAGTATCCGAGAACTTTGCATTCCTCTAGCTAGGAGAATGATGTGCTGCTGGAGATGATGATTTCCAACTACTCTCAACTTTATGACAAACAGAGAATCAAGTTGCCAGCATCCTCCAAAACGTCATCTAGGAGGCCGTAGTCAGATCTGTCAGCAGCCTTGGGGTGGTGAAATGCTTGGTTAGTTAGATCATGCACCATTACCCACGAGCTTGCTCAGGTGGCAGATGAAGAGTGACCTGACCACCATCCAAGCACATGCCAGAGGCATAGTAGGAGGCAAACCATGTCCCACACTCCCCCACTGCAAAAGAGGCTCACACAGCTCCTGGACAGCAGTGTCTACAGGGCCTACACAAACTCTCAAATATAGCATATGAACCAGCAGGTAGATGCTTGCACATGCAGAGGAAGTTGATGGCACCCCTAACTAGATACATCTCGGGAGGGGGCAGGAGGCAGGTGTTCCCCTTTGTGACTGAGGAGATGGGGCATTGCTCTGAATTACAAAATGAAATCATTTTGTTGAGATTAAGTGAATTGGACTTATCTGGTATTGTCCTTAATTGATTTAGAAATTTTTTGGTATATAGAACCTGCAAAATAAAATTTGGAAAGGAACTATATAAACTGTCGGGAATGGGCTCTCTTTTGTTTCCCATTTTATTTAAACTTTTTCTTCATTCTTTTTGAGAGGGCTCATGGGATTTGGAATTTCATTTTTTTTTCTTATGCTGATATTTTGTTGCTTGTTGTGATTCAAGTTACTCTGGAATGAATATATATGCTTTAAATGTGGACGAGACCTATTGTGGCTGGGGAGCCCGATGACAGTATGCCAAAGGAAAACAAGGTAGCTGACATCAACAGCCCCTTAGTTTCCTCTTTAAAAAGTCCTGGAGGTTATAATAGCAACAGAATATGGAACATCAAGTATCACACATGATACCTACAGAGCTACTATCATAGGCCCCCAGGCCTATCTAACTGCATCATCGGTTCCATATATGCAAAAGTGCAGAAATATGAAAGTAAGCTTCCAGTATCTGTCTCCATCATCAAACTTGGACAAGCGTTCTGATGACTAGAGGGAATGAGTGAGAATCCACAAGCACACACAGGAAAGGAAGCAATAGAATTTACAAAACAAGACAAAAATCTTTTCAAAGAATTAGATCAACAAATGAGGCAAAAAAGGTGCAAACGCACAAATACAGTGGGAAATATTAAGGGGTATGTTTACTAAACTGCGCTCATGTGCGCGGCGCACATTAGCATGCGCTAAGGTACCTTAGCGCACGCTAATGATGCGTATTTGTGCCCCACACAGGTGCGCGGCGCACTAAAGTGCATGCTCATGTGCGCGGCGCGCTAATGTGTGTTAAAGGCGTGGAAAGGCTCACGGAGGGTGGAGGAAGGCTCCCCAGGGGCGGAGAGAAGGGGTCAATGGGTGGAAAGTGGGAGGGGAGAGGCTCCCCGTACACGAGCGGGGCTGAAATACAAGGCAAAAAATACCGCGAGTGAAAAACTCACGGTAGAGCCGATTTAAAGGGAAGAGAAACCATTTCTGTCAGCAATGTACAGCAAAACCAGGGAAACCTACAAAACAGTGATAAGTGTGATACATGTGCACAGAACAAAAGTGCAAATAAACATTGAAAATGACCCCAACAAAATAAAATAAAATTATACTCAAGCTGGGCAATAGTGATAGTAATGGGAAACATCAAAAAACACTCCCAAGAAAGCCGCAAAAAATAAATATGAATTTTAGAAGGGGCTACGCTCCGTCCCCATACAAGGTGAATGATCCCACAGTGAAACAGCACTGATCAGGGTTTCCCTCTCCATTGGACAGGTTACCTATGGCATGCACATGTTCCACAACAGCAGGGCGGGCAGGTCGGAATGGGCAACTGGACATATGCTGGGAAAGGGAATACAGAGGGCTGCAGGCGGCACATGCTGTGGTGCAGCTGGGGCACAGTGCGGACTAGGCAGATGCCTAGATGGCACTTAGAAATGCTGAAACTGAACAGCAGCCAGACAGCAACTGATGAGGGCCCAACATGGGCACGAGAGTGTTTAGCACAGTGTCACAGGGGATAGTACCCAGCAGGTACCCCCAAGGGCACAGAACATTGGCAGGCGGTGATTGGCGGACGTGCGGACAGATATGCAGGCACCCCTACCCCAAAACCCGCACCATAGGCAGCCGCCTACCCGCACACAGGATGGCCTGAGACTGCGTACCACCAGCACCACCAGCAGAAGGGCATGTCAGCATGGTGGCACAGGGGTACTGGAGGTGGGGGGGGGGGCAGTGGCAGCTGCCCAGAGCAGACCATGGCCTAGCCCTGTGTAGGTGGGTGCAATGCACTGCAACAGACAGGCCCTGCCGGACAAACAGTCATGTTATCATCAGGGAATGAACTGTCTCTGTGGCAACATGGTGGTGCAGTGCACACAACCAGCCTGTTTGGAGACAGAAGGTCACAGGATCAAGCCCCAGCTGGGGCTCCTGCCAATCCAGTCCCCATATTTTACCCACAACTAAATCGTGATAGTAAAGACGAACCTTTATTGCAGAGAACATAAGCATGGCTCAAACACCTCTATTTTACCCTACAGAGCACAGACACCAGAAACATGCACATTACCTAGAACAGATTCCCCCAAATGCAGTCCTGGAGGGCTACAAATCCTTCAGGGTTTATGCTGTCTCCAATCTAAGGATGGAGCGGTACTGGTGGTGGAGGTGGCAGCAGCTGGTGGCCACAGCAGACCATGGCCTAGCCCTGTCCAGGTGGGTGCCGTGCACTGCAACAAACAGGCCCTGTCGGATGTACAGTCATGGACTCCCCAGGGAATGCAGCATATCTGTGGCAACACGGTGATGCAGTGCACACAGACAGTGTGTGCAAGAACAGAAAGTCACAGGTTCAAAGCCCAGCTGGGGCTACTGCCAATCCAGTCCACATATTTTTCCCACAATTAAAACGTGATAGTAAGGACAAACCTTTATTGCAGAGAACATACGCATGGTTAATACGCCTATATTTTACCCCACCGAGCACAGAAACCATAAACAGGTGCATTACCTAGAGCAGAGTCTCCCAAATGCAGTCCTGGAGGGCCAAACACCATTCAGGTTCCATGCTGCCTCTAATAAAGATGCCTGTGCTGCATATCTATGCACCACCCCCATGGTATGCAGATGTATCTCATGCATATTCATGAGGGACAGCATGAAAACCCGAACAGTGTTTGGCACACCAGGACTGGAGTTGGGAACCTCTGCCGTAAAGCAGCAGCCAACAGGGGCAGACACACCCACACCCACACCCACAAGCCTCATTAGCCAATGCCTCCTGGAGAGGCAGGACATTAGGCCCTGCGTGCATCTCCCAATACTAGCACTTTCATACCTTAGCAATGCCACCCTACACCTGGGTATACGGTACAAAGCTATCAAACGTTTGCTATGATTACTGCCAGATAGCAATTCCTACGTTAAGCACAGTTTGCTGATTGAGCTCCATCATAGCAACCTTTCTGCTGTCTGTGGAGTGTGCTTCAGGTCTGGTCTCTGACAGTGTTTACCACCCTGGGGAGTGACCCCCAACAGTATTGCGTACCATATCCATGCCTGTACTGTGCCCAGGACTGGTGTGGTGGCCAGGGCTGCTAAACTCCTCTATAGTAGCACAATGCTGGCATAGGTGTAGGGGTGTGTGTCTGTCTATCCAGTGTGTGGTGGCTGCAAACACCCTCCACAGCCCACACTGCCAGCACTGTTGCCAGTATTGGCCTGCCAAGGTGCATAACGAGGAGCAAGGTACCATGGGTATAGCCCGGACAGGGTGGCCTGGCCAGGATGCATCTGCACAGGGCATAGGGCACTGGCTGGGACATTTTAGTGCCCGGCCACCACCTACACAGACAGGGTGGCCTCAGCATGTCCTGCTGGGAGATCACTCTCACCCTGACTGTGTAGTGACCACAGCATGGCTAGGCACCCACATAGTGCTATATAGTATTTCTTTCATGTGATATTTATGGGTTTCCTTTTGAGGCCCAGTCACTGACTTATCTGCTTGCTGTGTATGCTGACATCCCAGTTCTGGGTGCATGCATTTCCACCAGGAACATGCACTATGGACTAGCTAGCAGACTGTTTGCAGCTGGCATGTCTTGATGGAGCGCCTTGCAGGGTGCAGCGGCTGAAGGCTTGCTGCAGGAGAATATCAGATAGTGGTGGGGTGCAGCTTGGCATATCCAGGCCTAATGTCTGTCTGCTATTGCGTTATGGATGTGTACAGAGCTGCATTGACTGCCCTGTAGGGTGTCTGTTCCCCAGCAGGACCTGGTTGATGGTCCCCTCTACTGCCACCATTGCAGGGAGGTAAAATGTGGATCTGTTGATGGGAGACCCTGTTTACCACCCTCAGCCCTGGAGGAAGAGGGTGGTGGTACATAATCCTCCTGGGGGTCCATAGGGGCTACACCTGACTGAGACAGACAGATATATCCAAGGTGTTTCTGCAGAAACTACCTATCTCACACATTAGCACTGCTGGGGACCTGCAGCATGGCCTATTTCTGCCATGGAAGGTGCTGTGGACCTGGTGCTGGGCGCCCCACCACACACTCAGGTGAGCACAGTACCCGCACAATGTGACGGTGTGTAGCTACTCTGTGCCAGTAACACACATGGTCAGTTCCCCCTACCAGGCCGAGGTGCTGTGGGGGTGCATACCCCATCTTGTGTTCATCTGTAGACAGCTGATTTGCATGTGCAGTGCATCATGGGTATGGGTGGGCTAACCCTATCCTGGTGACCACAGCAGACTGTCTGTGTGGTGACGTGCAGTCCCTCTGCAGCCAGCCAGGGGCTTGCTAGCAGCTATAGAGTTGTAGCCCACTGGTTACTTCACTACCTGTGGAGCCAGAGGTCATGGGTTCAAACCCACAGTGGGGTTATTTGATAGGGCTGCCCAAAGCATTATCTCTTTTTAATGTACATTATTGCTGCCAGCAAAAACACCCTCAGCATACTGTACCCATAAAGTGCCTCAGAGGGTGCTTTATAGGGCGCCCTATAGGGCACCTTATGGCTACCGTCCATATAAGGTGCACTATACGTTATCCTGTGGAACGACTTATAGGGTGCCCTATAGGGGACATTATAGGGTGCCGTGGCGGACAGTGCACTTTATAATGTGCCCTATGGAGTGCCTTATAGGGTGCCTTATGCGGCACCTTCAGGTACGGCACGTGAGGGCGTGTTTGCTGGCAGCAATTAATAAAATACAAATAAAGAACTGCAGGAAACAATACATACATGTCAAAGCTGACGCCTCAGCCAGCCTTATGTATTAGGCACACTGGGGATCAAACTCATGACCCCTGTATCAGCAGTCAGTGCCTTAACCAATGTGCTATACTGTTGTTCCTTTTTGCCTGTCAGCATACCTACTTCAGATTTCCATGCGTTTAAATGCACAGTGCTGCCATCAAACACAGTGCTATGACCTTGCTGTGCCTCATAGGGCACCCTATATGGCGCCCTATAGGTCACCCTTTCAGCAACATTGCAGGGTGCCGTGGCAGACAGTGCACTTTAAAATGTGCCCTCTGGGGTACCCTATGAGGCGCCTTATGCAGCACATTATGTTACAATACTTTGAGGGTGTGTTTGCTGGCAGCATTAATTAAAATAAAAATAAAATGCCTCCTAAAGCAATATCACCTATAACAGGTAATGTCACAGCCAGCCTTCTTCATTAGGCACAGTGGGGGATTGAACCCATGACTCCTGCATCATTGGTCAGTGTCTTTTTTTTTTTTAAACTTTTATTTTCATTTTGCAACAAACAAAAGAAACAACACACCAAAAGAGACAAAACAAGTATACAATAAGGAAAAGTAAACCCATTACCCCCCACCCCGATGCTTCTTCTCTACCCGATTATATCAGCATGTGAGCGCTTCCAATTAACAGTGATTATACAGCAAACGATCAAAAGAGTATCTACAATACAGCATGATCATGGGACAGAGATATATATAAAGTTAGACAGTCAGATGAGAGCATTTAGCAAAATGTACATAGTCATTGAGCATCTTCCATTGAGACCAATGAGAAGGAGTCTGAGCGGAGGAAGCAAACAAACGAGGTAGTTGTGCAGATTTACTGTAAAGACAAGCATGATTCCACCATACAGTTTCAGCAGAGTTTAAATGCGTTTCCTGAAGAAACACTAAATCAACATGCTCATGGCTAAGATAGCTAAGGATTTTCTTTCCTTTAAGTGGACCATTAATGCCTTTGACGGTGAATGATAAGATTTTACATAAGGCCATTCAGAAAAGTTAAAAATTCTGAGCATAATAGCACACATAAGTTCACTATGTCCCTCAAACTGACTGTATCTGGCTATACACATTACATAGGAAAAATAAGCTAATATAATACAATGAAGCGCCCCTCATTAACAAAGAAAACCGCAGTACGGTAGAGGAGAAGCAAAACCCCAAAATTACTGGCGACCATGTGTCTGCGGGGAGAAACCCCAGAGAAGGCCGAAATTGAAAAAACACATAACCTGTAAGACTGTACGTGCTCCGAATCCGACCGAGGCACACATCAGGAAGGGATAGGAGACCAAAAAAACAAAAGTCATATAGAGAAAGAAAGAAAGTCCAGGCTATTTCTGTGCTTGGCTATGACCGCCGCATCGGGCCCTTCAAAATGGCGGACAGAGCCGGCAGATAAGAGTCCAAGATTTGGGATCAGCGCATCTGCTCTGCTTCTTTGGAGTCTAAAAATGTTGATAGTAGATCAGGATCTTCGAACGTCCTGGTTTGGTTGTGGAGAGTCACTCGGAGCTTCGCTGGATACAACAGGCCAAAGCGAGCCTGTAACTGTTGAAGTCGAGGGCGAAAAGCAAGGAGTTTCTTCCGACGGTCAACGGTAGGCTTTGCCAAATCAGGAAAGAAGGAGACCTTACGACCTTCAAATTCCAAATGATGATTCGCTCGGGCAGCATGTAAAATTTGTTCCACTTGTTGATATCGTAGCAAGCTAAAGATAATAGGCCGGGGGGTCGTGCGGTTGAGCGCCATGTGGGCAGGAACACGGTGTGCTCGATCGATTTCCAGTTCTCTGTGAAAAGTGATCTTCAGCAAGGAGGGAAGAGTTTTGAGCAAGAATTCTCTTATATCTCCTGCTTCCACCCCCTCCGGTATTCCAATGAGCCTCACATTGTTGCGACGGGCTCGATTATTGCTATCTTCTAACTCCTTTTGAAGATTCTGTATCTGGCGCTCAGCCTTGTCCAGTTTGCCCAAGCGCACCTCGTGCGAGTCGAGGACCCCCGCCATGTTGTCTTGCCGTAATGAAAGACTTTCAAGTCGGTCCTGGAGCACTCCAAAGTCTTCTCGCATGGCTCGAAGCGCTTCTCCATTGGACTGCACCAATTCCTTCACGCCGCGGATTTCCTCCAAAATCTCCAGGTGCATTTCGGGGTTTTCACGAAATGGAACCATCTTCTGTGGGGAAGACACCTCTGTTTTGGAGCGTTTTCCGTGAGAAAAAGAAGGAGACCCTAAGTCCAAGCGCGCTGGTTTATGGGCCGCCATCCCCCCCGAGGTGCCCCGGTCAGCTCGGAGCGAAATAGTAAATTTGTATAGGTATTAAGTCAGGATTCTAAGTAGGCCTCTCGGGAGCTTCAACGCAAAGCGTCCTACCCGCTGGACATCAGGCTCCGCCCCCCATTGGTCAGTGTCTTAACCATTGTGCTACCCTGCTGCTCCTCCTTGCAAGTCAGCGCACCTACTTATGATTTTCATTCCTTAAACTGCACAGTGCTGCCATCACAAACAGTGCTGTGACCTTACGGTACCTCATACGGCACCCTATAAAGCGCCCTATAAGCAACATTCTAGGGTGCCTTGGCGGACAGTGCACTCTAAAATGTGCCCTCTGGGGTACCTTATGGGGCGCCTTATGTTCCAGTGCTTTCAGAGTGCGTTTGCTAGTAGCAGTAATTAAAATAAAATTAATATGCCTCAGACTGCAATATTACCTTTAACAGGTAATGCCTCAGCCAGCCTTCTTCATTGGGCACAGTGGGGGATTTAACCCATGATGCCTGCACCATCGGTCAGTGTCTTCACCATTGTACTGTGGCTCTGTTCCTGTGCTTGCACATCAGCGCGCCGCTTATGCTTCCCGCGCAAGTTTCTCATGCGCTAGTGTGCATGGCGCACATGAGCGCACAGCACACATTAGCGCATGATTAATCCTGGTTTGCTTTTTACAGCCTGAAACGCCCACTCCTTCTATGGCATCCCGCACACTAGCGCGGCGCGCATCTAACGGGGTTTTAGTAAACATACCCCTAAGTGTTATTCCAGGAACTCTTTGTCGATCAAGAATGGACACATGAATGGTTCAGAAGAGGTGAAATGAAATCGAAGAATGAGAGACTGATAGCTGCAGCCCAGGACAGCGGATTTGCAGACAGTGTGGGTGCAGCTAACACCACCTCAGTGGATGACATTAGCTGCATCTACGATGCTGCCCAACATTATCTTCTGGAGAAATGCTGTGCTTGCCCCCAAAAGATAGCACCACATTATCTGCAAAAGCAGTGTGCTATCTGCATTTTTTTGGCACATTACCAGCACAAGCCTAACGTGCTTTAGTAAACATGCCTCTTGGTGAAAAGTAAGCTTCTATCGGGAAGTCAAAAAGAAGAGAATGGCACAATTCCTGCAGCATACCATACTAAAAATGGTGCCAACCCTTATCTCAGGACCCCACAGTTAGCCATATAGGAAAAACATTCAACATAAGTGAATCCTACTCATTTTCCTCCTCTAATGTAGCCTGTTATTAAATGGAGAAAATGTGATGAATGATTCTACTTTGGGGAACTAGACCAGATGTGAAAGATAAGAATTAATTCACATAGACATAAGATTAGATACCACAAAACAGATCACGATGACACTTTTGTAGGGGAACACTTATGGGGACCAGAGTATTGTGCCTCCTAATCAGAATACTCAAAGGAACTTCAAAAGAATCCAGGAATATAAGACTTTCAGAGGGTAGTTTTATAACAGGTGCCTAGGTTCAAAGGCAAGAAGGCACCTCTTTTGGGGCCATGTTTACCAAAGTGCGGTAAAGTTACTTGAAAATAACATGTTCCTATTATGCCAGAGCCTAATAGCTGCAGTAGACACAAGGGACGTGGCCACAGTGTATTACTACCACCACACTAGTAGCATCACTAGCATGGTAGTAGAGAAAGCACGGCCATAGCACATGCACACAGCCTCAATGCACGTTGAGAAAAGGAAAACCACAAACACAGTTTGAAGGCAGCTGTGGGCTAAGGAATCATTGTCGACAGTAAGAACTGTGCCCTAAGCACACACACAGGAAGGTAGCAACTGGTCAGGTCAACTAGAGAGGGATGACTGGAAATGGGCTTAACTGCCTACACAGCTCAGAGTATAGGGTCTAAGTTCAAGGGATCAGGTCATGTAAATCAGCAAAGCAAACACATGCAGGGAGTATATGCTGCACCCCTAACTGTAGGAGACAAGGTGCAAGTGTGGCATCTGCAGATGCAGAGAGTCTTGTATGGGATTAGGCAGCGTGTCCACGGTGTCCATCACAGGGGACAGGTATATGAACCTCCTCACCCTGAAGCACCAACATGCCTGTTCACCTAGGTTGCAGGGAACACAGTGCAAAGCCTTTGGTATATGTATGGGATTGGCTACATTCCTCCTCTGATTTAGGCTTGGACAACACCATAGCGAGTGTGGAGTGGGTCTCTCCATGTTAGAGGAAGGGGAGTGCTGGTGCCAGAGGCAGGGCCTTGGAAACTAATAATAATCAGCACACATGTACATGGTGGCCTGAACATGGGGTTCATAGGGTCAGGAAGCACCCCCAAGGTCTACCATATGGACCACCTATGCCTGTGATTTGACATCTACAGCACTGATGGGGGAGAGGGGGTGTTCACATCCTTCCATCTGCAGAGGGCTCCCAGGAGCCCTTCTACTGGGAGCAACTCTTGGAGAATACCACATGGAGGTTTCAAATACTAAACAACCCCCAGGCTGAGCCCCCCCCCCCCCCCATCTGTCCTGGCAGCAACATCTCAGCAGACCAGGAACAAGCACAAGAGCTCCCCAGGTCAGAGGGCCAGCAGATCAGGAACACTGATCACTGGAGACCAGCATTCAGTGATAGAAGTGTTATGTAGCTGCTCTGAGCCAGTAGGCCTCAGCCAGGGTGAGGGGCCATCCATCCACAGAAACATGACTAGTGGCAGGGACATAGCCCTCCAGGTGCATGTATAAATGTTCATGCATAGATTGCACAAGCATGCATGTAGATTAGCGTATTTTTAATCTATGTATATAGTTCTTGCCCATGCTCCACTCAGACTATTCCCCCAGATAAGCTATGGTAAATGTACACTGATTCATGTCACCACACAGATTTTTATGCCATTTACGCGTATATATTGACACATACGTACTAAAATGACTTTATAAAATTACCACTTTAAAGTTAAAATTATCATGTGCTTTGAAACAAAAAAGAGTGACACAGCATGACCCGGAAACTGCAACGATCATCATAACGGCTGTGGAAGCCCAGGAGAACAAAAAAGAAAGGAGTTAGAAAATATCTATTTACTAAAATGCAGGAAGATTTTGTAATTACCAGGGGTTAATTGCCAAAATTAATTATGAAACTTGCACAACTTCTGCATTAATTGATAGAGAAAATGTTATTACTATATGTTACCTGTACTGCAGATAGCATGATGCAGTTAGCTGCAGCTATTTAGGCGCCTTAGCTTGCATCTGCAGAATTAATAGTTAATGTGTGATCACTACCTATGTACTAACTGTAAAAAGATGTTTCGACCCATACTCCACCCATCCTTCACCTTAGCTGCATTAGCTGCTAATATGTTAGGGTCTAGCCTGGGAAGATGTAGTTCAGCAGCGCAGGCATTGAGCAGAAACAGCATGGAGCAGAAACAAGATAAAGAGCATGGACCTGATGAAGCAGAAAAAAACACTCCATTGAAGGAGCTAAGTGGAGCTGGGTAGTAATAGCACAGATCAGGCTCAGCAAAAACTATTGAATGAACAATGGTGTGTCTGGCTAGGCTTTCTTAAATAAGGTAGCTCATAAGATATACCTATTGCTGGTCTGACGGGCTCCTCCAGTGAGTGGACTTCGCCTTCTGTTGCTTGCATAATGATTAACAGGGCTTAACTGTGGTTTCTGATCCCCAAAGTTGTGAGACTGAGCTCCAGCACACCTGACAGAATAACCCATAAGAACATAAGATATGCCATACTCGGTCAGACCAAGGTCCATCAAGCTCAGTATCCTGTTTCCAACAGTGGCCAATCTAGGTCATACGTACCTAGCAGTTTCCCCAAAAGACACAGGTTCCACAATGCTTGTACTGGTTCAAGCATTGATATCCTGGGTCCCTTCTTAATAATGGTTTATGGACACATTTCCTCCAGGAACTTGTCCAAACCTTTTTTAAACCCAGCTACATTAACAGCCTTTACTTCATCCTCCGGTAACAAATTCCAGAGTTTGATTACACGTTGAGTGAAAAAATATTTTCTTTTATTAGGCTTAAATAGTTTACCCTGTAGCATTGCATGTCCCCTAGTCTTTCTATATTCTGATAATGTAAACAATCGATCTACGTTTACCCGTTCCACTCCGTTCATTAATTTAAAGACTTCTATCATATTGTAGTAGCTGATAAGAATGCAATAAATAATACCCGGAGTCAGGCAAAGATTCAAGCCGGTTTAATGTGCACAGGCTCAGATTGCAGTAGCATTCAAAATGGTCTGAGCACAGAGTTCAGAAAAATGACAGTTTATATACTTTTCTTCTCCAGTCTAATACAGGCAAAACTCCTCATTGGCCACAGTGGCCCACTTACTCTCATCCAATAGACATCTATGACCGGGCCCAGGACTCGCTCCCCCTGCTTGGGTCTTACTAGCCACGGGTCAGCAACTAGACATAACACTAAACATAATACTTTTACTACAGTATATTTTGCTACTTCTGCAAGGTCAGTTAGCCACAAAGATAGTGGAAGGCATATCAGAAGCATTCTTAGCAAAAGCAAAACAAAGCAAGGCCAAACAAAGCAAGGCTAAGATGTGTCTCTAGCCCTGGCTCAAAACACTAAACAATCTTCATAATGCTAGACAAAATATTCTTACACTGTTCAGCTTCTCTACTATATATTTTCATCCTAATTACAAGGTCAGTGCACAATCAGCAAAGATACAGTGGTGCGGCATTCTACTGAAACAGACATCAGACATCTAAACAATAAACAGTAAGAAAGTATTTAAGTCTCTTATCTCCAGGAGAGCAGAACATGTTATCAAACTAGAATAGAACGGTATTTCTTTCTAACAGCTAACAGCATTCTGTAATTTTCCAAAATCAGCAATAACATTTTAAAGCAGGAGAAAAAGGGCTTCAGACCTAGCTCTGCTACATGCTAGGCCATCGCCTATCACATTCCCTCCTTTTGATTATTCACACCCGCAAGTGAGAAAGGTGAGAAAGGGTGAGAATCAAATCACACATATAGTATGCCAGTGTTTGGCACACCAGGACTGGAGTTGGGAACCTCTGCCGTAAAGCAGCAGCCAACAGGGGCAGACACACCCACACCCACACCCACAAGCCTCATTAGCCAATGCCTCCTGGAGAGGCAGGACATTAGGCCCTGCGTGCATCTCCCAATACTAGCACTTTCATACCTTAGCAATGCCACCCTACACCTGGGTATACGGTACAAAGCTATCAAACGTTTGCTATGATTACTGCCAGATAGCAATTCCTACGTTAAGCACAGTTTGCTGATTGAGCTCCATCATAGCAACCTTTCTGCTGTCTGTGGAGTGTGCTTCAGGTCTGGTCTCTGACAGTGTTTACCACCCTGGGGAGTGACCCCCAACAGTATTGCGTACCATATCCATGCCTGTACTGTGCCCAGGACTGGTGTGGTGGCCAGGGCTGCTAAACTCCTCTATAGTAGCACAATGCTGGCATAGGTGTAGGGGTGTGTGTCTGTCTATCCAGTGTGTGGTGGCTGCAAACACCCTCCACAGCCCACACTGCCAGCACTGTTGCCAGTATTGGCCTGCCAAGGTGCATAACGAGGAGCAAGGTACCATGGGTATAGCCCGGACAGGGTGGCCTGGCCAGGATGCATCTGCACAGGGCATAGGGCACTGGCTGGGACATTTTAGTGCCCGGCCACCACCTACACAGACAGGGTGGCCTCAGCATGTCCTGCTGGGAAATCACTCTCACCCTGACTGTGTAGTGACCACAGCATGGCTAGGCACCCACATAGTGCTATATAGTATTTCTTTCATGTGATATTTATGGGTTTCCTTTTGAGGCCCAGTCACTGACTTATCTGCTTGCTGTGTATGCTGACATCCCAGTTCTGGGTGCATGCATTTCCACCAGGAACATGCACTATGGACTAGCTAGCAGACTGTTTGCAGCTGGCATGTCTTGATGGAGCGCCTTGCAGGGTGCAGCGGCTGAAGGCTTGCTGCAGGAGAATATCAGATAGTGGTGGGGTGCAGCTTGGCATATCCAGGCCTAATGTCTGTCTGCTATTGCGTTATGGATGTGTACAGAGCTGCATTGACTGCCCTGTAGGGTGTCTGTTCCCCAGCAGGACCTGGTTGATGGTCCCCTCTACTGCCACCATTGCAGGGAGGTAAAATGTGGATCTGTTGATGGGAGACCCTGTTTACCACCCTCAGCCCTGGAGGAAGAGGGTGGTGGTACATAATCCTCCTGGGGGTCCATAGGGGCTACACCTGACTGAGACAGACAGATATATCCAAGGTGTTTCTGCAGAAACTACCTATCTCACACATTAGCACTGCTGGGGACCTGCAGCATGGCCTATTTCTGCCATGGAAGGTGCTGTGGACCTGGTGCTGGGCGCCCCACCACACACTCAGGTGAGCACAGTACCCGCACAATGTGACGGTGTGTAGCTACTCTGTGCCAGTAACACACATGGTCAGTTCCCCCTACCAGGCCGAGGTGCTGTGGGGGTGCATACCCCATCTTGTGTTCATCTGTAGACAGCTGATTTGCATGTGCAGTGCATCATGGGTATGGGTGGGCTAACCCTATCCTGGTGACCACAGCAGACTGTCTGTGTGGTGACGTGCAGTCCCTCTGCAGCCAGCCAGGGGCTTGCTAGCAGCTATAGAGTTGTAGCCCACTGGTTACTTCACTACCTGTGGAGCCAGAGGTCATGGGTTCAAACCCACAGTGGGGTTATTTGATAGGGCTGCCCAAAGCATTATCTCTTTTTAATGTACATTATTGCTGCCAGCAAAAACACCCTCAGCATACTGTACCCATAAAGTGCCTCAGAGGGTGCTTTATAGGGCGCCCTATAGGGCACCTTATGGCTACCGTCCATATAAGGTGCACTATACGTTATCCTGTGGAACGACTTATAGGGTGCCCTATAGGGGACATTATAGGGTGCCGTGGCGGACAGTGCACTTTATAATGTGCCCTATGGAGTGCCTTATAGGGTGCCTTATGCGGCACCTTCAGGTACGGCACGTGAGGGCGTGTTTGCTGGCAGCAATTAATAAAATACAAATAAAGAACTGCAGGAAACAATACATACATGTCAAAGCTGACGCCTCAGCCAGCCTTATGTATTAGGCACACTGGGGATCAAACTCATGACCCCTGTATCAGCAGTCAGTGCCTTAACCAATGTGCTATACTGTTGTTCCTTTTTGCCTGTCAGCATACCTACTTCAGATTTCCATGCGTTTAAATGCACAGTGCTGCCATCAAACACAGTGCTATGACCTTGCTGTGCCTCATAGGGCACCCTATATGGCGCCCTATAGGTCACCCTTTCAGCAACATTGCAGGGTGCCGTGGCAGACAGTGCACTTTAAAATGTGCCCTCTGGGGTACCCTATGAGGCGCCTTATGCAGCACATTATGTTACAATACTTTGAGGGTGTGTTTGCTGGCAGCATTAATTAAAATAAAAATAAAATGCCTCCTAAAGCAATATCACCTATAACAGGTAATGTCACAGCCAGCCTTCTTCATTAGGCACAGTGGGGGATTGAACCCATGACTCCTGCATCATTGGTCAGTGTCTTTTTTTTTTTTAAACTTTTATTTTCATTTTGCAACAAACAAAAGAAACAACACACCAAAAGAGACAAAACAAGTATACAATAAGGAAAAGTAAACCCATTACCCCCCACCCCGATGCTTCTTCTCTACCCGATTATATCAGCATGTGAGCGCTTCCAATTAACAGTGATTATACAGCAAACGATCAAAAGAGTATCTACAATACAGCATGATCATGGGACAGAGATATATATAAAGTTAGACAGTCAGATGAGAGCATTTAGCAAAATGTACATAGTCATTGAGCATCTTCCATTGAGACCAATGAGAAGGAGTCTGAGCGGAGGAAGCAAACAAACGAGGTAGTTGTGCAGATTTACTGTAAAGACAAGCATGATTCCACCATACAGTTTCAGCAGAGTTTAAATGCGTTTCCTGAAGAAACACTAAATCAACATGCTCATGGCTAAGATAGCTAAGGATTTTCTTTCCTTTAAGTGGACCATTAATGCCTTTGACGGTGAATGATAAGATTTTACATAAGGCCATTCAGAAAAGTTAAAAATTCTGAGCATAATAGCACACATAAGTTCACTATGTCCCTCAAACTGACTGTATCTGGCTATACACATTACATAGGAAAAATAAGCTAATATAATACAATGAAGCGCCCCTCATTAACAAAGAAAACCGCAGTACGGTAGAGGAGAAGCAAAACCCCAAAATTACTGGCGACCATGTGTCTGCGGGGAGAAACCCCAGAGAAGGCCGAAATTGAAAAAACACATAACCTGTAAGACTGTACGTGCTCCGAATCCGACCGAGGCACACATCAGGAAGGGATAGGAGACCAAAAAAACAAAAGTCATATAGAGAAAGAAAGAAAGTCCAGGCTATTTCTGTGCTTGGCTATGACCGCCGCATCGGGCCCTTCAAAATGGCGGACAGAGCCGGCAGATAAGAGTCCAAGATTTGGGATCAGCGCATCTGCTCTGCTTCTTTGGAGTCTAAAAATGTTGATAGTAGATCAGGATCTTCGAACGTCCTGGTTTGGTTGTGGAGAGTCACTCGGAGCTTCGCTGGATACAACAGGCCAAAGCGAGCCTGTAACTGTTGAAGTCGAGGGCGAAAAGCAAGGAGTTTCTTCCGACGGTCAACGGTAGGCTTTGCCAAATCAGGAAAGAAGGAGACCTTACGACCTTCAAATTCCAAATGATGATTCGCTCGGGCAGCATGTAAAATTTGTTCCACTTGTTGATATCGTAGCAAGCTAAAGATAATAGGCCGGGGGGTCGTGCGGTTGAGCGCCATGTGGGCAGGAACACGGTGTGCTCGATCGATTTCCAGTTCTCTGTGAAAAGTGATCTTCAGCAAGGAGGGAAGAGTTTTGAGCAAGAATTCTCTTATATCTCCTGCTTCCACCCCCTCCGGTATTCCAATGAGCCTCACATTGTTGCGACGGGCTCGATTATTGCTATCTTCTAACTCCTTTTGAAGATTCTGTATCTGGCGCTCAGCCTTGTCCAGTTTGCCCAAGCGCACCTCGTGCGAGTCGAGGACCCCCGCCATGTTGTCTTGCCGTAATGAAAGACTTTCAAGTCGGTCCTGGAGCACTCCAAAGTCTTCTCGCATGGCTCGAAGCGCTTCTCCATTGGACTGCACCAATTCCTTCACGCCGCGGATTTCCTCCAAAATCTCCAGGTGCATTTCGGGGTTTTCACGAAATGGAACCATCTTCTGTGGGGAAGACACCTCTGTTTTGGAGCGTTTTCCGTGAGAAAAAGAAGGAGACCCTAAGTCCAAGCGCGCTGGTTTATGGGCCGCCATCCCCCCGAGGTGCCCCGGTCAGCTCGGAGCGAAATAGTAAATTTGTATAGGTATTAAGTCAGGATTCTAAGTAGGCCTCTCGGGAGCTTCAACGCAAAGCGTCCTACCCGCTGGACATCAGGCTCCGCCCCCCATTGGTCAGTGTCTTAACCATTGTGCTACCCTGCTGCTCCTCCTTGCAAGTCAGCGCACCTACTTATGATTTTCATTCCTTAAACTGCACAGTGCTGCCATCACAAACAGTGCTGTGACCTTACGGTACCTCATACGGCACCCTATAAAGCGCCCTATAAGCAACATTCTAGGGTGCCTTGGCGGACAGTGCACTCTAAAATGTGCCCTCTGGGGTACCTTATGGGGCGCCTTATGTTCCAGTGCTTTCAGAGTGCGTTTGCTAGTAGCAGTAATTAAAATAAAATTAATATGCCTCAGACTGCAATATTACCTTTAACAGGTAATGCCTCAGCCAGCCTTCTTCATTGGGCACAGTGGGGGATTTAACCCATGATGCCTGCACCATCGGTCAGTGTCTTCACCATTGTACTGTGGCTCTGTTCCTGTGCTTGCACATCAGCGCGCCGCTTATGCTTCCCGCGCAAGTTTCTCATGCGCTAATGTGCATGGCGCACATGAGCGCACAGCACACATTAGCGCATGATTAATCCTGGTTTGCTTTTTACAGCCTGAAACGCCCACTCCTTCTATGGCATCCCGCACACTAGCGCGGCGCGCATCTAACGGGGTTTTAGTAAACATACCCCTAAGTGTTATTCCAGGAACTCTTTGTCGATCAAGAATGGACACATGAATGGTTCAGAAGAGGTGAAATGAAATCGAAGAATGAGAGACTGATAGCTGCAGCCCAGGACAGCGGATTTGCAGACAGTGTGGGTGCAGCTAACACCACCTCAGTGGATGACATTAGCTGCATCTACGATGCTGCCCAACATTATCTTCTGGAGAAATGCTGTGCTTGCCCCCAAAAGATAGCACCACATTATCTGCAAAAGCAGTGTGCTATCTGCATTTTTTTGGCACATTACCAGCACAAGCCTAACGTGCTTTAGTAAACATGCCTCTTGGTGAAAAGTAAGCTTCTATCGGGAAGTCAAAAAGAAGAGAATGGCACAATTCCTGCAGCATACCATACTAAAAATGGTGCCAACCCTTATCTCAGGACCCCACAGTTAGCCATATAGGAAAAACATTCAACATAAGTGAATCCTACTCATTTTCCTCCTCTAATGTAGCCTGTTATTAAATGGAGAAAATGTGATGAATGATTCTACTTTGGGGAACTAGACCAGATGTGAAAGATAAGAATTAATTCACATAGACATAAGATTAGATACCACAAAACAGATCACGATGACACTTTTGTAGGGGAACACTTATGGGGACCAGAGTATTGTGCCTCCTAATCAGAATACTCAAAGGAACTTCAAAAGAATCCAGGAATATAAGACTTTCAGAGGGTAGTTTTATAACAGGTGCCTAGGTTCAAAGGCAAGAAGGCACCTCTTTTGGGGCCATGTTTACCAAAGTGCGGTAAAGTTACTTGAAAATAACATGTTCCTATTATGCCAGAGCCTAATAGCTGCAGTAGACACAAGGGACGTGGCCACAGTGTATTACTACCACCACACTAGTAGCATCACTAGCATGGTAGTAGAGAAAGCACGGCCATAGCACATGCACACAGCCTCAATGCACGTTGAGAAAAGGAAAACCACAAACACAGTTTGAAGGCAGCTGTGGGCTAAGGAATCATTGTCGACAGTAAGAACTGTGCCCTAAGCACACACAGGAAGGTAGCAACTGGTCAGGTCAACTAGAGAGGGATGACTGGAAATGGGCTTAACTGCCTACACAGCTCAGAGTATAGGGTCTAAGTTCAAGGGATCAGGTCATGTAAATCAGCAAAGCAAACACATGCAGGGAGTATATGCTGCACCCCTAACTGTAGGAGACAAGGTGCAAGTGTGGCATCTGCAGATGCAGAGAGTCTTGTATGGGATTAGGCAGCGTGTCCACGGTGTCCATCACAGGGGACAGGTATATGAACCTCCTCACCCTGAAGCACCAACATGCCTGTTCACCTAGGTTGCAGGGAACACAGTGCAAAGCCTTTGGTATATGTATGGGATTGGCTACATTCCTCCTCTGATTTAGGCTTGGACAACACCATAGCGAGTGTGGAGTGGGTCTCTCCATGTTAGAGGAAGGGGAGTGCTGGTGCCAGAGGCAGGGCCTTGGAAACTAATAATAATCAGCACACATGTACATGGTGGCCTGAACATGGGGTTCATAGGGTCAGGAAGCACCCCCAAGGTCTACCATATGGACCACCTATGCCTGTGATTTGACATCTACAGCACTGATGGGGGAGAGGGGGTGTTCACATCCTTCCATCTGCAGAGGGCTCCCAGGAGCCCTTCTACTGGGAGCAACTCTTGGAGAATACCACATGGAGGTTTCAAATACTAAACAACCCCCAGGCTGAGCCCCCCCCCCCCCCCCATCTGTCCTGGCAGCAACATCTCAGCAGACCAGGAACAAGCACAAGAGCTCCCCAGGTCAGAGGGCCAGCAGATCAGGAACACTGATCACTGGAGACCAGCATTCAGTGATAGAAGTGTTATGTAGCTGCTCTGAGCCAGTAGGCCTCAGCCAGGGTGAGGGGCCATCCATCCACAGAAACATGACTAGTGGCAGGGACATAGCCCTCCAGGTGCATGTATAAATGTTCATGCATAGATTGCACAAGCATGCATGTAGATTAGCGTATTTTTAATCTATGTATATAGTTCTTGCCCATGCTCCACTCAGACTATTCCCCCAGATAAGCTATGGTAAATGTACACTGATTCATGTCACCACACAGATTTTTATGCCATTTACGCGTATATATTGACACATACGTACTAAAATGACTTTATAAAATTACCACTTTAAAGTTAAAATTATCATGTGCTTTGAAACAAAAAAGAGTGACACAGCATGACCCGGAAACTGCAACGATCATCATAACGGCTGTGGAAGCCCAGGAGAACAAAAAAGAAAGGAGTTAGAAAATATCTATTTACTAAAATGCAGGAAGATTTTGTAATTACCAGGGGTTAATTGCCAAAATTAATTTATGAAACTTGCACAACTTCTGCATTAATTGATAGAGAAAATGTTATTACTATATGTTACCTGTACTGCAGATAGCATGATGCAGTTAGCTGCAGCTATTTAGGCGCCTTAGCTTGCATCTGCAGAATTAATAGTTAATGTGTGATCACTACCTATGTACTAACTGTAAAAAGATGTTTCGACCCATACTCCACCCATCCTTCACCTTAGCTGCATTAGCTGCTAATATGTTAGGGTCTAGCCTGGGAAGATGTAGTTCAGCAGCGCAGGCATTGAGCAGAAACAGCATGGAGCAGAAACAAGATAAAGAGCATGGACCTGATGAAGCAGAAAAAAAACACTCCATTGAAGGAGCTAAGTGGAGCTGGGTAGTAATAGCACAGATCAGGCTCAGCAAAAACTATTGAATGAACAATGGTGTGTCTGGCTAGGCTTTCTTAAATAAGGTAGCTCATAAGATATACCTATTGCTGGTCTGACGGGCTCCTCCAGTGAGTGGACTTCGCCTTCTGTTGCTTGCATAATGATTAACAGGGCTTAACTGTGGTTTCTGATCCCCAAAGTTGTGAGACTGAGCTCCAGCACACCTGACAGAATAACCCATAAGAACATAAGATATGCCATACTCGGTCAGACCAAGGTCCATCAAGCTCAGTATCCTGTTTCCAACAGTGGCCAATCTAGGTCATACGTACCTAGCAGTTTCCCCAAAAGACACAGGTTCCACAATGCTTGTACTGGTTCAAGCATTGATATCCTGGGTCCCTTCTTAATAATGGTTTATGGACACATTTCCTCCAGGAACTTGTCCAAACCTTTTTTAAACCCAGCTACATTAACAGCCTTTACTTCATCCTCCGGTAACAAATTCCAGAGTTTGATTACACGTTGAGTGAAAAAATATTTTCTTTTATTAGGCTTAAATAGTTTACCCTGTAGCATTGCATGTCCCCTAGTCTTTCTATATTCTGATAATGTAAACAATCGATCTACGTTTACCCGTTCCACTCCGTTCATTAATTTAAAGACTTCTATCATATTGTAGTAGCTGATAAGAATGCAATAAATAATACCCGGAGTCAGGCAAAGATTCAAGCCGGTTTAATGTGCACAGGCTCAGATTGCAGTAGCATTCAAAATGGTCTGAGCACAGAGTTCAGAAAAATGACAGTTTATATACTTTTCTTCTCCAGTCTAATACAGGCAAAACTCCTCATTGGCCACAGTGGCCCACTTACTCTCATCCAATAGACATCTATGACCGGGCCCAGGACTCGCTCCCCCTGCTTGGGTCTTACTAGCCACGGGTCAGCAACTAGACATAACACTAAACATAATACTTTTACTACAGTATATTTTGCTACTTCTGCAAGGTCAGTTAGCCACAAAGATAGTGGAAGGCATATCAGAAGCATTCTTAGCAAAAGCAAAACAAAGCAAGGCCAAACAAAGCAAGGCTAAGATGTGTCTCTAGCCCTGGCTCAAAACACTAAACAATCTTCATAATGCTAGACAAAATATTCTTACACTGTTCAGCTTCTCTGCTATATTTTCATCCTAATTACAAGGTCAGTGCACAATCAGCAAAGATACAGTGGTGCGGCATTCTACTGAAACAGACATCAGACATCTAAACAATAAACAGTAAGAAAGTATTTAAGTCTCTTATCTCCAGGAGAGCAGAACATGTTATCAAACTAGAATAGAACGGTATTTCTTTCTAACAGCTAACAGCATTCTGTAATTTTCCAAAATCAGCAATAACATTTTAAAGCAGGAGAAAAAGGGCTTCAGACCTAGCTCTGCTACATGCTAGGCCATCGCCTATCACATTCCCTCCTTTTGATTATTCACACCCGCAAGTGAGAAAGGTGAGAAAGGGTGAGAATCAAATCACACATATAGTATGCCATACTAGGGTGGAGGGATCATTTTGTGGTATAGGGTAGTAGCCCTACGTTGCTAGGATTCGTGTAGCTGCCTTACGTTAAGTTTAATATACGTATACATAATCAAACAGCCACAATCAATAATACATTTGATACAAGTGTCTTTGTCAAATCATATAGCATGCCTAGTGTATAAGCGGAGGGGCAGGAGACATAGGAGGAACAAATGACATATATACTGTTCATCATTGCAATAGGCCCGTTCTCATGACCCACAAAAATAAGAACCATTCCTATTAATAGCAGCACCTGTATCAGAGGTCAGTAGCAGTACATGTCCAAAAGGTAGGTAGCACATGTTTGAAAATTAGCAACACATGTACTAAAGTCCAAAAAATCTGGGTTCTGAGAGCTGGCGAGTAGCAATCAAAAGGGCTCCATTCTCATTGTTCCATCGCAGTTCCCATAACAGGAGAGGAAAGACTCTGGCGGGGGTTGAGACAAGTCCGAGTATTCCCTGTTGTGCAAATACTAGATTTGCAGGCTGCACAGGGAGGTAGGGCAAGAGTCAATTCAAAGCACCCCAAGGCTGCCGCCAGAACGAAGCAATAATAAGAATCCATAAAGAGCATAGTCTCTGGAAAAATGGTGGAACTGTCGGCTTCCACAACAGGTAGCAGACGTAGCGTTGATTGTAGGTCCTCACGCTTCTGCTGGACGTCGACCGACTACCAGCTTTGTGGCAGGAGTAGGGCTGTAGACGTCAAAGTATCACAGTCTTGTAGGATGTCTCAGTCTCCAACATAGTCCCTCAGTAGAACACAGTTTCTCAGGATGGTGGTAGCCGTCGTAGAGTGAGACGCAATGGAGTTTCAGGATCATATATGGAAGTCCACGACCAAGTTCAGAAGCGGCTGCTGGAATGCAAAACTGGAGGACGTCTGTGCCCTTGACGTCCAGGAGCAGGTTGGTAAAGTTCTTACGATGACGGATCTTTTCCTCGCAGTGTGAGTCGCAACGGTGATGCAGGATTAACGAGCCAGGTCCAGGGGCAACTCTCAGGAACTGTGGCTGGTTTCACTCGACTGTGGTGGATCCAGGAGTCGATCTCGGCCACTTTAACTGCTGTTGGGGTTGATAACAAGACGACATATGGCCCTTTCCAATACGGCGCCAGCGGTGTCTTCTTCTACTCTGTCACCCACACCGAGGCTCCAGGCTTGAAAGGATGCAGGGGTTTGGATGGGCTGATCTCGTACTCACGCATGAAGACCCTGCAAAACAGAACTTAAAACCAATAATGCTTATCTAGTAATTTCAGATCCTATCTGTCACACATCTCCTTTTACTCTCTATACAATAGGCTACAGAATCTCAGAATCGCAAAAGGGGAAACTCCTAAAGACTTAGCAGGGGCTAAGTATATCCTATGAAGGGCTATAGGAAGAACCTTGGGCCAGGGCTGAGGACTTAACTACTAGATCAAGGGTCACCACTGCATATTTAACACAACTATGTCCATTAATGATGACAAGACTGCTTTCATCCACAAAGAAAGTTTTGTCTGGGCGGTCCAAGGGGATATCAGTTGAGTCTAGGCAACTTGAGCACACAATGTCCATTACTTCCAAGCAATCATGGTCAGGAGGGCCTGGACCGACGGGCAATAGGGTGGCTGGGTTTAGAGTTTGGCTGACACTTAATTGTAAGTTAGGATTCTCACATAGCATTTTTTGATACTTCAGCATTCAGGCATTGGTGAGCCAATGGCTTCCTTTGTGCTCCAGCAGGGTTAAAACAGAGTGTGGTACAGTAACTTGAAGGTTTTGTCCTAAGGTGAGCTTATCTGCTTTGCTCACTAAGAGGGCTGTGGCTGCTACAGCTCTCAGGCAAGGTGGCCAGCCTTTGGCAACAGGATCCAATTGTTTCGAAAGGTAGGCCACAGGTCGCTGCCAAGACCCAAGAGGCTGGGTCAAGACTCCCAATGCGTTTCCACTTGATTCATGGACATATAGACGAAATGGTTTCTGCACATCTGGTAGGCCCAAGGCTGGGGATGACATCAATGCTGTTTTTAATGATTTGAATGATTTATCTTGTTCTGGGCCCCATTCCAAGGCAGATTGTTCCATTCCTTGTGTGACTTGGTACAAGGGTTTCGCCATGAGCGCAAAATTTGGTATCCATATTCGGCAGTAGCCTGCAGCTCCCAAGAAAGCTTGCACCTGTTTCCTAGTAGTGAGGGTTGTGATGCGGCATACTGCTTCTTTCCTAATTTCCGGGTTCCTTTGGACAGGTGGAACCCTAAATATTTCACTTCTGTCTGGCACAGCTGCGCCTTGGCTCTGGAAACCTTGTATCCAGCTTCATTCAAAAGGTGCAAGAGATCACTTGTAGCTTGTATACAATCAGATTCGTTGTTGGTGGCTATGAGCAAATCATCTACATATTGGAGCAAAATTATTTTTCCCGGAGTACAGAGTAGCTTGACAGATCTTGACTGAGGGCTGCACTGAAGATAGTGGGTGAGTTCTTGAATCCTCGTGGTAATCAAGTCCAAGTGAGTTGCCCTCGCCGTCCTGTGGTAGGGTTTTCCCATGCAAATGCAAACAAAAGCTGACTGGCCTCTGTCAGGCGTATACAGAAAAAAAGGCATCATTTAAGTCCAAAACAGTAAAGTGAGTGGCTTCTGCTGGAATCAGTCCCAGGAGGGTGTAAGGACTTGGTACTACTGGATGTAGGGTTTCAACTGCATTGTTTACTCGACGTAAATCCTGCACTGGGCGGTAGTCACCTGTCCCAGGCTTCGTGATTGGGAGAAGGGAGGTGTTCCAGGGTGACTGGCATTCCTTGAGAAGTCCATACTTCAGTAGTTTCATTAAAGATGGTCAAAGAAGGGGATGCTGTTGCACATGCACTGGTTCCACTCCGGCTTGAGGGTGACAATAACAGGGGCTATGTTCTTCGCTAGGCCAGGTGGATTATCTTCTGCCCATACTCCAGGTGGGGCTGGTGGGTATACAGGAACTGGCTGGCCTGATTGGAGATGCACTATAGAACCGCTACTCTTCTTCTCGGGGAAGAGTCAGCACTATCAATCCAGCTCCTTCGATTAGGAAAACTTCCTCCACATCATTCAACTTAAGTATCAGCAAGAAGAACTGCTCTCTTCTCCATCTTACATTCACTTTCTCTGTCACATTATCTCCACAATTCACAGACATTCTAAACAACTTAATCGTGCTGTATTCATGCCCGCAAATCCATCCCGTTTCTGCAAGTTCTGTTTTATATCTCCCTGGGACTGACTTGACAAAAACTGCATTTACCATGCACAAATTCTCCTGGGCTGCTGGATTTCATGGGGCATATAGTGAGGGCTGCCTGCACTATTTGGATTCCACTTCATGTTCTCGGGCGCTGACTGTGGGTGACTCTGAACTGGTAAAATGAATCCCTGCCTGCAGTGTCAGTGGTGGACTGTAGCCCCCACATGTGCTTGTCAACAGACAGAGGAACAATCTAGATAGAGTCCTTACAATAGAAAACTACACTTTTGCAACATGTTATAATAACAAATCCTAACAGAAAGAACTATAGTTCATAACATGACGACTACATAGCTGTTACGTATAACTGGAATAAAATTACTTGGCAAAAAACTAACTGCCAGCCGTAATCAGCTTGGCTTTACAAAATAAATTCTTTAAATCTTACAGTTTTTAGGAAGCAGAGATTCAAAAAGACATTCATTCTGGATACATTTTCCATAAAGCGGGTGGACATCTAGAATACACATACACATTTTCCTTCCTAGTTTATTTTATTAACAATAAGCATGTCTTCTATGAGGCGCTTGCCGCAGTGTATCAGGAACTAAAACTCATACACGATTAACCCCTCATTCACTCAGGATTCAAAGCACTTTCAAGTTGCGATCTGCAGAGTCCTGTCAGTGTTCGTAACCTCAGCTTCGTAGGGCAAAGGGAAAATACAAGCATCCTTTCCTATTGAAACCTGAGCCCTACATGATTTCTGCTCACTTGATCTGCACAGGAATTTGAGTAGGAAAGTAACCCTTTCCAGGCTAAGTACAATACTATTGAGATCCACAATCCTGACTAAACATTCTTATTAAATGATATATAATACATGACCATAGCAGAAGGCACATCACTATTACAAAATATTGAATAAAAACAGGTATAAGTTCCCTAAAATAAGCACCCATTAGCCCAGCAGCAGAACGTTGAAAACATGCCTTCATAGGGTTAAAACATTCCTCTGCACAAACACGCCTCTTGTCAGTTTCACGCTGCGCTGCAGCTGAATCAGGGAGACAGCCTACTGATTTTACAGTGACTCTAGGGGTTTGGCATCTTCTTAACTATACTTTTACTATTTCATATGCGGTAAAGTGTCACAAATTACCCAACGGAATATAATCCTACCCTTATACTAGAAGGGAAACCCGTGCTCTCTTCTGTGTTTTAAATTTAAACTTAAACTGCTGCTACCAGGCCCTGACTGATTTAACAAAAATAGTGGATTCACAGATTAAATAGCTTTAATAGAAAGAATTCCTTTCAGAAAATTCCCAGAAGTATATACTCACAATTGCAGATCTCTCTCAAGAAGTAACAGTCCCCTTTTCTAGGCCTTCAAGACTGAGGATCACAGAGCTCTGGTTGAGCTATTTATGCCTGTGCTGCTGAGGTAAGCTGTGACCAACTTCCTGGATGATTAACAGTCCTTGTTGGATAGAAGGAGTCTTTCAAAATGGCCTTATGACCTGCCACCTGGTGTTAACACAAAAACGTTTCACAGGTCTCTTGCACCCTAGGTAGAAGGCCTCTTTGTAAAGGTTTCTAGAAGACTTTATTTGCTGCTCAAAGAGTACTGACCCTGTTTTGCCTTTTGTGCTAATCTATATTCTTATTTGATTTAAATTATAGCTCTTATTCCCCAACACCAGCAAAAGACCTAGAAGGAAAACCACAGCTGACACCCTCAGCACCCCAAGTAGCTACACTAAAGTCTGTAAACTCACCTCACAAAGAGCTCTTTCCTTATCGGCCCCTCTAATATGGAACTCTCTCCCCCCTGACCTACGATCAATTGAGGAACTGAAGGAATTCCGAAAACAACTAAAGTTTGTTCTTTTCATTGAGCACTACGGCTATGACAACTAACTAACTCATATTAACTGTAACCTCTCTATATTGTGTTTTTTGTAATAGTTCACCATGTTATGTATCCCATCTTTCACTTCCCTTACTTATGTTTAGCCTTTGTATGTCTTTGTAACCACTTTGATTTAAGGAAAAGGCGGTATAAAAAACCTGTTAAATAAATAAATAAATAAATAATTTAATTCCTACTATCTACCCTCCTACTACCTACCCGGGGGCCTTAGACCCTGACTTTCCAGTGCGTTCTTGGTGAAAATAGCCAGCAGGTTGTTGGTATGGACATGGTTGTCAGGCTCCCAACTACATTGCACTAAACTGTAATCTTTCCGGTCTATAAGATAATGCAAACATCCATGGGGGTACTTGGAGTCATACTAAATTCTTGATGGCCATTCACTGTGGCTGGCTGTGGAGTGGGGAAGTTTTGCCATTAGGGAATGAGTTTTTCTTGTAGGGTTTCAACAAAACCACATGAAATACTAGAGTTTCACTGGGAGCTGCATTCAGAATGCCACAGAGTTGACTTGCTCTTAGACCACAAAGAGTCCCATAAACTTCTGCTCAAATTTTCCAGTAGGTTTGGTACTCCTCCGGTACCTGGTGGAGACCCCTACTGTAAACTGCAGAGTCTCTCAGCATCTTTTGTCTACAAACCTTTTCTGGGCTTATTTTCCTTTTCCTATCTCCTGTTCAACTTGGGTATGCTGCTCAATCAGAGCTTTTGCCCAATCTGCCGCCACTAGAAATCTGGAATCTCAGGTTTCTTTGGAGTGAAAAGGAGGATGAAAGTAAAGATATAAATGGAAGAAAAATATTTTTCAGATGGGTGCTTTCACTATCGATGGACTGGCCATTCTAGGAGATAGGGTAAAATTCAGAAGGGTTTTCTTGGGAGGGTGTTATGATCAGACGTGTGATCGGTGGGGTGGCATCAAGGGGGATTGGTTTGGGGGGTCTGTGCAAAGGGGTAACTGTACTCTAAGGAGGCATGGTGGGCACTATAGTGACTGCTGCTACTTCTTTAGTGATGGACACTGGTTGTACTCATCCAATGATACACTGTGCTGAAAAAGGTTGGTGTCGATTTTTAATGCATAGTAGCAGTTACTGCAGAGCTGCAATGACAGCACATGCTAAAACATATACTAACCATTACTGTTAGTATGGCTCTGTTTTTTTAATTATTAAATTATTGAAAAAAGTGCACTTGAAAAACTGCACCTGACTTTCGCCGCTTAACGATAATCGCAGAGCAGCTCAATATCACTGCTGCCTGGTTATCCCCGGGTGCCGCCCCTGGACCGCCTCGATGTAACCGCTTGGCATTGGGGTGTGCAGCGATGACACCCATGGATATGCTAGTGCCACTGAATATTGTGGCCAAAGGGATTAACATGGTTAGCAGGTCTGATAACTGTTAATTCCTTTCAATATTAGTCCCATATTGTTTAGTAGGTTGACAAAATATGGACCTATGATTATACTGTGAAGAGAAGGGTATTAAGTTGAATACCCTTATCTGTCAATTTTATAATGATCCAAAATAGAATCAATTTTTTTGAAGTGTGGATATTTTTTGGAGTTATACAGGATTGTTTGCTTTTGAGAAGTGGAAAGTGTTTTGGAACACAGGAAATTGAACAGGCATTTAACTAGACATAAATTTGCATTAACATGAGGCCATTACTGTATCATGTGTTAATACGTGTTAATGACTCACATTATCACACCTTAGTCCAGCTATACTGTATCTGAACTTAAGGCCCCTTTTATTAAAGCATGTTAGCTGGTTAACATGTGTTTTAATGCATGGTAACTGGCAGTCAGAACACTAATGCTTGAGGGTGTCTGCCACCACAAGCTGAAATGCAGATTAATCAACAATCGCAGGATGGATTAGGAAATGAGTGGAAGGTGACCATGGAGAGCACATTACCCCTGGTACCAGGGTAATTGCCGTGAGCTCAGTGCCATTGTGGATTTTAATGTGGGCTCACCTAATGACTCCTTTGTAGAAGTCATTAAGTGAACCTGCCTTAGCTGAACATATATTTGAGTGGCCCATCGCTCGTTAGTTTTTGGGAACATACTGGCTTGGCAATTAATGTGCATTTGTTTGGCAGGTTAATTGCAAATCCTTTGCAAATCCTTTGAGGGCTTTAGTAAAACGGACCAGGCAGTGGTGATATTGAGCTGCTGTTCAATAAGTGGTGAAAGTCAGGCACAGTAAATGCTAACCTAACTTTTGCTACTACAGTGGGCTAAACTAAAAGAGGCAATTAAAGGGGCAACAGAAACCGTATATGTAAGGAAAGTAATTAAAAACAAGAGGAAAAAGAAACCTATATGGTTCTCCAAAGAAGTGACTGCACAAATAAAGGCAAAAAACACATCTTTCACAAAATTAAGAAGATCGCAAACAGAGGAACACAGAAAAAAGTACAAGAAAAACCTAAAAGAGACAAAGAGAGCAATAAGGATAGCAAAGAGAGTAGATATGATGGCGAAAGATGTGAAGCATAGAGACAAAACTTTTTTCAAGTATATTTGGGAGAAGAGGAAGATCAGAGGAGGAATTGCAAGCGCCGAGGACTGATTCGTGGAACATGACATTGAAAAAGTGAAAATGCTTAACAAATACTTTTGTTCCGTATTCATGAAAGAAAATCCTGGAGATAGACCAAGTATGATTGACAAATATACAAATGGGTAAGGAGTAGATACCATACCATTCACAGTAGATAATGTATTTGAGCAGTTTGAAAAACGGAAAGTGAACAAGGTCATGGGACCGGATGGGATACATCCCATGATACTGAAAGAGTTCAGAGATGTTCTGGCAGGGCCTTTAAAGGATTTTTTAATAGATCCTTGGAGATAGGAGAGGTTCCGGAGTACAGTGGAGGGCAAAATACTACGGCAAACACCGATGATTGGTAAAATCAACTTTATTGGAGACCCAACTTTACAGGTTTCGGCCACCATCAGGAGTCTAAAAAACAGATATATACATTAATACATAACTGAAAATATGCACATAAATACATATGTAAATAAGTAGTTAAAAAAATATTAAAAATGTTACCAGATAACCACATAGAAAGTGTATGGGGTAGAACAACCACTCTTTCCAATCTAGAACGTGGTAAAAAATACATATATATATGATTAGAGCTCTAAAAATGTACAAGGTGCAAATCATAAATCAAATGTGCACAGCAAAAAAGAGGAAATAAATGAAAGATTAATAGCACCAACACAACTGAAAAGTAGGTATAAATAAGAGATATTTAAAAAACTTTATCTATATGTAAATTAGAGATAATGTGGGGTAACATTGGAATAAGAGAGCACACAAAAAACACATAAAAGCATATACATTATACTATATAAACATCGTGCAGAGAGAACTGTAAACAATATATTAAAAAATGTATTAAAAAAGGGGGGGGGGAAGGAATCGAGGAACATAAAACAGCCTAAGGGTACCCCAACAAGCATATATGGTATCAGAAGTGTGTGATGGGATATTAATAAGTAATACAATTACAAAGAGGGAATAAACAACATATCTAAAACATGACATGTGCACTTAACTGAAGAGACCATAGAAAAAAACAGTTGTGTATATGTGTGTGTATGTGCTCTATACAAATGGTATTTTATGGTAAACAAATGTTTGCAACAGCTTATTAAAAGTATGTGTTAAAAAGTGGGAGAGATACGCTGCCAGATTGTACTATGTCTTACATGTGTATTGCTAAAAATAAACAAATTATTTTACAAAAGATGCACAAAGAATGATTGTGCCGTATGAACAAGGGGGAAAAAAGACAAGAGCGCCGATTGAAAGCAAAATTGATCTTCACATGGAGTTAAACAAGAGACTTATAGAGTATGTCTAGGACAAGAATCGCCACGTAAAGGCAGAAAAATTACAATATAAAAGCGAAAAATATACACCACAGTAGAGAGAACACTGTACCTGCGAAAGCAGTCAGAAGCGGGAAAACGCCACGCAGGGGCATAGGTGGCCAACATAAAGAGGGGGAAACTCCTCCCACTTGTGAGGTAAGCTGTGAAGAGCGAAAGTCGCCACGTGGAGGCTTGAATATTAGAAAAAATACATGCAAAATGAAAACGGGATAAAACACTACATAAGAGGAGACACTGCATCTGTGGAGACTATCGAGACGAGAAAGCAACACACGGGGGCATAAGCAACAAAACTAAAAAAAGGGGGGGAAGAGGGATGGGGGGGGGGAGAAAACTCTATATTTAAAATCCAGAATCCATCCAAGACATGAAAAGTAATCTTGAGACAGCTGTATGAGTGGAGGAGCAAGTACAAACTGGGCTTGAATAAGTGATTACAGAAAAGTACAGCGGCTCATGTTAATAGACTCTCTAGAAGAGATTGTTTTCCTGGCTAAAAGAAATTACCTTTATGAAGCCGATACTACTGAGGGCTTAACACTGAAAATAAATTAAAAACACTAATGCACTCGAACTTGTGAAGAAGAGGAACCGCAGGAGCTTGGACATACAAGCATTTTTAAAAATGACAATAAAAACTGTGAAGCAACCACAGGGACCTAACATGCAAAATTATTAATAATGGGCAATTCACTGTGTGGTAGGGCATGTGGGGAGAGGAGGGGGAAAGAGGGGGGGATGGAGAAGGAAGGAAGGAAGGGGGGAGGGGGAGGGGGAAGAAAAGGGGGGAAGAGGGGAAAAGGGAAGGGGAGGGGAGGGGAAGGAAAATAGGATTAAATAACTAAAAACAACATCATATAAAAAATATAAAAAGATAAATAATTAGATGATTGTATGTAACACAACTCCTCACTCTCAACCAACATTAGAAGCCAAAAGGGGCCAAACCCATATGACCTAAGAACATCATATTGATATTCAATAAATAAATAATGAGAAAGGAAATAACTAGATGTATCTAAATCGCCTATAACCTACGATGTACTAGAGCGATTGGGGTGTTAGATAATAATTATTAAAATTATGAATAGAAATAAACATACCAACAAACAGAAGGGAACAAGGACAAATGATAACGTACACAACATGTGTGGACAAACAGTTAGTATAGGTGTGTAACTGATACTGTGTATTGGTACCAGGATGTGTAAAGAAACGGTTTAGAGTGATAGCATATCTATACCGTTTCTTTACACATCCTGGTACCAATACACAGTATCAATTACACACCTATACTAACTGTTTGTCCACATATGTTGTGTACGTTATCATTGTCCTTGTTCCCTTCTGTATGTTGGTAAAACAATTCGTGCTGTTAAAACGCGCATCCTGGAACATAAAAGTTGCATTAAAAGATGAATCACTACAGCTCCACTTGTGGAACACTGGATTCAACTCCAGCACAAAATTGACGATATAAGTTTTTTTGTCATCAAGAAGCTTTTCCCCTCCCCTCGTGGGGGAAATTTGAACCGTAGGTTGACCCAAGAAGAACAAAGGTTTATATTTTTATTAGATACAGTCCTCCCAGGAGGGCTCAATAAGGAAATCAAATATAATATGTTTCTTTGAACTTTTATCTTCCTTCCTATGTATGTTACCCCTCTCCTCCCCTCCCCCTCCTCTCCCCTTCCCCCTCCCCTTCCCCCTCTCCTCCCCCCCTTTTTTAATTGTTTTTTAAAATTGGTTTTATTTCTATTCATTAATTTTAATAATTATTATCTAACACCCCAATCGCTCTACTACATCTGTAGGTTATAGGCGATTTAGACACATCTAGTTATTTCCTTTCTCATTATTTATTTATTGAATATCAATATGATGTTCTTAGGTCATATGGGTTTGGCCCCTTTTGGCTTCTAATGTTGATTACATATTCACGGGTTGAACGTAAGGAGTTGTGTTACATACAATCATCTAATTATTTATCTTTTTATATTTTTTTATATTATGTTGTTTTTAGTTATTTAATCATATTTTTCCTTCCCCTCCCCCTCTCCCCTCCCCTCCCCTTCCTCCCCCTTCCCTTTTCCCCTCTTCCCCCCCTTTTCTTCCCCCCTCCCCCCTTCCCCTTTCCTTCCTTCCTTCTCCATCCCCCCTCTTTCCCCCCTCCCCTTCCCCCCTCCTCCCCTTCTTCTCCCCACATGCCCTACCACACAGTGAATTGCCCATTATTAATAATTTTGCATGTTAGGTCCCTGTGGTTGCTTCACAGTTTTTATTATCATTTTTTAAAAATGCTTGTATGTCCAAGCTCCTGCGATTCCTCTTCTTCAAGTTCGAGTGCATTTGTGTATTTATTTTATTTTCAGTGTTAAGCCCTCAGTAGTATCAGCTTCATAAAGGTAATTTCTTTTAGCCAGGAAAACAATCTCTTCTAGAGAGTCTATTAACATGAGCCGCTGTACTTTTCTGTAATCACTTATTCAAGCCCAGTTTGTACTTGCTCCTCCACTCGTATAGCTGTCTCAAGATTACTTTTCATGTGTTGGATGGATTCTGGATTTTAACTATAGAGTTTTCTCACCCCCCCCTACCCTCTTCCCCCCCTTTTTTTAGTTTTGTTGCTTATGCCCCCGTGCGTTGCTTTCCCGTTTCGATAGTCTCCGCAGATGCAGTGTCTCCTCTTATGTAGTGTTTTTTTTTATTCCATATGTTTACATTTTACAGTACAGACATAACACAACATAACCAAACTCCTATTACACATACACTTATTCAAGCATTAAGTATCCTCCTACCCCCCCTCCCCCCGACACCTTGCAGGCCCAAACTACCCCACCACCTAGCACCCATCCATGTTTGAATATCTATCTAGTGCAGAACACTTTTTTCCTTCCCCCACAATGCCCCTGGAGGCATAAATATTGTCGTATGCCTTTTCATATCAGCTGTAAAGACAGACTAAATTCCACCAGTGCAGCCAACTTAACTTCGCAGGATCTTTCCATCTCATGAGAATTACTTTTATGGCAAGCGCCAACATAAAGTTTAGTGCAAAGAAATTCTCCCTATCAACATTGGGTATTCCTGCTGTAGATCTCAACACTATTATTTTCCAGGAGAATGGGTGCGTAAAATTTAACACCTGCTTAATCTTCTTCCAAACGGCTCTCCAGTACGTCTGAAGGCTTGAGCAATCTAATAGCATATGTCGTAACGTACCAAGCTCCTTGTGGCATGTCCAGCAATATTGGGACGCTTCTTTGCTCCACTTAGCCAATCTGACTGGCATAAGGAACGCCCTATGCACCAAGAAAAACATTGATTGTGTAAGGGAGGCCGATCTAGATGGCTGCACCAGCGGCCCCCATTTGGAGAAACAGTGATCCTGAGGTATCCAAATCTGCCTCCCATACTTTCCGTAATCCCAATGTTTGGGCTGGCATCTTACTTCTGAAGAATCCATAAATATTTGATGTTCGGCCCTTCTGCAAAGCGATCTCTCCTACAAACTCCTCCAAGCCCCATTTGTCCATCATTAGCTCAGGATTTTGTATTTTCTGCCCCACACAGTGCTTTAGCTGGAGCCATTGATAAAAGCAAGAAGTTGGCAGGTTAAACTCCTCATGCATCATTTGGAAGGACTTCCACTGAGCACTTTGTACCATTTGTCCCAGTCGCCAGATACCACATTGTTGCCAGACTTTCCAAGCAACTGTCCGTTTATTTATTTAAAAGTCCGGATTATTCCAGATGGGCATTCTTCTTGATACAGGGTTATTAGCACCCACTTATGTAGTGTTTTATCCCGTTTTCATTATGCATGCATTTTTTCTAATATTCAAGCCTCCACGCGGTGACTTTCGCTCTTCACAGATTACATCACAAGTGGGAGGAGTTTCCCCCTCTTTAAGTTGGCCACCTATGCCCCTGCGTGGCGTTTTCCCACTTCTGACTGCTTTCACAGGTACAGTGTTCTCTCTACTGTGGTGTATATTTCCGTTTTTATATTGTAATTTTTCTGCCTTTACGTGGCGATTCTTGTCCTAGACACACTCTATAAGTCTCATGTTTAACTCCATGTGAAGATCAATTTTGCTTTCAATTGGCGCTATTGCCTTTATTTTCCCTTGTTCATACGGCACAATCATTCTTTGTGCATCTTTTGTAAAATAATTTGTTTATTTTTAGCAATACACATGTAAGACATAGTACAATCTGGCAGCGTATCTCTCCCACTTTTTGACACATACTTTTAATAAGCGGTTTCAAACATTTGTTTACCATAAAATACCTTTTGTATAGAGCACATACACACACATATACACTACCGTTTTTTTCTATGGTCTCTTCAGTTAAGTGCACATGTCATGTTTTAGATATGTTGTTTATTCCCTCTTTGTAATTGTATTACTTATTAATATCCCATCACACACTTCTGATACCATATATGCTTGTTGAGGTACCCTTAGGCTATTATATGTTCCTCGATTCCTTCCCCCCCCCCCTTTTTTAATATATTGTTTACAGTTCTCTCTGCATGATGTTTATATAGTATAAGGTATATGTTTTCATGTGTTTTTTGTGTGCTCTTTTATTCCAATGTTACCCCACATTATCTCTAATGTACATACAGATGAAGTTTTTTAAATATCTCTTATTTATACATACTTTTCAGTTGTGTTAGTGCTATTGATCTTTCATTTATTTCTTCTTTTTGGCTGTGCACATTTGTTTTATGATATACACCTTGTACATTTTTACAGCTCTAGTCATATATGTATGTATTTTTTACCACGTTCTAGATTGGGAAGAGTGGTTGTTCTACCCCATACACTTTCTATGTGGTTATCTGGTAACGTTTTTAATATTTTTTAACTACTTATTTACATATGTATTTATGTACATATTTTCAGTTATGTATTAATGTATATATCTGTTTTTTAGACCTCTGATGAAGGCCTCTGGCCGAAACTTGTAAAGTTGGGTCTCCAATAAAGTTGATTTTACCAATCATCGGTGTTGGCCATGGTATTTTGCCCTCCGCTGTACTCCTGTTGCGTTTTTCTGCGGAAGGCCTCCTTCTTTTGTCCTTTTAATGGGAGTGGTTCTGCAGGACTGGAGAAGGGCTGATGTGGTACCTCTTAACAAAAGTGATAATAGGGATTAGGTGACAAACTATCGGCCAGTAAGCCATACCTCGGTGGCGGTAAAAGTAATGGATGTGCTCCTGAAAGAGAATAGTGGGCTTTCAAGAAACAAATAGTTTGCATGATCTGAGGTAACATGGTTTTACCAAAGGACAATCATGCCAAATGAATTTGATTGAGTTCTTTGACTGGGTGGCCAGAGAACTAGAACAAGAGCATGCTATAGATGTGATTACCTAGATTTCAGCAGAGTCATTGATACTGTTCCTCCTAGAAGGCTTATCAATAAACTGAACAGTCTGGGGATGGGTTCCAAGGTGGTGAACTGGAGGTGGTGGTAAACGGAACTCACTTGGAAGATGAGTAGTGGTGTGCCCTAAGGATCGATCCTGGTACTGACACTATTCAATGTATTTGTGAGTGAAATTGCTGAAGGACTGAAAAGAAAAGCCTGCCTTTTGCAGATGACATGAAAATTTGCAACAGAGTAGACTCCTCTGAAGGAATGGACAACATGAGGAAAGATCTACAAAAGCTAGAAGAAGGGTCTAATGCTTGGCAATTTCCATGCAGTATGCCAAGCTATTACATTATCCCCCCCCCCCTTTCAACTATTGCAACTCTATATACCCAAGGTTACCTAACCACACTATCCTACCACTACAGCTTGAATAAAACACTACAGCATGCACCATCATCGGAGCACCCAGACACACCCACATCACACCTATACTAAAATCCCTCCACTGGCTGCCTATCACCTCTTGAATTAAATACAAAGTCCTCACCATCATTCACAAAGCCCAGAATAGCATCACCACTGAGAACCTCCAGACACCAATCAGCACCCCTAGTACTGCTAGACCATGATGACAAAGCATGCAAAACCTACTTAGCCTGTCACCACAGATCTATAAGAGCAGCCAATGTACTCGTCCAATGCACATGCTGTGTCCCCACCCTCTGGAATACATCACCCCCCACCCTGCGAAACATTCAGTCAACTCAAGACTTTAGAAAACATCTGAAGATGTACCTCTTCCAAGAGCACTACAGCACACATCAGCATAACAGCCCATTGCAGGAGCACCCTTCCCTAGCACAGAACATCTCTCCCACCCCACCACCTTAGGCACCCACCAAAACACAACCCCTTTCCTACTTTTCTCCACATACTTTAAACGCCACTGTTTATGGGTGGTCTGTTAACTGTCACTTTTTACTCTGTAAAAGGTTGTCGTAACCTACTGCTACTATATTTTGTTTACACTTGTTAACTGTGCACTGTTTTGACAGGTAGAAAAATGGTATATGTGCACACACCAGGAAAAGGATCTTGGAGTGATTGTCTCTGAGGATCTCAATGTGGTGAAACAATATGACAAGACGGTGGCCAAAGCCAGAAGGATGCTGGGTTGCATACAGAGAGGAATAAACAGCAGAAAAGAAGAGGTATTAATGCCTCTGTACAAGTCATTGGTGAAGTCTCACTTGGAGCATTGTGCTTAGTTTTGGAGACTATATCTCAAAAAGCATATAAAAAGACTTGAAACAGTTAAGGGGAAGATGACTAAAATGATTTGGAGCCTACACCAGAAGATGTATGAGAAGAGGCTTGAAGACCTAAATATAGGGCTGCCAACTTTTTGAAAGAGAAAAACCCACCATCTATTCTCTGCCCCACCTCCTACTCCATTCCCTGTTCCACCCCAACATCTCCACCCCAGCATCTATCTCTCTCTCTTTCTGTCCACCACTCAGAGTTCAGCATCTCTCTGTCCACTCCTCACCCTATGTTCACCTCTCAGAGTCCAGCAATAACCTCTCCAGCCACCATTTAGAGTCAAGCATTTCCCTATCTGTCCACCCCTCAGAGCTTACCATCTCTTTGTCATCCCCTCATAGATCAGCATCTCTGCGCTCTCTGACCCCCCCTTGCAGTCCAGTGTCTCCCCATCCCCTATGATAGAAGTAGTCCTCTATGACAAAATTAGATTTCTGAAGTTTGTCTTCTCTGTGCAACTTGCCTTTAAATGCTAATAATGTACTTATATGCAGCACAGATTCTCAAGTGATACAACCTCCCATCATCAACCAATATAGAAGTTATACTCAAAAGGATTCAGCAGACTCAACGTTTATTGCATTTCTCAGCATTTTACCCCAGTAAACAGAACTAGCTAATGCTTATAATGCTTATGTTAAGACTTCACCTCTTGATAGACAGGCCAAGCCATCAAACAGGCTAAATCTGATTCACCATCATCATCCCTGAGATGATTCCCTGCCATGGTCCCTTACACAGTGCATCCAAAGCTTGGATGCAGTCAGTCGTGATTTACTACCAGATCAGCACCCCCCAGAATCTTTTTGAAGTTGCTTCCTTTTCCCCACTGCAGTTTCTGTCCACCTTACCCTGCTCCATTTCCCCCTTATGTTACCATTTAATATCACCAATTTGAAAAGCAACAAGTTGAAAAGCCTACACTAGCAGTGTAACAAAATGGTGTGTTTCCCTCTTTTTCAGAATCAGGCATGTGAGGTGTTCATATGTGTGTCTTACTGGAAGTGTCAGGCAGTATCAGGGGCTAGGTGGGTGCAGGCTGTGTGCATGTGTATGTGTGTGTGTCAAGGGGAATGTCAGAGGCAGCACATATTGTATATGTGTGTGTGTGTGTGTGTCTGTCTGTCGTCATGGGATGTGTTGGGGCTGCATTTGTATGTTCTGGGGAATGTGCGTGCATGTGTGTCTATCATGGAGAGTCAGGGGCTGCAAATGGTGTGTGTATGTGTGTGTGTGTGTGTGTTTGTTTGTGTGTTTGTGTGTGTGTGGTTGAGTCCGGCATTGGGAGTATCATGGGCTGTGTGCATTTTTTCTCAAGACCTCCCTCCCAGCTTCTTCCAGTCTGTCTCTCTCTCTCTCTTTCTCTCTTATACCTCCCCCTCAGCTATCATCCATTCTCTTTCTCTGTCTCTCATAGTCTGCCCCCAGCCATCACTCAGTCTCTCTCTCTCTCTCTCTTGTAGCCCCCCAACCATTACCCAGTGTGTGTGTCTCTCTCTTGTTCTCTTGTAGCCTCCCCCAGCCATCACCCAGTGTTTCTCTCTCATAACCCCCTTAGCTATCACCCAGTGTCTCTCTCAAAGCCCCCCACCACCATTCTGTGTGTCTGTCTCTCTCATTGTACCCCCCCCCCCCCAGCCATAACTCTCTCTTATTGCCCTCATCCAGCATCCAGTTTCTCTGTCCTAACCTGTCCTTCTGTAACTAGAAGTTAAAAAAATATTTAAAAAATTGTACCTAGAAACTCTAGGGTTAGGGCAGTTTCGGGACTGCGAATCAGAGCATTCCTGTAACTGTAGGTGTATTTTTTTAAGTTTATTGATCATGGCTTATTCTAAGAGGCAGGCAGTTGGGAACCACAGTGGTTTTGCTGCAGCTGTGGTCCTGAACATATAGGATAACAGTGGCAGCTAAAATAATTAAAAATAGTGAGGGCAGCATGGGGAGCCTTGTTGGAATGCTGGGTTACCAAGGGGCTCTACAGGACAACCAACAGTAAGGATATGAGGGTTTATTTTTATTAAATTGCTAGCTCTCTGACTGGAAGCTCTTAAAAGGGTTTTTGTATATTTTTAAAGCAAGGCTACTTTCTTTTTGGTGCTTTAGTGGAAATTTCCTTGAGCAGAGTAGGTTGTTGAACTCTAGTGACCTCCTCAGCTTTGGGAACTGCTAACACCTAATCAGGTTAGAGATTTAACTGCTTTTTCTCTGAAAGGACAGATGAGAAACTTGCTGGTACTTGGTAGATCTCTCTCTTTTGCTTTAACAGATACCTAAGCTCCACGAACAGAACAACGGCTGGGGAAAATCATATTGCTAAAGCTGTTGCACCCATTACAGCTTCTGCCTCGGTCCAGACAGAGGTCCTAATGCCAGTTGAAGGACCAGTTCCGTATGCAGGGTGCCTGCATGCTGAAGCTCAGAGGAAACAAGTGGAGGAACTCAGAGAGGAGGTGGCGAGGTTGAGGAGCATTCAAGACAGTGAGAATTACTTTGATGAGATGCTTCTTGCAGCAACCAAGCTCTCCAGTAGAGGAGAAGATGGGTGCCAACAGAATGACAAAGGTTGGACACAAGTCAGCAGGGCCTGCAGAATCACCAATCCAACTTCTCCAGCTCTTGAATTGAAGAACCATTATGCAGCCCTGGAAGTGGAGGAGGTGAAAGCATCCCTGGAAAGGGAAGAACCAGAGCTCAAGTACCCCAATGTTGCAGAATCAGTGACCACAAGGAAACGAGGGGTAGTGGTGGTTAGAGACTCTCTTCTGAGGGGTACTGAGGCGTCCTTCTGCCAACCAGACTTGATGTCCAGAGAGGTATGCTGTCTGCCTGGTGCCAAAATCCAAGACGTTACGGAGAGTTTGCCAAGACTATTACCCAATGTTTCTAATCCATGTTGGAACAAATGATACTGCCAGGTATACCTCGGAACGTATCAAAAGTGACTTCATGGCTCTGGGACAGAGGGTAAAGCAGTTAGGTGCACAGGTGGAGTTCTCTTCAATCCTCCCTGTTGAGGGTAAAGGCCAAGGCAAAAAGGCTTGCATCCTGGAGATGAATGCATGGCTGCGTGGATGGTATCATCGAGAGCGTTTTGGTTCCCTAGACCATGGAATGCTGTTCCAAGGCTTGCAGAGCAGAGATGGCATCCATCTGTCCAAGAAAGGTCGATGCATCTTCGGTAGTAGAATGGCTAATCTACTGAAGAGGGCTTTAAATTAGATTCATTGGGGATGGGTGAAGGAAGCCCCAGGTAGGTGAAAGCCCCCAGGTAGGTGATGCATTAAATACCTTTATGGAAATGGGTAACAGGGGTAACATATGGAAAGCAGTGTGTATAAATGCCCGTAGCATGGGAAATAAGATCCCTGATATTGAAGCTTTGGTGGGAGTGGCTGACTTGGATTTAGTGGCAGTTACAGAAACTTGGTTCACAGAAAACGATGATTGAGATGTAACTATACCTGGCTATACTTTATTCAGAAAGGACAGGGGAGGAAAAAGGGGAGGAAGAGTGGCACTATATGTAAAAACTACTATTAAAGCTTTGGAATTACAGAGCTTAAAAGGGAGAGGAGGCATTGTGGGTTAAACTAGAAAGAGGGAAAGAGAAATCTATTTGCATTGGTGTGATATACAGACCTCCCTAACAAGAGGAAGAGGTGGACAGAGAGTTAATTGAAGACATACGCAACATTGCTAGGAAAGAGGAAGTGCTACTGATAGGAGATTTCAATATGCCAGATGTTGATTGGCACATTCCTGCTGCAGTATCATCTAGAAGTAAGAAGATCCTGGATTCTCTACAGGGAGAACTATTCAGGCAATTGGTAACAGACCCCACACGTGAAAGGGGCCATAAAGGACTTGGTGCTTACCAATGGTGAAAGTGTTTCTGATGTTGTAGTGGGAGATCATTTTGCATCCAGTGATCACCAGATAGTGTGGTTCAGTATTAGGACTAGGGCTGTTAGAATCCATTCAAAGGTGAGGATCTTAGACTTAAGGAAGACTAACTTTGCCAAGATGGGCCAATACCTCAGGGAGTCATTAGTGGGATGGGAACAGCTGGGGGATGTAGAAAAACAGTGGGCAAAACTGAAAGGGGATATTTTAAGGGCAATCAACCTTTTTGTTAAAATGGTTAATAAAGGTAAAAGGAAAAGGAGACTGCTATGGTTTTCGAAAGAAGTAGCTGAAAAAGAGAAGAAAAAGAGGGAGGCCTTCATGAAATACAAGAGATCACAAACAGAGGAAGACAGGCATCTGTATTAGGAAAAACTTAGAGAAGCTAGCAAAGTAGTCAGGAAGGCAAAGATGCAAAAGGAGGAGGAAATAGCCAATGCAATAAAATGGGGGGATAAGACATTTTTCAGATATATTAGTGAGAAGAGGAAGGGCAAAAGTGGTATTGTCAGACTCAAGGGTGCAGGGGAGGAATATGTAGAAGCTGATAAGGATAAAGCGGAATTGCTTAACAAATATTTCTGTTCTGTGTTCACAGATGAAGAACCAGGAGCGGGACCTCAGTAAACACCCACAAAGAGGAACAGAAGCTAAGGACATCTTGAACAATTTTCAGAAGACTGTGGTCGTGAGACACTAGCTCATCTTAAAGTAGACAAAGCGATGGGGCCGGATGGGATACACCCTAGAATACTGAGGGAACTTAGGGACGTTCTAGCAGCTCCACTGACTGACCTTTTCAATAACTCGTTGGAGTCAGGAGTAGTGCCAAAGGGCTGGAGAGAGGCTCATGTGGTGCCTTTACACAAAAGCAGAAGTAAGGATGTGGTTGAAAACTACAGGCTGGTTAGTTTAACTTTGGTGGTGAGTAAATTATTGGAAATGCTGCTGAAAGAGAAAATAGTGAGGTTTCTGGAGTCCAGTGGATTACTGGATTGGAGGCAGCATGGATTCACCAGAGGCAGGTCTTGTCAGACAAATCTGATTGATTTCTTTGACTGGGTGACCAGGGAGTTGGACCAAGGGAGAGCCCTAGATGAAGTGTATTTAGATTTCAGTAAAGCCTTTGACACTGTTCCTCACAGGCGACTTATAAACAAACTGAGCACCCTAGGGATGGACCCTAAAGTTACTGCTTGGGTTAGAAACTGGTTGAGTGGGAGACGACAAAGAGTACAAGTAAATGGAGCTCACTCTGAGGAGAAGGATGTTACCAGTGGTGTGCCCCAGGGAGCTGTCCTTGGTCCGATTCTTTTTAACATCTTTGTTAGTGATATAGCGGAAGGGCTGTCGGGTAAGGTCTGCCTCTTTGTGGATGATACCAAAATCTGCAATAGAGTAGACACCCAGAAAGGTGTAGATAACATGAGGAGGGTTATAGCTAAGCTTGAAGAATGGTCTAGAACAGGGGTGTCAAACTCCAGTCCTGGAGGGCCACAAACCAGTCAGGTTTTCGGGATGCCCCTAATGAATATTCATTAGATATATTTGCATACAATGGGGGCAGTGCATGCAAATATATCTCCTGCATATTCATTAGGGATACCCTGAAAACCTGACTGGTTTGCGGCCCTCCAGGACTGGAGTTTGACACCCCTGGTCTAGAATTTGACAGTTGGGATTTAATGTTAAAAAATGTAAGGTCATGCATTTGGGCTGCAGCAATCCAAGGGAGCAATATAGTATAGGGGGTGAAATACTTTTGTCCACTAAAGAAGAGCGGGACCTAGGCATGTTTGTATCTGATGATCTTAAAGTAGCTAAACAGGTAGAAAAGGCGACGGCAAAAGCTAGAAGGATGCTTGGGTGCATATGGAGAGGAATGGCTAGCAGAAAAAAGGAGGTGATAATTCCTCTGTATAAGTCTTTGGTGCAACCTCATTTGGAGTATAGTGTGCAATTCTGGAGACCGCACCTTCAAAAGGATGTGAACAGGATGGAGTCGGTGCAGAGGGTGGCTACTAAAATGATTAGTGGTCTTCATTATAAAGCATATGAGGACAGAATGAAGGATCTTAATATGTACACCTTAGAGGAAAGGCGGGATAAAGGTGATATGATTGAGATGTTTAAATACCTTCGTGGCATAAATGTTCAGGGAGAGAGCTTCTTTCAATTGAAAGCAAGTTCTGCTACGAGGGGACATGGGATGAGGGTGAAGGGAGATAGATTCAGGAGTGATATGCGGAAATATTTCTTTACGGAAAGAGTAGTGGATCCGTGGAATAGTCTCCCAGTGGAGGTGGTAGAGATGAGGGCAGTAACTGAATTCAAAAAAGCATGGGACAAGCACAGAGGATCTCTAAAGATAAAAAGGGGACTGTTGTAGTTGTTGATATGGAAGGACAGACTAGATAGGCCATGTGGTCGTTTTCTGTCGTCATATTTCTATGTTTTTATGTTTCTAAGGGAGAGTTTGGTTTGTGGCTCCCGCAGTTCTGGTGTTCCAGGAGTGGGCAGAGCTAGCAGCAATGAGGGTCCGGAGCTGCTCAGAGGAAATGCCTGCTCTTGGAGCTGGGTGGGAATCACTGTTTTAGCGGTTGCAGGGGGTGCACAGGAAGCACTTAAAGTTGTATTGAGGTAAGGGTCATCGGGAGGAAGCAATATATTAAGTGCAAAAATGCAATTTGCGGTTATTTGAAGACTGCTGTGGGGAGGGGACAAGGAGAGAGAGAGTGGATGATGTCTGCAGAAAAACTGACTTTCCAATTGCCGGTTTTAAGGATCTGCCAGCAGCTGGCCATATAAAATCCGGCCAGGCCAGTTGAAAAATTATTTAAATATGTATACCCTAAAGGAGAGGAAGGACAAGGAAGATACAATACCCTTTAAGTACTTAAACATCTGTATTAATGAAGAAACAAACAGTTTTCAAAGAAAGGGAAGCTGTAAAGCTAGAAGGCATAGAGTAAAGTGAAGCTGCAAGGAGGTAAATGTAAAAGCAACGTCAGGAAATACTTTTTCACTGAAAGGGTGGTGGATGCTTGAAATGCCAACTTTTTCACTGAAAGGGTGGTGGATGCTTGAAATGCCCACCCTATGGAAGTGTTGGGGGGAAATATAGTCACGGAATTCAAAATGGCATGGAACAGACACAGTGGATTTCTTTATAGCAAGAGGATAAAATCAAACTAAACTTAAATGGTCTATACATCAACAAATAAAGAGGGGTGACCAGCATGGGGCGGCGGGTACAACCCTAAACAAAGGCATAAAGGAGGGTGACCTGTATGGAGCAGTGGGTACACCTACTCTAGCCAACTTACTGGGTAGACTGGTTGGACCATACTGATCTTTATCTGGCGTTTTATACTACAGTATGTTACTATGTTGTCAAAGGATAACATTTTAGTAGAAGATGACTTTAATTCAGTTATGAAGCAAATTTTTGGACGAAACAGAAAAGATAAAACATTCTTTGGAAAAGATAGCATCAACTCTTAGTCAACTAATGAGTGAAGCTGACTTGCTTGACATTTGGAAAGTTATTAGCCTTAAGGCCATGGATGATTTACTGTTCCCCCGCTTCATAATTCGTATTCCAGAACTGATTTCATTGTCTGCAAGAACAAATGTAAAAGTAATCTATAAGGGCAAGCAAGATATCATGTTCTTGTCTAAATATACTTATGTCTCTATGTTTTCATGAAAATGGCTTTAGTTTAGCAAAGACAGAAAATATATTTTACTGAGAGGTTACTTATAAATCCAGAGGCTGATGTTCTCTAGCTGCGGCCAACACATTCAAAGCATCTGGCAATCCCACTGATAATAACAAAACGGGTATCGACAGAGGCAAAAACTATATTACAATCCTTTCTCCTTTCTCTTTGAATCAAACTATATCACAGGCAGTTATAGTCCTCTCTTTCTCTCCCTTTCTCCCTGCTTTGTGGTTATCCTGCTGCAGAAACCTTCCTCCTGGGCACATAACAGCTGCCATATGTGCAAGTGACCTGTTTCAGCAGTCACCCTGAATGTGAGGAAGGGCACACACCACCTGGTCCTCAGAGCAAATTCTGCAATAGGTGGACTCTCTTGTTTATGGAGCAAATTTATATCATTGTCACTGTACTACAGTGATAATGCAGGGTGCACTGCACTGCACTGCACTGCACTGCACTGTACTGCTGTGTATAATGCGTTTTAGTATTCTGTACAACTGCAGAATGTTGGAATGGCTTATTTTATCTGTGCTTTGTGTCCTGCTGTGGTTAGCCAAGGATTCTTCAATAACATTTCATGTTAGCTCCCAAGGTAGTGGTAGCCCTTTTCAAGGAACCCAAATGTAGTGAGTGTTGTCTAGGTAGGAAGGGGCTGGTGGTAACCAAAGCATATGGACTTGCCAAGATGTTAGTTATCATCGGGTTATGAACAGCACAAGAACAGTTGCTAGCCCCACTCTCTGGGAATTCCAATCATCTAGATCAATCATAGGTAGCCTGCATATATTGGGCAACACTGGGCTGTGTCAGCCACTCACATACTATCCGGACCCAGTCTGCTAGCCACCACACACAGCATCTACACATACCCAGCACAAGCACATTGGCTTTGTATAAACAGCATGGGCATTCTCCAGTTTGTCTAGTGACTAGACTACCAAAAAACCCCCAGCAACCATATCACTGCAGCTTGCACCATGTAGAAACATAGCCGTGTAATGTTCACAGCACGATCAGAGTGAGCGTGGCCTCTGAGCATGATTCTGAAGGCTGAATCAGAGGTGAGGGTTGCAACACACATACGTGTTCCCCCTGCTCACTCCAGTCAAACCAGCCAATGATTTGGGAGCTGCACAACAGTATCATGTTTGGAGGTAATTGTAGGGGAATGCTGTGGGGATGAGCCTTGACGATGGTATAACTGGGAATACATTAAAGCATCACAGCCACAGGTTGTAATTACTTACTGAAAACTAACCTTCTGCTTGTAAATGGTGTCTCACACAGTATGTGAGGTTGCTGTATAGCTGATCTGCAACATGTTGTGTGCACAGTCATAAAGCCTGGGCACCACATACATGCACAGTTCATTGCTGAAGCTCACACTACTCTGAAGAAACACACCGACACATGACTCCACTATTCAAAAGTGGTGCAGGTTGGCATTCTTACCTGCCCCTCCAGCATTCTCAATACCTGCTCAGGGTGCAAGTGTTATTAGCATGCTCTGCAAAGCTTGGGGTGCTGTTAACACCCACTCAGTGTGCTGGTGCTATCAGCATGTTCACCCACCCAGCTGTGGGTGCTGCAGCTGAGTGTATGGACTCAGGCTGGATGTAATGTTGAAGGTTACACATGCTGATATAGGTCTGGAAACATAGGATACATTTAACACACCTGAGCACACTATTCTGGCTTCACAGGCTGGTCTTGAACCTGTGACCTTTCTCTCATACACACACTGGCCATCTGTTTGCAGCTGCAGAGCAGCTGCATGGGTACATGGTATATATGTGGTCATTGTCATGATGCATGAGGGCATGAGTTGGGGTATAACTATGTCTGCTTAGATCTCTGCAGGTTCTGTGCCATACGTATCTGACAAGGTATGTTTGGCAAGTGTGGGAGAGGGACATCTTGTTAGATCTGTATGTTGTACTGCCTTGCAATGCTGCTGGTTCAACTGACATTCATGTCTTACATATGAGATCTGTCCAGTCAAAGGGGGCAGTCCATGATACATTAACATACACATTCGAGACCATGGATGTCTTAGCAGAATGACAAATGTACCCACTTCCTGGTGTGTGTTTGTGGGGCAGTCATGGAATAATCTCACATTTTGCATACCACACTGGCTAATTTAGATTCACATATGGCTCAGATGGTTGTAACTAAATGATTACTTACTTATGGGGGGGGGGGGTTACCAATTCACAGAGACATTATGGTTGTCATTTGGCAAGTGAGGGGGCAGGATAATCCTTTTTCCTCTGACATGGGAATAATCTTCCTACCTCAGTGGCATATTTTTCCACCTACAGGCACATATCCACTCAATATATGGAAGTAGATGGATCCTGATCCCAGGGCGAGACCATCCACTGGGCAAACTAGCCAGGTTCCAGGGTCCATCGATCATGGTGGACAGCATGCCGGCCAATACCTCCCTCCTTGCCATCATGACACAGTCAGCGCTTCAGTGCTGCAGGCAGTCTTATTGAAGTTGTACACATGCAGCTAGTGATACCATGCTACTCCTGCACCCCTCCACCAGGGGATGTGAGAATGCATGCTGCTGCCTTAGACCTCAGAAGGGAGGGAACACCATGTGCTCCGCTGTACCTGCTGCTGACTTGCTTACCATCCCACTGATGGTGGCAACTGCAGTGTTTCACCCAATACACAGTGCCAGAACACAGATTTCATCTGCAGCAGGCCGCAGCCATTGTGACCACCACCCCCCACCCTCACACCATGCTGACATGGCAGCATGGTGGCAGTGGTGGTGGCATGACTCCTTTTTGACTGTGGCAGCCTGTATGTGTGCTACCACTATCACAGTAGAGTCATACCAGATATCACAGATGTACACCCTAGGAAGCAGCCTTGTCAGTCGAGTAGACTAGCCAGCCCCACTGCATCACCCATGTGACACCTCTTTTGCCTATTTGGTACTCAAAATATAGTGCCTTTTATTAATAGGGCACCATGCTGCTGCTGCCAATGGAGCATTACTATCACTAATTTGGGAACTACAGTGGGTGGAGCACATTGAATACATTGAAATAAGCTCTCTCTCCCCTCAGAAATAGCCCTTATTGAAAGCTTTCAGGTGACATTAGGATTCCCAGCACCGGGAGCTGTAAGGCACGGTAACACAAACTGGCGTTAAAGGAGCACACGCTATCCCTGCCCAGTCTCCATACAATTAACACTCATAAGAACATAAGAACATAAGATATGCCATACTGGGTCAGACCAAGGTCCATCAAGCCCAGTATTGTTTCCAACAGTGGCCAATCTAGGTCATATGTACCTAGCAGTTTCCCAAGAGACACAAGTTCCACAATGCTTGTACTGGGTCAAGCATTGATATCTTCGGTCCCTTCTTAATAATGGTTTATGGACCTTTCCTCCAGGAACTTGTCCAAACCTTTTTTAAACCCAGCTACACTAACAGCCTTTACTACATCCTCCGGTAACAAATTCCAGAGTTTGATTACACGTTGAGTGAAAAAATATTTTCTTTTATTAGTCTTAAATAGTTTACCCTGTAGCTTCATTGCATGTCCCCTAGTCTTTCTATATTCTGATAACGTAAACAATCGATCTACGTTTACCCGTTCCACTCCGTTCATTAATTTATAGACTTCTATCATATCTCCCCTCAGCCGTCTCTTTTCCAGGTTAAAGAGCCCTAACCTTTTTAGCCTTTCTTCATAGGAGTATCCTTCCATCTCCTTTACCATTTTGGTGGCTCTTCTCTGAACCTTTTCTAAAATCGCTATATACTTTTTAAGATACAGCGACCAGAATTGCACACAATATTCAAGGTGCGGTCTCACCATGGAACGATACAGAGGCATTATAATATCTTTTGTTTTATTTTCCATTCCTTTCCTTATCATACCTAGCATTCTATTTGCTCTCTTGGCCGCCGCTGCACACTGGGCCGAGGGTTTTAACATGGTATCCACAATGACGCCTAAATCTTTTTCCTGGGTGATGGTTCCTAATGTGGAACCTTGCATCGTGTAACCATAGTTTGGGTTGTTCTTCCCTAGGTTCATAACCTTGCACTTGTCCACATTAAATTTCATCTGCCATTTTGATGCCCAGTCTTCCAATTTATCAAGATCCTCTTGCAATTTTTCACAATCCTCTTGGGTTTTAACAACTTTAAATAGTTTTGTGTCATCTGCAAATTTGATAACCTCACTCGTTATTCCACTTTCCAGGTCATTTATGAATATGTCAAAAAGCAGCGGACCCAGCACAGATCCCTGGGGTACACCACTATTCACCTTTCTCCATTGGGACAATTGGCCATTTAGCCTTACCCTCTGCTTTCTATCTTTTAACCAGTTCCTGATCCACAATAGTACACTGCCTCCTATCCCATGACTCTTTACTTTTGCCAAAAGTCTCTGATGAGGGACCTTGTCAAAGGCTTTCTGAAAGTCCAGATACACAATATCAACCGACTCACCTTTGTCCACCTGTTTATTCACTCCTTCAAAAAACATAACAGATTAGTAAGACAAGATCTTCCTTGTCTAAAGCCATGTTGGCTGTCTCCCATTAGGTTGTGACTATCTACATGCTGAGTAATTTTATTCTTTATGATGGTTTCTACCATTTTTCCTGGTACTGACGTCAGGCTCACCGGTCTGTAGTTTCCCAGATCACCCCTTGAACCCTTTTTAAAAATTGGTGTTACATTGGCGATCCTCCAATCTTCAGGTATTAGAGATGATTTTAATGATAGTTCACAGATTACTGATAGCAGGTCTGCAATCTCATATTTCAGTTCTTTCAACACCCTTGGATGTATACCATCCAGCCCAGGTGATTTGCTACTCTTCAGTTTATCTAATAGTTGTAAGACATCTTCCCGATGTATCGATATTTCCTTCAATTCTTCCGCACCTTTAAATACCACTTCAGTCATGGGTAACATCCCTACATCTTCCTCAGTAAAGACCGAAGCAAAGAATTCATTCAGTCTCTCCGCTATCGCCTTGTCGCCTCTTAGTGCTCCTTTAACCCCTTTATCATCTAATGGACCAACTGACTCTCTCACAAGTTTTTTGCTACGAATGTACTTGAAAAGGTCTTTATTTCCCTTTTTTGCTTCCGCAGCAAACTTCTTCTCAAATTCTCTCTTTGCCTGCCTTATCAATGTCTTGCATTTGACTTGCCAGTGCTTGTGCTGTTTCCAGGTTTCGTCGTTTGGCTCTTTTTTCCATTTCCTGAAAGATGCTTTTTTGGCAACAACAGCATCTCTGACCTCACTTTAAACCATGCTGGCAGTTTTTTGGACTCCCTTCCACTTTTCTTAAAGCATGGAATACAGCTGGTCTGGGCTTCCAAGATAGTATTTTTCAACAACACCCAAGCTTGATGTATGTCTTTAACCTTTGCAACTGCTCCTTTTAGTTTTTTCTTAACTGTTTTCCTCATTTTATCATAGTCTCCCTTTCGAAAGTTAAAAGGTAGTACTGTGGATTTCCTTACTATCCCTCCTCCACTAATTAAATCAAAGGCGATCATGCTATGATCACTATTGCCAAGTGGCCCCAACACCCTTATCTCTTGCACTCTCAACCTCCTTTTACCTTAACACTATGGACCCAGCTTCTGCACGTTAATCCAGCATTATCGATGCTTTCTGCAGCATTAACTGCTCACAGGTGCCGATAATGCCCATTAACGCCACCTTTGGTCCCTTACTGCTCTTTATTAAATGTACCCCCCTACTCTGTAGGGTTAGCACATCTGCATGTTTCTTAGGTATCTTTCCTCCTTCCACTACATTGCAGGTCAGACTCCACTCAGAGTTTTCTTTATAGGCACTTTAAAACACTGCAGAGGCTCCTGCTACTTTTTATTTCAATAAAGTTAAAAAAAGAAAAGAGTAGAAGTAGACTGATTTGAGCAGGTTTCCTTCATTCTCCACAGTGGCAACTCAGTTGCCCCTTCCAGGCACAAGAAGACAATCTGCAGAACAGGTAATTTCAGTTTGTAGCAGAGAGAGGCAAAATGAATGCTGCTTAGTTTGACAGATTTAAAGTAGCATAATCTAAGATTTGTACTGAAGCATGTTCGTTGGGAATCATTTAAAGAAAACTGATAAAAGCTACCTTCTTGGCAAGAAAATTTAGCAACTTTTATGGGAGTCCATACAGCAAGGATCAGCATTAAAGCACAAGTCTTGAATAATAGATGCCGACCTAGACACTTCCTCATTTTTTTAAAGACCATATTATGCAGTCTGTATTGATCCTAAGGCTTTACTTCCACATTTTTTCAGTGCTGAAAGTAAAAGCTGCCTGCTATTAAATAAAATAAGTGCATGAGCTCTGACCAGTCAGAGTCATGGAAATGTTTCCACAATATGTGGTGGGGGCTGCTGTATAGATAGTGTTGTTGTTAAATTCTGAGTCGGTGTCGAATCATGGCGACCCTCTGGATAGTTGACCAAAACTATCTTCGGTCTTCAGTCAGGTGGCTTATTGCTGATAGAGTAACACCCATAGCTGCTGTTATTGTATCGATCCATCTCATTGCTGGCCTTCCTCTTTTGCGTTGACCTTATACCTTGCCAAGCATGATGTCTTTCTCTAACGATTTCTCTCTTTGCATGATGTGTCCAAAGTATGAAAGTCAAAGTCTTGTCATCTGAGCTTCTAAAGAAAGCTTAGACTTGATCTCCTCTAGTACTGACTGGTTTGTTCTTTGGGCTGTCCATGGTATACACAATATTTGTTGCCAGCACCATAATTCAAAGGCATCAATTTCCTTCCTGTCCATCTTTTTCACTGTCCAAATTTTGCATCCATATGACATTATTGAAAATACCATGGCTTGAACAAGTCAAATCTTTGAATGGACAGCATATCGATGATCCAAGATGGCTGATTGAATGGTGTGGCTGATTGAATGGTGTTTTACCTTATGGGGAAGAAGCGGAAGTCTAAAGGTGCCAAACAGCCTTCGGCGCCTCAAGCTTCAATGCCATTGCCGCTAACAGTTTCTGGTCCTTTTGGCACGTATTTTTTACCCGTTCCATGGCAGCTGGTGGGAGAAGGGGAGAAGAGCTTGGCTTTTCAGAGTTCAGAGGTGTTGTCCTCATTCTCTACTTCGAGTGGTGATCGTTCCTCCCCTAGTTCAATGCAAGCCGCCAAGGTACCTCATCAGAGTGTTGCTGGAGATGAGAGCCAGGAGGGAGGTGTAGAGTCGGCGGACTCCATTGGAAGGGGTGACCTGGCTTCTGAATGTAGTCAGGCCTTTTCTGTCCTCCCGGTTCAGCAGTTGAGATCTGTGGCTAAGGTGGGAATGGCAGAAGGAAGCGAGGGGAGCGTGCCTCGCTGGTCTGTCCCCGCCCGGTTGCCGAGAGCTGGATTGGAGTCAACTGTGGCAGCAGGAACTGGCTTGGGATCTTCGATGGGTCCCTCGGAGGAGATAACTTTGCAGGCTATTTGGGCTGCTATCATGCAGTTACGTGAAGAATTGGCACCACGGATGAATAGTTTGGCAAATCAAGTTTCCGCTAATACTGAGGTTTTACAAGATACTGTTGCAAGACTTTCTTCAGTTCAGACTGAGGTTTCCGACCTTTGTATAAAGACGGTTTCTGCTGAGAATGATTTAGAGTTTGTTAAGAAAGGTTTGAATGCTGTAAAGTTTAAATTAGAAATGGTGAAGAATATGACAAGGGCAGTGAATATTTGGTTAATTTTCCTAGAGTGTCTTTAATTTCTGCTAGGGATATGTTTCGTTTGTCATTAACTGAAGGTCTGGGTATTCCCCCTGAATCCCATCCTCCTATTGCTAAGATGTATTATTTGCCTTTTGGAAAGAAAACTGAAGGGTTGGGAGTAGTACCAGGTTTGAATAATGTAGATACTTTAAATATAACAGGAATGTTGGAAGATTCGGGTGATGAGCAGGTGGTTCCAGCTACCTTACTGATTTCATTGACATTAGTATCTGATAAAGAATGGCTTATGAAGCTGTTCTTTAAGAAGTGACATATTTTGTTTAAGGGTTTGAAGGTGTATATGTTTCCAGATCTTTCTAGAGAGACCCAGAGGAGGAGACGGGAGTTTCTCCTGCTGCGACCAGGGATTCAATTATTGGGAGGGTTATTTTTCTTGAAATTTCCTTGCAAGTGTCTTATAAAGTATCAGGCTAATTCATTTATATTTTATGAGCACTCCCAATTATTGGATTTCATAAGAGCCAGGCAGGTTGGGGGTGGAGCTGAATCCCTGTTGGTTCCCAGTTGAATATGTGGTATTGGCTGTACACACACCTTATATTACCTTACAAATTGTTGTATTATGATTTCCTATTCTAGTGATCTCTGGTTTTGTGGGCTAGAGTGAGAATGTTTTTTTTTTTTTTCCTGCTTTGAGGGACTCGTATGTCTTCTAAAGTTTCCTTTCTTTTTTTTGCTGTTGCTCTTCTCAATTTCTTGTTCAAGATGTACTCTTGATTGGTTTGTATGAAACTTAAAATATAAATTAAAAAAAAAATCTTTGAATGGTGAGAGACATCTTTGTTCTTGAGAATCTTATCTAAGTCCTTCATAGCCATTCTGCCAAGAGCAATGCATCGTTGGATTGCTTGACTGCTTTTTGTTTCTTTATTGATAGTTGATCCAAGTAAGTTAAAGCTGTCAACTATTTCAATTTCTTTTCCATCAACGATGAACTTATTGATTTTGCCAGTTATCAGGATCTTTGTCTTCTTTACATTAAAGTGCAGACCCATTTTAAGACTATGTTCCTTGATCTTGAGAAACAATTGTTTCAGATCGCCTTCACTTTCGACCAATAATGTGGTATCATCATCATAGCGAAGGTTGTTGGTGAGTCTTCCACCAATCTTCACACATCGATTGTCTTCATACAGTCCTGCTTCTCTGATGATTTGTTCTACATATAAATTAAACAGGTAGGGGAAAGTATGCAGTCATTGTTGATTTCAAACCTTTCTGTTTCTCCTTGTTCCATTCAAACTCTTGCTTCTTGATCAATGTAAAGGTTGTGCAAGAGAAGGAGCAGATGTTCCAGTATATCCATGTTTCTTAATGCAGCCCAGAGTTTCTCATGGTTTACACAGTCAAAAGCCTTGCTGTAGTCAATAAAACACATATGGATATCCTTTTGGTATTATTTTATCTTTTCAATGATCCATCTCACATCCATGATGATCTTTCTTATTCCTCACCCTTTCCTGAATCCTGCTGCCATTTCAGGCAGTTCTCATTCCAAGTATGGTTGTTGTATCTGCTGAATAATCTTGAGTAGAATCTTGCTGGCATATGGAATCAGAGTGATTGTGTGATAATTTCCAAAGTCAGTTGGACCATCTTTCTTTAATATGGGTATAAAACACAGATCTTTTCCAGACAGTTGGCCATGATGTTGTCTTCCAAATTTCCTGGCAGAGCCTTGTATGATAACAGCTACATCCGATTGCTGTAATGTTTCAATGGGAATGCCATCAATGTCCGATGCTTTGTTCTTTGATAAGGCTTTCGATGCTGCATTGACTTCTTCTTTCATCACCAATGGTTCCTGATCATAAGGTACAGGTTGAAACAACTGTGGTCCACTTTATCTTTATGGTATAATGACTGTATATTCTTTCCACCTTTTCTTGATCTTCTCAGCATCATTCAACATGGATCCTTGAGCATCTTGTAGCATTCCAATTCAAGGCTGGAATTTCTTTTTTAACTGGTATGTTCAGCCCATTAAACACAAGTGCTTTCAACCTGTAGTAGATTTAGGCAACATAGGAGTTACACAGTCTGAAAGAGAAAAATCCTAGGATTTATGCTTAGGCATTTTCTACTGAATTTAATTCCTGTCCACCATACCCTTCACTTATTGCTCTTTAGTCCCACCTATTTATTTCATTTCAGAATCTTACAGTTAACCACCTAAAAAAATTGTATTCATAATTTTCCTTCTTTATGTTTCAAATGACTCCACTTTTCTTTCTCTTCATGTTGAATCATCATCATCATATTGTGCCGCTGTCAAATGATGTTACTATGTCTCTGTGAGGTTACTAAGGCAGACCGATTAACCATTGCCAAGTCAGAAATTGTACAAGTTGTTGGCAACAGAAGTCAATATAAAAAATGATGGATTGTCTGTGTAAGCCCACAATCATATTTATCTGATCCAGTTGTCATGCCATATTTGCTAGATATCACCTGACACTGCTCCATAGATGGTTCAGCAATCTCCATATAATAAAAAGAGCTTGCACCAAGAGGAAACCTCTCCATGATGTCAATTCCTATTGTCATATTGTCATTGGTTAACACTTGGCAACAAATCTAGGTGAGCTGCTTCAGCTTTTTTCTGAAGTGGCCACAGTCCGTCTAAAAAACCCCTGCGTGACTTCAATCATTTTGGTGGATGAACATATCCATATAATGGATATCAACTGTCTTTAACTTGTTTTGTATATTCAATCCAGCTAGCCACATCCTGCCTGATATCTGATGGGATGACTTTAGCCAATATATATAGTTTGTTGGTTGGAGTAGCCTTTCATCTGCCATTTATGTATCAACAACTCTCATTAAGCACCAGGTCAATCTTGCTTTTGAGTGATGAGTTTTCCAAGATCAGGCATACATAGTCAGCTGTAGAGTAATGAAGCACCAAGGCAGTGGAACACCATGTCAAAGGACTTGCACCCCATCAGCGGTTCTGAAATTTATGCAGGATATTATTTTTGGTACTGACTTTTTCCATGCAGCTTCTCATCATGTGATTGCTTCACAAATATTTCTGTTCTGTGTTCACAGATGAAGAACCAGGAGCAGGACCTCAGAAAACACCCACAAACAGGAACAGAAGTGAGGGACATCTTGAGCAATTTTCAGAACACTGTGTTCATGAGAAACTAGCTCAATTTAAAGTAGACAAAACGATGGGACCAGATGGGATACACACTAAAATACTGAGGGAACATTCAGGCAGCTCAACTGACTAACCTTTTCAATGCCTCACTGGAGTTAGGAGTGGTGCCAAAGGACTGGAGAGAGGCTCATGTGGTGCCTTTACACAAAAATGGAAGTAAGGATGTGGTTGAAAACTACAGGCCGGTTAGTTTAACTTCGGTGGTGAGTAAATTATTGGAAACGCTGCTGAAAGAGAAAATAGTGAGGTTTCTGGAATCCAGAGGATTACAGGATCCGAGGCAGCATGGATTCACCAGAGACAGGTATTGTCAGACAAATCTGATTGATTTCTTTGACTGGGTGACCAGGGAGTTGGACCGAGGGAGAGCCCTAGATGAGGTGTATTTAGATTTCAGTAAAGCCTTTGACACTGCTCCTCATAGGCAATTTATAAACAAACTGAGCACCCTAGGGATGGACCCTAAAGTTACTGCTTGGGTAAGAAATTGGTTGTGTGGGAGTCGACAAAGAGTACAAGTAAATGGAACTCACTCTGAGGAGAAGGATGTTACCAGTGGTGTGCCATAGGGATCTGTCATTGGTCCGATTCTTTTTAACATCTTTGTTAGTGATATAGCGGAAGGGCTGTCGTATAAGGTTTGCCTCTTTGCAGATGATACCAAAATCTGCAATAGAGTAGACACCCAGGAAGGTGTAGATAACATAAGGAGGGATCTAGCTAAGCTTGAAGAATGGTCTATAATTTGGCAGCTGGGATTTAATGTTAAAAAATGTAAGGTCATGCATTTGGGCTGCAGCAATCCAAGGGAGCAATATAGTATAGGGGGTGAAGTACTTTTGTCCACTAAAGAAGAGCGGGACCTAGGCATGGTTGTGTCTGATGATCTTAAAGTAGCTAAACATGTAGAAAAGGTGACCGCAAAAGCTAGAAGGATGCTTGGGTGCATACGGAGAAGAATGGCTAGCAGAAAAAAGGAGGTGAAAGTGCCTCTGTATAAGTCTTTGGTGCAACCTCATTTGGAGTATAGTGTGCAATTCTGGAGACCGCAACCTCAAAAGGTTATTGTGGTAAGGAGAGTCCAGCCCAGCCTGGAGAAACAAAGGGAAAAGGGACTTTTTCCTCTTTGCGGGGGATGGGTACATCTGAACACATATACCAAACTAAAGGCAGTGAGAAAAACCACAGCTGCAGAGCTAGGCTAAAGCCCCACCCAGACTCCATAGCAACCCTAGGAAAGGATAGGAGTTACATGGGGGTGGAGTCAGAAGGGGAGGTGCCCTGCTCAGCGTGTAAGTTTGAGCAAACAGAGAAGAGAAGAGGTGAGCACGGGGAGCAAAGCAAGCCAAGCCAGCAAGGCAAGCCGGGCAAGCAAGGCAAGGAAGCCAAGGAGGCCACGGAGAACCAGGACAAGAGCAAACGTAGCCAGCACTGCAGCCAAGAGAGCAGCAGACAACACTCCCAAGAGAGGACCAAACAGAGTGGCAAGAGGGAGAGAGACAGAAGGTTGGTGGTGGAGAAGCCAAGGCAAGAGAGCTCAGACTCCTCTGAAGAAAGGTGTGTCTTCAGGCAGTGGAAACCTCGGGTAGCTGAGAGGAAATCCTACAATGATTCCCTGACTAGCTCTGAGGCAGAGATAGCTACAGCTAGCAGAAACTCCAGCCATGACACTTCCACAGTAAAACTCCAAGGTAGGAGAAAGAAGCCAGAGAGAGATAATGTTTGTATCTCTTGCTCAGATTCTGAGGAGAGGATTATATCTGGAAAAACCCAGAACAGAAGAAAGGGGTTTTTAAAGAAAGCTGAACAAGGAAAGCCTGCTAGGGTTCTGCCCAAGGAAGGGAAGGCAGTACAGTGGGACAGGCTGTTTAAGCTTTTAAAAGACATTAACCAAAAAGTACCTGAGCAGTTCCAAGATTCCCCAGCAGCCAGCTCAGACGAAAGCATGGAAGTGGATGATAGGGAGAGTGACCAGGAATCCACATGCTCTGAGATGGAGTGTGCTGTATGCATTGGTGCTAATTGAAAGAAACCAAAATAGTGGGGAAGAATTAAGGAAGCTGTTATCAGTTTGTTATAGCTGAAAGCAAGAAAGAAAAGTGAAAAGGAATCCTATGTTGAAGCAATAAGATTCTTTCCTACAGAAAGTGGATAGTGCAATCAAGTCTGTGCTAGACAGCTGAAACTGTTTAATTGCAAGCAGCAAAGAGAGAGAGCTGCCAGCACTGCTGATCTTGATTGTATGTTGTATCTACATGTTCCTGTGTTAATCCTAAAGCAAGAAGCCTCTTAAAGGAAAAGAGGAAAAAGAAGCTATTGTAAATAATTCCACTGAAACACTGTTTTCATGTTCTTTAATTTGGAGAAGTTTATCCTTGTTTCTTTTTGCCAAGAGTGAAAGTTTCTTTAAAGGCTGTAACCAAGTTGGCTTAAATGGAACCCAATAAAATTCCTGTGCACTTTAAACATCCACTTGGCTTTACTTTGTGTTCACAAATACACCTTTGGAACAAAGGAATACAAGATGGACTCCCGTCCCTACTAGGCAACCGCCTAGGAGGGGCGCGACCGCCACAGGTGGCGTAATTCTTTGGATTTGGCGTTTCCAGCAGTCAAGGGAACACTGGAAGCTTATACATCTGGGCAAGGAAGATCCGGAGTGGCATCGGATCCGGAGTGCCTGTGTAAATTGGTAGCAAAGCGAAGACCTGCATCAGGATCAGGTAACCCGTAGGCTAGAGGGTGTTAAGGCCTGGATTCTGATGTAAGGGGGCTACCATAGTACTCACCAGGAGAAAAGGGGGAGCATAAAAGTGCTGCACTTTGTGTTTTGTCTGTTTGTTTTGTTCACAGGAACAGTCCAGCGATGGAGACGACTGACATCTTGGCTTGGGTGGCAGACCAATTCGCCAAGCAGAGGGAGATGGCGGCAGTGAGCCAGGAACAAGCGACGTCCATGCTCCGGGCTCAACAGCAACCCCTGCTGGAGATGATGGCGAGATGGGTCAAGACACAGGAAGAGGCAACCAAGGTGGCACAGACTGTACCAGGGGCACAGGGTATTTTTCCGGGATGGGAAGGCCCTGGTGCGGGGACTTTTTCCTGTGGCCGCCTCACCAAGGAGGATAATATCGATGATTTCATCGAGACTTTTGAAAGAATAGCTTTATTGGCTAGATGGCCTAAAGAACAGTGGGCCATAAGGTTTGCTACTACCCTTACTGGGGAGGCTCTAGCAGCCTACAGAGCAATGCCTGTGACATTGGTTGCAGACTATGAGAATGTGAAGAAAGCTATTAGAGATCGGATGGGGTTAAGTCCCTTGGTCTACCGTAGGCTTTTACGGTCATGTGTAATAAAGGAGGGTGAAACACCCCAAGCTTTGTATCACAGAATAGAAAGCTTGGTTTGTAAATGGCTTACACCTGAAAGTAAATATGTGGAATCCATTGTAGATGCTGTAATACTGGAGCAGTTTACAGACGCTCTGCCTAAGGAATTGCAGGCTTTTCTGGTGCTACAGAACTGCAAAAACACCCAGGAAGCCATTGCGTTGGCTGAACGCTTTCTGGAGGCTAAGAAGTTAAGCCTCAAGAAAGAGGGTGGTTTTCTATAGGCAGGTTCAGAAGCGCTAGAAAAGAACGCAACATTTGTTGGCCTTAGGGCAGAAAAGAGTAAACCCATAGTTGGAATGTATAACATGCAAAGGAAGTGTTTCTCTTGTGGTGAAGCAGGTCACCTTAAGAGAAATTGTAAGACCAAAAAGGCTTTTGTGATTATTCGTCCCAAAGAGATAGATGAGGGATTCCTCCTATCTGTAGAAGTGGAAGGGATACCCATAGAAGCATTGTTAGACTCGGGGGCCAGCCAGTCCATGATTTCTAGTGGGCTTTGGAGGAAAATAGAGGCCCAGCGTCAATCCTTGCAGGAATCCTCTATGGGGCATGTTACAATCAGATGTGTGCATGGGGCTGCCTCCACCTATCCTCTCCAGTGCGTTAAAATAAAGGGGTTAGATAGCAGAAGGGAGGTAGCAGTAGCTGTTGTGCCTAGGCTCCCACACAATATGGTACTGGGCCTTGACTGGTCCCAGTTCAGGAAAGGGATGGCAAAAGAGCTGCAGGAAAAAGCAGGCCTAGTAACCACACGCGCAGGCACCAAGCCTTCAGGGGAAGAAAAGATAGGAAAGGTTGTCCATCCCAGGGCTGATACGGGTAGAATAGCACCCGCTCCTTTGTTTGGAAAGAAGGTAAACCCGGGGAAGCCAGCAGATACCCGGAGGGGAATAGAGACTCCAAAACAGAAGTTTGTGCTACGGTTTTGTAGGACCACCCCTGAGGCTAGAGTTCCCAAGCGGGCAACTGAACAGGCTGCCGGTCTGGATTTGTGCAGCGCAGTAGAGGTGGTCATTCCTAAACAAGGGAAGGCCATAGTGGAAACCGGTCTACGAGTAGAAATACCGCCCGGTTGTTACGGCCGGATCGCGCCTAGGTCCGGTCTTGCCCTTAAAAACTTTATAGATGTGGGCGCCGGGGTCGTAGATCCGGATTATAGGGGGGAGTTAAAGGTCCTTTTGTTTAATTTCTCTCAAGAGACCTTTAAAGTAGGTGTGGGAGATAGGGTGGCCCAATTGATTTGTGAGAGGGTAGGGTTGTATTTCCCTGTTCTCTGTAAAACTGATTTTTGTTCATTATGGTTCGTTGTTCCTTGTGAACCGCGCTGATACTAAATAGTGCGGTATATAAGAAAATAAAATAAATAAAAATAAAATAAATAAATAGAGGAGGTAGATGAGCTATCCTCTACCACCAGGGACTCAAGGGGATTTGGTTCCACGGGCATAGCGGAAATAGAGGGGTTAACGACATGTTGTATAGAGAAGGAGGAGGAGGAACTAGGACCCCAAATCGCGGAATGTAGGTCTGAGCCTGTTCATAGGATTGGGGAAAGGCTTTCCTGGGCTCAGCAGAGCGAGTTGTCCAGGGTATTAAAAGAGTTCCCAGATGTCCTTACTCCGGTGCCCGGTGAAACGGGGCTGGTAACGCACAAAATTGTAACCCCGCCAGGTGAGATAGTGCGTCAGAGACCCTATAGGCTCCCTGAGGCAAAGCAGAGGGAGGTGATAAACCAAATACAGGAAATGTTAAGGTTGGGGGTGATAGAGGTGTTGAAAAGCCCATGGAACAATCCAATAGTCTTGGTCCCTAAGCCAGACGGGTCTATGCGCTTTTGCATAGATTTCCGTAAAGTAAATGACATCTCACGCTTCAATACCTATCCTATGCCTCGGATAGAGGAGATTTTGGATCGGTTAGGCCAAGCCACATATCTGACCACCTTAGATTTAACAAAGGGATATTGGCAGATTCCCCTCACCAGGGAATCTCGACCAAAAACAGCATTTAGTTCCCCAATAGGGCATTTCAATTTCGCCGGATGCCCTTCGGCCTCCATGGAGCCGCAGCGACCTGTCAATGGTTGGTCGACATGGTCCTACGCCCACACCAGCGATACGCAGCGGCCTATATGGACAACATCGTTATCCATAGTTCGGGGTGGGAGGAACATTTAGGTCGTATTAAGGCGGTGTTGAGGGCATTGAGGCAAGCGGGACTTACGTTAAATCCCGCTAAATGTACGTTTGGTGCGTCCGAGGTGAAATATCTAGGTCACCTGGTCGGCCAAGGAATAGTAAAACCTTTACTTGACAAGGTCGAATGTGTAAAAAACTTTCCGAGACCTTTAACAAAAAAACAACTTAGAAGCTTTTTAGGATTAGTGGGTTATTATAGGCGATTTATCCCGCATTTTGCAACCAAAGCTGCGGGGTTAACAGAAATGCTTAAAAAGAATGCCCCTAATCAATTACACAGGACTCAGGATGCGGAGCAGGCCTTTTGTGTACTAAAAGAGAAACTGTGTGAGGCACCAGTATTACAGGGGGTGAATTTTAGTCAACCCTTTATCATTCAGACCGATATCTCAGAAACGGGCCTAGGGGCTGTGATGTCACGGAAGCAGGAGGGGTCTGAGCACCCTGTAATGTTTTTAAGTCGCAAGCTAACTCCGCCAGAAAAGAAATACTCGACGGTTGAGCATGAGTGCCTGGCAATAAGGTGGGCAATAAATGCGCTGAGATTTTATTTAACCGGTCGGAGATTTTTACTTGTAACTTATCACGCCCCACTTAAGTGGATACATAAGATGAAGGACAGTAACGCCCGTTTGACAAGGTGGTATATGGCCCTGCAGGAGTTTGATTTTAGAATAGAAAACAGGGCTGGGAAGCTCCATACAAATGCAGACACCTTATCTCGTATTATGAGCTGTGCGCGGGTTGTTGCGCCAGCCCGTAATAGTTTAAGGGGGGGGATATGTGGTAAGGAGAGTCCAGCCCAGCCTGGAGAAACAAACGGAAAAGGGACTTTTTCCTCTTTGCGGGGGATGGGTGCATCTGAACACATATACCAAACTAAAGGCAGTGAGAAAAACCACAGCTGCAGAGCTAGGCTAAAGCCCCACCCAGACTCCATAGAAACCCTAGGTAAGGATAGGAGTTACATGGGGGTGGAGTCAGAAGGGGAGGTGCGCTGCTCAGCGTTTAAGTTTGAGAAAACAGAGAAGAGAAGAGGTGAGCACGGGGAGCAAAGCAAGCCAAGCCAGCAAGGCGAGCCGGGTAAGCAAGGCAAGGAAGCCAAGGAGGCCACGGAGAGCCAGGACAAGAGCAAATGTAGCCAGCGCTGCAGCCAAGAGAGCAGCAGACAACACTCCCAAGAGAGGACCAAACAGAGTGACAAGAGGGAGAGAGACAGAAGGTTGGTGGTGGAGAAGCCAAGGCAAGAGAGCTCAGACTCCTCTGAAGAAATGTGTGTCTTCAGGCAGAGGAAACCTCGGGTAGCTGAGAGGAAATCCTACAATGATTCCCTGACTAGCTCTGAGGCAGAGATAGCTACAGCCAGCAGAAACTCCAGCCATGACACTCCCACAGTAAAACTCCAAGGTAGGAGAAAGAAGCCAGAGAGAGATAATGTTTGTATCTCTTGCTCAGATTCTGAGGAGAGGATTATATCTGGAAAAACCCAGAACAGAAGAAAGGGGTTTTTAAAGAAAGCTGAACAAGGAAAGCCTGCTAGGGTTCTGCCCAAGGAAGGGAAGGCAGTACAGTGGGACAGGCTGTTTAAGCTTTTAAAAGGCATTAACCAAAAAGTACCTGAGCAGTTCCAAGATTCCCCAGCAGCCAACTCAGACGAAAGCATGGAAGTGGATGATAGGGAGAGTGACCAGGAATCCACATGCTCTGAGATGGAGTGTGCTGTATGCATTGGTGCTAATTGAAAGAAACCAAAATAGTGGGGAAGAATTAAGGAAGCTGTTATCAGTTTGGCATAGCTGAAAGCAAGAAAGAAAAGTGAAAAGGAATCCTATGTTGAAGCAATAAGATTCTTTCCTACAGAAAGTGGATAGTGCTATCAAGTCTGTGCTAGACAGCTGAAACTGTTTAATTGCAAGCAGCAAAGAGAGAGAGCTGGCAGCACTGCTGATCTTGATTGTATGTTGTATCTACATGTTCCTGTGTTAACCCTAAAGCAAGAAGCCTCTTAAAGGAAAAGAGGAAAAAGAAGATATTGTAAATAATTCCACTGAAACACTGTTTTCATGTTCTTTAATTTGGAGAAGTTTATCCTTGTTTCTTTTTGCCAAGAGTGAAAGTTTCTTTAAAGGCTGTAACTAAGTTGGCTTAAACGGAACCCAATAAAATTCCTGTGCGCTTTAAACATCCACTTGGCTTTACTTTGTGTTCACAACTACACCTTTGGAACAAAGGAATACAAGATGGACTCCTGTCCCTACTAGGCAACCGCCTAGGAGGGCTGCGACCGCCACAATATAAACAGGATTGAGTCAGTACAGAGGGTGGCTACTAAAATGGTTAGTGGTCTTCATTATAAAGCATATGAGGACAGACTTAAGGATCTTAATATGTACACCTTAGAGGAAAGGCGGGATAGAGGTGATATGATTGAGATGTTTAAATACCTCCATGGCATAAATGTACAGGGGGATAGACTCTTTCCATTGAAAGCAAGCTCTGCTACGAGGGGACATGGGATGAGGGTGAAGGGAGATAGATTCAGGAATGATATGCAGAAATATTTATTTACGGAAAGAGTGGTGGATCCATGGAATAGTCTTCCAGTGGAGGTGGTAGAGATGAGGAGGAGTATCTGAATTCAAAAAAGTATGGGACCAACACAGATGACACTGGTCAACAAATTTTTACAAAAGTCATGTTACTGAAATAAAAATAGTCATTTCTTATTAATTTTTATATGTTGAACACGTATATGACAGTGAAATTGCAAAGTTGGCTCTAGTTTTTTTGTAATCTACAAGAATTAATGTTTACATCATGACATGCATGTCAATAGTAAATATAATAGGCCTTCGGTTAATATCTATAAAAAAACAAGTCATAGACTACTTCTTAGATTTTTTCGCCTGTCTCTTGTACAGCTGTTCGGGAGCTTCTCTGGAGAGTGTCCAGCAGTAGTCAGTCAGCATTGTAGTGGACCATTTTCCATGATATCTTTGCTCCATCGTTGCGATATCCTGGTGAAAATGTTCGCCGTGTTCATCACTAACCATACCACAGTTGTCAGGAAAGAAATCAAGACGGGAATCAAGGAAATGGATCTTTAGAGACATATTACAGCCACGTTTCTGATACTGTATCAGCATGTCTTCTACTAGTTCCTTGTAGTTTTCTGCCCTAACATTCCCGAGAAAGTTTGTTGACACTAGGCAAAAAGCATTCCATGCTTGTTTCGCATCACCCTGCAGCAAGTTGTTAAACGGGTCATCTTTGAAGAGCTCTCAAATCTGAGGACCCACAAAAACTCCCTCTTTAATCTTTGCTTCGCTGAGTCGAGGGAATTTTTCATGCAGGTATCGGAAAGCTGGCAAAGTACGGTCCATGGTTTTCACAAAGTTTTTCATCAAACCTAGTTTGATGTGAAGGGGTGGTAGCAGGATTGTGTGAGCCTCAACCAGAGCTGGGTGCTGGATATTCTTCTCTCCAACTGTTACATTTTGTCTGTGATTCCATTCCTTCCGCAAGCAGTGCCAATCTCTTGCTCGGCTATCCCACTCACATAAGAAACACATGTATTTTATATATCCCTGCTGCAGTCCCATTAAAAGGGAAACTACCTTTAAGTAACCACAGAGGTGCCAGCTGTACTTGTTATAGTTAACGGAAGTTAGTAGATGCTTTAAGTTATCGTATGTCTCTTTAATGTGGACGGCATGCGCTACTGGAATAGATGGAAGATTGTTTCCATTGTTCAAAAGCACAGCCTTCAGACTCAGTTTCGAAGAGTCTATCAATAGTCTCCAGTCTTGTGGGTCATGAGTGATTTTTAAGGCATTCATGAGGCTTTCAATATCGGAACAGAATACCAGATTACTTTCCTTTCCGACTGCGTATAGTACACTACTGACGTCAGATGGCTTCAGCAGCCGTCTGGAAGTAGTATTGCATTGCATCAGAAAATGATGCAATCAACTCTGGATGATGTGTGCATGCTGGTATTATGCAATGTGATGTAATATTACATCATTCAAGGCCTATTTGGGATGTTGTTGATGTCCTACTGGATAAATTTATACGGTGAAATGTCAAAAATGAACTACATGCAATATCTTCAAAACGAGAGCCAATAAAATGTTTTTAATGTTATATTCTTGTTCAGCTCACCAAGATACTACAGATTATGGCCTTTTAAAGTCAGTAACGATTTCAATGTTGACCAGTGGGATCTCTAAAGGAAAAAAGGGGACTGTTGTAGTTGTTGATATGGAAGGACAGACTAGATAGGCCATGTGGTCTTTTTCTGTCGTCATATTTCTATGTTTCTGTATGAGAGTGTTCAGCCCAGTGTAATACCAAGGTAGATTGGATCACTGCAGAGTGTCAGTTTTGCATTGTCCGATGATGTTCATTTTGTGGCTAGAGTGATGATTTCTCACGTGGAATAACATGGATGAGTCTTGGCCAGATTGGCTCAGAGGTGATTTTCTGCATAGTATTTTGACAATCTGGTCATTGTGGTACATAGCATTCTGAAGTCACCAAAGTGAATCACCTGTGCAGAGACCCCTAGGTCATAAGCATAGATGAAACTTTGATCATTCATATGTATGTTCATATGTATATTGAAGAGAAACGGGGCCAAGATGCTGCCCTGTGACAGGCCATTGCATTGAATGTGCCATTGACTTCTCTTGTCTTAGAGTTTGACAAAAAACATTTGTTGGTAAGGAGTGATTTGATGACCTTTTTCAGAGCGTAGTCTTTGGTCATGCCATAAAGTTTAAAAGGTAATTTCCTGTGGTTGATGGTATCATATATTGCTGTCAGAAGACAAATATTACTCCAGTTACCAATCCTTTCTGAAAGCCATTCTCACTGTGTTGCATAAGATTTGTAGCTTGCCTGTAAATGATTAATAACCAGCTTATTCAGGGATCATCTTCTGTTCCATTGTTGGTTTTGGCAAGGCCGCGTGCCCCCCCTGGCGTGCGCGCGGCCGGCGTTAACCGGGGGGGGGGGCGGCCGGTCGTGAGCAGCTCCGTGCTCGTGCGAGCCCACGAGTGCGGGCTCGCGGCGTACGGGGCTCTCATTGGCTCCCGCGGAGCCCTACGGGTGGCGGGAGCCAATGAAAGGAGCAAGATCCAGGTGTGAGGGGGAGTGTGGTGGGGGCGTCGGGGCTCCTCCGGCCTTTCCCTCGTGGCGGCCGGAGGGGTCGGACGTCTGCTGGATCAGTGCAGGGCTTGGGCCACGTGGCGAAGAAAACGCGGTGAACGGTTTTGCTCATTTTGGGGCCTGCGGCTCGGAAACTCTCTTGGCATCCGGGTTGGTGACATCAAACATAAAAAAAAAAAAAAAAAAAGTAAAGAGAGAGAGGAGGCGCGATTTTACAGTCTGTCAGCAGGGGTGTCTTTGGCATGGGTGGGAAAAGCAAAAAGGGGGCCAGGGGGGTAGCTGGCAGTGGGGCTCCTCAGGGGTGTGGGGCCAGGGGGGTAGCGGGGCAGGGGCTCATCGGGGGCGCGGGGCCACACGGGATACTGAGGAGATGGGGCGGGCGTCTTCAGGAGGTAGGGGGGTACAGTTGGGGGGTGTGGAAAGGGGGCGCGGTGCCGGGCGGCGCAGTAGGCCTGCTCCCAGTTCCTCGGGGTGCAGAGGTGCAGTAAACAGCGCAGCCTCCCAGGGTAGGAGTAGCAGGGGGGTGTGGGGCCCAAGGGGGTTTCGGCACCGTCTCCAGGCAGTTCAGGGGAGCTTCCCCGAGGGGGCGCCACACAGGGGACAGGGGGGTCTGTAGGGCCAGTTCCAGCTCCGGCTACAACTGAAACGGATAGACAGGCTATGGGGCTAGGGCAGCCTCAGGTGCCTTTTGGGGGACTGGGGGTGGGGGAGGGGCCCCCGCTGGGTGGCGTTCAGGCAGCAGGGGTGGGGAATAATAGTAATTGGGCGGTTTGGTGGGATGGTATGGGGGAGCCGGGGTTTCTCGACGGGGGCGGCTTGCCTACCTGGGAGCATTGGCAGAGTGGGGGCCAAGGTTCTTCGAGGGCGGACTGGCGGGGGGTGTGGCAGCAGCCTTGGGCTGTTGCGGGTGCCGCTGCGCCTTTTCCCTTTTTCTCTCCGCAGGTACCTACAGGATGGACATACCCAGGACCGCAGCGGCCTGTCACATCACAGAGAGTGGAGGCGACTCCACTACCCAATGAAGCGGACGACTTGGTGCAGGGCCTGGCGAGTGCAGCATCGGAGCGGCAGGGGGCCGTTACAGTGGCGTCGGAGGCAGCCGGTGCAGCAGGTGAGTCGACTGGTCAAGTCACTTTAGAGGCCGCGTTGTCTGTAGGTCCGGGAATTGGGGCGTCCAAGAAAAAGTGGCGGCATTCGCGCCGGTGGCGGCGGGCTTCGGGCTCCGAGTCCTCCACATCATCGGGATCTTCGACATCCGCGTCCACGGGTAGCAGGGGCGAGGGGGGCGGGGTGCCTGGGCCCGTACCTACCGTGGCAGCGTTCTCGGAGCTTTGGGAAGGCGTGCCTAGGAAATTGAGGTGGAGAATCCAGGAGCGCCGGTACATTGACATTTTTTGGTTGCTTGAGGGTCGTAAGCATTCCAGGGACAGTAGGAGGAAGAAGAAAGCTGACGAGAAGGCGGGACGGGTGCGCCGGGCTGCGCGTAATGTGACAAATTGGACGCGTGCCTTCTTGCGGTTAGCCAGTGTTTGGGGGCAGGTTCATCCTGAGCAGTATGGGATGCTATTGGCGTACGCCGACTCCATCTTGGAGGCATCTCAGTTGCACGATGGTTGGGCGTGGCTCAACTACGATGAAAAGTTCCGTGATAAGATGGAGGAGAATCGGTCACTGTCGTGGGGCACTCAGGACATTAATTTATGGCTCACGCAGATGTCGGTCAGAGCAGCTAGTGGGCCAGCGAGTGGTGCGACAGGCGGGCTAGTCACCGCTTCTGGGGCGCCGCGGCCCTTTCGGGCAGGGGATTCGGCGGCAGCGCAGAAAGCGGTTGGAGGGGGGGGCACAGGGGACGTATGTTGGCGTTTCAAAAAGTCCTCCTGCCCCTTTACGGACTGCAAATTCCAGCATGCGTGCTCAGTCTGTAACGGGGGCATTCCGCCCTTAAATGTGAAATGTGTTAAGAGAGGTGCGGGCGGTGCCGGCGTGCCCCCCTCGAAGCAGTGAGAGCTGGTGGGGAGTAGCCCCGACTCCTGTTAGGATTGACACTTTCCGAGAGTGGTTGAGGAGATATCCCAGAAAACAGGATAGGGTTATTTTGGAGGGGGGCTTTCGGGAGGGGTTTCAGATTCCAATGGGCGGGTGGATGGCGGTGAGCGCAGTACGGAACGCTCCTTCGGTGAGGCGCTTTGCTAATGTCGTGCGTGAGAAGTTATGGATGGGATCGCATTGGGGAGGGTAGCGGGACCTTTCGGGCAACCGCCCTTTGCCGATTTTGTGATGTCCCCTTTGGAGGTCATCCCAAAAAAAAAAAAAGGAGCCTTGGAAATTCCGGCTTATTCATAACCTGTTCTACCCCTGCGGGGCTTCGGTTAATGACATGATCCCTAAGGGTCTGTGCGAGGTTCGGTATGCATCTTTTGACTCCGCTGTTGACCTCATCTGAAACTGTGGGAGGGCCTGCTTGATGGCAAAGGCCGATATAGAATCTGCGTTCTGTTTTGTTACCGGTTCACCCTTCGGCTTTTCCGTTGTTAGGGTTTCGTTTTGGGGGCAACTATTACTTTGATCGGTGTATGCCTATGGGTTGGTCGGAGCAGCCCGGACGAAGCAGTGCCAGGCATTGTTAACGGGTTTTATACAGCTGGCGCGCGCGTGGGGAGTCCCGTTGGCGGCCGGAAAAAACCGAGGGCCCAACGTCACGGCTCACCTTCTTAGGAATTGAATTAGATTCCGTGGCGATGGTGGCGCACTTGCCGGTGGACAAGTTAACGGCACTCCGGGTATTGGTGTCGAATGTCTTGTGCGCCAAGCGGATGACGTTGCGGGAGATGCAGTCATTGATTGGGTCTTTGAACTTTGCCTGCAGAGTGATTCCGATGGGTCGTGTGTTCATGAGACGATTAGCAGCGACTACTGCTGGAGTCCTTAAACCACATCACCGGCTGCATTTGTCACAGAGCATTCGGGCCGACCTAGCCCTTTGAGATGAATTCTTGCGGGATGTCCATGGCGTTATGGTGCTCAGGGACATGGAGATTTCCAATTGGGATTTGCAATTGATTACTGATGTGGCTGGAGGTCGGGGCCTCGGAGTTTACTTTGGGGGATCCTGGTGTGCGACGGAGTGGCCCCGTTTCTGGAAGATAGCGGGTCTCACGGCTAACATACGAGGGATGGCCGACGGCCCATTACTTACGATTTGCTTCAACTTTTGTGCGCAGCCCTGCCTCAGGTGGTTCTTCCGTTTTGAGGGCGTCCTTTTTCGGGCGGTATTTTCCTGGGCCTTTTTTGGTGCTTTCCACATGGGGGAGCTGATTGTGGATTTGCGGAGGGCAGCCTTGAGCGGGCGGCCTGCAGGTGCACCAGGTGAAGTGCGAGGAGTGGGGGGTCAGTGTTTTTCTAGCACGTTCCAGGACGAACCAGTTGGGGCACGGCGTGGGGGTTCGGTTGCGAGCTTTACGGGGGGCTGGCCCTTGCCCGGTTGCTCGGCTAAAGGCCTACTTGCAGGAGCGGCCTAGGGGAGGGGGGACCTTGTTCATCCACGAGGATGGCAGGGTGCTTACGCGCTTTCAATTTACGGCAGTGCTGAGACTGGCTTTACGCTGGCTCGGAGAGGATGCGGGGTCGTTTGCGCCACACTCCTTTCATATCGGGGTGGCGACGAGCGCGGCGGCCTTGGGGTTACCCGAGGAGGCCATCCAGTGCCTAGGCAGATGGAAGTCAGGGGCCTGTCACAGATACGTGCACTTCTACGGGTGGTGGGGGGCTGGCTAACTGTGGCTCTCTTTATATTGCAGAAGTTTTTCCAGTGTCTTGTCACTGTTGGGTTCTGGGCCACTCGTTTGTTTTCTGGGCCAGCAGATGAGCAGCGGCACGCCCGATCGGGCAGAATTTGGGATAGGATGCCTTCGGGGTGACTGTCTCATGGCTGGGCGAGCGCGGACTGCGATGGATTCAGCTCTTGCCCTTGCTGCGGCACCACGGAAGGAGCAGTGGGACGCCAGATGCCTTGTTGATACATTTGGGTGGCAACGACCTGGTGTCCTGGACCTGCCGACAGTTGATTTGGACTGTTATCAAGGACTTGGGTGTAATCCTGGGGATGTTCTCTGGGGTATTTCTGCTTTGGTCAGATATCATTCCAAGGCCGGCTTGCAAGACTCAGCGGCGGTGGTCGCGCGGGTTGACGAAGATTAATTGCCAAATTGGCAGATGGGTGGAGGAGCGGGGGGGGGGGGGGGGCAAATTTTGCACTCCTGGGCCGAGGTGGAGTGCGCTGGCTTGTATAGGCTGGATGGAGTGCATCTGTCCCCGGTGGGGATGGATTTGCTCCTCAATGATTGGCAGGAGGCCTTGGAAGGTATGCTGAAGACCCGGGGCGCTGGTCGCAGCTTGGCCGGGGGGGTGGGCGGCTCAGGTCAGGCGGGGCCTGAGCCGGTGGCGGGATCCCGGAGGTTTCCGTGGTCCAGAGCCAGAGCCAAGCAGTAGGGCGGGGGTGGGGTACCCCCGACCCGGACAGTCCCTCAGGCTTTTGCTAATAATATGGCGAAGTTGGAAGAGGGAGGCTAGGCAATTTTGCCGGGGCCTGGACACGGCGGAAGCGGAAGCAGCGTCACTTTGCTACCCACATGGCTGGTGAAAGTACGCTCTGCTGGGGGGGGGGGGTAAAGTTAATGTTTGAATTGTTGATGGTTATTGTAATGTTGTTATTGGGGCAATAAAGCTGCAACCAGTTGAATTCCCAATAAGTGTTGTGTATTATTGGTCATTGAAAGTTTTGGGGGGGGGGGATGATGAGCGGAGGTGGCGGACCGGTCCGCCTTACCCGGTTATGGCAAGGCCGCATGCCCCCCCCCCCCGGCGTGCGCACGGCCGGCGTCAACCGGGGGGGCGGCCGGTCGCGAGCAGCTGCAGGCTTGCGGCGTGCGGGGCTCTCATTGGCTCCCGCGGAGCCCTACGGGTGGCGGGAGCCAATGAAAGGAGCTAGAGCCAGGCATGAGGGGGGAGTGTGGTGGGGGTGTTGGGGCTCCTCCGGCCTTTCCCTCGTGGCGGCCGGAGGGGTCGGACGTCCCACCCACCCGCCCCTTTTTTCGGGCGCAAGGTTTAGGCAGTTAAAATGTCGGGTTGTTGCAGCTGGGGGGGGTGGCGGTATCCCGGAGGTTTCCGGGGTCCGGAGCCGGAGCCAAGCAGTAGGGCGGGGGTGGGGTACCCCAAACCCGGACAGTCCCTCAGGCTTTTGCTAATAATATGGCGAAGTCGGAAGAGGGAGGCTAGGCAATTTTGCCGGGGCCTGGACACGGCGGAAGCGGAAGCGGCGTCACTTTGCTACCCACATGGCTGGTGAAAGTACGCTCTGCTGGGGGGGGGGGTAAAGTTAATGTTTGAATTGTTGATGGTTATTGTAATGTTGTTATTGGGACAATAAAGCTGCGACCAGTTGAATTCCCAATAAGTGTTGTGTATTATTGGTCATTGAATTTTTTTTTTGGGGGGGGGGGGCTGATGAGAAGAGGTGGCGGACCGGTCCGCCTTACCCGGTTATAATCTACTGAGTAGTCACTCCTACAGTTTATATAGATTGGTATAATGTTCTTTGTTTCAGTGGATTCTTTTCCAGGTTTTGTGAGTACATCAACTTATATCTGATACAAAAGCTTCCTAATATTGTGTGTCTGCAGGTAGCTATTAAATAAATTCAGCATACATTTTCTAGTTTTCAGGCTATCTATTCGGAAGAAACCACTGCAGACGAAATATCATCCACCATATCCCGCCTAAACACCACCACCTCTCCGCTCGACCCCTGCTCCACTGACTGGATAAAGAAATCCAAAGAGGACCTGAGCACACCATTAACTCATATCGTCAACGAATCCTTCTCCCAAGGTCGCATGCCAGACATCCTCAAAACTACAATCATTCGACCATCCCTAAAAAAACAAAACCTGGATCCCCTAGACCCCGCATCCTACAGACCGATAGCAAGCCTACCATTCACCGCCAAGATAATCGAGAAGATAGTCCAGCAGCAGCTTCAAGAACACCTAGACATCAATAACATACTAGACCCACAACAACACGGCTTCCGCCCACTGCATGGAGTCGAGACCCTCATGACCACCCTGATGAACACCCTCATCATAGGAACCCAAGAAAAACACTACGGATATGCCATGATCTTCCTCGATATATCAGCAGCCTTCGACACCATCTCCCACAACATCCTCATACAAAGACTACAGTCAATTAGGATCAAAGACACCGTATTTCAGTGGTTTAAATCCTACCTAACCAATAGACAACAACTGATCCGTACCAGCACCTCGACCTCCCCCCCCCTTCCAGCAACACCAAGGAGTACCTCAAGGATCCACGCTATCAGCCATGCTTTTCAACATCTACCTACAACCCCTCTGTTCAGTTATACGTACCCACAACATCAACTTCCACATATATGCTGACGATATCATGCTCTACGCCCCAATTACAACCACAAACTTAACAAATATACATCTTTCGACATGCTTCTCCGAAGTCTCCCACTGGCTACAAGAAAACAACCTATCCATAAAAATAAAGAAAACCGAAGCCCTCATAGTAACAAAAGATCCAGACTTCACACCACCTACACACCTCGACCTAGGAACCACACGCATTCAAATACAGCCACAAATAAGATATCTAGGCATTATCATTGACCAAGCTCTAACCCTCAAGCAACAGGAAATATATTCCATAAAGCAAAGACAGTGCAACGCCTCAGACCTCTCCTCGAACCCGAAGACTTCAGGACAATGATGCAAGCCATGACACTCCCACATCTGGATTATTGCAACATAATCTACCATGGACTACCAGCCACACAGACCAACCCCCTTCGAACTGCATTGAACACCATAGCAAGAATCATTCAGAGAGCAAAGAAAAGCGACCACATCACCCCAATTCTAAGGGACCTACACATACTTCCCTTTGAAGCAAGAACTAAATACAAATCCATCCTACTCACCCACAAAGCCATCCACCAAGCACCGAACACCCAGCTTCGCACCCTGCTGACCCGTCCGGCCCACGGCAAAACAACTAGACAGGCCTCCAGTAACTACCTCACCGTCTCCCACAAAAGAACCAAATGCTCTCAACAGACAAGCAACCAAGCCTTTGAACTTTATGCACCGTCCCTATGGAACTCTCTACCGAGCCACCTCAGAAACAATAACGATCTCCCATCATTCAGAAAACAACTAAAAACCATCCTATTTCAAGAATATCTCAAGACGACTCCCACCTAAAACTGCACCAACCCCTGAACTCACCCATCACGAACCTCTGACCGTCAACTGCACTGTATTGTCCATGTCTAAAGTCTGTCTTATATAGAAATGATCAATGTTGTCTACCCGGTGATGGCCCCACCCTGCTACTTAATTCTCCCCACCCTATATGTAACGCCGCTTTGACCCGGTGAAAAGCGGGATATAAATACAATTAAATAAAATAAATAAATAAATAAAATCTATTCATCGTGTCAAGCAGCCTTGACATTTTTTAGGCTTTGTATGCCTACTACAATTTCAGCTTCTGTGAATGTTTGATTAAATTAATCAACTTCTCAGACATCTGATTCTGGCCTTCAGTTGTCTATCTGGTAACTTCCCATTCTGAAGAAACTGATGAGCATGCTAGTTTTCAGTGATGTTATAGGCTGGTTCTGACTTCTTCAGATCATTGTTGAGTTTCTGGATTAGTGTATATGATTCCTTGCTGTTATGAATCATGTCAACACTTTTAACTTATGCTGCCACTTATTTTGCCTGTTCCCTGACAGAGCTGAAATGATTTGGTCACCAACAGCAATAGTGTCTTCTGGAAATGGATCTTCATTAAACATATGCCTGCAGTTTTCATATTGATCAGCAATATCTAAGGTCATGCCAGGAATGCAGTTGGTTCTCCATTCTCTTGGGATGTACCATTGGATGTTCTGCTTTAATAAAGCAATCATAATTCCACCATTTTGACTGTACCTTTGAAAGAATTGTATCAGGTTTTGCAGGTACAACTCTAGCCACCTGGGTTCCATGGCTGTTTGGAAAATGAGTCCAATTGATCAGTGCTATGTGTGCAGTATGGGGTACAACAGTAACTCTGTGCCAAGTGCAGCTATATTGCCAAAAACCAAAAGCAAATCCAAGTTATTTTGTTGCTTCCACTAACTGCTATTAAATTATCTTGTTGATTTGAGTCATGGATCAAATGAAAGTTGTCGCTGTCAGCCCAAGTCTCATCAAATTTGCCATCTGTGGTTTAATCAAGTATGGTAAGTGCTTAAATCATCAGTGATGGCCTGCATATTGATGTTACAGAAGTTTTGTGACTTGATGAAAGAGAACACGTGAGCTAGTGGCTTGTAGACTGATGTGACCGAGAAGCTGCCAAGGTCTATTGTCAGGATTTTGACATTGTTGATGGCAGTCAGAGTAGTTGATTTAACCTCTTTATGCTGGCATCTAAAATTGTACTGCTGTACTTCTTATTTTTTTTAACTTTATTTTTATAATTTCAAATTATTACATCCAAAGAAAATGCATTGAATGAAGAGAAAAACATGGGTAATACAATAAAACATAACCATAAAGAAAAACAGGAAATATCTCCCCAATACTTCAGCCCCCAATAATATTCAGGGGGAACAATTAAAAAACAAATTAAAGTGCTAGGAACAAAACCTACACCATCTATTACATCAAATTAGGCAGGCGAAGACTTATGTGTCAGCCGAATGAGAAGGGTCACAGACTTGAACATTTATAACCTCTCTCGCTTCCAGAAACTGCAGCAGTTGCCTAGGTTCAAAAAACATATATATTTCTGCTTAAAAGAAACACAACATCTAACAGGAAATTTCAACTGAAAAGGAGCCCCTAGGGCCAAAACTCTGGGGCGCAGGGCTAAAAAGCCCCTCCTTCTCATTTGTGTATCTCGCGACACATCAGGAAATACTCTAACTTTGGAACCCAGGAAATCTTCATTGATATTCCTGAAATACATTCTAAGAATATAATATTTGTCCAATTCCAATGCCATAGTTACAAGGAGGGTAGATCTTCCTGTCACTACCTCCAGAGAGCTTTCCAGGAACCCTGAAAGGGCCTCTATCCCAGAAGGAACAGGAGGAGAACCGGGTTCCTGATTCCTTGAACTCAAAGTTAGAGACTGTGCCCTAACCAGAGGAGGAAATTGTTCCTGGGAATCTTCAGTATTTCCCCAAAATATTTCCTCACCATCTCCATAGCTGACAAAACCGGAGATCTGGGAAAATTCAGGAATCACAAATTACATCTGTGAGCCTGATTCTCTAGGTATTCAATCTTCCTAAGAGTCACAGATCTGTCTCTAACTTGGGCAGTTGTCAAGTCCCACAGCCGCTCCACTTCCTCTTCCAATCTGGTAATTTTTTCTCCTTGTGCCCCTTGGACATAAGAAATGGATCCAAGCAATGTTTTAACCCCATTCACATCACTACTCATAAAGCCCACAACTTTAATGAGGGAGGCATTCAATGCAGCCAGACCTTCCCATAGCGATTCTAAAGTAAAAAACGCCGGTCTCACCAAGATGGCAATACCCAAAGCTCCCCTCTTCCTGTGCAGGAACAGACGCGGGACTCTCCTCCGATGTATCTCCACTTTCATGCGACTTTCCAACTCCAACAGGAGGGACCGCACTGACCAGCACACCTCCTGAACTCTCACACATCGGGGTGCTCATTCTCCCTCCGTCGGTCATAGTAGCGCCAGTCAGAGAAACGCTTCCGGGTTGCGGCAGGGGGGGGGGGTACGCTGCTCTGGAGAGAGCCAGATACCCGACACGCTCAGGGGCGACTCCACTCCCATCGCTCCTGCCGAAGACACTGCTCTGGTCTCCGCTATGAATCCTCAGTCTTTCAGCATGCGTTGACCCGAAGAACTCAGCTGGTCTGTCCCAGAAGATAAAGACACCTGCTTCCGCTTTTTCTGCCCCATGGTCTAATCCCACGGTGCTAGCTCCAAAATCAACAGCAGCTACCAGAATGCGACTCGAAGCTAGACACTTCCTGCTGCCATCTTGTGTTCCCCCTCCGTTTGTACTTCTTATATGGGTGATTTATTATCCGTTTCATGCCTAGGATTGCTGTTCTGTTGCTGCTGATGTTCCAATGTGTTTCTGGATGAACAAGATATTGTATTCCTAGTCTTTACTTATTTGTCTCTAGCGCTGATTGGTCTTCCATATTTAAGGAGACAATCATGAATGCTTCCCTGATCAAGGATTCTGAATGCTGAAATTTCACTGTCATTGTCTTTGAGTTCTGTTTCATGATGTGACAGCATAGTAGCAAAACTGCAGGTTGAGCATAGCATGGATCACAGCAAGCAAATTTCTGCTGTGGCCCCTATTCATATTGCTTAATCTTCCCAAACTTCTTTCCCACTGCAAATCCTTACAGCCATCAAATCTAATGTCTATGTTTTTCCATCTTATCAGCCAATCTGTCTTCTAATCTGTCTACTGCTCTTGAACTACAAAGTATTTTCCCATATATTCTTCACCTTTACCCCTAGAGCATTTCATGGTCATCACTTTCATCACATCTCCACTTCTACTGTATATGTGAAGGCACATTTCAGAAAGGATGTCTGACTGCAAAATTTATTTATTTATTTAGACAGTTTTTTTTTTTTAAACTTTTATTTTCATTTTGCAACAAACAAAAGAAACAACACACCAAAAGAGACAAAACAGGTATACAATAAGGAAAAGTAAACCCATTACCCCCCACCCCGATGCTTCTTCTCTACCCGATTATATCAGCATGTGAGCGCTTCCAATTAACAGTGATTATACATCAAATGATCAAAAGAGTATCTACAATACAGCATGATCATGGGACAGAGATATATACAAAGTTAGACAGTCAGATGAGAGCATTTAGCAAAATGTACATAGTCATTGAGCAGCTTCCATTGAGACCAATGAGAAGGAGTCTGAATGGAGGAAGCGAACAAACGAGGTATTTGTTCATATTTACTGTAAAGACAGGCATGATTCCACCATTCATTGGGGCTCAGATGGGAGCTAATTTTCCAGTATTACTTAATTAGGGAAATAGCAATGCCAAGCATAAAGTTCGAAAGGAGATAAGCCATTTTTGGGAGAGAGGGGATCCCCGCAATTGGGCGAAGTCCCACTATCCTCCAAGAAAGGGGCTCCTGAGAGTGCGAGATAGACTAAATACGACCCCAGACCCGACGCCAGTAATACTGTAGTGCGGGATATTCATGCATAACATGAGGCAATGAACCAATGGCCGCAGGACGTGTCCAGCAACCATTGCCCTGAGTAGTGTTCCATTTGTCTAATCTGTGAGAAGTGTAAAAACACCGGTGGGCTAGAAAGAAGAGGGTCTGAGTGAGTGAGGCGGATCGGGAACCCGTGTCCCTCTACTCCAGATAAGGCTCCATTGCTCCGAGGTCAAAGTCACATGCAATTCTCTCTCCCATACTTTCTGCGCTATAGGGGTATCTCTAGTTATAGCATTACATAAGGTTTAGTAAAATTGGATGCTACACCCGGTGAACTACCGAGAGATCGGAAAGTCTCCAATCAACCTTATGTAGGGAATGCCGACGGCGGGAGTACTCTAGTGCTCCGAAGGCGATGCTGAAGTTGCACTGACCAGAGTCGGGAGTCTAAAGATTGCATAAGAGTATTAAAGGCACCTAAAGTGTCTAAAAGCATTGGTGGATAGTGGGAGTCTGATGGGAGAGTCATACCAGGGAGAAAGGTAAGAGGAATCGGTTTGCAAAGGCCCGCTTCTATATCTAGCCACACAGGTCTACTCGGTACTGGATCTTCCAACCAACGAGCACCTTGTTTGAGAAGAAAAGATTGAGGGAACACTTGAGTAAAATCGCCACCAAGTATTAATGGAGCATTGGCAGAGGCCAAGGCCAACTGCGCAATACTTGCATAGTAAGCAGGGTTGTCCACATTCGGGGCATAATGCAAATACACGTGAATTCACTATCTCCAACCTCAAGGTGTACACGGGCCCATCTACCCTCCTTGTCAGCGCTAATATCAGGTACAGTAGCATGCAAAGACTTCTTAACCAGAATGGTTATCCCGTACCATTTGGAAACGGTGGGAGAATAGGCAGCTACCATGTGAGGCTTAGCATTGAGTTTCAGTGTTTCAACAGAGTTTAAATGCGTTTCCTGAAGAAACACTAAATCAACATGCTCATGGCTAAGATAGCTAAGGATTTTCTTTCCTTTGAGTGGACCATTAATGCCTTTGACGGTGAATGATAAGATTTTACATAAGGCCATTCAGAAAAGTTAAAAATTCTGAGCATGATAGCACACATAATTTCACTATGTCCCTCAAACTGACTGTATCTGGCTGTACACATGACATAGGAAAAATAAGCTAATATAATACAATGAAGCGCCCCACATTAACAAAGAAAACCGCAGTACGGTAGAGGAGAAGCAAAACCCCAAAATTACTGGCGACCATGTGTCTGCGGGGAGAAACCCCAGAGAAGGCCGAAATTGAAAAAACACATAACCTGTAGGACTGTGCGTGCTCCGAATCCGACCGAGGCACACATCATGAAGGGATAGGAGACCAAAAAAAAAACAAAAGTCATATAGAGAAAGAAAGAAAGTCCAGGCTATTTCTGTGCTTGGCTATGACCGCCGCATCGGGCCCTTCAAAATGGCGGATAGAGCCGGCAGATAAGAGTCCAAGATTTGGGATTAGCGCATCTGCTCTGCTTCTTTGGAGTCTAAAAATGTTGATAGTAGATCAGGATCTTCGAACGTCCTGGTTTGGTTGTGGAGAGTCACTCGGAGCTTCGCTGGATACAACAGGCCAAAGCGAGCCTGTAGCTGTTGAAGTCGAGGGCGAAAAGCAAGGAGTTTCTTCCGACGGTCAACGGTAGGCTTTGCCAAATCAGGAAAGAAGGAGACCTTACGACCTTCAAATTCCAAATGATGATTCGCTCGGGCAGCATGTAAAATTTGTTCCACTTGTTGATATCGTAGCAAGCTAAAGATAATAGGCCGGGGGGTCGTGCGGTTGAGCGCCATGTGGGCAGGAACACGGTGTGCTCGATCGATTTCCAGTTCTCTGTGAAAAGTGATCTTCAGCAAGGAGGGAAGAGTTTTGAGCAAGAATTCTCTTATATCTCCTGCTTCCACCCCCTCCGGCATTCCGAGGAGCCTCACATTGTTGCGACGGGCTCGATTATTGCTATCTTCTAACTCCTTTTGAAGATTCTGTATCTGGCGCTCAGCCTTGTCCAGTTTGCCCAAGCGCACCTCGTGCGAGTCGAGGACCCCCGCCATGTTGTCCTGCCGTAATGAAAGACTTTCAAGTCGGTCCTGGAGCACTCCAAAGTCTTCTCGCATGGCTCGAAGCGCTTCTCCATTGGATTGCACCAATTCCTTCACGCCGCGTATTTCCTCCAAAATCTCCAGGTGCATTTCGGGGTTTTCACGAAATGGGACCATCTTCTGTGGGGAGGACACCTCTGTTTTGGAGCGTTTTCCGTGAGAAGAAGAAGGAGACCCGAAGTACAAGCGCGCTGGTTTATGGGCCGCCATCCCCCCCGAGGTGCCCCGGTCAGCTCGGAGCGAAATAGTAAATTTGTATAGGTATTAAGTCAGGATTCTAAGTAGGCCTCTCGGGAGCTTCAACGCAAAGCGTCCTACCCGCTGGACATCAGGCTCCGCCCCCCTATTTAGACAGTTTTTGTATACTGCCTTATCCTTCAATCAAAGCGGTCACAACACAATTGGGGGATACATTTTAACACACAGGGATATGAGACACATACACTAATACTTACAAGGAACATGGGCAATGGAGGGTTAAGTGGCTTGCCCAAGACCACAAGGAGCATCTGTGGGACTAGAAACCCCAGTCCTTCTGGCCCAAGGTTGCTGTCCTCTAGTGGGATTTGAACCTCCGACCTTCTAGCCTGAAATACCTTGCCCCAACCACTAGGCTACTCCTCCCTCTTTTTTTACTTAGATATCCCAAAATGGGATATCTAAGTAAAAACATCTGATATACAGCAGGACGGGCAGTCAAGAAGGATGTCATGTATAAGAGTTTTATAAAATTGGTCTTTCTCCCTCATACACATTTCTGCTGTGTAATAACAAAATGGGGCACACAGAGTTATGGGCCAGCCATGTGCAGGAAGTCTCTGCATTTCAGAAACCTGAATGTGTTGAATATGTGCATCCACAGAAGAAGGGATACAGACATGCACACTGCCCTATCACAGAATGTGGGCCTCTCCCTCTTGCATGTTCCAGCTAGCCATTTTGCAAACAGGATTTTCCTGGAGAAATGCAAGTCTCATATACTAGTAGATATCTTTGAAGGAGTAAGAAGCATAGATGGAATGAACAGACATTTCTCTCTTCATCGTACTGTTGTTACATTGCTGAAACGAGCATCTTTATGAATCCTGTTCATGCCCAGGAGCAGGTATAGCCATGGATGTCCCAAATGGCAATAGGAGATGTGCAGCGCTGGTCAGAAATCATGCGTGCACATGTATCTTTTTGGACCTGCCTCTGTCACACTCCCAGGCATGCCCACGGCTGATTTGAATACGACTGTGCCCACATCTGTATTTTCGTTTTTTCTATAATGACTCTGGGGGCGTCTTTGAGATCTGCACATTTTAATGCTTATTTTCACATGTCCACATCACAAATAAAGCTTTTAAAATGAGTGTCATAGTCTTATCCTCCTCCCTGTGGAAAAGTATATACATACAGCCCTTGTAGTACAGTAGGGTTCAGGGAAGGAAGAAGCCTCTTGTATCCACTCCCCCATATTCTGAAGTTGATATCTCCTGCTTGGGAGGGGGGGGGGTGCTTTTGGATATTTTCTTGAAGGCCCTTCATTTGAAAATCTGCTACTGCCTACATACATTGATTCCAATCCTAGCCCTTCAAGACAGGTATCATCCCATCTGTGTATTGAGACCTGTTACCCCCTCCCATCTTATTTCTATCTCTCTCCCTTCTGCCTCTTCTCTCCCCTTTTCTTGCTTCCTATGGAATGCTTGCTTGATTTTCAAAAAGCCAACTGCCTGCCTTGATGGCTACTTTATCTTTCATAAACCCATCCTGTTTCTTTGATCGAGACTTGGCTTTACCCTGAGGACTGATTATTTTGCCGCTCTCTGTCATCAAGGTTTTGTTTTCCTCGACACATTAAGATTAGTTTGTCAGGATGGGGCTGCTGGTCTTCTACTTTTCTCCTCCTCCTGCATGTTGCAACATCTTCCACTTCAAGCCCACACATTCTCTACATTTGAGACCCATTAGATTCATCTCTTCACCCGAATTTCACTCTGAGCAACTTTCATTTATCACTCTGAATACTGAGGAGTACTTTAAGCTGCAGAAGATCTGTAGTGTTAGGGTTGTCATAGGGAGTTTTGAGCTGTTTAAAGTTTGGGGAATAGATACCTGGAGACCAGGGCTCATATCAGAAAAGAAGAATGGAACAGCTGGACAATTGAATATCAGGATGATGGACACTTGCATATCTGAGAAGTGAGATACTCGAGGGGTAAGTGTGAACACAAGACATTGACACACTGTGGCCAGAGTTTTAAAAAAAAACACTTAAGGACAGAATAGTTCAAGTACAAAGAAATGGAGAATATTGAGCGATGCAATTTTATGAGAATATAGAAAGTAGGGCTAATAATATAGATTACAGAGAGAAAAAACCTTCAGAGGTAAACAAGAAGCTATGCTTACTTTAGGAAAAGGGCTTTGATTCTGGAACTCTGAAAATAAAAGTGAACACAAAAAAAATCAATACTTTTATTAAAAGAATTCAGCAAATACATTTAAGGAAAGTACTTATCTGATAATGCACTGTGGAATCCTGAGTTTATCTGAAAAAAGAACAAAATAAGTAAAAGTCAATTCCTAATGTTTAAAGATAGTATTTGTTTAGGCATTTTTCAAGGACTGTAACAAAAGTGATATTTATTGCTTACCTGGTGAAATTGAACTTTGCTGTAATATCTTGCTGAAAGACCTTATTGTCTAGTAGCTTAAACTGTAGTTGGTGTTTAATAAAGATCCTAGTTCTCTCTGGCCTCAGGATCACCTATGGAGGCATACGAACTCAGATTTGGATTACGCCAGTTGGGGGGGGTGGGGGGAGGGTGCGGCACTGGATGGGGGTAACGAGTTAGTATGATTCCTTGGAAGGTAGGGGGTTGGGCACGGGAGAAGAGTATACCCCGGGCCCGTCTACTGCTGAGTTCTATATTGGCTGATGCCGGGGGGGGGGGGGGGGGAGGATTTGGGACCTCTGGGTGTTTGGTTATTTCTATTGCGGGTTTCCATTATGGGCCCAAAGGTGATAGTGTCTCTCTGGGGGACTATGTGTTGTTGGTTCAGGCTCTTTGGGTACACTTTGGGTACATTGTGGTCACATTTTGATATCCTCCTTGATCAATGTTTTTTTTTTTCTTGTTGACTTGCGCTTTTATACAATTTGTTCGTTGTACTTTAATCTGGTGTGCCCATTTGTATTGTACTGTATTAGTGTGGATTTGTAAAATTTTGAATAAACAAATTTGAACATAAAAAAAAATATATATTGAAAATCTATTCCTGACTGTGAAAAAAGCAAGTAACTCCTTTCACATATCTCATTTTGACTTTAATTTTTAGACTTTTAAATTTAATTATCTTTAAACCTCAGCTTCTTGTCTTTATCTCCAGGAGCTGAAACTGTGAGTTTAGGACTCTGTTATTTCAAATCCCTGTAGGGAAAAGAAACATGTGAACTGCTGCAAGGGCATAACATAAGAACATAAGAATAATAAGATATGCCATACTGGGTCAGACCAAGGTCCTTCAAGCCCAGTATCATGTTTCCAACAGTGGCCAATCTAGGTCATATGTACCTAGCAGTTTCCCCAAAAGACACAGGTTCCACAATGCTTGTACTGGGTCAAGCATTGATATCCTGGGTCCCTTCTTAATAATGATTTATGGACATTTCCTCTAGGAACTGGTCCAAACTTTTTTTAAACCCAGCTACTTTACTACATCCTCTGGTAACAGCCTTTACTACATCCTCTGGTAACAAATTCCAGAGTTTGATTACAAGTTGAGTGAAAAAATATTTTATTTTATTAGTCTTAAATAGTTTACCCTGTAGCTTCATTGCATGTCCCTTAGTCTTTCTATATTCTGCTAATGTAAACGATCGATCTACATTTATCCGTTCCACTCCATTCATTAATTTATAGACTTCTATCATATTTCCCCTCAGCCGTCTCTTTTCCAGGTTGAAGAGCCCTAACCTTTTCAGCCTCTCTTCATAGGAGCAGCCTTCCATCCCCTTTACCATTTTGGTGGCTCTTCTCTGAACCTTTTCTAATAACGCTATATCCTTTTTAAGATATGGCGACCAGAAATGCACACAATATTCAAGGTGCGATCTCACCATGAAACGATATAAAGGCATTATAATATCTTTTCTTTTATTTTCCATTCCTTTCCTTATGATACCTAGCATTCTATTTGCTCTCTTGGCCGCCGCTGCACACTGGGCCGACGGTTTTAACATGTTATCCACAATGACACCTAAATCTTTTTCCTGGGTGATGCTTCCTAATGTGGAACCTTGCATCATGTAACCATAGTTTGGGTTGCTCTTCCCTAGGTGCATAATTTTGCACTTGTCCACATTAAATTTCATCTGCCATTTTGATACCCAGTCTTCCAATTTATCAAGATCCTATTGCAATTTTCCACAATCCTCTTGGGTCCTAACAATTTCAAATAGTTTTGTGTCATATGCAAATTTGATAACCTCACTCGTTATTCCCTTTTCTAGGTCATTTATGAATATGTCAAAAAGCAGCGGACCCAGCACAGATCCCTGGGGTGCACCACTATTCACCTTTCTCTATTGGGAAAATTGGCCATTTAGCCCTACCCTCTGCTTTCTATCTTTTAACCAATTCCTGATCCACAATAGTATACTGCCTCCTAACCCATAACTCTTTAGTTTTGCCAAAAGTCTCTGATGAGGGACCTTATCAAAGGCTTTCTGAAAGTCCAGATACACTATATCAACTGACTCACCTTTGTCCACCTGTTTATTCACATCTTCAAAAAAACATAACAGATTAGTAAGACAAGATCTTCCTTGTCTAAAGCCATGTTGGCTCTCTCCCATTAGGCCATGACTATCTACATGCTGAGTAATAATGTTCTTTATGATGGTTTCTACCACTTTTCTCGGTACTGAAATCAGGCTCACCGGTCTGTAGTTTCCCGGATCACCCCTGGAACCCTTTTTAAAAATTAGCGTTACATTGGCCATCCTCCAATCTTCAGGTATTACAGATGATTTTAATGAAAGTTCATAGATTACTAACAGCAGGTCTGCAATCTCATATTTCAGTTCTTTCAACACCCTTGATGTATACCATCCAGCCCAGGTGATTTGCTACTCTTCAGTTTATCTAATAGTTGTAATACATCTTCCCGATGTATCGATATTTCCTTCAATTCTTCCGTACCTTTAAATACCACTTCAGTCATGGGTAACATCCCTACATCTTCCTCAGTAAAGACTGAAGCAAAGGATTCATTCAGTCTCTCTGCTATCGCCTTATCGCCTCTTAGTGCCCCTTTAACCCCTCTATCATCTAATGGACCAACTGACTCTCTCACTGGTTTTTTGCTACAAATATAATTGAAAAAGTCTTTATTTTGCGTTTTTGCTTCCGCAGCAAGCTTCTTCTCAAATTCTCCCTTTGCCTGCCTTATCAATGACTTGCATTTGACTTGCCAGTGCTTGTGCTGTTTCCAGTTTTCGTCGTTTGGCTCTTTTTTCCATTTCCTGAAAGATGCTTTTTTGGCAACAACAGCCTCTCTGACCTCACCTTTAAACCATGCTGGCAATTTTTCTGGGCTTCCAAGATAGTATTTTTCAACAACACCCAAGCTTGATGTAAGTCTTTAACCTTTGCAACTACTCCTTTTACTTTTTTCTTAACTATTTTCCTCATTTTATCATAGTATCCCTTTCGAAAGTTAAAAGGTAGTACTGTGGATTTCCTTACTATCCCTCCTCCACTAATTAAATCAAATGCAATCTTGCTACGATCACTATTGCCAAGTGGCCCCAACACCCTTATCTCTTGCACCAGATCTGGTGTTCCACTAAGCACTAGATCCAATATGGCTTCCCCTCTGGTCGGTTCATGAACCACCTGCTCCAAAAAGCAGTCATTTATTTCATCTAGGAACTTTATCTCCCTAGCATGTCCTGCCGTAACACTTACCCAGTCGATACCGGGGTAATTGAAATCACCCATTATTATTATTGCGCTGTTACTTTTGTTAGCTTCCTTGATTTCTTTGTTCATTCTGGCCAGGCGGTCGATAGTACACCCCCACTGCCATCGCCTTCCCCTTTTTACATGGAATTTCAATCCATAGAGATTCTACAGCAAATTTTGTTTCCTGCAAAACTTTAATCCTTTCTGACTCAATGCCATCTCTAACATAGAGCGCAAACCCTCCACCAATTGGATCAGTTCTATCATTGCGATATAGTTTGTAGCCAGGTATCACAGTGTCCCACTGGTTGTCCTCCTTCCACCATGTCTCTGATATTCCAATCATATCTAACCTCACATTTAGTGCTATATATTCTAACTCTCCCATCATATTTTTTAGACTTCTAGCATTTGCATACAAGCATTTTAGAGACTGTATTTTATTCATATTAATCTGGCTATTGGTAAACATGGGTAATTTGGGATCTTTAAGCTCTGTCTGCTCCATACTCGAGGGCATTTGGGCAACTTTACTCTTTTTTGGAACCTCTCTGCTTTTGGTAGTATCCTTCAAGGATACATTCTTCTGAACCATGCGCTCTTGGGCAATTGTTGGCTTTCCCTTATTATCTAGTTTAAAAGCTGCTCTATCTCCTTTTTAAAGGTTAATGCCAGAAGCCTGGTTCCATCCCGGTTAAGGTGAAGCCCATCCCTTCGGAAGAGCCCCTCTTTTCCCCAGAATGTTCCCCAGTTCCTAACAAATCCAAAACCCTCATCCTTGCACCATTGTCTCATCCACGCATTGAGACTCCGGAGCTCTGCCTGCCTTTTGGGTCCTGCGCGTGGAACGGGAAGCATTTTGGAGAACGCTACCCTGGAAGTTCTGGATTTCAACTTCCTACCTAAAAGCCTAAATTTAGCCTCCAGAACTTCTCTACCACATTTTCCTATGCCTTTGGTACCGACATGTACCAAGACAGCAGACTCCTCCCCAGCACTATGTAAGACCTTATCTAGGTGGCGCGTGAGGTCCACTACCTTCGCCCCAGGCAGGCATGTTACCAGGCGATCCTCACGTCCACCAGCCACCCAACTATCTACATGCCTAATAATCGAATCGCCAACTAACCCTTCCCTCATGTCAAAGACTTTATGAAAATCCAGATATACTATGGGGTCATTCCATAACACAAATAGGCTATTTGGACCTGCACGGGAGATGGATTTCTCCCAAAAATGTCTATGGCTGTATTCTGAAACCCGTTTCCTGTGCATATTAACAGCGTGAACACCAGGATCTCAGAATGCACCTGGGAGGGGCAGAACAAGGGCGTGGTTTTCTGTAGAGACATATAAAGTGCATTCAGGAAAGGCCCGTGTATGTTGTCTGTGTTCTCTGCAGACATTCTCGTTATTCCTGCCAAAATATGGAATAAGGCTAGTACTTAGAAATATTTCTACTATGCTTGTATAGAGGTTGTGACAAGTATGCTTCAAACTGGTGTGGCTGCAGTCTGTCAAACACAATTAGATGCATGTATAATGGACAGAAATCAGGAGTGAAAGAATTTTGTAAACTAGGGGACATTAGTATCTACTCCTAAAGACATTTGAAAACCAATAATAGTGAATAAGGGTGTCTAGGCTGACAGCTGCTGTTTGTGCTACATGAGCTTATCTGGGGGACCCTGACAAGTCCTGTGTTCTGTAAAATGGGACTGCTGATGTTAGAAGTGTGAGTGAGTCTGCCACAGGAGTTTGAGTGAGAAAGGGGGATCACAGATGTAGTCCTGGCACTCCATGATTTTATGGTATACCAACTTTATCTATAGGTGCTGAGCATTTGTTGGGAGGATCTGGTGTGCTGATCTGCATATCAGGGAGGAGGACTGGGCACTGGGAGACATGACTGATGTAGTGCCAACAGTTCCCAGATTGTGCCATGCAGCATGCCATACCCAGGGCATACATTTGTGGCTCAGCAACCGTATGCATCCCTTGGGGGATTGTTATGTTAATGTTGTTTTTGGTGCACATGATGAGGGTCCATCCTGAGCATTTTTAAGAGTGTATGTAGAGCTGATCAATGAAGGCCTCACTGAAACCTTTTTTATGATGCCAAGTACCATTTGATGTAAGGTATGTTCTGTCATACATGTTCATATTTACCTTCTCTTATACTATCTTAGAGTGTGCTGGGACTACCTAGCACTGTCCTGGACATGTAGGGGACTAAGATATGGCCTAGTTTGCATCAGCATACATTTATCATCAGTTTCTATGTCTTGTATGCTCAGCAAACTACTGTCTGTGAACACAATAGCTTAGTAGATGCATGTTTTTACAATAGAGGCATGGCCAGCTCGGAGACGGGCATGATCGGAGATGGCTAACTTTACAGAATATGGTAAGGATGGACACGGCCAAAAGCTGATCATAATTTAGCTATATTCCCACTTTTGCCAAAAATGTGTTTATCTACTTTACTCTATGGCCCTTGCCGGTATCTGTGCACAAGCCTTGAGCTGGATACGTGCATGGGCTTTCTGAAAAGCATGTTGGATGTGTCATGCTGGACACGTCTTTGATCCCAACGCCAGAAAAGTGGATGCATCTAAACCCATGTTATCGGAATTGGGTGGGAATCGTATCCATGTCTGAATTAAATATTTCTGCGTTTGCTAGCTGACCTATATGGAACTGGCTTCTATATCAGCTGGCTCACCTTTATCTACTTTTTTATTCAAACATTCAAACAATAAAGCATGTTAGTGAGACAAGACTTTCCTTGCCTAAATCCATGTTGGCCTTGTCCCATTAAACCATGACTATCTCTGTGTTCGGTAATTTTGTTCTTTATAATGATTTCTACCATTTTGCCCACTTCTGATGTCAGGCTCAGCAATCTGTAGTTTCACCCTGGAACCCTTTTTAAATATTTTATTTATTTATTTATTTATTTATTTAATGCTTTTTATATACCGCGCTCTTTAAAATCTGTGCGGTTTACAGATAATATTTTGTGGAAAGCAGGAAGAGCCTGCTTTGCACTTACATAGAACAGGGAATACAACTTGGGTCAATAATCATGGGGAGGTAAATACAGGCTATATGTAAGCTATATACAGTGTGGGCGGAGAGTCGCTGAACGGCAATGGTAACAAAGGTTTCCTTGCGAGCTATGTACAGGGATGTGAATTGGGTGGTGCTTTTTCAGGTAGGGATGTGTTGTTAGCCTGGGCATAGTGCAGGAGGAAAAGGTGGTGCTTTAGTGCTTTTCTAAATTGAGCGAGGTCGGTGATCATGCGGATGGACACTGGGAGTTCATTCCAGCAGGTAGGGGCATAGAACATGAACGCTCTGTTTTTTGTTGCCTGAGTGCATTTTGTTACTTCACTGGAGGTTATAAGTGTGTTAGTGGCAGAGGACCTTCTTGCTCTGGAGGTGGGCGTGGGGTGGATAAGGTTTGTCAAGGAGCCGGAGGTTATTTTGTTAATGGCTTTGAAAGTCAAGAGAGCAACTTTGTAGATGAGTCGGCAGTAGATTGGTAGCCAGAGGAGGTCCTTTAGGATTGGAGTAAAATGTGCTCTCTTCTAGAGGCCCCATGTAGGAATCGGGCAGCGGCATTCATAGCTAACTGTAGGGGGCTGAGCGTGTTCTTGTGGAGTCCGTGAAGGATCACATTAGCATAGTCAAAGTGGGGGGTTACTAGCGCCTGGAAGACTGTCCGGAAGTCCTCTGGTTGCAGTAAGGGTCAGAGATGTCAAATTGTCTTCATCTTGTGGTAGACTTTCTTGACAGTGTTACTTATGTGGGCTTTGAGGTCGAGATGCTAGTCCAGTGTGACTCCCAGGTAGCGGATGGTGGGGCGGCTCGGGTGCTCAGCATCTCTTGTCTTTAATGTAGCTGGGGGGGAGAAGGTTTGATTTCTCGTGATGAACAGCACTTTTGTTTTGCTGAAATTTATTTTGAGACTCTGTGAGTTAAGCCAGTCAGTGACGGCATCAAAGCATTTTACCAGTGAGGAGTAGTCTGGTTGACCGACGGTGAATGGGGTGAAGAGTAGTACGTCGTCCGCGTAAATCAGGCAGGAGATGTTGAAGGAGCGGATGATGTCGCATATGGGCTGCATGTATATGTTGAATAATAGGATGGATAGTGAAGAACCCTGGGGAACACCATGTTTTTGTTGGAAAGGCATGGAGGTCGAGGAGCCTGTGCATTCCTGCTGCCATCTGTCTGTTAGGTACGATTTACACCAGCTCCAGGCTGAGCCCTGGATTCCTTTTTCCTGGAGACATGTCAGGAGCTGCTCATGGTTGACAGAGTCAAAGGCTGTGGAGATGTCTAGGAAGACCAAGGCGTATCCATGTCTGTAGTTGTTAATCCGTGTGATTAATGTGTTAAAAAGCATGGCAAGAAGCGTTTCGATTCCATGTGATTCCCTGAAACCATGTTGGCATGGATCAAGGGGGGCGGTGGAGTCGATGTGCTCTTGGATTTGCCATTGAACTACCTTCTCAATGATCTTGGCTAGAAGTGGAATGCTTGAGATTGGTCGGTAGGACTCCACTTTCCGGGGGTCCAGCTTGTTGTTCTTCGGAAGGGGACGGATCGATGTCTGCTTGAGGCAAGCTGGGAACATTCCTGTGGAAAAGGATCACTCCATGATCCTGGCTAGCGTCGGGCTGAGTTCTTTACGCAGAGATCTTATCCAGTGGGCTGGACATGGGTCATTTGGAGCTGTGGTGGCGATGATGTCTTCGATGCCTCTGACTGACGGTGTTGTGAGTGAGTTGAGTGGTGTTGGTTGACTTGTATTGTGAATGGGGGTGGATTTCCTGGTCATGGTGATGTTGCTGGTTTTGGCTAGTATGTAATCTGCATAATCCTGTGGTTGTATCATTGTAGTCTGTGTAGGTGAAGGTTCTTTCGTCATGGACTTCACTAAATTGAAGAGATTGTGAGGTTTGTTTAGTGAGCGGAGTAGGAGTTCGGAGTGGTATTCCTTCATTTTCACTGAGATGGAGTCTCTGTGTGTGTTGAGCTAGCTGATGTAGGTTGCTTGGTCGGTGGGGGACCGGGATCGCCACCATCTTCTTTCCAATTTCCTGAGAAGAAGGAGTGAGGACCGTAGCTCTGTGGAGTACCATTGTGCTGGCTTCTTACCTCTAGGTGACTTGCAGGGGGTGTTTAGCTTGGTTGAGGTAGGTAGACATGCGTAGGAGTTCAGGCTGTTGTTCCATGTGGTCATCAGATCATCCAGGTCAGGTGAGTCTAGTTGGAGGTTTGAAAGGACTTCATTTAGGATTGCCTCTTTATCAAAATGGTCTGAATCGTCTTGTGGGTGAGGGCGGGCTTTCGGCTGTTTTCTTAGGCATGTTGCTGTCTTGAATCATGGGTATCTGGAATTTGATTAGGTTGTGGTTGGTCCATGGGACTGGGGTAATATCTAGCTTTAAGTTGTAGTTTGGGCTTATGTCAGGACGTGGGATGAATATGAGGTCTAGAATATCTCCCTTCTGGTGGGTGGGTGTTTCAATTATCTGATCGTAGCCCAGTTCATTGAGTGCCTCAAGGAAGGCTTTGGAGTGGGTATCTTGTAGAGCTGGAAGGTTAAAGTCTCCCAATATCCAGTTTGGTTTGTGAGTGTTCTTAGGGTTACAGGCAAGGTCAATTATAGTTGCAAGGTCTTCATGGGAGGAGGACGGTGATCTGTAGATTAGGTTGATGGTGTGGCTGTTGGATATGGTGAGTGTGTCGAGGTGTGTTGTGCTGCTGGATTTGATCAGCTGATACATGAGCTCTGTCTTTGATAGGATGAGTGTACCACCACCTCTGCGGTTAGGTCTGTGGCATGTGTGGCTTGAGAAGTTGGGGGGGATAAGTTGGTTAATGAGGACTGCGTCTGAGTCCATGAGCCATGATTCAGTGACTAATAGGATGCCTAGTTCAAGGTAGGTTATAAGGTCGGTGATGGCTGGCCATTTACTGCGGACTGAACGTGCATTTATGAGGGCACATTTCAGGTTTCGCTTACCTAGGGGCTTTACCGCTTTGGGTTTTGCGGAGTGATGGATTGGTACGTGGATTAAGCGTGGGTGTGGGTTATGAAGAAATTCTGCCGGTTTAAAATGTGAGCTGCCTTGATGTCTTTTTCCACGGCCTTGAAGGGTTGAGATGAGGTTGTAGTTGGAGGATAGGTTGGGAGGGCTGATTAATGTGCTGCTAAGGAGATATAGGCTGGTTAGGGTTAGGATGGATATAGCCATGTTGAATTGTGAGTTAGCACAGTATACTGGTATTGGAGACAGTTTATACAATATAAACAATGATGCAACAACGATGCAACCGGATACCTGTATGGGAGTGACCCGCTACACAATGGTGATCATTAAGCAACAATAGATTTGTACAAAACAGCAATGGTTGCATAAATAGGGGAAGATGGCTGCACGTCTGAGCCTGCCCAGTGGAGAATATGCGATGAATATTCTGTGTGTAGCCAAGACTAAGATAATCGTGGGGGAATGGGTTGGCCTCAGCAATAATGATTGCTGGGTTATTCAAACATTATGAGTATGCCAATTATTTAAGCTCTACAGTTTCGTCCACTGTTACATACGTTTAATGGAGAGCTCAGAGTTCAACACGGTGATGCTTGGTTCCTTGGTTCTGCTGCTGGTCCTCTGGATGTTTGGTTGCTTCTCACTGCATTTAGTGAAGTTTGAGTGGTTGGACACAGTGCCCCACCTAAGGGCCAAGCCAAAGGGCCCTCTGGCGAGGCCCCCTGGTACAGGCCCGCCAGGTGCGGGTGCGCCCGATGCTCCTTTTGTGTGCTGCTGGACTGCCCCGATTGGGCAGAGCACATTGCGGGCGGCTGCTTTCGGGATCGGAGGGGCAAGAGGGCTGCCGGCGGTGTTCGCGCCCGATGGCACTCCTTTTGTGTGCTGCTGGACTGCCCCGATTGGGCAGAGCACGCTGCGGGCAGCTGCTTCCGGGATCGGAGGGGTGAGAGGGCTGCCGGCATTACTGATTGGCATTACTTTGTCCACTCTCCAGTCTTCAGGTACTGCAGATGATTTTAATAACTCACAGATTACTAATAGAAGGTATGCAATCTCATTTTGTAGTTCTTTCAGTACCCTGGGATGTATACCATCTCTGGTCCAGGAATTTGTTAATCTTTAATTTATCAAATTGTTATATTACATCTTCCAGGTTTATCAAGATTTGTTCTAATTCCTCTGATACATCGCCTTCAAATATCAATTCTGTGCATGAGTAACTTCCTTACACCTTCTTCAATAAAGACATAATCAAATAATTCATTCAGTCTCTCCACTATGGCCTTCTTCTCTTTTAGTTCCCCTTTTATCCTTCTATCCTCTAATGGTCCAACTGAATCTCTCACCAGGTTTTTTGCTTCCACAGCAAGATTCTTTCCAAATTCTCTTTGTTCTACCTTATCAGTACCTTGCATCTAACTTGCCAATGCTTATATTGTTCCCGATGTGGTCCCATTATAAAAATTTGGTTGAACTTCCCCTGTCTCTAAAGATCTATTAAAAACATCCATAAAAGGTTCTGCCAGAAGCTCTCAGCTCTCTCAATATCCAGGATGTACAATATCTCATTCGGTCCCAATGCTTTGTCTACTTTCAGTTTTGCAAGTTGTTCATAAACACTTTTTTCTGTGAATGGTGTGATATCTATTCCATTTCCATGAATACATTTAACCTTTAACAACCATTTTATTTTGTGAATGTGGAACAGAAGTATTTGTTTAGCACTTTTTTTTTCCTCGTCATTTTTCACAAATTGATCCTCAGCGCCTTTGGGTCTTACAAGTCCACATCTGGCTTGCCTCTTCTTCCCAATTTTCCCCCAAATAGTCTTGCTTCACATCTTTAGCCATTTTAAATTTTTTGTGTGCTTTTGCCATCCTGATTTCTCTCTTTGTCTCTTTCAGCATTATCTAGTATTTTTTTTCTGAGGTCCTGTTTCTGTGATCTTCAGAATTTTAGGAACCCTGCCTTTTTTGCCTTTATTTTTGCAGCCATTTCTTTGAAGCATCATACCAATTTTCTTTTTCTCTTGTTTTTATTTATTTTCCTGTCTAGCCCTCCTAGATAGATTATAGCCAGGTATGGCAATATCCCATTCATGAGATTCATTGAACCATGTTTTTGTAATGGCCACAATGTCTAGTCCATTTCCTATACCACAGCTTCCAGTTTAGGAACTTTGTTCCTACTTGCTGAAGGTATTGGGAGATATTTGATCAGCCTCCCTTCCTTGAACTGTGTTCCAAAGTCAATGCTTCTGATGACAAAGTCTACAAGTAGTAACAACTTTCTGATATGAGATTTTTTGGAATTGCCTGGGACATTTCTGGCACATTGGGTGCCCCTCTTTTTGTTCAAGGCCCTTTCAATTTCCATTAATGGAGCCTCCTCATTTACCAAGGCAGAGGAAGCATTTTGCAGGGGTATTTCTTGGTAGAATGAGTATCTCCATTTACAGGTTGTAGCCTGCCAGAACCTACTGTGATCCATTTATGCTTGGGTTGTTTGATTCTTTATGGGGGTAGTGGTGGATTGTTTTCAAGGTGTATCTTGGAGCAGGCTTGTTTTATTGCAGCTAAGTCTTGCCTTAGTTGAGCAAATTCTTTTGATTGGCAGAAAGCTTGAGACAGATAGGGCAAGTTCAAAGGCTCCAAATGACTTTCCTTAAGATTAAATCATACAGCTATTGCATTGAATAAAATTGATTTTGTCTACTGGAATTGATATAGAACAGCTGATTTAAAAAGCAACATAGAAGTGGTCTTCAATTAATTGATGACAAATACAAATGGGGCATGTTTATTAAAATGCAGTGAGTAGCAAGGGGCAAAAACATGGTTAGCAGTGGACTAATACTACCACGCTATTCGCATCACTGGCCTGGTAGTAAGGAATGCATGCCCATAGCACATGCACACAATGAACGTGTCCATAATGCGTTCCTAGCAAAGGAAAGCCACAAACATGTAAAGAATGCGGCAGTGGACTACAGAACCACTGCGGACAACAATAAATATGCCCCAGTTATACCTATAGGAAAATAGCAACTGGCCTGATCATTTTTTTTTTTTAGGTTTTTTTTTTTTAACCTTTATTTTATATTTTAAACACTACAATAACACAACAACACACAAGACATTGCATAAGTCTTATAACAATCAACAATAACACGTCCCAACCATCCAGTAGCCTCCTGTTATCCCCACTTATCTACCTCTATGTAGTACTTAATATCCCCTTGCGACGAGTGCCATCCCATCAAGGTCCAATCATTCTAATCTCAGTATCTTAGTAGTTGATCGAGGGCATCCCACTTTTTTAACACTGATTTGAATGCTGGATTTTGATTTACATAAGCTGTTTCGCAGGAATGATGATATCAGACTAGATTCCACCAGTACTCCATGGTCAGATTACTAAAGTTTTTCCAGTGACACAGTATGGCTTTAAGCGCCAAGCTTAACAGCAGATCAAATACAGTATAATCTCGCTTTTTTAAATCTGGAATGTCCGCCAATGACTTGTATACCACTATACGGTATGTCAGAGGAGTATTAATGTCCAACATTTGTTTAATTCGAGTCCAGACTTGTCTCCAGTACTTCTGCAACTCTGTGCAATAATACAACATGTGGGCCAGCGTGCCTCTTTCACCTCTACACGACCAGCATGCCGCTTCCTTGTCTGCGGACCACTTGGCTATGCGGGCTGGCGTCAAATAAGCACGATGAGCTAAAAAATATAGCATCTGAGTTAGCGAGGCCGCTCTCGTTATTCTTATCTGCGTTTGCCACAGTATATCCCACATTTCCGGCTCTGCCAGGTTTCCAATTTCAGTCTCCCAGCACGATTGGAGTTTAGTACATCTCTTCCTTTCTCCATTTCTTAGAATAGAGACGAATTGGGAGAGAAGTTTCCCTTCCACCTTGATCTCTTGTATTATCTGGTGCAAAGGGCGTTCGGATCCAATCATTTCAGCCCTCACACCCGCTTTGCTTAAGCAATATCTTAGCTGGAACCACTGGTATAGGCACTGTTGGGACAGACCAAATTCCTGCTGTAGTGTCTGGAAGGACTTGAAACTTTTATTGTGTACTAATTGTCCCAGATTGTATATGCCCTTCCTGATCCAGGTGGCCCATAGAAAACTACTGCCGTCTACTCGAAATCTAGCATTATGCCATATGACAGTACTTTCAGAATACTCCTGTCGATCTTGAAGACAAGGTTCTAACATTTGATATGCCCTTTGTGTGTCTCTCATTATTTCGTAGCCATCACTAGATGCAGCATACTCTGCTCCCAGTCGTAGCCACAAGGGTGTAGTTTTACTCAACGTTGCCTCAATCTGAAGCTATACTGGATCGTCAACCTCTATGTCCATCTCGCTCCATAATGCTCCTTGCTTTAACAAGGCTGCTATATGGTACCAGTAAAAATCAGGGAAGTGAACTCCACCTTGTTTGTTAGGAGATTTGAGCTTCCACGTCGCAATCCTAGGCGTCTTGTTGCGCCACAAAAAAACTATCAAAAGCTTCTCCAGCCTCTTGTAAAATTTCAGGTCAAACAGCATCGGGATCATATTAAGTATATAATTAATTTTAGGTATTATGACCATTTTGATAGTTTCAAGCCTTCCCCACCAGGTCAGATTTAGCGGAGACCATTTGCCCACGCATTCTCGAACGATACTTTCACATTGCGCCATACAGCGCTGCAGCGTGTCCTGCATTGTAACCCCATATGTCACTCCAAGGTACTTGAAAGACGTTGTTTCCAGTTGAAAAGGATAGGCCTGCAGGAGTGACGACGTTATCTGGCCTTTCAAGGGAATTATTGTTGTTTTAGACATATTCAACTTATATCCTGATATGTCAGAGTATTCTGTGATGACTTCCAGCGTGGCTTGCAAAGAAGTTGGCTTTAGGAATAAAAAGAGGTCGTCCGCATATGCTGACAGTTTAACCTGGTGTTCCGCAATTCGAATACCCTCAATGTCCTCTCGTTGCCGTATCTTTGTCATCAATGGCTCAAGAGCCAGGTTAAACAGCAAGGGCGATAATGGGCAGCCTTGTTGCGTACCTCTCATTAGTTTAAATTCCGAAGAGAGTCCTCCATTCGCAGCCACTCGTGCTGTAGGTCGTTCGTACAGCATTTTAACACTGGCGAGAAACTCATAAGGCAGTCCAAACCATTCCATTACCTTAAAGAGATAAGGAAGCTCCACTCTATCGAATGCCTTTTCGGCATCCAAGGCAAGACCAACTATCGACCCTCTCTGACACTGCACTTGAAGTAGAAGATGCGCTAGTAGTCGGCCGTTATCAGTTGTTGACCTTCCAGGCATAAATCCACACTGGTCCGGCCTGATCAATGTCGCCATCACCTTCCGGAGTCTGTTAGTTAGGATTTTAGCGTAGATCTTGTAGTCGGCATTGAGCAATGAGATTGGTCTGTAACTTCCAACAAGTTGATCATCTTTCCCCGGTTTGGGGTGAATTACAATCGTAGCCGCCGCCAGAGATCCCACTTTCGGGCACTCCTTCTTGAGCTCAGTATAATACAGGTATAATTCAGGAATCAGATCTTGCGCAAAAGTCATGTAAAATTCCACTGGCAGACCATCTGGTCCACTAGCTTTCCCTTTGGCTAATTGTCGCATAGCTATCTGTATTACATGTAATCTCCTCGGACAATTCACGTCGCTGAGCATCTGTAAGCTTAGGGCCTTCCACCCCTGCCATGAATTGGCCAAATGCTTCTTCAGTGAAACCACCTTCTGATCGATATAATTGGGAGTAAAACTTCTCACATTGCTGCAGAATGTCTTCATCTCTCGTATGCAGCTGCCCTTTGTCATCCTTCAGCCCAGCGATACGAGCCTTTGGTTTTTTTGTTCGTAATGAACGAGCCAGCATCGCACTCGCCCGATTGCTCTCATGATAGTACACTCCTTGCTGGACTCTGATCTCTTTAACCGCTTCTTCGTTAAGAATGGAGTTATACTGATACCGCAGTCTTCGCAATCTGAGCAATATGAGCGGGTCCGCACGCTTGGTTAGGAGTCGTTCTCCCACTTGTATCTCATTCTCTAGATCTTTTTTTCGTTTTGCTGCCGCCCTTCTATCTTGGACATTGTACTTCGTCAAGCTGCCCCGAATGGTGGCTTTAAAAGCTTCCCACCAGGCCCACGTCGGGGTTTCATGTAACTGATTGTGCGCAAAATATTCCACGATGTCTTGACGAACGGATTCCATTATATCGCTCTTTTTCAACCATGACCGGTCAAAGTACCATCTTAGTTGGGAGTTCTTGCTATGACCGAGCTTGAACTCTACTAGCACTGCTGCATGATCGGAAACTACTTTAGGTAGTATATCTGTCGCAACCACTGTGGGTATCAATGTTTTAGAGACAAGAAAGAAATCAATGCGCGTTTGCGTATTGTGGGGCATAGAGTAATAGGTGTACGCTCTTCCTCCGGGTTAAGGAGCCGCCATGGATCCACCAGTCCGAACTCTTCCCCCATACTTTTAACTATTCCCCAAGCGCTCGGCTTGTGCTGTGGCTTATAGGGCGTACGATCCAATAGAGGATCCTGTATTAAGTTAAAATCACCTCCTATGACCGCATTTGTTGCCCCGGCCTGCAACAACTCCTGTGCCACAGCTTCAAAGAACCGGGGGTCATCTTGCGTAGGGCCATATACGGCCATGAAGGTGTACTTAGTTTCTGCAATCTGTACTGTCGCTCTGGCCCATCTTCCTCCAGGGTCTATGGCCGTCTCTCCTATCTCAGGTTGCAGCGCTTTCCTAGCTAATATGATTACACCGCCCTTCTTTTTAAGAGCAGGAGCTGCCAGTATAGTTTGATACCCCACACCATCCACCTTATTGGATTCGGACAATGACAGGTGGGATTCTTGCAGATATACTATGTCTGCTTGCTTCTGTTTACAGTAGTTCAGGATTTTCCTTCGCTTTATCGGATTACACAGGTACACTACCAAAAAACTGCCTCCAGTTTTGCAACTGATTCCTATAGATTTTGGGGTGCTGAATCCAGGAAAAATAGCCAAAATGTTCCATCACGTCACGTTTTCTTGCAAAATTAGATTTCTTACCCATATAAGGAATGTTCACATAATTTCTTTTTAGCCGACTGCAGTTTATTTTCTTGGCCCAAAATAGAGGTTGTAATGGTTAACTAACTAGAAACACTCCCTCATGATATTTTAGAGTGTTTTGTATTCATTTTATACATTAACAGGACAATTGGGAGGCGGGGGGCTAAATCCAGTACTCGTGCTGGCGCATGTTCTTTCCTGTTCGCCTCACCTCGTTCGCTCGCTCAAACACGGTGGTTGCGACATGAACGTTCCTGTCAAATTTCAGTTTCTTGCAAGTTCATTATTACCTTTTGTTTGCTCAGTCGTAATCCAGCTTTATTCCGAAGTGGTTCACTACAGTTGTAGTTTGCAGTGCTGTGTATTTGTGATGGCTCACAGAGCCAGAGGTTGCGCCAACTCTCCGGACAGTTTTTGTTTTATTTGTGGGGAATATACCGTGAAAAAGCGGCAGAGGAACATTTCTGCATTTATTAAAAAAGTATATTTCGCCTATTTCGGTTTGAAGTTAGGCGATCAAGACAAACCGTGGGCTCCTCACAAAGTGTGCAAGACATGTGAGGAAGATCTACGCTTATGGATGAAAGGTAAAAAACAAGCATTTCGTTTCGGAATACCTATGATGTGGCGTGAACAAAGAGACCACAGCAGTGACTGCTATTTTTGCTCTTGCATTGTGAAGGGATACAACTTAAAAAATAAGAACGTAATAAGTTACCCCAACCTTCCCTCAGCAACTAGGCCTATGCCTCATAGCAACAAAGTACCTGTGCCTGAACCACCAAAATCTTTGGATCATATTTGTGTGGACGGTTCTGATCATGATGAGACTCATCAGATGGCTTTTCCCGATGATTCCAGTACTTCCGAGTTTGAAACTGAACCAGATCCGAAACCTGAACTTTTCTCTCAAGCTGAATTGAATGATTTAGTCCGGGATTTAGGACTCCCAAAAGATGCTGCCCAACTGCTAGGTTCTCGGCTTAAACAGAAAAATCTATTGTCACCAGGAACAACTTTTTATTGGTACCGCAACCGCGAGACACAATTTTTGAAGTATTTCAGCAAAGAGGAAGATTTGGTATTTTGCAACGATATATACGGAGTGATGGAAAAGTTTAAACTCAAGTATGATCCTGCTGAATGGCGGCTGTTCATTGATTCGTCAAAAGACAGCATAAAAGGTGTTCTTCTTTATAATGGCAACACATTCGCTTCAGTTCCTATTGCTCACTCTGTTATTCTCCAAGAAAAATACGAGAATTTGGCCCTGATTCTTCAGAAGATTCGTTATGATGAGCATAAGTGGATGATTTGTGGAGACTTTAAAATTCTATCCATGCTATTAGGGCAGCAATCCGGTTTCACCAAATATCCCTGCTTCATTTGCTTGTGGGATAGCCGGGCCCGCGACCTACACTGGGGGAAAAAAGACTGGCCAATTCGGGAGTATTTGAGACCCGGTGAGAAAAATGTTCTTCATGAGAGCTTGGTACCTCGTGATAAAATTCTATTACCACCTCTCCACATTAAGTTGGGTCTCATTAAGCAATTCATCAAGTCCCTTCCAAAAGATGGTGAGTGCTTTCGGTACCTTTGCTCAAAGTTCCCCTGACTTTCTGAAGCAAAGCTAAAGGAAGGAGTGTTTGTTGGCCCTGATATAAGGAAACTCATTTCAGATGGAGCATTCGCTGAAACAATGTCTGAGAAGGAAAAAGAAGCCTGGGATTCCTTCAAGGATGTTGTTCTCAAATTCCTGGGGAACAGGCGGGATGAGAACTATAAGGATATTGTTGCCAGGATGCTCAATGCCTTCAAAGAACAAGGCTGTAACATGAGCCTGAAAGTCCATTTCTGCACTCCCATGTGAACTACTTTCCCGAAAACCTGGGGGCGTACAGTGAAGAACAAGGTGAAAGGTTTCACCAGGACATCAAGGACGCAGAGAGAAGGTACCAAGGAAGATGGCACACCACTATGATGGCTGATTTCTGCTGGTTGCTGCTGCGGGAAACCCCAGATGAAAAATACGCCAAGCAGCGCACCAAGAGAAGCATTCGAGGGAAGAAGAAACGGGCCCACCAGGAGATTGATTGACCCAAGAATGACTTTAAAATCTAAACTGTGTTGACAAATATCGTGTTTTTACTAAACTTTGAAATAAAAATTTGCTAGTTATTACCACAGTGTCGGATCTCATTTATTAGAATTTTATTTTCACACCATCGGGTGGTTGTCTTCATGTATTGCAATGGTGCGGTTTGCGTTTTCTATTCTTACATACATACCTGTACAACATTTTTTGCACATTTCTTTGCTTTGCTTTGTGTCTAACCTCGCTCTTATATGCTCAATGTTTGTGCACATGTATGTGGCTGTTTTAAGTGCAGACAATTTTGCTACCATCACAGTGTGTTTTGTTGACATTACTCTATTCTTATGTGCTGCCTTGTTACAATTTTCTTTATTCTTATTTGAATAACTACTAAACAATTAGTATAAAGAATTCATCCAAGAAACTTTTATCTCGATCGCACTCAATCTGAAACGTTCACCTCAAACTGCTAACCCAATGTAGCAAAAAATCTGTACGTGATGGAGCAAATTGGTTACCAGATTTGGATTCAGCGCACCAAAAAACGTAAAAATCAATCGAAACATTAGAGGCAGTTTAAAAAAAAATTTTTTTAGTGTACCTGTGTTATTTATTCCTTGTACATTAAGGGATACCACTCGAACACTTCTACTAGCCATAGCAGGCATCGCTCGCACTCATGGTGATGGCACTCGTCTCTAGCTTACCTGGGATAATCAAATACAATTTATTTTCAAACATCACACGCTCTATGACTATATAGTTAGAACTAAACTTCGTATCTTATATAGTGAAGCTCTACCCGCCCCTCTTACAACCCCACTACCCTGGACCCCCCCCCCTACCCACCCTATACTTGGTTATCATTTCTTAACCATCCCCCTTCAATCAATTATCTAGCAGACATAGCACAATATTCACATTATGTGCAATTACTACTCCATGTCCATTTTGCAGCTGCAGTTAACGTTATCTTCAGTGCCAGCTTTCCGCAGATTAGCCTTCCCTCCACCCTACGCATTTCAATTACCATCAGTAGGCTCTTAGCTTAACAGTCTATGTCCCCACTTCCATACGACTATACTCCTGCAGATACTTTCGCAGACTCTCCGCGGTGTCAAATGTCCTGGTACTGTTTCCCAGTGTTACCTTCATCCTAGCAGGGTAGTATAGGCCGTAGCGCGCTTGTAGTTTCTGAAGATCAGGCCTGCACTCTAGCAAAGCTTTCCTTTTCTCCACAGTCTTCTTACACAAATCTGGAAAGAAGGCTATTTTCGATCCGTCCATTTGTAATGTGGGTTTTTGCTTCGCCGCCTGCAATATTTGAAGTACCTGTGGATAACGTAACACCTTAACAATAATGGGACGTGGATGTTGGCTTCGATCCGTCCGCTGCGATGGAACACGATGCGCCCATTCCAACTCGAAGGGTAAGGCAAAATGCAGTTGTAGCAGTTCTGGTATCAGTTTTTGCAGATATTCCTCCGGACGCGTCCCCTCTCGCCCCTCCGGTATACCTGTGATTCGCACATTGTTACGCCGTGCTCTATTACTGTGATCCTCGATTTGCTCTTCCAGCGCTGCCACTTTGTTGCTCAGCGGGCCTATCTGCGTCAGCAGCACATCGTGTTTTCCTACCGTTTCCTCCATGATGTGTAATCTATCATTTACTCCAGTCAGTCTCTCTTTTACCTCCTGTATGTCTTCCTGCAGCTGTACAAGAGTCCCGTTACTGGAGGCTATCATCTCTTTCACATTTCGGAGCTCTTGTAGTATCTCACGTATTCCGGCAGCATTTACTTTATCAGACTCCATCTTTTGTGGAGAGACTGCCTCCTGTTTCGTGCGCTTTACCGCATGCCCAGCCGCCGGAGTAAAATCAAGCTTTGCGGGTTTTAGCGCTGCCATCTTTCACGGCCCTTGGGCAATTGTTTTAGTGTTCCAACAACTTTTTGGCAGATGAGGGTGGCCAGGATTCTAAAACTCGGGCAGGAGCAGGACTCTCAGGCAGCCATCTTTCGTCGCGGTTAGCTCCGCCTCAACTGGCCTGATCATAATAGAGAGATATGACCGGGAATGGGTAAAGTGGCTGCACAGCTCAGAGCATAGGAGCTAAATACAAGAAGGCTTGGCATGCAAATCAGAAAAGCAAACACATGCAGAGAGTCTGTTCTGCATCCATAACTGTGGGAGATAGGGTGCAAACATGGCCTCTGAAGATGCAAGGGGCCTTGTGTAGTATTAGGCAGGGTATCCTCAGTGTCCATCCTGGAGGACAGGTGCATGATCTCCCCTCACCCTGAGATGCCCAAGGAGGGGGGGGGGGGACACAGTAGAAGGCCTATAGTATATGTAGAGAAAATCCTCTTCTCAGTTACTACTCCACATCTCTGATATGGCTTGGACAGCATCATAGGCATTGTGGAGTGTGCTTTCTTCTCCCCCTGTCCCCCCTCCCCCCAACATCTTGTGGTCAAAAGGGTGCTAGTGCCAAGAGGGTCTGATAGCAACATAATCAGGGTTTGTACCACATGGGTTTCATAGATCAAGAAGCACCCCCATGGCCCATCATAATGAACACCAATCCCTGAGGCCTTTTATTTACAATTTGGGGAAGGGGCAGAAAGCCACCATGCTCTCTCTTATAAAGAAGCATACTGGGAGAATACAACATGGAAGTGGCAGATCACAATCAGCTCCGAAGTTTAGCATCCCAGCTGCCAGTGACCTAAAGGCCCACCAAATCAGAGAAGATAACAAGAGCTCCCTACATCCATGAAAGGCCTCTGCCCCTGGGCAAGGGAACACTGATCAGTGGCCTCTAACACAAGAAGCCCCTGCTCAGTAAGAGAAGCATTAAGTAGCTGCTCAGAACTGGTAGGCATTAGCCACATCCTCCCTTGGTCAGAATGAGGTGGTGTTTCTTGTGTGAGAATTTGCCTCCTATGTGCATACACTGCATGGGGCAAATATTCCCCTCACTTGCATTCTGTGAATGCATCATGGGACAAGAAAAACGTGCATGTAGGTAAATCACAGATTCCTGCCAGTGTCACCAACTAGGTGAATGGACTGGATATTCACAGAAGCCAACTCTTCTTCTGAGCCTAGTTCCCTATAGGTTGCAGCTGTGCCAAGTGGGCTCACACTGTTGCCACAGATACAGCTGTTATGGCAGTTGCCATTAATCAGGCCTCTCACCTGTGCAAAATGGTGTGTCCTGAGGCCTGGAGGCTCAATCAGAGGTGAGCATTGCAACATACACACGTGTCCCCCCTGCTCACTCCAGTCAAACCAGCAGATGATTTGGAAGCTGCACAGCAGTGTCATGTTGGGAGGTAAGTATAGGGGAAAGCTATGGGGATGGGCCTTGACAATGGTGCAACTGGGAATGCATTAAAGTGCCACAGCCACTACTTACTGAAAACGAACCTCCTGCTTGTAAATGATGTCAGTAGTATAATGGGTACACTACTCTTCAAACTGATTGACAGGTGAGATAAGGATGACAGGAGCCAATCAGCGTTCACTTTTGGTGTATGTCCCGCCTTAGGCCACGCCCCCTCCCATAGAAGTGAATGGTGAGTTAGCCCCGCCCACTCCTGCCCCAAACTGTTGACAGGTACCAATCAGCGTCCACTTCCGGTGTATGTCCTGCCTTAGGCCATGTCCCCGCCTATAGAAGTGAATGGTGAGTTAGCCCCGCCCACTCCCACCCCCAGGTGTGGCCACCGCCCCCACTTGACACGCCTCCACCCCGATGTCATTTCCGATGATGTAGGCAGGGGCGTGGTTGAGGGTGGGAGGCTGTGGGTGGGGCACAAACCCGGAAGTGGGTGCTGATTGGCTAATGCCATATTGTGGGGCAGGGCGTGGGTGTGGCACAAACCCAGAAGTGGACGCTGATTGGATGATGTCATCCTTGGGGCGGGGTGGAGGCGTGTCAAGTGGGGGTGGTGGCCACGCCTGGGGCAGGAGTGGGTGGGGCGAACTCACCATTCACTTCTATAGGAGGGGGCATGGCCTAAGGCGGGACATACACCGGAAGTGGACGCTGATTGGTACCTGTCAACAGTTTGGGGGCCGAGAGTGGGCATGGCTAACTCACCATTCGCTTCTATGGGAGGGGCGTGGCCTAAGGCAGGACATACACCGGAAGTGAACGCTGATTGGCTCCTGTCATCCTTATCTCACCTGTCAATCAGTTTGACGAGTAGTGTACCCATTATACTACTGATGTCTCACACAGTATGTGGGGTTGCTGTATAGCTGACCTGCAGCATGTTGTATGCATAGCCATAAAGCCTGGGCATCACATGCATGCACAATACATTGCTGAAGCTCACACAACTCTGGAGACACACGGACACATACACACATGACCCTGCTGTCCAAATGTAGTGCAGGTTGGCATTCTTACCTGCCCCTTAGGCCTCCTTTGATTCTCCACCATTGTCAATGCCTGCTCAGTGTGCATGTGCTATTAGTGTGCTTTGCAGTCTTTGGGTGCTGTCAACACCTGCTCTGTGTGCAGGTGCTATTTTAGCATGATCTGCAATGCACAGGGCCTGTCAGTCCTGCTAAGTCTGCCAGTGCTATTAGCATGCTCTGACATCCAGCCGTGGGTGGTGCAGCTTCTCAGGTGGGCTGGTGAGTATGCGGCCTCTTGCTGGAGGGAATATTGAAAGATGCACATGCTGATACAGGTCTGGAAATGTAGGATAAAGTTACCACACCTGGACATGCAATTTCTGATCCACAGGCTGGTCTTGAACCTATGACTGTTTTCTCATACACACACTGGCCATGTGTTTGGAGTCAAAGAGCAGCTGTGTGGGGTCATCAATCCATGGGTACATATGTGGTCATTGTCAGCATGCATGCAGGCATGAGTTGGGGTATGCCTATGTCTGCTTAGATCTCTGCAGGATCTCTGCCATACTTGTCTGACAAGGTATGTTCGGCAGGTTTAAGAAAGGGACATCTTGATAGGTCTGTATGTTGCACTGCCTTGCTATGCTGCTGATTCAACTGATATTCATGTCTTACATATGTGATCTGCAAGTCCAAGGTGTTGGCCATGATACACGAACACACACATTGCAGACTATGAATGTACTGGCAGAATGACCAACTTACCCATTCCCTGGTGTGTGCTTGAGGGGCAGTCATGGAATAATCTCATATCTTGCAGTCCAGTGTAGCTTCTTTGGGTTCACATGTGGCTCAGATGGTTGTAATTGATTGAGTACTTACTTATGGAGAGGTCACCGTTTTAAGCACAGATTATGGTCATCATTTGGCAGCTGAGGGGGCAGAGTATGCATTTTTCTTCTGACATGAGCTGTCATCATATTACACACTATTCCTGCCTCATTGGCATATTTTTCCTCCCACATGCACATATCCACTCGAGAAACTAGCTGAGTGCCAGAGTCCATCGATCATGGTGAACAGCATGCAAGCCAATCCCTCCCTCCTTGTCATCGTGGCACAACCACCACTTCATTTCTGCAGGCAGCCTTTTTGAAGTTGCACACATGCAGCTAGGCACACCTTGGCTCTCTTGCCCCCCCTCCACTGGGGGATGTGGGCATGCCTGCTGCTGTCTTAGACCTCGGTAGGGAAAGATCACCATTTACTATGTTCTACCTGCTGCTGACTTGCTTATCATTCCACTGACAGTAGCAACTGCAGCGTTGCACCAGACTCACAGGGCTGGGACAAAGATTTCATCCACAGCATGCCACAGCCACTGCAAATGCCACTCACATCCTCACACAATGCTGACATGGCAGCATGGTGGCAGTGGGCATAGCTTAACATCTTTTTGATTGCGGTAGCATGTATGTGTGCTGCCACTGTCACAGTGGAGTCATACCATACATCACAGACGTACACCCAAAGCCTTGTCATCCTAGTGAACCAGCCAGCCTCACTGCATCCCCACGTGACACCTCCTTTGTCAATCTGTCACCCAGAACATAGTGCCCTTTCTTTATAGGGCACCATGCTGTTGCTGCCAATGGAGCACTACTATCACTACTTTGTGAAGTCCAGTGGGTGGAACACATTGCTTATATTAAATAGGCTCTCTCCCCTCAGAAATAGCCCTTACCGTGAGCTTTCAGATGGCTTTAGGGTTCCCAGCACTGGGAGCTCTAACACATGGTAACACAACCTGGCATTAAAGGAGCACACACTATTTCCACCCACTCTCTGTCCCACTAACTCCTATTCTCTACATCCTTTCTCCAACATGCTATGGGCCCAGCTTCTGCATGTTTATCCAGCATTATCAGTGCGTTCCGTGATGTTAATCACTCAATGGATGCCAATAATGGCTCCCTTACCGCCAAGACTGCTGGCATGGAATCCAAAATTAATCCACAGTTTTGATTTTCTTTATTGAAGGGGTTATTTTAGAAATCCTGTTCTTGATTTAAATGTGTATAAGCAGTCATATATGTAAGTAAATCACATCCTTGTGTAAACTGCCATTTTAGAAAGGAAGGTGTCTACAGGGTTTTTACAGGTATGACTGCATCATATCAACAGTAAATGGGGCATATCAGGGCTTCAAGGTGCAACAAAAATCTACATGTGCATTCCTCATTTTATATCGGGTATACCTGTGTAAATCCAAAATTGTCCACACCTGGATTTACAACTGCTCCCTGGCAAAAACAGAGTTTTAAAAATTGTTCCTTTTGGCCATTCTTTTATTGGAGGGATTAAGGGGAATATTCCTCTTAAATCCCTAGGGTCTGATTCCATCTGGGACATACAGGCTCTCCGTGCACCCGGTTGGAACCGGACGCACAGAGGGAGTTGCAATTCTGATCCCGTAGGGCACGTCTAGCCCTACGGGATCAGAATCATGAACAGGCCTGTACGTACAGGCCAGGACCATGATTCAGACCTTCATACAGGCCTTGCCTGGCTAACTCAGTCAGGGCTTTTAAATGGAGCTGCGGGGCCATGGCATCTGGTTCCCATGGCTCTGCGGCTCCATTTAAAAGCCGTGATCCCTGGCCGCTGACTCCCAAAGTGCTTTCCCCACCACGCAACCCTTGATCTGGCCTCCCAGGACCAGGGTCAGGCTGCAGGGAATACCATCTGCCCCCTTCCACCCCATACCAGCCCCGATCCTGCCATTCCTGCGACATCAGGGAAATTATTCCATCTAGGAGGTGAAATAACTTTCCCGTTCAAGTCGCTAGCCCTGGATGTACAGGGCCAACATTAGAATTGGCCCTGCACATCTGGGGCCGGCAACCGCCCACTGCCCGCCTTAACACCGCCCCCAATCCACCCCTTTCCTGCCCCATTTAACTTCCCCGTACAATGTGTGGGGAAAGAGGATGGGGCCGGGAAAGAACATGGATAGCGTGACCTCCCCCCCCCCTAATGTTTATTTCTCCCTCTGAATTGAAATGCAGATGAGAGAGATTCTTTCATACTTAATTAGGAGTATCTTCATATCCACATTTGCAAAATGGCCCAGATATACGAGTAAGTGACGACATTGACATGTGCTTGTTGTGACCAATGTTCCTCGGGATCTGCCTATGCAGCACGATCCTAGCACGATCGCGTTTCACATCCTCCCACCAGCAGGAATGCTAGGGAAGGATTCCAACACAGTGAAAGCTGCTTAGAGGGAACATTGACTGTAACATGCCGTCACTTACACATGTACGTTGCTGGGTTACCGCATCGATTTTTCTCAAGTGTGCATTTCTGAAATGGCTCTTCCCACTGCATGTGGGTGTATATTTTAGAAATGGCTCCACATTTAGTAGAGCTGTTCTTAAAATATTGTCAGAACTGAGCAAGTCCTAACCTTAACATCTCAATTCTGATCTCTGTGAACAATCTAAAATGTACTTCTAAAAATTTAATGTTATCTAGTAAGCTATCGGAGAATGATTCAAATATGCTATCACTTATGATTTTCTGTCATTGAAAATGATACAGCTGGTGTTTACTAAAGTGCCTAAGATTTTGCAGTTCCCATGTAGTAATTGCCAAATTAACATGCAGTGACTTCAAAACCTCTGTATTAATTGTTAGGGAAATTTCAAGCATTTGGGGATGGCTGCCGTGCAGTTAACACAGAGAAAAAGCAGAATCACAACAGACAATATGGTATGCAGTTAGTTACACCTTTTAAGTAGAATTAACTGCTCTGGTAATTTCCGTTTTGGAAACAAGAAAAAGTCACAGGGTGTGAGGTCAGGTGAGTACGAAGGCTGACGGACTTGCTTAATTTGATGTTTGGCCAAAAACTGCTGGACAAGATGTGATGCGTAAGCTGGGGCATTATCATGATGAAGCAGCCATTCACCATTCCTGTGCAACTCTGGCCTCTTATGACAAACTGCATCTCTCAAATGAGTCAGAGCTTAGACATAATACTCCTTATTGATGGTTTGGCCTTTTGGAGCATACTTAAGATGAATACCCTGGTAATCAAAAAAGCCTGTGAGCATGACCTTGACATTGCTCCTCATCTGATGGACTTTCTTGGATCTGGGAGAGACTGGAGACTTCCATTGTGAGGATTTTAAAAAAGTATAGGTGTGCTGCAGTCATGCTACACTCTGCACATGCAGAACACATAACTACGTCACTACAAGCTTAATAGTATTGCGGTTCAATGTATTGCTATATAGCTATTCAAAAAGTCTCAATAGTTTTTGATCACACCTCATATAATAAACATGCCCCTGGCATGTTCAAAAAAATTTCAAAACAGAAAACTGCTACCACTTGGAGACCCCATCATCAGAGGCATTAACTCGGGAACACAGTTCAAGGGATAGAGGGTAGTCAGATGTCTCCCAGGATCTTCAGCCAGCAGGAATATGAACCAAATTGTTATTAAGAAAAAGAAAGTAAGGATTCCAAAACTGGTGCTGTTATCCATCTGAGAACAAATGATCTGGCTAGAAACAGCACCTCTGCAATGGAAAGAGACTTCCATATTTTGGGAGAGAGACTTAAACCCACTGTCAACACTATAGCATTCTGTTCATGGTATGGAAGAAGAAAGGCTTTATTGCACAACCAGCTTTGCACAGCAAGAGTGGCAGCAAGAATTATGTGGCCCAAGGCCACAATTCTAAAAATCCCATGCTACCATAGCAACTCATTAGTAGGAGGGGCCAAGGCAGAGACAGGGTAGAGAGAGGGCAGTCAGGTTGCACAGCTGCAAAGGGTGCGGTAGCTGCATACTAGCTACACAACCACACTGTTAACGTGGCCACAGCTAACACCAGCCTCTGACCAGGGGCTAGCTGCACTTGCCATGCTCTCATGCACCAACTGCTCAGTTCGGATGTGAGATTTGTACGTGAGTGTTAAGAAATATGAAGGTAGGAACAGGGTGAATATATTGGAATAATAGCAGACCAATAGGAGATGGAAGCTGAATACTAAGGTGCACGCCTAGACTATCATTTTGGGGCTACTCTTGGTACAGCTGACATGGTAGAGGAGCACACCAGTCTGACAACTTCAACACCAGGGCCTTCAGGTCTGCACTCACCCTGTTGGGACATTGGGCAAACATCCATGGACACAGTAAAGGTTGTCTTGACTATTGCTGCTGACATCTGCATATGCATTGTATAGGTGTCAGAAGGCTGCTGGTATGTGCTGTGGAGGTGTCAATTGATAGGGCCTGTGCTTTGTTCTGCAGTCAGTTCTTGCCTTAGAGGCAGAGTTGGAGCCAGAAGAGTACCTTGGGGAGGGGCATGCAAATTAGGTGATGTAATTCATGGCTAAATGATGGTGTGGCAGCACAGGAGCCATCTGACCCCTGGCCCCTGTGAGTGTGGGTGCATATGGGAGTGAATACATGCCCCTGGGCTGAGGACTCCTTACCCAGGCCAAGAGAGGATGTGACTGTGGTCTGCTAGCATTGAGAAGCAGTATAATAGTTTTATCACTGAATGTGGGCCTTTAGTGTTGGAACTTGCTGTTTGGGGTCTCCTGCCTGGTTCTCGTGTACTGGCGCTGTAGTAATCCATGGACCGGAGGGATCATCACTGCTGGGGTGCTCATTGTGTTAAATTTCCTAACTCCTTGTGGTGTATTCCCGAGCGCCTCCCAGACAGAAGGGACATGAGGGGCCCTCTGTGGGTAGATGGCTGTGACACCCTTCCCCTCTCTCCTATGTAGTTGCTGTTAGACCACTGGGGTACTGCTTGACCCTATGGCCCCCATGTACAGTCTGCCCTGCTTGGTCTCTAGACTCTCTCTCTTCCTTTCACATTGAAGCACACTTTACAATGAATAAGGTGCTGTCTCATCCATGCTCAGAGGGTAGAACGAGCTGTGGAGTCCATCCTTCACCATAGACCTTGTAATGTGTTTCCTGTATCCTAGGAAAACAGCCACCCTTGGTGCGTCAGAAATGGGGAGGGGGTCCATATCCCCATCCCCCATGATGAACCTTGTGGAAATCCTGCCTGATCCCATACATGTCCCCTGTATCTCCACATGCCACATTTTCACCCTATCACCTACAGTTTGAGACATAGTACATATTCTCTGCATGTGTTTTCCTTTCTGATTTGCATGCCCCACCCTCTTGTACTTAGGCCCTGTGCTCTTAGCAATACTGGTTGTTCAGTCCACTCCTAGTCATCATTCTATTCTGGACTGTCCAGTTGCTATCCACCTGTATGGGTGCTAGGGATACAGTTCTTACTGGCCATAGTGAATCCAAGGCCCACAGTAGCTCCAATATCACACTTGTAGCATCTAATTTCCAATGCATTGACACCATGCACACTGTGCGCATGCACTGGGACATGCATTCGCTACAACCCTACTAGTGCTGCAGATAGCATAGTGGTAGCAAAAGTGTACCTCAGCCATGCCCTTTGTGTTTACCACTGCCACTAGGCTCAGGTGCGTTAATAACATGTACATTCCATGTGTTAACCCTGCGCTCCCTAATGCACTTTAGCAAACATGTCTGTTGGTGCAACAATCCAAGTAGTCTCTACAGCTATGAAGGGGGAAGTACTATTATTGATAGGAGATTTCAATTTGTCAGATCTTGACTGAGATACAGTGCTTTGCAAAAGTATTCATCCCCTCGGTGCCTGTCCTGTTTTGTCACATTACAACCTGGAATTAAAAAGGAGTTTTGGGGGCTAGCACCATGTGATATACACAACATGCCTACGACTTTGAAGGTGCAAAATATCCTTTATTGTGACACAAACAATAATTAAGACAAAAAAAAAATCTGAAAGCAGGAGTGTGCATATGTATTCACCCCACAAAGTCAATTAAGTTGTACAGCCACCTTTTGCTTCAATTGTGGCTGCAAGTCTCTTGGGGTATGTCTCTATTAGCTTAACACATCTAGCCACTGGGATTTTCATCCATTCCTTAAGGCAAAACTGTTTCAACGCCTTAAAGTTAGATGGGTTGCGTTGGTGTACAGCAATCTTCAAGTAATGCCACAGATTCTTAATTGGATTGAGGTCTGTGCTTTGACTAGGCTATTCCAAGATATTTAAAAGTTTCCCCTTAAACCAGCTTTAGCAGTATGTTTAGAATCATTGTCCAGCTGGAAGGTGAACCTTTGTCCCAGTCTCAAATCTATGGTAGACTGAAACAGGTTTTCCTCAAGAATTGCCTTGTATTTAGTGCCATCCATCATTCATCAATCCTGACCAGTTTTTCCTATCCTTGCCAATGAAAACATCCCCACAGCAAGATGCTACCACCACCGTGTTTCACCATGGGAATGGTCTTCTTGGGGTGATGGGAAGTGTTGGGTTTGCGCCACACATGGCATTTCCCACGATGGCCAAAAAGTTCAATTTTCATCTCATCTGACCAGAGAACCTTCTCCCATGTGTTTGGGGGGGGGGGGGGGGGAACCGCCAGATGGTGGTGTGCAAGCTCCAAATGTGTTTTCAGATTTCTTTAAACAATGTTTTTTTTTCTGGCTACTCTTACATAAAGCCCCATTTTGTCGAGTGTATAGCTTAAAGTAGTCTTCTGGATAAATACTCCCATCTCCACTGTGGATCTTTGCAGCTCCTTCAGTGTTATCCTTGGTGTCTTTGTAGCATCTTTGATTAATGCCCTCCTTGCCCGGTCTGTGAGTTTTGGTGGGCGGCCTTCTCTTGTCAGGTTTGTAGTGTTGCCATAGTCTTACTATTTTATTATAATTGATTTAATGGTGCTCAATGGGATATTCAGAATTTGGGATAGTGGAGGAGTAGCCTAGTAGTTAGAGCATTGACTTGGAAACCCAGAGACCAGGGCTCAATTCCCACTAGCACTCCTTGTGCCCTTGGGCAAGTCACTTAACCCTCCATTGCTCAGAAAAATCCAAGTTATCAATGTCCCTGTTTAAGTTACAATGTAAACTGTTTTGATTCAAATGATAAAGCAATATAAAAAAACCTGTTAAATAAATAATGCAACCCTGATCTATAGTTCTTCACAGCTTTGTCTCTGACCTGTTTAGGGTGCTCCTTGCTGTTCATGTTGCTTGTTTAGTGGTGTTGCAGAGTCAGGGACCTTTCAGAACACATATAGTTATACAGGCATCATGTGACACTGATTGCACACAGGTGGACTCTAATCAACTAATTGTGACTCCTGAGGTTAATTGGTTGGACCAGATCTTATTTAAGGGTTTCATAGCAAAAGGGATGAATACATACGCACTCACAACTTTCCAGTTTTTACTTGTTTTTTTTAATATATTCATGGTATTTTATTGTCATTTCACTTCACCAATTTGGACTATATTGTTAGGTCCATTACCTAACATACAAATGAACCTCCATTTTCATTCCAGATTGCATATAATGTGACAAAGCAGAACAAAAACCAAGGGGATGAATACTTTTGCAAGGCACTGTATATATATGTATGTATGTATATACACCCTCGCCTATCTGTAAGGTGCTGGGGCTAACCGTGTAGCATCAAAAATCAGTGCTACATGGGTAGCTCCTGCGGCCTCCTAGCTGTGCGGCGATACCCGGATTTTCCATGTCAGTGCCACATAATTATTTATTTATTTTATGTATTTTATTTTATATACCGGACTACTTTGAAATTGGCATGGTTTACATGCACAGAATTAATATTTTACATTGAACGGGCATCAGAGAACAGTACAACAAGGGGAAGGGGGGGTCATTCTGAGCCATGAATAGTGGGGATGGGACATCCATCACCGCTATTCGGCCCCCTCTGTGTCCCTGGCTAACCTCCCTTTATGAACAAGGTGTTTGTATGGGGAGGCTAGATGGGGGTGGAAAGGGGCGGTGCAGAAGCGGCATTAGGGCAGACAGTGGGCGGTCCGTGGTCCCTGACATACAGGGCCAATTCTGATGTTGGTCCTGTATGTCCGGGGCTGGCAGACTGGATGGAGAACTTATTGCACCTCTGAGAGGACTGGAGGGGATGGCAGGCCCGGGTCATGTCCAAGGGTGGGTAGGCCACGAAGATGCCCCACAGCCCGACCCTGGCCTTGGGAGGCCAGATTAGGGGTCAGGTTATGGGGAATGAATCCAGCTATCAGAGGCCGGGTATTGTGGCTCTGGTGCAATGACAATCGGACGCCATGGTGCTGTGGCTCTATTCAGGAGTCTTGACTGAGTTAGCCAGGAATTTGGTCCCAGCCTGCATGTACAGACTTAGTCACAATTCTGATTCCACGAGGCTAGACATTGCATCTGCCCCTGTGCATCTGATTCCTATCGGGCGCACAGGGACCTGGATGTCCCGATCAGAATGGGGCCCTAAACATCTAACATTGCACAATAGACAATAAGCATATTACATTGAACAGGGGCATAAACTGGGGTATTAACAGGAAGAACTAAGTTACAAGTTGGTATGTAGTCCATAAGCAGTTAAGGTGGTTGGAGCTAGGGCTGTTAGCCGGCAAAGTCTTTATTGTAGCTATGGTATATGGTAATAGTATAGTTGGAACAAATGAGTCTTTATTGCCTTCCTGAAGATGACGGGCATGAGATGGAACGTATCAGGGCAGGGAGGGTGTTCAAAGAGTTGGTGCGTATAATTAGAAAGCTTGGTTCTTAGCAGCTTGGGAACTCCTTTTATTGATGAAGGGGTGGTGAGTGTTTTAGCAATGTTTGTCCTTCTCATTCTGTTGTTTGGTCTCCGTTATATGATTTTCACGAGGGAGACTGCAGAGAGTTTATGTAGCACTTCAAATGTCATCAATAGAGCTTTGTAATTTAGGTGGCTCGCTATTGGGAGCCAATGCAGTTGCCTTAGGATGGGCGTGACATGTTCAAATCTGGAGGCTCCATACAGGGTTTGGGCCATGGTGTTCAAGGCCATTTGCAGAGGATGAAGTGCATAGCCTGGCAGGCTGTGGAGAATGATATTTGCATAGTCAAAGTGTGGAAAGATAAGTGCCTGGAATATGGTGTGGAAGTTGGCAGCCTCCAGCAGTGGACATAGGGTCCTTGTTTTGTGGTATACTGATGACATAATGGTATATACCCCAATTGTTTTACAATCTCTTTACTTTTCAGCAATTTCTAGATGTCCCCAAGACATGAATACCTGGCTTTCAAATAATAACTTTACACTTAATTATGACAAAACTGAGGTAATGTTTGTTACTAGGAACCCTAACTTCATTCCTCCAAATACTATTGATTTATTAGGTAGGCCCATCATAGTTAAAAACAAAATCAAATACCTTGGCATAATTTTGGATAAGGCATTGAACCTTAAATCTCACATTGCTAAAATCGCTAACAAGGCCTATCATCGTCTAAAGATTGTGAGAAAACTAAAGCCATTACTCCATCAAGACCATTTCCATACCATTTGTCAGGCTCTCATCACCCCCCTCCTAGACTAGGGAAACCTGCTTTATCAAGGCCTCCCTCAGCTAACTCTACACCCTCTCCAGATGGTTCAGAATACTGCTGCACGTATTATTACTGGTACAGCAAATACAGATCATATCTCCCCTGTCCTACAACAGTTGCACTAGCTTCCAGTAAGTGTCAGGTCAAAATTCAAGACACTTTCATCTTTAGGATTTACAATCACCTGTCAGCAGATGCTTTACAAAATATTATAACTAGAGACATTATCAATAGACCAAGAAGAAGCAGCACCAATAATGACAACATAATTAGTACCCCTGCTGAATACTGTAGGACTAAACAAGCAACTTCAAAAAGAGCTCCTTCTTTATTTATTTTAATTCTCTTATATACTGTGCTATTCTGCATCAGTGCGGTTTACATTGAACAAACTGAAATTACATTGAACAGGGCATTATAACTTGGAGATAACTATTTTACAGGGAACATGGGCTATGGAGGGTTAAGTGGCTTGCCCAAGACCACAAGGAGCACCTGTGGGACTAGAAACCCCAGTCCTTCCAGCCCAAGGTTGCTGTCCTCTAGTGGTATTTGAACCCCTGACCTTCCAGCCTGAAGTACCTTGCCCCAACCACTAGGCCACTCCTCCACTCCACTCTTTACTGGCTCCCAAACTTTGGAACTCTCTCCCGATGGACCTCAGAATTATGACTGATATCAAAGATTTTCGCAAGGCCTTGAAGACCGTGCTATTTGCTGAAACTTATAAGTTGACATATAATTAATAGTTTTTACCAATAGGCCCATTTTATTACATTAATTCATTTTAGTTTTTATCTGTTAATGTCTTATCTACCCTATGTTATTTGTAACTTTCCACTTGTATTGTGACCGCTTTGATTGAAGGATAAGGTGGGATACAAATCTGTCTAAATAAATAAATACTGCCTTGGTAGCATTCTTTATGTGTGTTTCCATACTCAGTCATTGATCCAAAGTGACTGCTAGGTAATGCACTTCTTGCTTCGTCATGAGCTCTACATCTTTTACCCGTAGAGAAGATGGAGGGATGAAGGTTGGGTCCTTTGTGATAAACAATACTTCAGTCTTCTTGCAATTCATTTTCAGGTTGTGTGTACCAAGCCAGTTTGAGACTGCATTAAAGCATTCCATAATCTTGGTCTAATTGAGACTGTCCATGGAGAATGGGGTTATAGTAGTACATCATCTGCATAGATGTGGTATAGTATGTTGTATGATTGGATTATCGAGCAGATTGGCTGGATGTAGATGTTGAAGAGCAAAGCAGATAGAGATGAACCCTGTAGAACTCCTTGCATCTGCTGGTATGTGGATGATGACTAAGCGCCTATGCACACCAGATGTTGGTGATCTGTTAAGAAAATTGAACATGCACTTTCACCTCTACACAAATGATATCATGTTCTACATTCTATTTAATACCTGTAATCCGGACTTCACTACCATATCTGAAGTTTTCTCCACTGTCACAAATCTCCTTGCTGACATTAAACTTACAGTGAACAAGGACAAAAAGCATTACTAATATTCAGAGACAAAAATTTCAAACCACCAGTCAAGCTCACACTACATAATGCTGAAATTACCATAAGAAATGAAATCAAGTACCTTGGCATAATGATCGACAGCAATCTTAACATGATTGCACACATAAGGAATGCAGCTAAAACATCATACTGGAACATAGACTCCTCAAACCTTTGCACCCTCTCCTAAAAGACAATGACTTCAGGTCAGTTTTTCAAGCAGTCATTATATCCCACCTTAACTACGGTAACATCCTCTATCAAGGCTTGACAAAACAGGTGCTATACTCACTCCAGCTAGTACAAAACACGGCTGCCGGCATCCTAACAGGAAAATCAAGTCATCAAAACATAACTCCTATACAAAAAAATCTGCACTGGCTCCCAGTTGCCCAACGGGTCAAACATAAAACCATAACTACCACCTATAAAATCTTCAATAACCTCTCTGCCACATGTCTCAAGGATCAAATCACAAGAGCATCCACGACAAGACCAAGAAGAACTGTAACTCATAATCTCCTGGCCATCCCTCCGCTCAAGACAAAATGCACACAACAAACAAGCAACAGAGCTTTCTTGATATATGCCCCCATTATCTGGAACTGTCTACCTGAAACCAATAGATCTGTTTATTTTGATTTTATCCTGTTGCTATAAAGGGATTCACTGTGTCTGTCCCATGTCATTTTGAATTCTGTCATTGTATTTTCCTCCACCACTTCCATAGGCAGGGCATTCCAAGCATCCACCACCCTTTCAGTGACAAAGTATTTCCTGACATTGCCTTTCAGTTTATCCCCTTGCAACTTCATGTTATGCCCTCTAGTTTTACAGCTTCCCCGTCTTTGGAAGAGGTTTTTTTATTTATATTCTTTAAGTATTTAAAGGTCTGAATCATATTTTCCCTGTCCCTCCTCTCCTCCAGCGTATACATATTTAGGTCTTCAAGTCTCTTCTCATGTCTTCTGACGCAGGCTCCAAATCATTTTGGTCACCTTTATGTCCCTTCTGGCCACAGCCATGTATTGTGGAGATTAGGCCTTATTGTTGAGAAAATGTTTCTGCCCATATAATGAATTGAGGAACAGCAGGAGCGAAGCAGAGTAAAAACACTTCTTAAAGTCCAAAACAGCCGGGGTTTAAATCCCCTTCTCCTGTGCTGCTGCAGGGGTGATCCTCAGTCCAATTGGCCATGTTGGAGGAAAGCGGGGAGGGGCTTCACCTGCCTGCTTTCCCTCAATGCTGCGGATCAGGCTGAAGGGGAAGAAAGGCCAGTCTCCGAGCACACCGGGGTTAAAACCCCTTCTCCTGTGCTGCTGCGGGGGTGATCCGTGGTCCGATTGGTCATGTCGGAGGGAAGCAGGAAGGGGCTTCACCTGCCTGTTCTCCCTCAATGCCGCCAATCATGGAAAATCTGGATTAGGCAGGAGGGGCGGCCTATGTGCCGACGCATTGCATAGCACCGTCCAGATCAAAATTGTACCCTTAGAGTATAAAATCAGTTCATGAATGGTGGTTTTCCAAGATGGCGTCGGGTACGATGCGTTTGGTTTTTGTTCCAGTTTGTCACTAAACTCTTGTTGCACTTATAATCTTTCCATGCCAAAGTGGAAGGCTTAAGGACTCTACCAAAGAATCTTTGCAAGCCTGAGCAAAAAACTATGGACAACGTTGCTACTTCAATAACAATTTCAGGGCAGGAAAGAGTCCTAACTTGGGGAGCGGACTTTCGCTCATTCCACTCAACCCCATGACTCCTCCAGATCTATCTAATGCGGTGGTCTTGCAGTCATGCCCTGCCGCTATTGCCTCAGTGCGTGTAGTGGTGGCTGATTGCTTTGATGTACTGTAATTTGTTTAAATCCAGTAAAAAACTATAAATGAAATCAGTTAATTGCAAATATAGGGTAGACTCTTACTTATATTTAAGTGATTTGATTTCAGTTAAAGATTGGATTGGATCTTTTTGCTGGGATTGTATAAAATAGGCATCAAATAAACACCTTTTTGGAATTTTTATATAGACTTCATCTTATAGAATTAGCCCTTAAATGTAGACTTTGATTTAATCTAGTTTAGAAGTGTTATGCTCTAGTCTAATTGAAAATGTTCTATTATATTTAACCAACAGCAGATAAATCCATTATTTAAGAAACCACATGTTGTACTAGGTTATATATTATTCAGAAATAAAACTCAAATGTTTTAATGTTTTTTAGTTCAGTTCTGAGCACTGGTTTTATTTAACAACTACATGCATCACAAACCTTGTAGAATACATTTGAAACTTAGCAGTCATTTTATTACTGCAGTAAAACCAGTGGGGTGGTTAATGCTTAAAAGCATTAGCTTTAATAAAAGTAGGTAAAAACCCTCCAAAATTAAAATGATTCACACTGATAACTGAGTTAGGGGTTCACTTAAAGCAAGGGGGCAACAAAAGATTTATCCGTCCCATGGAACTTTAAAATTTAAAATGCCTTTGTGTATAAATAGAAACAGAAACATGATGGCAGAAAAAGACCACTTGGCCTATCTAATCTGCCCTTCCATATCAATGACTACAACAGTCCTCTTTTTTCCTTAAGAGATCCTCTGTGTTTATCCCATGCTTTTTTGAATTCAGATACTCTCCTCATCTCTATCACCTCCACTGGAAAGCTAACACACAGTTCAGACAAGAAAGCAGACTGGTGAAAAGTGAGGCTGGACAAATCAAAAAGTATTCTTCAGACCATGAATAGAGAGGCTTTGCAGATGGTCATAAAGCAGCAAATTGGGTAAGAAAGAATGGTTAGTTAGGCACTGGTGCCGGCCTGACTCTGAACTATGCAATGCAGTAGCTCCTTCAGTACAATTTTAATCTCATGTACTAAAGCTTTTCATCATCCATTTTGGAGGCACTTCTGTAATTGAACAGATACCTGAATCATACATACATACCTTTGGGGGAAATGCTTCCAAATGGCTTAATTGTGCACATAACTTATATAACCTGACTGCCAACGGATAAACTCAAACTAACAAACCAAAACAAATACCCTTCATACCACCAAAATCCAAATATTTCCAATAAATTTTTTATTTCTCAAAAACCTTTCAAATTACAATAGAGTATAAAAAGACCTCAGGAAAACCTTTTCCCTACATCTGGCAAACCTAATCACCATAGGGTTAAGTCATAGATCTTCACATCACGGGTCATACCCTCTCAATTTTATTATCCAATTATCACAAATACTGATTAACCTAACAGATACCTATATCCAAAAAAAGTACTTTTAAGGGATTCTCCATATATTAAAAATAATCTAATAATTTATTCATATCTACATCTTTCAACTTGATAATTTATTCATATCAATATCTTTCACATCTTCAAACTAATGCTGAGATTCTCCAGCAAATGATGTGCTTCCTAAAAAAGAAAGACAAAACACTTTTCAGCAGAGGAATGATAGACGCTGCTTAAATAGCATATAGTTACTTATCTGACAAGCGTATCAGGTAGCTACAGTGCTACCGTGAAAGTCACAAATAGCTTCAAACGATCGGCAAACCTTTCTTCTGTATCTTAGAAGTGCTCGACAAAAGCTTTTGTTTCACCGCACCAGGCTTCATCAGGGATTCTAATACTAAGGGGTATGTTTACTAAAGGGCGCTGTTTAAGCTGCTGTGACTTTAGCGCGCGATAAGGCACCTTATTGCACAATAATGGCGCTTTATCGGGCGCAGAGGTAGCTTAGCACGCGATAACATGTGCAGCGGCGCAAACGAGCGCTGAGGGTGGAGAAAGGCTCCCAGAGGGCAGAGGAAGGCTCCCCAGGGGCGGAGAGAGAGGGTCAATGGCTGGAGAGTGGGAGGGGAGAGGCTCCCTGCACACTAACGCTGTGGAATCCGAGAAAGCTCCCAAAAAGATATTAATGTTGGAAGGGTCTATGCTCTGTCCCCCTACAAGGTGAATGATCCCACAGTGCAATAGCGCTGATCAGAATTTCCCCTTTTTATTGGACAGGTATCCTATGGCGTGCACATGTTCCGCAACAGCAGGGTGGGCATGTCGGAACGGGCAACTGGACAGATGCTGGAAAATGGGATACAGAGGGCTGCAGGTGGCTCGTGCTGTGGTGCAACTGGGCCACAGTGCGGACTAGGGTGATGCCTAGGTGGCCCATAGGAATGCTGAAACTGTACAGCAGCCAGACAGCAACTGATGAGGGCTCAACATGGGCACGAGTGTGTTTCACACAGTGTCACAGGGGATAGTACCCAGCAGGTACCCCCAAGGGCACAAAACATTGGCAGGCGGTGGTGGGGGGAAGTGTAGACGTCTATGCAGGCACCCCTACCCCAGAACCCACACCATAGACAGCTGCCTACCGGCACACTGGATGGCCTGAGACTGCGCACCACCAGCACCACCAGCATAAGGGCATGTCTGCATGGTGGTGGAGGGGTACTGGTGGTGGAGGGGGCAGTGGCAGCTCCCCACAGCAGACAACGGCCTAACCCTGTTTAGGTGGGTGCCATGCACTGCAACAGACAGGCCCTGTCTGACAAACAGTCATGGGATCCCCAGGGAACAAACTGCCCCTGTGGCAACCCAGTGGTGCAGTACACACAGGATAGGAGTGATATGATAGATACATTTAATACCTCCATGGAATAAATGCACAGGAGGATCTCTTTCAATTGAAGGCAAGCTCTGCTACGAGGGAACATAGGATGAGAGTGAAAGGGGATAGACTTAGGAGTTATATGCAGAAATATTCTTTTACGGAAAGAGTGGTAGATGCTTGGAATAGTCTCCCAGAGGCGGTGGTGGACATGAGCACAGTATCTGAATTCGAAAAAGCATGGGACAGACACAGAGAATCTCTAAAGATAAAAAGGGGACTATGAGATGGATCGATACAATAACAGCAGCTACAGGTACCAGTCTGTCAACAATGAGCCGCCTGACTGAAGACCGAACACAATTTAGGATAGCTATCCAGAGGGTCTCCATGAGTCGACTCCGACTCAACGGCACTTAACAACAACATTGTAGTTGATATGGAAAGGTAGACCAGATAGGCCAACTGGTCTTTTTCTGCTGTCATGTTTCTATGTATCTGTCATCATTTTACCTAAGGCTGGCCCAAGGGTTTCTGCCAACCGAGGGAGAAACCTCGGCTGTGCCGCCCTCGCCGAGCCCCCTCCCCCCCACTGAGTCGCCACCGTCCCCTCACCGAGCAGCTGCCGCTGCTCCCCGCTATTGCTGATTCAGTCTTGGGGGGATGTTAGCTGTGGCAACACTTTTAAAAGTGGTGGCTTCATTGCCATAGCAGGCCATGTGCTTCAGCACACATGGCCTGCCACTTCTGACCCCCCTTCGATAGTAAGTTGTGTCGGAGGGTGATCAGAAGTGGCAGGGCATTTGAACCGAAGCACATGGCCTGTCAAAGCACATGGCTTGCCACAGGCATCAAAACAACAGCATAAAGCCGCCCACCCAGGCCGGCCATCCTTGGTGGCTGCCTAGCTCACCTAGTGGTGGGCCGGCCCTGATTATCGGCCTGCTGACGAGTTCTGTGGTGATTTAGGGTCCTCCAGATAGCCAGCCCTTCTTCTATCCCTACAGGAAACTGTTTAAACATCCCAGTGCTCATCATAATCCCTATGTCAGGGACTCAATGTTGTGCTTGTAACATTTTCTCAGATGCACACGTGGTGTTGATAATAATTATTACTGTTGTCATAAAACAGCTTCTGTGTCATTTCAGGTATTTTTCTTCTGTAGTGTGTTAGAAATTATCTCATGTGATCTGTTTACCAAGCTCTTTACTTGGCTGACCACAGCTCTTTGAATGTCTGGCAGTCCTGTTCCAGCAAGAATGTACAAGCTGGTCATGTCCATTGCTTTAAGGTAGTCTGTGATAGTTTTACAGCTGTATTTCAATGCCAAGTCAATGGCACATGTATCCAGCACTTGAATCATTTTGGTGGTAATATTATAAAATGTTCCCATACATAAAACCTGGTTTTATGCACATTAAAGGCCTCCTAAAATTACTCCATGTTTTACGCATGTAAACATATGTGCAGTGCCAGTAAACGTACATTTATGCAACTCAGATGATGTCATATTTGTGAGCATAGCTTGAGCAGAGCATTGGTAGAGTTGTGAAGTACACATGTGTTTTATAAAATACACACCTATGGGCATATTTCACCCACATACATTTACCCCTGCTCCTGAATAGTAGTAAATATGCATGGGTGCATTTTAGGCAAGATTGTGCAGAATTTGTGCTAGCAGTTTATAAAGACACATAACTGCCTGTGTGCCTTTATAGTAGGCTATAAATAGGTATCTGCTGCCTTCTCAGCTCAGGTGATGTTTTTTAAAATTACACCCATAGAGCTCAATTTTAACATCTATTCACTCTCGCAAATAAAACTTGCATTTTTTTACCCCCATTTTCAGAGGCATTCCTGAGTGTGATAGGATACGACAGAATTTGCAACCACACACTTAATTTAACAGTTGTAAAAGTACTATTGGTGGGTCATTTTAGAAGCCCTTTTCACAAGTTTAACATCTGAAATTGGGCACTTAGATTTGCAAAATATGGAGACAAACTCATAGCTATTTTGTAAAGCCAAGTATATAAACATTCCTGAGGTGAGACCATCTATGTAGCAGGGGGGCATAGTGCCAGCCCTAGAAATAAGAACTCAAGAGAGAAACTGACAATATACACTAAGGGGTATGTTTACTAAACGGCGCTAACAGCGCAGCTGCAATGTTATTGTGCGATACGTGACATTATTGCACGATAATGGTGCTTTACCCTGCGAGAACACCACGTATCGCGCGATAATGTCTGCGGCAGCATTAAGGTGCGCAGAGGGTGGAGGAAGGCTCCCCAGAGGGCGGAGGAAGGCTCCCCAGGGGCAGAGATGAGGGGTCAATGGGCGGAGAGTGGGCGGGGAGAGGCCCCATGCACACTAACGCCGTGAAAGGAAGCTCTGAAAATTAGCGCCAGTGAAAACCTTGCGCTAGAGGCACATTTGCAGGAGAGAGAAACCATTTCAGTCAGCAATGTACAGCAGAGCCAGGGAAAAACAGTAAAGTGATAGTAGTGATACATGTGCATGAACCAAAAAGACAAATAAACATATCAAATGACCAGAACCACATTTCAAATCCCCATAACCAAGCTAGCCAATAGTGCTACTAATGATAAACATAAAGCAACACTACTGACAAAGCATAAAAAGGAAGATATCATGTTTGGAAGGGGCTATGCTCTGTCCCCCTACAAAGTGAATGATCCCACAGTGAAATAGCGGTGAACAGGGTTTTCTCCTTTATATTGGGCAGGTCTGTTATGCTGTGGTCCAGATGGGGCACAGTGCGGACTAGGCAGATGCCTAGGTGGCACATAGGAATGGCAAAACTGTAAAGCAGCAAGACAGCAACTGACGAGGGTCCAACATGGGCACGAGTGTGTGTCCCACAGTGTCACAGGGGATATTACCCAGCAGGTACTCCCAAGAGCATAGAACATTGGCAGGCGGTGCTGGGGGGAAGCACGCATGTCCATGTAGGCACCCGTACATGAGAACACACACCATAGGCAGCTAACTACAGGCACACTGGATGGCCTGGGACTGCGCACCACCAGCACCACTGGTATAAGGGCATGTCAGCATGGTGGCGGAGGGTTGCTGGTGGTGCAGGGGGGCAGTGGCATCTGCCCACAGCAGACCAAGGCCAAGCCCTGTTTAGGTGAGTGCCATGTGGTGCAACAGACAAGGTCTGTCCAATGAACACTAATGGTAGCCCAGGGAATGGTCTGCTTTTGTGACAACAGTTTGGTGCAGTACACACAACCAGTGTATTCAGGGTCAGAAGGTCACAGGTTCAAGCCCCAGCTGTGGCACCTGCAAACCATGTCCATATATTTTACCTAGTACTACACCGTGGTAATAAAGATGGAACTGTTATTGCAGATTAAATAAACAATCCATAAACGCCTATATTTTACCCTACAGGGCACAGACACCATAAACATGTAAAATCCCTAGAGCAGAGTTTCCCAAATGCAGTCCTGGAGGCCAAACACCATTCAGGTGTCATGCTGTCCCTAATAAATATGCCTGTGCTGCAATTGTATGCCATGTCCCCATTGTATGCAAATATATCTCATGCATATTCTTTAGGGACAGCATGAAAACCTGAACAGTTTTTGGCCCACCAGGACCGGAGTAGGGAAACTCAGCCCTAGAGCAGCAGCCAACAGGGGCATAAACACCCACACCCACATGCTCCACTATCCAAAGCCTCATGGAGAGACAGGCTGTTGGGCCCTGCGCGGAGCAGCATCTCCCAATACAATCCCACTTGCATACCTTAGCAATGCCTCCCTTAATTTGGGAACATGTTACACATATATCAAAAGGTTGCTATGATTAATGGCAGACAACAAATCCTAAGTTAAACACAATTTGTTGACAGAGCTGCATCATAGCAACCATTCTGATATCTGTGGAGTGTGTTTCTGTTTTGGTTTCTGACAGTGTTTACCACCCCGGGGAGTGACCCCAACAGTATTGCGTACCATAGCCATGCCTGCACTGTGCCCAGGACTGGTGTGGTGGCCTGGGCTGCCAAAATCCTCTATATTTGAACAATGCTGGCATAGGTGTGGGAGTGTGTGTCTGTCTATCCAGTGTGTTGTGGCTGCCTTCACCTTTCTGAGCCCACACTGCTTGCACTGTTTCCAGTGTTAGCCTGCCAATGTGTATAATGAGGAGCAAGGTACTGTGGGTATGGACCGGACAGGGTGGCCTGGGCAGGGTGCATCTGCACAGGGCATAGGGCAATGGCTGGGACATTGTAGTGGCCGACCACCACCTGCACGGACAGGGTGGCCACAGCATGTCATGCTGGGAGGTCACTCTCACCCTGACTGAGCAGTGATCACGGCATGACTAGGTTCCCCCAGAGTGCTGTACAGTTTTTCTCTCAGGTGATATTTATGTTTTTTGTTGTTGTTGTTTTTTTTTTGGGGGGGGGGCAATCACTGATATACCTGCTTGGTGTTTGTGCTCACATCCCATTTTTGGGTACCCACAGTTCTTCCAGGAACATGCACTGTGTACTAGTTAGCAGACTGTCTGCAGTTAGTATGTCTATGGCTGGAACACCTTGCAGAGTGCAGTGAGTAGAGATTGACTGTGCCCTCTGCTGGTGGATGTCAGATAGTGGTGGGGGGCAGCTGAACCTTTCCAGTATTCTGTCTGTCTGCCTGCCATTGCCTTATTGATGTGTACAGATCTCCACTGATTGCACTGCAGGGTGTCTGTTCCCCAGCAGGACTGGGGTTGATGGTCCCCGCTACTGCCACCATTGCAGAGATGTAGAATGTGGATCTGTTGGTGGGAGATCTTGTTCCCCCACCCTGAGCCACAGAGAGCTGGTTGGCGGGCCCTTCATAATCCGTTTTGGGTCCAAACACTCCCCTTCACTTATAACATGTGACCATGGCACCCACACAGGATATGCACTATTCTGGGTGCATCATAGTCCACAAAGGCTAGATGTGACTGGGAAATAGAGTTGGACACAGGTGTATCCTAGGTGTGTCTGCAAGAACTACCTATCACACACTGGCACTGATGGTGACCTGCAGTATAGTCTATCTCAGCCAAGCCAGGTGCTGCAGACCTGGTGATGGGTGCCCCACCTCGCCCTCAGGGTGAGCACAGGACCCGCACAATGTCACGGTCTGTAGCTACTCTGTGCCAGTAACACACACGGTCAGTTCCCCCTACCAGACTGAGGTTTCTGTGGGGGTACATACCCCATCTTGTTATCAGCTGTAGACTGCTGATCTGCATGTGCAGTGCATCATGGGTACGGGTGGGTTTACCCTATTCTGGTAACCACAGCAGTTTGTGTGGTGACCTGCAGTCTTTCTGTAGCCAGCCAGGGAGGTGTTATATAATGTGCCCTATAAAGCGCTCTATAGGGCACAGTATAAGGTGCCTTGGCAAACAGTGCACTTTATAATGTGCCCTATGGATTGCCTTATAGGGCGCCTTATGCAGCACCTTAGGTTACAGCACTGTGGGTGTTTTTGCTGGCAGCACTAATTTAAATTAAAAATGGAAATGCCTCAGACAGCACTGATTTAAATTAAAAGGCAATGCCTTAGACAGCCTTATTAGATAAGGCCACTGTGGAACCGAACCCATGACCTCTGCCTCCATAGTCGTTGCAGTAACCAGTGGGCTACATCTTTATTTGTTCTAGTACTGCACTGGCATGAACTTAGGGTTAACGCACGTTAGCATGCCACCACGCATGTGCAGCGTGTGCGTCGTGCATGGCATCGCGCATGCACGGTTCTACGTGCATGCACCAGCCACCCAGTCACTTCCGTAAATATGGAGAGGCACTCACGTCAGCCAGCCTTCACCAGGTGTGATTTAAAACTGCTCGCAAATCTGATCTGCACAAAGCAGACCATGTTATTTCCTGGATCATCCAGAAGGCAAGACCTCCACCGATTCAGGAGGGCATGGCGCCGCATCACTAGGCGCTTTAATCGGATTGCAGACCACCCACGTGAGGTAAGTGCAAGCAATGCTGAAAGTAGGTGTGGATGCTGCTGTGTGCAAGTATGCCTTATCCCCATGAGGCCATGACCTGCTCACAGAGGTCAGGCTTAAATCCTGTAGGTATGGAAGTTGCTGCTGTTCATGTGTTTATATCCACCCTACCCCCAGGAGGCCTTGATCTGATTACAGAGGTCAGGCTTAAATCCTGTAGGTATGGAAGTTGCTGCTGTTCATGTGTTTATATCCACCCTACCCCCAGGAGGCCTTGATCTGGTTACAGAGGTCAGTTATATATCCTGTTAGTACGGTACTTGCCGCTGTTTCTGTGTTCTAATCCATACTACCCCAGGAGGCCTTCACCTGATTACAGAGGTCAGTTATACATCCTGTTGGCATGATACTTGCTGCTGTTCCTGTGTTTACATCCACCCTACCCCCAGGAGGCCATGACCTGACTACAGAGGTCAGTTATACATCCTGTTGGTACGGTAGGTGCTACAGTTCATGTGTTTACATCCACCCTACCCCCAGGAGAGCCAGACTTGATTGATGTGGTCTGTTTGAAATCCTGGTGTCATGGTACCTGCATCTGTTGTTGTTGCACTGCTGAGCACAAACACCAGGAGACCCACACCTGATCACAGAGGTCTGTTAAAGCTGCTGATGTCAGCATACCTGCAGCTGTTGGGGTGTCACTGCTCTGCCCGACCCCCGGGAGGGCCTAGACAGGATAACATAGGTCTATAGCTCAGCTAGGTGGCTCTGTACATGCTCCGGTTGCATTTGGCCACAGCTGCCCTATTCACAGGAGGCCTAAGTCCTGACCACAAAGGTAGAGTTGCAGGTTTGATGTCATGGTAGTTTGATGTGCCTGGCCCACCCAATCACCAGGCGAGGTGTGGAGTGGAGGAGTGGCCTAGGGGTTGGGGCAAGGTACTTCAGGCCGGAAGGTCGGGGGTTCAAATCCCACTAGAGGACAGCAACCTTGGGCTGGAAGGACTGGGGTTTCTAGTCCCACAGGTGCTCCTTGTGGACTTGGGCAAGCCGCTTAACCCTCCATAGCCCATGTTCCCTGTAAAATAGTTCAATGTCTCCAAGTTATAATGCCCTATATCTCCAAGTTATAATGCCCTGTTCAATGTAATTTCAGTTTGTTCAATGTAAACTGCACTGATGCAGAATAGCATGGTATATAAGAGAATGTAAATAAAAAATAAAATAAATAAATAAATAATAACACATCACACATGTTCCTTAGAGAGCTCATGGTGCCACGGTGGGTGTGTCCACTGATGTGTGTGCATGAGCCAAATACACAGGTGTCTGCTGCAGCATACAGGGAGTTTGGAAATCCCACTTTTGGAGACCAATGTGACCACCACACACATGGCATGGTGCACCCATGTCATGCAAGGAGGATGTGGGAACAGGGTAAGGGGGCCGTGGGGTAGCACACAGTATATGTAGCTGGCACCCCACACATGGGCAGACCCACAGCCACACATGCATGCGGTGCTTCCAACAGGTAGTAGAGGACCCACTGGCCAGAGCAGCAGCAAAACTCAGCTGCCTGCAGTGATGTGTGATATGCGATGGCCACCCACCAGAGATATCCTCTCCCTGATGTTCCCACCCATTGCATTCCCACCTAGGTGGAGGACTTTCGGAAGAAGGGATGGGATTTGCAGCTGCACTGCCCGGATGTCCTTGAATGCCTACAAAGGAAGGCACAACAGGAACATGATGGTGAGTGTTATGGCCACTGCAGGGATGTACAGCATGTCACAGTGGGCCAACAGCCTGTGTGTGGCCACACAATGTTTATATGGTATGGGAATGGCATGAAGGTGTCCCAATAACTGTCTTCCCCAACAGAGGCCGTTGCTGCTGGGGAAGGGCATCCACATCCGGGACACACACAACAGGGCCCGCAGCTCCAGCCCAGCCAATGGAAGAGGAGGAGAAGGAGGGGGCAGAGCCGGAGGATGACTCTGCGGAAATGGAGTGGGCAGAGGGTGGTGTGGGGCGGGAGGGAGGGGAAGGTGAGGCTTGCTCCGGTGCACTGGTGGGTGGGTGGGATGATGATGTGCAGGAGGAGGAGGAGGAGAGTGTGGAGGGGGGAGGGCGAGGTTGGGGGGGAGGTGTCAGTGGGGGTGTAGTGAGAGGGTGGCCCTGTGGGTGCAGTTACACCACCACGTGCCACAGGCAGGGCCCACGCACATGCCACCACACAGACTCCAGGCACCTGGGGCGGATGTGGTGGTAGGTGTATCCGGGACCTGTCTGTGGCAGTGCTTGGTGTGCTGCAATGGCAGCGGGCACAGGACTGCACCATGCGGTGGCTTGCAGGCACCATTCAGTGGCTGGCTGCTGAGATGCACATGCAGCGTGCAGCTGGTATGAGGGGTGCATCTCGGCAGCCATCCCCTGATGGGCGGCCCCGGAGTGTCTGAGGGGCAGAGTGGTGGCCACACACGTGCCCTGTGGTGCCATGTCACTCGGGCCACAGCATGGGTTTACCTGTAAATATCAGCCATATATGTAAATACACAGGTTTGGTTATATATCACACTGGTCACGTGTTTTCCTTATACACAGACTGTTGAAGTGAGCATGGAACATGTGTGTTCATCCATATGTGTATGTGTATTAGACATCAGTAACATACATGGACCGTCTCCACACTCATGTGTGGGGTCTGACCATGTGCATAGCCGTCAGTGCCCCCTGGTGCCCCTGTGATGTACCACACTGCTGTGTGTACCACCAGCTATGGACACATGCTTGCTGCCTGTCATGTGTAGGCAGCATATCTGATTCACCATGCTCGTAGGGGAATAGGGGGGATGGCCAGCAGCAGGAATGTGGCAGGAAGGATAAGATGGACTGCTGTACCCAGGAGCTGCCCAGTGGGATAGCTGGTGAGGCCAAGATAGGTGGATGTTGGTCTGGAAGGGGAGCAGCAGCTCACTACAGGCACATGGGGAGAGTGAACAACTGACTTTAGCTAGTTACCTATGTCTGCCTGTGTCTTATACAATCATCTACAGCTAAACAGCCACGTAGACCCTGGTGTGGGTCAGAGGGAATGGCACACATGTGGGTGGAGCAATGAAGAGGATATGGGGTGTGAGAGAGTGACTGATCTGTAAAACACACATGTACCACCATAAACATATTACTGCTTAACTGGAGAGGTAGGGTATACCCCCACGCATAGGTAAAAGGATGCACACATGGCATGGTTCATGGCACACAGGGCATGGTATAACATCTGTGCGTTGATTGGTGGTAGTGCATACACCACACCCCTAAGGGAAATAGGGAGGCACATGTGACTATGGTGACAATATGGGGGACAGGGTACTCAGGGGAGTACAGTGGCAACCACCGGAAATGTGCACATAGGTATAATCAGGTTTAGTCATCTTTATTGGCACACAGTGACATGTTCCCCGCAATCAAGACCTGCATGGCCGCCCATGTCCACGGCAACCATGGCCCAAGCAACACTGTTGTTCTGGTTCCACTGGTGCTGCCTCTGGGGCTGGGGCTGGCTGCTGGGAACGCCTAGCCATGGCCTCTTGCGCATCTGCAATCTGCAGTAGCACCGCTGCCATCACCTCAACTGTGGCACGCATCTGGCTCATCTCCTCCTGAATGCCCATCAGAACCTGCCGAGTGGCTGTCGGTGAGACACAAGGTGATGTGTGAGACATGTGTTGCACCCCCCTACCGTGACTCATGCACATGTCTGGCGTATCCCAACAGACCAGTCCGCAGACCAATCATGTATGAGACGGCTAGCAACGCAGTACCATGTTTACATCTATGTGTCCCATGATCCATCCATAGGCCAGGAAATGATCCTGCTGGGGGTCGTGGAGATCACAGATATGATGCATGGTACTGTGTTGCACTTCAGTGTGTCACTGCTGTATCTGCGCACTGGTCGTATGCGATAGGTTGGATAATGTGGAGATTCATGGCACACAGCTAGATATCTGGGGGGCGCTGTTCACTCTAAACCTGGCGCACAGTACTGAGAACCCTGACTATCTTTGCTACGTACCACTACCCAGGGAGAGGGGTCTGGCGGGTAAACTGTATAGGTGATCTGGGATACGTGTGTACCACTGTACATCTCCATGGGGTATTTTGTGGTGAATAATAGGTGGATGTATGAGCTCATTAGCATGATGACACCAGATGGCACATGCTACAAGGGAGGGGGGAGTGCACATGGCACACACCCCCACTACACATACAGAACTATGTGCTATGATGTCATAATTTTAGGGGGCTCACAAGCCTTATTGGTCTCATTTCCAAACGTGTAAATATATATAACAAAACAGCTGCACGTTCACTCAAACCAGTGTAGTAAAGTCAATTCATTCACTCCTGTTTCAACACTATAATAAGGTCTCAGACTTGTATGGCACTTAACTTAATATAATTTTAGGGGGCACATGGAATGTTATTGTGGATGTTACGTCTGCGCCGGGTCCTCCACCGGCATTCCTGATAATGGGGGGAGGGGCAGAGCATCCCAGGTTAGCGTGAAAATTGCTTGTGACCTAGATTGGCCACTGTTGGACACAGGATAGTGGGCATGATGGACATTGGTCTGACATAGTCTGGCATATTTTCAAGTCTTATGTTCTTATGTGTCCCCAAGGCAACTGCCTGGTCCATCCTGTGCACCAGTGGCCCCCACTGCATGATGCACATGCACCCTCCTTTGCCCCATTTTCACCATCAACATAGTGCCCTTTCATACTTGGACACTAAGCTGTTGCTGCTAATGGAGCACTACTATCACTCTCTTGGGCTTCCCTGTCTGTGCATCACATTGCAGACGTTAAAATACGCTCTCTCTCCTCAAAATATATCCTTTCTGTGAGGGTTTGATTTGCATTAGGGTTCCTGCCATTAAGGTGCCTTTCATTAATAGAGCAAGCCTTGTTCACACCCACTTCCTGCCCATTGACCCCCCACTCTCTGCCCCGTGGATGCCTACTCTCCACCCACAGGGTGCTTTACAATGCCGGTACTGTTAGCGCGCACTAAAGTGGCTTTTTGGATACACTAAGGGTGCAAGTGTGCTGTTAGCACATGGTAACAGCACACTTGTTCCTTTACCATGGTTGTAAACATACTCCCGAGTTTCTACCCTGCTTGTCACTCTTTAGGAGACATCAGACACGATCATCTATCCTGATTACCATGTGCCTTTCATTTATTTATTTATTTATTTATTTAGCTGTATTTATATCCCGCTTTTCACCGGGTCAAAGCGGTCAATTGGGGGATACATTTAACAAGAGGGGATATGAGACACATACAATAATACTTACAGGGAACATGGGCAATGGAGGGTTAAGTGGCTTGCCCAAGACCACAAGGAGTGCCTATAGGACTAGAAATCCCAGTCCCTCCAGCCTGAGATTGCTGTCCCCAGGTGGGACTTGAACCCCCGGCCCTCCGGCCTGAAGTACCTTGTCCTAACCACTAGACCACTCCTCCCATATGGTTTATGGGGAAACCTTATTTGTCAGATGCTTAGAGATTGTGGCAAAGGTGTCAGTATTCCAAAAGAAAACCACTGCTTATCCTTTGAGGATAGGTAACATGGAGCTGGCTACTTCTAGGATATGTCAGGTACTTGTGATCTGGATTGGCCACTGTTGCAAACAGGACACTGGACTTGAAGGACCTTTGGTCTGACCCAGTATGGCAGTTCTTATATTCTTAACAACAAAACAATCAAGAATAATGCAGACTCATAGCTTTTTGCACAGACATTGAAGGGATGGTGATGAAGATATAATTTGTTCTTCTGCTGTTGAAACTGGTGCCTTTCATTTTTTTCTTCCCTCATGTTGTGGCTGCAGTTCTGTCAGTTACAGTAATAGCTTGTTGCCTAGTGACCGTTTTCTGTTCTTTTACAGTGTTTAGAAAGGTATATCATACATGAATGCTGTCAGATATGCATGAACAACAAACTGACAGTATTTACACTGACAGTCAGACACAGATATATATCTTCATTTATTTATCAAGCCTCATCTTTATTATCAGATTTATGCTAGTCCAGACTCATAATCAAAAAAGTATTTCAAGGCTACCAGAAGGTGATAATGGAGAAAACAAAAACTGGTGATGTTGCCAAACAATTTCCATAAAGTGGTAAATATACAGAGAGCTTGAAAGGAAACATCTCTCGACCCTAACTTCAATGTATAGGTTACAGAGTGTTTATTATACAAGACAAAATGAAACACACAAGAATGACAGCTTCTCTCTAGAATAACAAACACATTTGGTCTGACAAATTTTAGGTGTCTTCGATAATACTATAGTTTTCATTTCTATTCTACATTGTTTTGCTTATTTCTTTTTTGACACCACCATGATTATATCTTGCTTTTCTATTTCCTATTTTTTATTTTTTGGTGGATAGATAGGAATCAACACATTATGAAAAATATCTAGTGTAATAATGAAACAGATGTAACATGATTTAAAATAGCTTCTTTATGTATTCAAAGACATCTGACTTTTGATGTACTGTAGCTGCACATGAAATGAGAATCAGAACCTGAAAAGATGTCTTGTATACAGTATTAGTATATGAGACATGACAAATAAACTAAGGGACATTAGAGGTGGGCAAGAACAAAATGGAATGTGTAGAACTTGATCTGTTAGGTGTTACCGAATTGAAATGGACTGGTATCAGGCACTTTGAATCTGATGATCACATGATATACTATTTTGAAAATGAAAGATAAAGAAGAAACGGTGTTGTATTTATAATTAAGAAGAAAACTTGCAAGAACTATAATGAAATATAATGTAGTCAATGAACACTTAGGGGTATGTTTAGTAAACGGTGGTAAAGGAGCAAGTGTGCCGTTAGCACGTGCTAACTTTGCATGTGCACACTTAGTGCGTGCAAAAAGGCATTTTAGTACATGCTAATGGCACCAGCAGCGGAAAGTGTCCTGTGGGTGGGGAGAAGAAGTGCATGGGGTGGAGAGTGAGGGTCAATGGGCGGGGAGTGGGCAGGAACAAGACTTGCTCCCTTAACGGCAGGAACCCTGACGCAATTCAAAACCTGGCAGAAAGGGTGTTTTTTGAGGAGAGAGAGCCTAATTTAAGTCTGCAATGTGATGTATAGATTGGGGAGCCCAAAAGAGTGATAGTAGTGCTCCATTAGCAGCAACAGCATAGTGCCCAAGTATGAAAGGACACTAAGAGGTATGTTTACTAAACAGCGATAACATTGCAGCGGCACAGCGTGCAATATGTTATGTTACCACGCGATAAAGTAACATTATCACGTGATAACATCTCCGGCGGCATTAAGGCACACAGAGGGTGGAGTAAGGCTCCCCAGAGGGCTGAGAGAAGGGTCAATGGGCAGAGAGTGGGCAGGGAGAGGCTCCAGGCACACTAACGCTGTGGAATGAAGGTCTGAAAATTAACGCCAGTGAAAACTTCTCATTAGAGGCACATTTGCAGGGGAGAGAAACCATTTCAGTCAGCAATGTATAGCAAAGGCAAGGAAACCAAGAAAAGTGATAGTAGTGATACATGTGCAGCAACAGCATAGTGCCCAAGTACGAAAGGGCACTACGGTGAGGCTGCAAATGGTGTAACAAGGGCTGCAGGCAGGACATGCAGTGGGGCAGTTGGGGCACAGGGTGGACTAGGCAGATGCCTAGGTGGCACATAGGAATGCAGAAACCACAAATCAGCAAGTCAGCAACTGACCAAGGTCATACATGCCCACGCGTGTATGTCCCACAGTGTCCCAGGGGACAGTACCCAGCAGGTACCCTAAAGGGCAGATAACATTGACAGGTGGTGCTGGGGGGAAGCACAGATGTCTATATAGGCACCCCTACCCCAGATCCCACAAAATAGGCAGCCGCCTACAGGCACACTGGATGGCTTGGGACTGCGCACCTCCAGCACCACTGGCATAAGGGCATGTCAGCACGGTGGAAGAGGGGTGCTGCTGGTGGAGGGGGCAGTGGCAGCTTCCCACAGCAGACCAAGGCCAAGCCCTGTTTAGGTGGGTGGCGTGCAGTGCAACAGACAAGGTCTGTCTGAAGAACAGTCATGATATCCCCAAGAAATGACTTGCCTCTGTGGCAGCAGTTTGGTGCAAAATACAGCCAGTGTGTTTAGGGGCAGAAGGTCACAGGTTCAAGTCCCAGCTGTGGCTTCTGCAGACCTTATCCCTATATTTTACCCTATAGAACACATACACCATAAACATGTGCACACCCTAGAGCAGTGGCCAACAGGGGCACAAACACCCACACCCACAGGCCCCACTATCCATATCCTCATGGAGTGCCAGGCTTTTGGGCCCTGCGTGGAGCAGCAGCCACCACTACTACCACCTGCATACCTTAGCAATGCCATCATAAACATGGAAACATGCTCCATATATATCAAAAGGTTGCTATGATGAATGTTTGTTTTCTGACAGTGTTTACCACCCTGGAGAGTGACCATAACAGTATTGAGTACTTTAACAATGCCTGCACTGTGCCCAGGACTGGTGCCAAGGCTGCCAACCACCTCTATCTTTGCACAATGCTGAAATAGGTGAGGAAGTGTGTGTATGCCTATCCAGTGTTTTGTGGCTGCCTACACCTTACTGAGCCCACAATGCTTGCACTGTTTCCAGCGTTAAACTGCCAATGTGCATAATGAGGAGCAAGGTATTGTGGGTATGGCCCAGACAGGGCGGTCTGGACAGGATGCATCTGCACAGGGCATAGGGCAATGGCTGGGATAGTGTAGTGCCTGACCACCACCTGCACGGACAGGGTGGCCATAGCATATCATTCTGGAAGGTCAGTCTCACTCTGACTGAGCAGTGACCATGGCATTTCTAGGTACCCACATAGTGCTGTACAGTTCTTTTGTCAAGTGATATCTATGTGTTCCCTTTTTGGGGCCCAATCACTGACATACTTGCTTTGTGTGTGTGCTTACATCTCACTTTTGGGTGCACACAGCTCCTCCAGGAACATGTACTAGCTAGCAGACTGTCTGCAGTTAGCATGTGTACGGCTAGAACGCCTTGCAGGGTGCAGTGGGTGAAGACTGAATGTGCCCTCTGCTGGTGAAAGTCAGATTGTCGTGGGGGGGGTGGGGGCAGCTGAGCTTTTTCCAAGCCTACTGCCTGTCTGTCAGTGCCCTATGTGATGCATACAGATCTGCATTGACTGCCCTGGAGGGTGCCTATTCCCCAGCAGGGGTGGTGGTCCCCTCTACTGCCTCGGATGAGTGTGGATCTGTTGGTGGAAGATCCTGTCCCCCCACCCTGACCCAGTGAGGGCAGGTTGGGTGGTGCTACATCATCTGTTTTTATATAAACACCACCCTTCTCCTATGACAAGTGACCATAGCAACCACACAGGATATGCACTACTCTGGGTGCATCATAGGCCACAAGGGCTAGATGTGACTTGGAAATACAGATGGACACGGGTGTGTCTACAGGGACTACCTATCACACACTAGCACTGATGAGGACCTGCAGCACAGCCTATCTCAGCCAATCCAGGTACTGCGCACCTGGTGCTGGGCGCCCCACCTCACCCTCAGGGTGAGCACAGGAACCGCACAATGTCACAGTCTGTAGCTACTCTGTGCCAGTAACACACACAGTCAGTTCCTTCTACCAAGCCGAGGTGCTGTGGGAGCGCATACCCCATCTTGTGATCAGATGTAGATTGCTGATCTGCATGTGCAGTGCATCATGAGTAGGGGTAAGTTTACTCTATCCTGGTAATCAAAGCAGACAGTTTGTGCGGTGACCTGCAGTCTTTCTGTAGCCAGCCAGTGCTGTGTTGGAAGCTATAGAGATGTAGGCCACTGGTTACTACAATGACTGTGGAGGCAGTCATGAGTTCAATCCTGCAGTGTTGTTATCTAATACTGCTATCTGAGGGATTTCCTTTTAATTTAAATCAGTACACCCTCACAGTGCTGTAACCTAAGGCACCCTATAGGGTGCCCTATAAAGCACCCTATAGGGCATATTATAAGGTGCCTTGGCGGACAGGGCACTTTATAATGTGCCCTATGGGGCACCTTATAGGGCGCTTTATGAGGCACCTTAGGTTAAGGCACTGTGAGGGTGTTTTTGCTGGCAGCACTGATTTAAATTAAAAGGGAACCCCTCAGACAGCCTTATTAAATAATACCACTGCAGGATTGAACTCATGACCTCTGCCTCCACAGTTATTGTAGTAACCAGTGGGCTACATCTCTACAGTTTCTAGCACATGCTGGCATGGACTTATGGTTAACGCGGGTTAACGAGCCAAGGCACCCTCTTTCATGCGATACAGATTCTTGCTACCTTGCCGCAGGAATGCCCACTACCTTATATGGCATTCCTCACATTAACGCTGCAACTTGCGCCGGTAACATTAATAAGATTTAGTAAACATACCCCTAAGTCTTGAATGACTAGAAAAGGGAACTGTTACTTCTGGAGAGAGATCTGCAATTGTGAGTATATACTTCTGGGAATTTTCTGAAAGGAATTCTCTGTATTAAAGCTAAATAATCTGTGAACCCACTATTTTTTGTTAACTCAATAAGAGCCTAGTAACAGCAGTTTAAGTTTAAATTTAAAACACAGAAGAGAACTTTCTGGTTACATTTCATACCCAGTAGAGAGCTTGTAGTTTAAATGTAATAGTCACTCAGGGCCTAGCATCAGCAAAGTACTTTTAGTTTAAATTTAAAACACAGAAGAGAGCTTTCTGGTTAAATTTAGAACTCAGCAGAGAGCTTGTAGTTTAAATTTCTTAATAAGTTAGAGCTTAGCAGCAGCAAAGAGCTATTATTTGAATCAAATCAGAATATAGCTTAGCACAAAAGTCAAAAGAGGGTTAGTACTCTTTGAGCAACAAATAAAGTATTCTAGAGACCTTTACAAAGAGGCTTTCTACCTAGGGGGCAAGAGACCTGTGAAACATTTTCAATAGGTGTTAACACCAGGTGGCAGGTCAAAAGGGCATTCTATCCAAGCAAGGACTGTTAATCACCCAGGAAGTTGGTCACAGCTTACCTCAGCAGCACAGGCATAAATAGCTCAACCAGAGCTCGGTGATCCTAAGTCTTGAAGGACTAGAAAAGGGGACTATTACTTCTGGAGAGAGATCTGCAATTGTGAGTATATACTTCTGGGAATTTTCTAAAAGGAATTCTTTGTATTAAAGCTAATTAATCTGTGAACCCACTATTTTTTGTTAACTCAGTCAGGGCCTAGTAGCAGCAGTTTAAGTTTAAATTTAAAACACAGAAGAGAGATTTCTGGTTAAATTTGGAACCCAGCAGAGAGATAGTAGTTTAAATTTAATAGTCACTCAGGGCCTAGCATCAGCAAAGTACTTTTAGTTTAAATTTAGATACAAATCAGTCATACACTAAGGACCTGAGATTAATTAAGCTTCAGGTGAACAAGGTATATTAAACTTATTAGGTACAGTTTTGTTAGTATAAATATCCATAGCAACCCTTAGTAAGTAAAGAACTTAAAGATCTAAACACAAACTTAAAACTAAGATTCAGACAGCAGTACAGCAGCGAGATGGGGGCTTTCCAGTCTTTTGCATTGAGTGTCCATGTATGATTTTCTCCCAGTAGGTGAGAGGTCTTACGTGTGCACTAGGTGCAATGAGCTCTTTGCTCTCAGGGAACGAGTCCGTTCTCTAGAGGCTAGAGTAGCAGACTTGGAAAACATAAGGAAGACAGAGAGGTACATAGACGAGACCTACAGGGATATAGTCCTGAAGTCCCACCTCCAGTCTGGCAGCATCCATGTTGCCAGAGAGGAGAGAGATCAAGTGACAGGAGAGCATCACCCTGGTGTGGCAGGAAGTGATCCTTTAACTAGGACCTGTCCTCCAGGTGATGTAAAACCCTCTCGCACCGAGGAAGTTTCTCCAGGGCCATGTGCCCATGAGAGAAGGGTTAGGACAGCCATTATAGTTGGTGATTCGATCATTAGGCATGTAGATAGCTGGGTGGCTGGTGGACGTGAGGATCGCCTGGCAACATGCCTGCCTGGTGCGAAGGTAGCGGACCTCACGCGCCACCTAGATAAGGTCTTAGATAGTGCTGGGGAGGAGTCTGCTGTCTTGGTACATGTTGGTACCAATGACATAGGAAAATGTGGTAGGGAGGTTCTGGAGGCTAAATTTAGGCTTTTAGGTAGGAAGTTGAAATCCAGAACTTCCAGGGAAGTGTTCTCCGAAATGCTTCCCGTTCCACGCACAGGATCCAAAAGGCAGGCAGATCTCCGGAGTCTCAATGCGTGGATGAGACAATGGTGCAGAGATGAGGGTTTTGGATTTGTTAGGAAATGGGGAACATTCTGGGGAAAGGCGTGGATCTTCCAAAGGGATGGACGTCACCTTAATCGGGATGTAACCAGGCTGCTGGCATTAACCTTTAAAAAGGAGATAGAGCAGCTTTTAAACTAGATAATAGGGGAAAGCCAACAGTCGCCCAAGAGCGCATGGTTCAGAAGACGGTATCCTTGAAGGATACTACCAAAAGCAGAGAGGTTCCAAAAAAGAGTAAAGTAGCCCAAATGCCATCAAGTATGGAGGAGATAGAGCTTAAGGATCCCAAATTACCCATGTCTACCAATAGCCAAATTAATATGAATAAAATACAGTCTCTAAAATGCTTGTATGCAAATGTTAGAAGTCTAAAAAATAAGATGGAAGAGTTAGAATATATAGCACTAAATGAGAGGTTAGATATGATTGGCATATCAGAGACATTGTGGAAGGAGGACAACCAGTGGGACACTGTGATACCTGGGTACAAACCATATCGTAATGATAGAGCTGATCAAATTGGTGGAGGGGTTGCTCTCTATCTTAGAGAGGGCATTGAGTCAGAAAGGAAGTAGCGGTATATAAGTGTGTAGTAAATAAATAAATAAATAAGGAAACAAAATTTGCTGTAGAATCTCTATGCATTGAAATTCCATGTAAAAAGGGGATGGCAATGGCAGTGGGAGTATACTATCGACCACCTGGCTAGAATGAAAAAATGGATGATGAAATGCTCAAAGAAATCAAGGAAGCTAGCAAAAGTCACAGCGCAGTAATAATAATGGGTGATTTCAATTACCCCGGTATCGACTGGGTCAGTGTCACGGCAGGACATGCTAGGGAGAGAAGGTTCCTAGATGAAATAAATGACTGCTTCTTGGAGCAGCTGGTTCATGAACCGACCAGAGGAAAAGCCATATTAGACCTAGTCCTTAGTGGAACACCAGATCTAGTGCAAGAGATAAGGGTGTTGGGGCCACTTGGCAATAGTGATCATAGCATGATCACCTTTGATTTAATTAGTGGAGGAGGGATAGTAAGGAAATCCGCAGTACTACCTTTTAACTTTCGAAAGGGAGACTATTATAAAATGAGGAAAATAGTTAAGAAAAAACTAAAAGGAACAGTTGCAAAGGTTAAAGACTTACATCAAGCTTGGGTGTTGTTGAAAAATAATATCTTGGAAGCCCAGACCAGCTGTATTCCACGCTTTAAGAAAAGTGGAAGGAAGTCCAGAAAATTGCCAGCATGGTTTAAAGGTGAGGTCAGAGAGGCTGTTGTTGCCAAAAAAGCATCTTTCAGGAAATGGAAAAAAGAGCCAAACGACGAAACCTGGAAACAGCACAAGCACTGGCAAATTAAATGCAAAGCACTGATAAGGCAGGCAAAGGGAGAATTTGAGAAGAAGCTTGCTGCTGAAGCAAAAACGCGAAATAAAGACTTTTTAAAGTACATTTGTAGCAAAAACCTGTGAGAGAGTCGGTTGGTCCATTAGATGATAGAGGGGTTAAAGGGGCACTAAGTGGCGACAAGGCGATACGGAGAGACTGAATGAATTCTTTGCTTCAGTCTTTACTGAAGAAGATGTAGGGATGTTACCCATGACTGAAGTGGTATTTAAAGCTGCAGAAGAATTAAAGGAAGCATTGATACATCGGGAAGATGTAGTACAACTATTAGATAAACCGAAGAGTAGCAAATCACCTGGGCTGGATGGTATACATCCAAGGGTGTTGAAAGAATTAAAATATGAGATTGCAGACCTGCTATTAGTAATCTGTGAACTATCATTAAAATCATCTCTAATACCTGAAGATTGGAGGATCGCCAATATAACACCAATTTTTAAAAAGGGTTCCAGGGGTGATACGGGAAATTACAGACTGGTGAGCCTGAAGTCAGTACCGCGAAAAATGGTAGAAACCATCATAAGGAATAAAATTACTCAGCATGTAGATAGTCATGGCCTAATGGGAGAAAGCCAACATGGCTTTAGACAATGAAGACCTTGTCTTACTAATCTGTTATGTTTATTTGAAGGTGTGAATAAACAGGTGGACAAAGGTGAATCGGTTGATATAGTGTATCTGGACTTTCAGAAAGTCTTTGACAAGGTCCCTCATCAGAGACTTTTGGCAAAACTAAATAGTCATGGGATAGGAGGCAGTATACTACTGTGGATCAGGAACTGGTTAAAAGATAGAAAGCAAAGGGTAGGGCTAAATGACCAATTTTCCCAATGGAGAAAGGTGAATAGTGTTGTACCCCAGGGATCTGTGCTGGGTCCGCTGCTTTTTGACATATTCATAAATGACCTGGAAAGTGGAATAACGAGTGAGGTTATCAGATTTGCAGATGACACAAAACTATTTAAAGTTGTTAAAACCCAAGAGGATTGTGGAAAATTGCAAGGGGATCTTGATAAATTGGAAGACTGGGCATCAAAATGGCCGATGAAATTTAATGTGGACAAGTGCAAAGTTATACACCTACGGAAGAACAACCCAAACTATGGTTACACGATGCAAGGTTCCACATTAGGAACCACCACCGAGGAAAAAGATTTAGGCGTCATTGTGCATAACATGTTAAAACCCTCGGCCCAGTGTGTAGCGGCGGCCAAGAGAGCAAATAGAATGCTATGTATCATAAGGAAAGGAATGGAAAATAAAATAAAGGATATTATAATGCCTCTTTATCGTTTCATGGTGAGACCGCACCTTGAATATTGTGTGCAGTTCTGGTCGCCGTATCTTAAAAAGGATATAGCATTATTAGAAAAGGTTCAGAGAAGAGCCACCAAAATGGTAAAGGTATGGAAGGATACTCCTATGAATAATGGCTAAAACCTGGAAAAGAGACGGCTGAGGGGAGATATGATAGAAGTCTATAAATTAATGAACAGATTGTAACGGGTAAACGTAGATCGATTGTTTACGTTATCAGAATATAGAAAGACAAGGGGACATGCAATGAAGTTACAGGGTAAACTATTTAAGACTAATAAAAGAAAATATTTTTTCACTCAACTTGTAATCAAACTCTGGAATTTGTTACCGGAGGATGTAGTAAAGGCTGTTAGTGTAGCTGGGTTTAAAAAAGGTTTGGTCAAGTTCCTGGAGGAAAGGTCCATAAACCATTATTAAGAAGGGACCCAGGATATCAATGCTTGACCCAGTACAAGCATTTTTGGAACCTGTGTTTTTTGGGGAAACTGCTAGGTACGTATGACCTGGATTGGGCACTGTTGGAAACAGGATACTGGGCTTGATGGACCTTGGTCTGACCCAGTATGGCATATCTTATGTTCTTATGTTCTTAAGTGATGGGGCAAAGGGGGTGACACATGGGTCATGCGGGGGGGGGGGGGGGCTGTTGGTACACAGGCGGGACAAGGCAGCTGCCTAGATGACACATAGGAACATAAGACTACAAAATATGCTAAATTGTGTCAGACCAAGGTCCATCATGCCCAGTATCGAGTGTCCTACAGTGCACAATCTAGGACACAAGTACCTAACAGATTCCCCAAAAGACACACAGGATCCCCAATAACTGTATTGGGGCAAGCAGTGCATAGCTCTCAGATCCTGTTTAGCACTGGTTTATGGACCGTTACCGAGGAATCCATCCAAACCTTTTTACACCCAGCTACACTGACAGCTTTTACCACTTCCTCCGGTATTGGATTGCAGGGTGTGATTACGTGTTTCTTGAAAAAAATATGTTCTGCTAGAAGACACAAATGGGTTACACTGTAGCTGCATTGCAGGTCCCCTAGTCCAGGGATGTCAAACTCCAGTCATGGAGGGCCCCAAACCACTCTGGTTTTCAGGATATCTCTAATGAATATTCATGAGATATACCTGCATACAATAGGGGCAGTGCGTGCAAATATATCTCATGCATATTCATTAGGGATATCCTGAAAACCCAATTGGTTTGCGGCCCTCCAGGACTGGAGTTTGACATCCCTGCCCTAGTCTGTCCGCAGTCTTATGACATAAAAAAGTGACCCATGTTTACCTGTTCCACTCTGGTCAATAATAGACTTCTATGATTTTTCCCCTGAGCTGTCTCTTCCTCAGGTTGATAAGCCCCAACCTTTTTAGCCTCTCCACAAAGGGGTATTTTTCCATCCGCAAACCCATCTGTGATGTTCATCATGATCCCACAGTGAAAGTGGCAGCAAACAGTCCTGCTGCTGTTGCAGAAAGGTAATGTGCCACATTGGGTGGTCCAAGGGTCCTGGCACCCCAGGCAGAGATCTAGGCTGCCCCCCCTAGCCACAGAACCCAGCTGTGGGGGAAGAGACTGATAGTGCCAGATGCTGTAGCCCTCCAGGTAGCTGGAAAATGCAGGTGCCCGGGGAAATACTACAGTGGTGGCTGCCATCCTCCCCCAGAGACGTATCGGTGGCAGGCAGTGACGAGGCCCCTGCATGGGCAGCTGGTGGGGGGGGGGGCTATATGGCCATCCATTTGTTCCCCTGCCCCCCCCATCAGGACCTTTTGCCTAAAGTGCCCGCCAAACCTGTATGTTTAACATGCTGGGACTGCGACCACCACCACTGACAGTACATGGATAAGTCTGCATGGTGGGGTGTTGGTGGTGGCGTGGGAAGTGGCACCAGCCTGCAGCAGACAGAAGCCTTGTCCTGGTTCTGTGCACCATGTGCATTGCAGCATGTGCCAAAGGTCAGCTGAAGGAAAGCATGTCAGCAACAGGAACTGCTATCCCCATAAGGCAGCACTGTGGTGCAACACACACAGTTGATGTGCATATGTGTGGAGGGTCACAGGTTCAGGTCCCTTCTGGGGTTTCTGTATTGTATAGTCCAGTGGACAAGGTTTAGTTGACAGTGTAAGTAAAGCTCCAGCATGTGCAACCCTCAAGGAGATGACCAGCAAGGGTGGAAACACCCACCAGCAGCACTGACAGGCTCCACTATCCACAGCTGGTTGGAGGCTAATAGCACACGGTAACATGCAAACAGAACACACATTATCAATCCTTGAGCTGATATTGAGACAGGAGTGTCAAGCAGGAATACCAACCATCTCCACTTTTGCTCAGTACGCCAATGAGCGTGTATGCGTGAGCATGTGTATGGCTCCCCTTTGTCCTGTGACTTTCTGCACTGCACTTTGGCTCACATTGTCTGAGCTTTTCCCAGCCTGTTTGGAAAATGTGAATAAGGTGAAGCAGAGGATTGTGGGTATCACCTGAAACAGTGCAGATTGGCCTGGATGTGTCTGCCACAATGGTAGGGTCACTGGCTGAGACGCCATTGTGTCTGTCTGCCATGTGCATTGCCTGGGTGGCCACTGTATGTCATGCTGAGATGGCATTCTCGCTATGACTAAAAAGTGACCATGGCATGGCTATGTATCCACATAGCTCTAATATGATACCTGGCTTTAGTGATGTGGATATATTTTCTGTCTGGAGATGCTAATCACTGAGTAAATGGCTGGTGGTCAATGCTAAGTGTCCCACAGCAAAGTGCTTATGGTCATACTATACACATGCTATGCATGCTGGCCAGCAGACCTACTGTATTTGGTTTGTACATGGTTGAGACAGCCCAATGAAGGGTAGTTTTTCTGTTAGTCCTCAATGTTTTGGGCAGTAGTGGTTCATGGTCTACTCACTGGGGTCCTGACAGCCCTGTAGCAGTAGCCTCACACCAGGCTGTACACCCCCACTGCAGAGGCTGTCCATGGCAGCAGCATATTGACACTGTGATGAGGTAACTAGTACAGAGCCTATGCTATATGAGGAAATGGCTAGCTCAGAGCCTATGGTAATAGGAAAAGAGGAAGAGCTTACCTCACAAACACATAGGCAGCAAACATATTCAGCTTTTAAAAAGCCCAAGTATAGTGGAGAAAACTTTCCATTTACCAAAGGTGACGCAGTAGAAAGCCAAAAGGCTAATCAAGCTCACCTAAGTGGAAGGGCACGTACAACGTGCAGAGAACAGGAGCATGAAAACTACTGGGAAAGCCCAGTAGAGGAGCAAAGGGAGGGGCTGGAGCCAAGGCAGCAAAGGCAGGAGCAGAAGCCAAAGGGTGGAGCAGGCTGTAGCTGCAGAGGAGTCTCCCAAGCCAGAAGGGGCCTTGGTCACTGGAGAGTGAGTAACCAAGAGGAAGGAAGTCCTCTCAACCAGCAGACCTTGCTAGAACCAGAAAGTAAAGGAAGTGTCCCGGTAGCAAGAGGCAGCAGACACAGACTCTCTTCAGAAAGTGATTTCAGCTTGGACCCGGCTACAGAGACGTGGAAGTCTTGGAGAGGAGCCAGCCAAAGCCCAGAGAGAGAAGCTCATTACCCAGGGACAAAAGCTAAGTACCCTGTTGTAGCTAGAGGGAAAAAGCCAGGCATTGCCAGCAGAGCAAACCCCAGTAATTGGGAGGAAAATCCCTATTGGAGAAGGAACCTGAGAGATACAGTTCCTAGCACAGGACTCTTGAACCATGTTGATGTAGAGCACTTACCAAATAGAATAACCAGTGTCATTCAAGAGAAGAGCTGTGAGGATTTCAGTTATAAAGATTGTTATGTGCCTCCAAATACAGACTATGAGCAGATGCAATGGGAAAACCAGGAGTGTGATATAGAACTGGATTCCATGGATTGCACGCTTTGTCTGTCTGATGAAATCACATCCCTATGTTAGCCAGGCAAGCAAGAGTTCTGTGATATCTTGTGCTGGCGAAGAGTTTATTTTCTATACTGTGAAGAAACAATTTTCTTTTGTGTTCCTTTGTGCTGTTCATAAAGAATCATATGTGGGACGGGGAATAAAACCCAAATTATTTCTTTTGCCTTAATTACACGGCTACTGACTATTTCTTTAATAAGGCAACCCACACCTCACGGCCCTAGGCGGGCGCCTAACAGGGCCAAAAAGGGGTGCTGGTGACAACACTGGCTGCTAACCTGCATTGTTATTGAAGGGGTTAGTGTCCAATGGGCAGAACACAGGGCTGAGATGCTGCTGTCACCTTCATCCTCAGTATGCACGAAAAAAAAGCATAACACACTAGCAGTGATTATGGACATACAGCATAGATCAGCTCTAACAGCGCATGTTCAGGTGCTGGGCACCCCTCCTCACCCTCAGGGTGACAGCTGAAACTGCACTGCAGCATGGCTTGCTGTTGTTATATGCTGGATCAGTGTATTCTCCATTTGTTCTTCAGCTGCAGACCACTGTTTTGCATGTGCAGTGCCTCATGGGTAGTGGAGGTCAGTTTGATCAGAGATCTTAAGGCTATATAAATCTGCATAGAGCCCCTTGGAGGTGTAATCTGCTGGTTGGTACAATGCCTTCATGGGTTTGGGGTTTGATTCCCACTTGTTCATTTTATGCCTGGGTGCACTTGCACAGTCCTGACTCTGTTGTGACCTGCAGACAATCTACATTTCTATGCATTATGGACACATGATTGGTAGCCCAATATGGCATTCCCCATCATGGACATCTGTGAACATAACTTTAGTGGCTCTGCCGTGGCGCATTGCAATGGGTCAGTGATGTATACGCAGCAGATGTCTGGGTCAACTGGTATGGATGCGTTTTCTGTTTTGCCATCATTGTAACCTCCCAGCTTTATGTAAAGAGGATATATCTTGTACATTCAGGCACTGAACACTCGTTGCATAACCATTTCCTGCACTGTTCTGCCATTATAACTTGCCTCACATGTGGCAAATGGGTTCATCTTGTTGCTTTCTATCATGCCACTTTGTTGAGTGTATTGTCTTGAAGTTGCACAGGCTGAGACACCAGTCCCACCCGCACAAATGGTGTTTCATGTAGCCTATGGCACTGTTTCTTTTGGTTGACACACCCAATGCCTTTGGCCTGTATGATCCCATACATCCACCCACCACACAATTGCACTCTCTGCTTGGCAAATCCATGGCACAGCACTGCACCTACCATTTGACCATTAGGGAGATTCATGCCCCACCATGGTCATCAGGGGTCATTTGCAGCAGTTAGCAATATCATGCACACCTCTCTTGTGAGTGTTCCACATGAGCACTCATGGACAATCCTCACTGTGCTGCCCACATCAGGAACATGCTGCCTCCAGCCAGACACTGTCCTGGCCTATGGCATGCCAAACACTGACAGTACATCTGGATACATGTCCACACCTCAGACACTATAATGTAGCTTATGGCACGGTATAGGCTTTCAGGAGCATCTAGGGCTGCACATCTGTCACTGCGCACCCCGCTACTGCAACCCCTCCACTGACTCCATTGCTGCCACCACCCACCCATGACACTGCCAACACCCACACTGACCATCATCACTAGGCAGCTTCCTATCTTGTCTAGTCAATAGCATAGGCCACATTGCCAGGCATCAGGTGAGTCAACTCCATCAGCTACCATTTGTGCTTGCATCCGTACCTTCTCCAATGGCTTCCCTGCCCCCCTTTCAGTTTCAGTGACTTTCCAGCATTAAGGTGTATGCCAGACACCTTCCCGTAGAATGTCCCATTACCGCATGGTAAGTGTACACTATCACCCCTTAATGTCCTGTTACCACATGGTAAGTGTCCATTACCATTCCGTAAGGCAGCATGTGCTGTTACCACATGGTAAGTGTCCATTTGCACCCCTTAACACCACTCAGCACACTTAGTACATGGTAACCCCTTATTGCTGTCATTACCGCTCAGAAAAGACTGCTCCTTTACTGACGTTTAGTAAACTTACCCCTTACTGTAATGTCTACAAGAAATGCCCATCAAGGAATTACCGAGATTTTTTGAACACACTGAATACCGTTAGGGTCATAAATGACCCCACAACAAATTTTAATTGTTAACCATGGAAAATTTAAACTAAACAGACAAAATATTATTCCAAATTAATTATTTATTATATGACGGTTAAATGTTTTGAAATGTAATGCTTTATCATAAAATTACATGAAGAAGAGTTGCCATGAAAGCAGTTTTTGCATGCACTTGATGAACACAGTAAAGTCCTACAGTCATTTGCATGAGACACAGACAATTTCTGAATGTTCTTTGCAAACATTGCGCTTGCAGGAGGTGCAAACTATGTTGCTTTTCTTGTCTTTTTCTCTGGAACAGCAGTGACACCTTGCCCTTTTCTTTGGGATCCCGACATTGCAAACAGCATCAGTGGCTTCTTCAATGCTGGAAGAAGTCTCACTGCAAATACTCTGAAGCAGCTGCTTTCCTAATTCCAAGAGGAATAGGCGACATTTGTGCTTTCTTTTTTTTTTTAATTCTTTATTTTCGTTTTATAACAACAAAGGAAAGGAAGACATACAGCTAAAAGACAGATACATAGAATATGATACATACACCAAAGTAAACCCCTGCCACCCCCCTCCCCCCTGCTTCTTCTCTAGAAAACTAATCATTCCCGAAGCGGGCGTGTATTGACATTATTATGTTACAAAACCTAACGGTGATCTGAAACATGATGAGTGCACATTAAACAGACATATCGGAACAATGAGCAGATTGTACATAATCATTGAGCATCTGCCATTTAGACAAGCGAGAGTGAGTTTGGGTATGGGGAATAGCTCTCCGAGATATCTGCTCATATTTACTATATAAGCAGACGAGGTTCCACCATTCATTGACAGTAAGTCGAGAGCTATCCTTCCAATTCCTCGTGATTAAACATATGGCTATACCCAGCATGAAATCAAGGAGAAAGCGACCCGTCTTAGGAAGAGAGGGGACCTCCGCCACTGAGCGGAGTCCCACAATCTTCCAAGAGAGAGGCTCGTAAAGGTGTAAGATAAATTGAATACGACCCCAGACCCGCCCCCAGTAAACCTGTAGTTGAGGACATTCATAGATAACATGAGCGAGGGTTCCCACAGCAGTATGGCAAGACCAACACTGGTCCCTAGCAGTTGTGTTCCATTTGGCTATTTTTTCTGGAGTATAAAAGCATCTATGTGCAAAAAAGAAGAGAGTTTGGGTAACTGAGGCAGACCGGGAAACCCGCACTACTTTGCTCCAGAAGACGCTCCATTGCACAGGGGTTAAAGTGGTTTGCAGTTCGCGCTCCCAGGCTTGTTGGGCTCTAAAAGTGGCAGTATCTGTACCCTGACATAATATTTTATAAAAGTTAGAGGCCACCCCATGTGTACTACTAATAGAGTGAACTAGTTCTAATAGCCCGTCCTCAGTAGGGACAGAGGGCGGCATGATTTGAGCACTTTTGAGGCAATGTTGAAGCTGCATCAATTGAAAGTAATGTTTCGCTGGTAACGCAAATTCCTTTTGTAAATCAGAAAAGGTTTTCCAACGAGCTGCAGAAAAGAGCTGTTGGGGTGTCCAGATCCCCCTGGAGTACCAGGGTTTCCATGCTATCGTTCTATTTAGGACTTGAATTCTGGGGTTATTCCACAGCGGGAGTCCGTCCAGAGGACATATGTTTGGGCCCAGTGATAGAATGAGAGTGTTAAAGGCCGCAAGAGTATCGACAATCATTGGGGGATGGTGGGTGTCTACTTGATGGGACATACCGGGAAGATGGGTCAGCGGAATTGGGCTACTAAGCTCCTCTTCTATATCAAGCCAAACTGGTCTGCTGTCTGTTGAGGCATCTAGCCATCGGGCACCTTGTTTAAGTAGGAAGGCTTGATGATATCGGAGAAAATCAGGAAATCTGGTACCCCCTAGTTCCTTTGCAGACTGTAGTTTTTGTTTAGCTATCCTTGGTGGTTTGCCCTGCCAGAGATAGCGGACGAGAAGGCCCTCAATATCTTTGTAAGTGTGTAGCGGGAGTAAGCATGGCAGCATTTCTAAAATGTAGTTCACTTTGGGGACTATCATCATTTTCACAGTTTCTAGGCGGCCCCACCATGTAAGGGATAAGGGAGACCAACGATTTGTGAGCTCACGGACTTTGGAGACTACCTCTTTGGCATTAAAACTGATAGTGTCTTCTAACGGAGAACAGTAATGGACCCCAAGATATTTCACCATACGGGATTGCCAAAGGAAAGGAAAGGCCTGCATGTCAGCCTCATGTACCCAGCGGTTCAGTGGGAATGCTACAGATTTGGTCCAGTTAATTTTATAGCCCGATAATTGCAAGTATCCATCAATCAGATCCAAGACAGCTGGAACCGAATCAAGGGATACGAAAAGCATAAGGTCATCTGCATATGCAGAGAGTTTAATCTCTCTGTGACTGAACGGGACACCTCGAATACGAGCGGACTGTCTAATAAGGAGGGCGAGGGGTTCAAGAGCTAGATCAAAGAGCATTGGGGATAGGGGGCAACCCTGACGCGTGCCTCTTTGGAGAGTAAAAGGCTGAGACTTAATGGCATTTACACAAATACTGGCGACGGGTTGAGTATACATGACTTGGAGGTATCGGAGGAAGCCCTCCCCAAAGCCATACCATCGGAGAACTGCAAATAAGAAGGGCCATTCTAGGCGATCAAAGGCTTTTTCAGCATCTAGGGAAAGACCCACCCATGGGTGATCTAGATTGGCAGCACTGGTTAGCACATGGCACAAGGTCCGAGCATTGTCAGCGGTGGATCGACCGGGTATAAAACCGCATTGGTCGGGATGGATTAGGGTGGCCATCCTGTCAGATAGCCGGGTGGCCAAGATCGTTGCGAAGATCTTATAGTCGGCATTAAGCAGGGAGATTGGACGGTAGTTGGCGGTTAGCAGCGGGTCTCTGCCTTCTTTCTCAAATACTACCACATTAGCTGCAGAAAAGGATCCCAAAGAGGATGTATCTACCGCAAGGGCAGTAAAATAGAGTTTTAAGTAGGGAACTAAATCTGCACTGAACGTTCTGTAGAATTCGGTCGGGAGACCATCAGGCCCTGCGGCTCGACCCGAAGCTGTTCGTTTTAGGGCAGATTGGATCTCTGAAGTAGAGAAGGGTTCATCCAACGCATCCCTATCAGCTTCAGAGAGGGTCGGCCGCTGAATACCAGAAAGCAATCGCTCGAAGGTCTCTGATGAGAACTCACATTCAGATTGATATAGGCGGGTATAGAAGTCCCGAAAGAGTTCTACAATATCGGAGTCTGTGGTCAATATGTCCCCTCCCTGTGGGGCTCGAAGGGCCGCTACGCGTTTGGCTTCTTTTTGACCTTTCAAGGCATTGGCTAAAAGTCGACCAGCTCGGTTGTTTTCACGATAGTATGTCCCTCGTTGAAGCTCTATACTCTTAGAAGCTGCAGTTGAAAGGATTGCATTATATTGAAAACGGAGACGCTGTAAGCGAATTAAGACACATGGATCAGTACGTGAAGTTAGAACTCGTTCGCCTGCTTTGATTTGTTGGTCTAGTATGAGTAGCTGCTGTTTGCGTTGTTTCCGCAGGCGGATTTGATAGCTAGTGATCGTTGCTCGAATGGCCGCTTTGAAACCCTCCCACCAAGCCCAATTCGCAGTATCCTGGGGCAAATTAAAATGAAAGTAATCCTGTATGGCTGCTCGAATTTCTAATTGGAACTCTGGCTGAGTTAACAGGGCTCTATCAAAGAACCAGGCCCCCGAATTCCCTTGGGGTGCAGTAGTGTGTAATTGAAAAGAAATAGCAGCATGATCTGAAATATGTTGGGAGTGAATCTTTGCAGTGTCCACCTGAAGAACTAACAATTTTGATATTAGAAAGAAATCTATACGAGACTGGGATTTGTGAGGGGAAGAGAAGAAGGTAAAGTCAAGCTCATTGGGGTGTAGTAACCTCCATAGATCAACTAAAGCAAGATCTTTGATCAAAGAGGTAAGCGTGGTGTGACTCTTGGGGGGACCACTTGTCCTAGGTGGCTGTTTGTCTATCAGGGGATCAAGAACTAAATTGAAATCCCCCCCTATTATCAATGAAGTATTAGCAGAGGCCTGCGCAACCTGAGCAATGGTAGCAAAAAAGGCAGGGTCATCCACATTAGGAGCATAAAGGCATATACATGTAACTTCAAGGCTACCTATCTTGAGGTGAACTCTGGACCATCTACCTGCTGTATCTGAGCTAGTCGCAATAATAGTAGCATGCAGAGATTTCCTAACCAGTATGGCAACCCCACATTTCTTAGAAACGGATGGGGAATAGGCGGCCACCATGTAAGGTTTAATATTGAGTTTAAGAGTTTCCTTCGAATTTAAATGCGTTTCTTGGAGGAAAATTAGGTCCGCAGCTTCATGACTTAGATAGCTTAGGATTTTCTTCCGTTTTATCGGATTATTGATTCCTTTTACGTTCAATGAGAAAATCTTACATGGTGCCATCAATCGGTAATAGACATTTTAGGTAAGGGCGCTTGAAAACATACAACATAATCAGAATCTGTGCAACAATGACATAATCACCGAATATGCTGGCTAATACACCCCATGTTGAAAAGTATGTACCAAAGTAACTTAGAGAAGAAGAAGCAAAACCCCCAATGAATATGGCGACCATATGTCTGCGGGAGGAGGCCCTAGAGAGGAAGATAAAGACATGAAAAAAGAAAGAAACACCAGAGTCCATAATAACACTGTCTCTGATACTCATCGAGGCTACTGTGGGTAGATGGAGTCGGGTCACAGATATCATCAAAAATAAGGCAACAAACCGCCCTCGCCAGACTCTTTGCTGAACCGCGGCAAATCCAATATGGCAGGCACCGCGGATATGAGAATACTTGCAGGAATATTCTGGAAGTCAGCGCATCAAGTCGGCTTCTTTAGAATCCAAAAACTCCGCTAGTAGATCAGGGTCCTCAAATGTTCTTGTCTGATTGTGAAGCGTGACTCGGAGCTTGGCCGGATACATCAGGCCATAGCGTGCTTGTAGTTGTTGAAGCCTCGGCCGGAATTCCAGAAAGCGCTTTCGGCGGTCGACCGTGGGTTTAGCCAAGTCAGGATAGAAGGAGATCTTGTGGCTCTCAAACTCCATATGGCCCTTTGCCCGAGAGGCACTGAGAATTTGCTCCACATGTTGATATCTCAAAAGTCGAAAGATGATAGGCCGCGGGGTCTTCCTGTTGAGCGTTATGTTTGTGGGTACACGATGAGCGCGATCGATCTCCAATTCTTTGGTAAAGGTGATTTGGAGTAGGGAAGGGAGGATTTTATATAAAAACTCTTTCATGTCTCCCAATTCCGCTCCCTCCGGTATGCCCACGAGTCGTAGGTTGTTGCGGCGCGCTCTATTATTGCCATCTTCCACTTCTTTCTGCAAGGCCCGTACCTGACGTTCAACTTTGTCGAGTTTGGACAACCGGGCCGCATGGGAGTCTAATATGCTCTCCATTTTGTCCTGACGCGAAGAGAGCCCCTCTAGCCTGCCTTGCAGTACACCAAGATCTTCCCTCAGTGCTCGGAGTGCTTCACCGTTTGACTGCACGAGGTCCTTAACCCCTCTAATCTCTGCGAGGATTTCCTGCTGCATTTCGGGGCCCTCGCGCAAAGCCAGCCCCTTCTGCGGGGACGGGGGTTCAGTTTTGGAGCGTTTGCCGTGAGAAGCCGCTGGAGATCCAAATTCCAGGCGCGTGGGTTTGGTCCCCGCCATCTCACCAATGTGCCCCAGCAAGATCAGAGCAGAAGTTCAAGTATGTCCGGTGTTAATTCAGGATTCTGAGTAGGCCTCTCGGGAGCCTCAGCGTTATGCGACCATCCCGCTGGACATCGGGCTCCGCCCCCCGACATTTGTGCTTTCACTTGGACTGCCATTCTGGATTTAGTGACAGCCAAACAATGAAGGCGTTCAAAGCACTGATGTCCAACATGTTGTAGAAGATTGTCACTGGCCAGCGTCTTGTCATTTGTTTTGTGGTATACGTACGCAACATTTGATCTGCCATATCTACTCCACCTTTACTAGAATTATAGTCCTAGATCATGCATGTTTTTTTTTGTCTGGACGTGTGTTATCTACTTCTTCTTGATCATGCAAACTGCTCAGAAGAACAACCAATTTTCCTTTCTTCGGGTAATAGGAAACCAGAGTGGCGTCATCACGAAAGGCAAACAGTGAAGTGAATAGCTCTTGGCCCTTTGCTGTTACAAATACTGGAGGTAATTCTTTTCTGTTCTTTTGAATTGTCCCCAAAAGTATCATTTGTTTTTCTATCAATTTACGTGATAGGGATAAACTGCAGAAGAATTTGTCAACAGTAACATTTCTGCCAGATCGCGTCAATCCTTCAGTGAGTTGCAACACAACCCTTTCACCCTGATTCTGTTCCCTGTTTTGTCCGAGTTTCCTTCCTGAAGACACAGAACATATGATGTTGCACTGTCACACAACATCCATAGCTTTATGCCATATTTCCAAGGTTTGCTGGGAATATATTGTCTGAACGGAACACGGCCATGAAATGTAAGCAGTTGCTCATCCACGGTAACATTTTCACCAGGAACAAAGGCGTCACTTAGAGTTGCTTCCCAGTTATCAAAAACGTGTCTGATTGGAGCAAGCTTATCCATGCCTCGTTGTTCAATTCCAGGGTTCAATTCCCACTAGCATTCCTTGTGGCCTTGCACAAGTCACTTAACCCTCCATTGCCTCAGAAAAATCCAAGTTTTCAATGTCCCTGTTTAATGTACATTATCAAGTTTAAGTTTCAATGTAAACCGCTTTGATTGAAATGATAAAGTGATATATAAAACCTGTTAAATAAAAATAAATAAATAAGGCATATAGGTACACACTTAAAAATCTTAAGAAGAAAGAGGGGAGATATGATAAGAGATGTTTAAATGCCTCATTGTCATAAATGCACAGTAGGAGAGCTTCTTTCAATTGCATGAAGGTTTCAATAGGATGAAGGTAAAAGGAGATAGACTCAGAAGTAATTTGCAGAAATATTTCTTTACAGAAAGAGTGGTAGATGCATGGAATAGTATACCTGTGGAGGTAGTAGACACAAAGATTGTATCTGAATTAAAAAACGCATAGGGCAAACACAGTAGATCCCTAAAGGAAAACAAAGGCCTGTAGAGCTTATCAATTGGTATAGAAGGGCAGACTGGAGTGAAAGCAGATTTCAGGAAAGGGGGAGGAACAAGAGGCATCATCACAGATATGAAATTGATCCTTGAAAAACAAAAGAATACTGGGAGTATATTTAAATGTGTTTCATTGACTGCAGAAAAGCCTTCGATTGCCTAAATCATGAAAAGCTCTGGGCCACATTAAGAAGAAAAGGTATACCAGAACACTTAATAGTTCTCATGCATTACCTTTACAGTGATTAAGAAGCAGCAGTTCAAATTGAACAAAGAGAAACAGAATGGTTTAAAATTGGCGAAGGTATATAACGAATCAGAACAAATCATCAGAGAAGCAATACTCTATGAAGACAACCGAGATGTGAAGATTGGTGAAAGACTCACCAACAGCCTTTTCTATGTTGATGATACCATGTGGCTGGCTAAAAGTGAAGATGATCTAAAACATCTGCTTATCAAGATAAAGGAACACAGTCTTAAAATGGCCCTGCACTTTAATGTGAAGAAAACAAAGATCCCAACAACTGGAAAAATCAATAATTTTATCCTGGATGGAGAAGAAATAGAAATAGTAGACAACTTTAACCTGCTTGGATCAATAATCAATAATGATATGATGAGCAATCAAGAAATCAGACAATGCATTGCTCTTGGTAGAATAGCTATGAAGGACCTGGGCAAGATTTTTAATTGCAGAGGTGGAATAACTTCCCTGGACGTTGGGGAGCTATGTTATTTTCAATGACAACATATGGATGCAAAATTTGGGCAATGTAGAAAGAAAGACAGGAAGAAAATCAATGCCTTTGAATTATGGTGCTGGTGAAAAATACTGTGTATACCATAGACTGCTCAAAGAATAAAGCAATAATTACTAGAGAAGATCAAATCTATGCTTTCCTTAGAAGCTCAAATAAGAAGACTTTGACTTTGATACTTTGGACACATCATGCAAAGAGAAAGATTATTACAGAAAGATATCATACTTGGCAAGGTTAAAGCTCAGTGCAAAAGAGGAAGGCCAACATGTGATGGATTGATACAATAACAGCAGCTGTGGATGTCACTCTATCAACAATTGCCTGACTGAAGACCAAACATAGTATATGACAACTATCCACACGGTTGCCACGAGTCAACATTAACTTGACGACACTTAAAAATAACAAAATCATTGTGGTGACTCACGTATTGCAGCTACTGCATAGCTTTTATGTAGCTAATCCATAAATAAAGCACTTATTCTTTTACCAATCATTCTGTGTTAAATATATTTTTAGAACAGCTACCCATACTGTTCCGAATAAAATTCAGGATCTTGGGTCTGACTCATCACAGGTTTTACTATAGTATTCACAATTTTCTTTCTATTTTCCGTATTCCTTATTTTCCACCTTCTACCCTTAGGTCCCTTCAAGGCAACCTACTCTTTATTCTTCATGATACAGCGTAGATTAAATACAGTATAACTTGTTAAACAGTGTTTTATGGAACTCTAAAACTGAGACATGAAACCTTATATTCCCATTTTAGGACAGGCCTAAAAACATGGTTGTTTAGGGATGCTTATAAACTATAGGTGGCTGCACCTACATAACATAGTAACATAGTATATGACGGCAGATAAAGACCAGTATGATCCATCTAGTCTGCCCAGCATGGCGGCGAGAGCAGGTGCACCTACCGCTCCGTGCAGGTCACCCCTCTGCATGCCTTTGTTTAGGCCGGGGTATACCAACCGCTCCAAGTAGGTCACCCCTTATTTTTTGAAATAGTTAGTTATGTTTATTGTGATTTTATCCTATTGCTATATAGGGATCCATAGTGTCTGTCCCATGCCAATTTGAATTCCGTCACTGTCTTTGCCCCCATCACTTCCATCAGGAGGGCATTCCAAGCATCCACCACCTTTTCAGTGAAAAAGTATTTCCTGACATTGCCTCTCAGTTTACCCCCTTGCAGCTTCATGTTATGCCGTCTTTGGAAGAGGTCTGTTTATTCATTAATACGCTTTAAGTATTTAAAGGTCTGAATCATATCTCCCCTATCCCTCCTCTCCTCCAGAGTGTACATATATAGGTCTTCAAGTCTCTTCTCATATGTCTCCTGATTCAGGCTCCAAATCATTTTGGTCACCTTCTTCTGAACCCTTTCCAGACTTTTTGTATCTTTGTTAAATCTGGTCTGCAGGCCTCAATGGATGAAAAACATCAGTGTGGAGAGAGACAGCATCAAGCAACTTCATTGCACATTTATGGCAGACACAGAGACCATCCAGAGGGAGGAAGAGAATGTCAAAGCACTTGACAGGTCGGCAGTCAATGCTATGCTGCCAGATGAAGAAAAGAAGATCAGGGAGGAAGTTTTAGCTGACCACCAGAAGCACCATATAGTGCTGCCTCTGTATCATTCCATGTTGCAACCATACCTTGAATTCTGGTCACCATATCTTAAAAAGGAGAAAGATGAATTGGAAAAGGTACAGAGAAGAGCGTCAAAAGTGATGAAGGGGATGGAAGGGTACCCCTGTGAGGAAAAGCTTAAAAGATTAGGGCTCTTCAATCTGGAAAAGAGACGGCTGAGCGGAGATATGATAGAGGTTTATAAAATAATGTGCGGAGTGGAACAGGTATAGTAAATGTAGATCCGTTATTAACTCCATCAAAACATAGAAAGACAGGGGACATGCAATGAAGCTACAATGTAGCTCATTTAAGACAAATTGGAGAAAATATTTTGCATTCAATGTGTAATGAAACTCTGGAATTCGTTACCGGAGGATGTAGTAAAATCTGTTAGCATAGCTGAGTTTAAAAGAGATGAGTTCCTTGAGGAAAAGTCCATGAACCATTATCAAAGTGGACCGGGAAAATCTACTGTTTACCCCTGGGATAAGCAGCATGGTATCTATGCATCTTTTAGGAACCTGACATGCACTTGTGACCTGGATTGGCCGCTGCTGGAAACAGGATACTGGGCTTGATGCACCCTTGTTCTGACACAATATGGCATAACTTATGTTCTTATAAGCAGACAATTGTATCCTGTTATTTTAAATCAGATATTCTCACCATGAACATTGCTCTCCTATTAGAACCAAAGCATTTTTTTGAAAGTTGACCTCTCCCATGTGCCAAAGTATATTAATTTTTATAACTGAATAATCACTAATGATAAATCATATTTAATAATATTTATTTTGACTTTATTTTTAAAACTACTAGTACTGAACATTTGTATAGTGCTACAAGATGTAGGCATTGCTGTACAGACACATGCAAAGATGTGAGCTTACAATCTAGTCAAGACAGACAACACAGTAGCTGTAGACATGAGGTACATATAGGGAGAAAAGGAAACACAAACAGGCTCATTCCGAGCCACGAATAGCTATTGTGCTCCCTCCCGCCGGCGTCTAGCTTCCCCACCAGTTGTACAGGGAAGCTAGCAGGGGGCAGAAAATGGAAGTATCGGTGCCGACGACTTGAACGGGGAAGTTATTCCACCTCTGAGGTGTAATAACTTCCTTGGATGTCAGGGATCGGCGGGCCCAGGATCAAGAAAGGGTGGCATGGGGCAGAAAGCATTCCCCACAGCCTGACCCTGGCCCTGGGGGGCCAAATTGGGGGTTGGGCTGTGAGGAATAAACTGTTTGTTCTGGCGGCCAGGATCGCAGCTTTTAAATGGAGCTGCTTTGCCATGTCAACCGGACGCCATAGCTCCACGGCTCCATTTAAAAGCCCTGACTGAGTTAGTCGGGCTTGTCTTGTATGTGCAGGCTGGGCTGAATCGCAGTCCCAGCCTGCATGTACAGGACTGATTGCGATTCTGATCCTGCGGCAGAATCAGAAACATGATGCCCTCTGTATGTCCGGTTCAGACTGGACATTCAGAGGAAATCTACATCCGGGACAGAATCGGGCCTAAAGGAGATTAGGCAAATCAAGATCCGAAGGCGGCAGTGAAGAGGTGAGTTTTCAGCCTGGATTTGGAAAGGGCCAGAGAAGGCACCGACGTATAGAATCAGGTAGTTTGTTCCTGGCATAAGGAGCAGCAATGTTAAAGAAGCAAAGTCTAGAGTTAGCAATAGAAGAGAAGGACACAGATAGAAGCAATTTGCCAGAAGAGTGGCGTTCCCAACGAGAGGTGTAGAGAGAGATAATTCCTACATAATGTGGGATTTCATCATTAATTTGTATATGGATTAATTTCAGTTATTACTATATAAAAATAGGTCACAGATCTTTATGTTCATTTAAAACAATTGCTTATTTTGTTGTTAGTCCCATAGCATAGTTAATGCAGACTGTATTTGTAGCCAGCTGCATATTTTATAAGTGAAGAGAGCTTTGATCCATGTAAGAAGCAATGCCAATATGATGAATGGCTATAAATATTTACAAGTTCAAGAACCAATGCATCAAAATGGTTGCAAGTGTCAGTGTCATAAGCTTTGTGAAGAGCTATAGGGACTGGGAAGATAAAATATATTCACAGATAGAATAGTGTAACCATGTAACCATAGGATACAAGAGATCATGGGACAAGAATAGGCAATTCTTGGTCATGAGAATTTGAAGATAAAATGAGCAATCAAAGAAAGCTTGTGGTTCCTCAGTAAGTAAAGAAACTGACCGACTAGAGCGGAGTTTTGGTCTTACTCTTCCATCTCATCCCCTGTTTTTAAATACACATTTGAAAGGTTTTCATTTGATCTTGAAGAGGTTGGTTTCTCACATATATATTAATATCCTAATTGTTGAAATAGACCCATTCATTTGCAATGGATAGTAATATAAAACACAGAGAGTAAAATTAATACATCTAATGGAGCCTAATAAAAAATCAGAAGGCAAAAGACCCCTGTAGGAAACCTCTGTGCTGCTCTTTAATGATCAGGATAAAGCAATCAAAAAAGACAGTTGAGCGCGGGGTGATGCCTGGATGGATTAACTATCATGCAAAAAAAAAAGGGAAGATAATGAAGAATAATGAGCAGACTGCAATAAGAATGTTCTGCTGAAAATACATTACATTTTCGCTGCTCCATCCGAGCGTAAACAGATCCCTGCGACCTTACCTCCTACATTTTCTTTAATGGCCACTATAAAACTCTGATATGTGCCAGCAATTAGGGTTTTGAAGATGGAGAAAATAATAAAATGTGGGAGGACAGATTTTCACTTAAGAATGAGAGTTCACGCTTATGAATAGAAAAGTAATTGCTGCTCGGGAAGAACAGGATATTTTCATCAGCAGCAGACTCAAAGAAACAGAAGGAAATCACGACCATCCATTATCTGATACTTGTTTCAGAGTTAAAGCTCTTGTAAGTCAAGATAACTGCTCATCTATAACAAATTATAGCACAAGTTCTTGCTTCAGAATTTAAGAGCAGATTTTGTTTTTTTCACTTTGCAATTATCATCAAATCACTGCGTACACCAAACCCATACATCGTGTCCAGCTATGCCGTACTGACACAAAATACTGTCATACCACTGGAGAGAAATTGTTTCTTTTCAGCTAAGCAGTCAGTTATGGATGATAGGTAATGCAATGATTTGAATACCAAGGGGTCGATATTCAACTGAGGTGACTGCCTTTTAAAGTTAAGTGCTAGCTATTTAAATAGTGCCACAGAATATATGTAGATAAAATGGTGTGATTGCCCTGTTAGTCATTTCATGGTACTTGAATAAAAAGAAAAACAAAAAAGGAAAATAAGGTGAAACCTTTTTATTGGACTAACAATACTTTCTTGAACTAGCTAACAGTATGAGCAACAGATGACAATACCGTGATATAAAAGTGAATTACAAAAGCATTCCATTGACAATCTCAGGGGAGGGGGGAAGTGGGACAGATGGATGGGTGAGCAGATGATCAGGCTGTAAATATTTCTAGTTTATAATGTGATAGAAAGTCCATTTCTTTAAGCTCTCTCTGGTCCCCACCCCACGCTCTTTCCCTCAGACTGTCAATGGTATACCTTCAAGATTGATGTATATATTATGCTATTGTCACCTCTTGCTCATACTATCCTGACCTGCAGAAGAAGGTTTTAACCTTTGAAAGCTGGTCAAAAAATCTATTGTTCGTCCAAGAAAAAGGTATCACGTTATTTTCATGTTTTGTTTTTCTCTTTTTGTAACTACTGGATATATACGTAAGCAGTGACTGCACCAGACTATCTGTTTAGATTTAAACTTGCTATTCAACAGGCTTACATTAAATGGATAACTTAGCAGTGTAGCTACTGAATATCATCACTAAATGGATAGGGCCACTCTAACCCATTTGCTAACCTAGACTTTCTTTTATAACGATAATATATGACCACGTGGAGGGGAATTTTAGAAGGGACATCCAAGTGGAATCTGGAACATCTAAGCTAGAATGTTTGAAAAAAAAGCAGGCCCGTCCAGGTGCGGTCATGATTTTGTGAACATTGATGTACCCGACATAGATGTCTGTGGAGGTGCCTGCATAGGCATCCCCAGAACTGTATTTCAGAACCTGGATGTCTAGGATTGCCTAATGGTTAGTGTAGTAAGCTAGGAACAACTATAAGAATATAGATTAGCACAAAAGGCAAAACAGGGTCAGTACTCTTTGAGCAGTAAATAGTCTTCTAGAAACCTTTACAAAGAGGCCTTCTACCTAGGGGGCAAGAGACCTGTGAAACTTTTTCAATAGGTGTAAACACCAGGGGGCAGATCAAAAGGCCATTTTGAAAGACTCCTTCTATCCAAGCAAGGACTGTTAATCATCCAGGAAGTTGGTCACAGCTTACCTCAGCAGCACAGTCATAAATAGCACAACCAGAGCTCTGTGATCCTTAGTCTTGAAAAACTAGAAAAGGGGACTGTTACTTCTGGAGAGAGATCTGAAATTGTGAGTATATACTTCTGGGAATTTTCTGAAAGGAATTATTTTTATTAAAGCTAATTAATCTGTGAACCCACTATTTTTTGTTAAATCAGTCAGGGCCTAGTAGCAGCAGTTTAAGTTTACATTTAAAACACAAAAGAGAGCTTTCTGGTTAAATTTCATACCCAGCAGAGAGCTTGTAGTTTAAATTTAATAGTCATTCAGGGCCTAGCATCAGCAAAGTACTTTTAGTTTAAATTTAGTTTAAGCCCCACATAATGTGTATTTGTACATAATGTATATAGTTTGCACTGTTCTATACTGTTCTGTATTAACACTAGTTGTTTATCTTATTGTTATTTGGTCATATGATGTTTTATGTAAAACAAACTCCGATTTGTTAACTGTTGTTTATTGTGAACCGCAACTGAACTATGGAAGATGCGGTATATAAATCATTGTTAAATAAATAAATAAATAAATAAATTTAAAACACAGAAGAGAGCTTTCTGGTTAAATTTAGAACCCAGCAGAGAGCTTGTAATTTAAATTTCATAATAAGTTAGAGCCTAGCAGCAACAAAGAGCTATAATTTAAATCAAATAAGAATATAGCTTACCTCAGCAGCACAGGACAGGGTACTGTGTAGCAGCCCTCTTTTAATAAGTGTTATTTCCCTCCCTTCCTCCTCACACCCACCCACCCCTGGGATAATCGTAGCTTTATAGGTACTTACACATTTTAAAAGACAGGAGGCGCTCTCAGGTGAAGCTCGTTACACAAATCAGTCATACACTAAGGACCTGAGATTAATTAAGCTTCAGGTGAACAAGGTATATTAAAAGTATTAGGTACAGTTTTATTGGCAACCCTTAGTAAGTAAAGAACTTAAAGATCTAAACAAAAACTTAAAATTAAGATGCAGACAGCAGTCCAGCAGCGATATGGGGGCTTTCCAGTCTTTTGCATTGAGTGTCACATGTATGATTTTCTCCCAGTTGGTGAGAGGTCCTACGTGTGCACTAGGTGCAAGGAGCACTTTGCTCTCAGGGAACGAGTCCGTTCTCTAAAGGCTAAAGTAGCAGACTTGGAAAACATAAGACAGACAGAGAGGTACCTAGACGAGACCTACAGGGATATAGTCCTGAAGTCCCACCTCCAGTCTAGCAGCATCCCTGTTGCCATGGAGGAGAGAGGTCACGTGACAGGACCCTGGTGTGGCAGGAAGTGATCCTGTAACTAGGACCTGTCCTCCAGGTGATGTAAAACCCTCTCGCACCAAGGAATTTTCTCCAGGGCCATGTGCCCATGAGGGAAGAGTTAGGGCAGCCATTATAGTTGGTGATTCGATCATTAGGCATGTAGATAGCAGGGTGACTGGTGGACGTGAGGATCGCCTGGTAACATGCCTGCCTGGTGAGAAGGTAGCGGACCTCACGCGCCACCTAGATAAAGTCTTAGATAGTGCAGGAGAGGAGTCTGCTGTCTTGGTACATGTCGGTACCAATGACAAAGGAAAATGTGTTAGGGAGGTTCTGGAGGCTAAATTTAAGCTTTTAGGTAGGAAGTTGAAATCCAGAACTTCCAGGGTAGCGTTCTCCGAAATGCTTCCCGATTCACGTGCAGGAAACAAAAGGCAGGCAGAGCTCCGGAGTCTGAATGCGTGGATGAGACAATGGTGCAGAGATGAGGGATTTGGATTTGTTAGGAACTGGGGAACATTCTGGGGAAAGGAGGGGCTCTTCCGAATGGATGGGCTTCACCTTAACCCGGATGGAACCAGGCTGCTGGCATTAACCTTTAAAAAGATGATAGAGCAGCTTTTAAACTAGATAATAAGGGAAAGCCGACAGTTGCCCAAGAGCGGATGGTTCAGAAGAATGTATCCTTGAAGGATACTACCAAAAGCAGAGAGGTTCCAAAAATGAGTTAAGTAGCCCAAATGCCCTCGAGTATGGAGCAGACAGAGCTTAAAGATCCAAAATTACCCATGTCTACCAATAGCCAATTTAATATGAATAAAATACAGTCTCTAAAATGCTTGTATGCAAATGCTAGAAGTCTAAAAAATAAGATGGGAGAGTTAGAATATATAGCACTAAATGAGAGGTTAGATATGATTGGAATATCAGAGACATGGTGGAAGGAGGCCAACTAGTGGGACACTGTGATACCTGGGTACAAACTGTATCGTAATGATAGAGCTGATCAAATTGGTGGAGGGGTTGCGCTCTATGTTAGAGGGGGCATTGAGTCAGAAAGGATTAAAGTTTTACAGGAAGCAAAATTTGCTGTAGAATCTCTATGGATTGAAATTCCATTGAAAAAGGGGAAGGCGATGGCAGTGGGGGTGTATTATCGACCACCGGGCCAGAATGAACAAATGGATGATGAAATGCTCAAAGAAATCAAGGAAGCTAACAAAAGTAACAGCGTAGTAATAATAATGGGTGATTTCAATTACCCCGGTATCGACTGGGTCAGTGTCACTGCAGGACATGCTAGGGAGATAAAGATCCTAGATGACATACATGGCTGCTTCTTGGAGCAGCTGGTTCATGAACCGACCAGAGGGGAAGCCTTATTAGACCTAGTCCTTAGTGGAACACCAGATCTAGTGCAAGAGATAAGGATATTGGGGCCACTTGGCAATAGTGATCATAGCATGATCGCCTTTGATTTAATTAGTGGAGGAGGGATAGTACAGAAATCCACAGTACTACCTTTTAACTTTCGAAAGGGAGACTATGATAAAACCAGGAAAATAGTTAAGAAAAAACTAAAAGGATCAGTTGCAAAGGTTAAAGACTTACATCAAGCTTGGCAGCCCAGACCAGCTGTATTCCACGATTTAAGAAAAGTGGAAGGAAGTCCAAAAAACTGCCAGCATGGTTTAAAAGTAAGGTCAGAGAGGCTGTTGTTGCCAAAAAAGCATCTTTCAGGAAATGGAGGAAAGAGCCAAACGACGAAACCTGGAAACAGCACAAGCACTGGCAAGTCAAATGCAAGGCATTGATAAAGCAGGCAAAGGGAGAATTTGAGAAGAAGCTTGCTGTGGAAGCACAAACGCGAAATAAAGATTTTTTCAAGGATATTCGTAGCAAAAAACCTGAGAGAGAGTCAGTTGGTCCATTAGATGATAGAGGAGTTAAAGGGGCACTAAGAGGTGACAAGGCGATAGCGGAGAGACTGAATGAATTATTTGCTTCAGTCTTTACTGAGGAAGATGTAGTGTGATACAGTGGCCAGCACAGAGCCCATGGATACAGGAGAAAAGGAAGACCTTACCTTACAGTCACCTAGACAGAAAGCATTTTCAGGTTGTAAGGTTCCAGAAAATAGCAGAACAAACTTTCCCTACACTGGCTGTGACGCAGTAGAAAGCCAGGAAACTAATTACATCCACCTGGGCCAGGAAGCACGTACAAAGTGCAGGAGCCTGGAGGATAAAAGTGGCTGGGAAATCCCAGTAAGGGAAGGTGCATTGGAAGGCAAGGGAGAAGCAGTGAAGGGAGGTGCTCGTGCACAGGTCTCCCAAGCCAGAGGGGGCATCGTCCCAAGGAGAGTGAGTAAGCAGCTGGAGGGCAGAGGTCACAAGCAGGAGAGCTTCCTGGGACCAGAAAGCATCGGGTGTGTCCCTGCAGTAAGGAACAGCAGAAAGGAAGCATTTCCTGGAGGTTACCACAGCCCAGACCAGACAAGTGCTGAGAGGAACTCTCATGGCAAAACAGGCTACAGCCCAAGTAAAGGTGCCTGGTTAAGAAAGGAAGGAGTGGAAGCTGGTTATCCAAGGAACAAAGCTAAGTACACCAATTTCTCCAGAGGGCAAGAGGTGGGCTCGGCTAGAAAAGCAAAGGCTAATTGCTGGAAGGAAAACCCTTGGTGGAGGGAAAGGGGAAGCCTCAGAGAGATAGGCTCCAGTACAGGTCCCCAGGACTTCCCATATACAGAACGGTTCCTTGCCCCAAGATCTGCTGCCTCTAGAGTTCTGTGAATGATAGATGTGGAAAGTGTTACCCACTTACAAGTTTAGACGCTGAGCATATGCAATGGGAGAGCACTAACCAGGACATTGATTATAGCCCAATGGATTGCACGCTCTGTATCTCAGATGAGATTAACTCTTTATGTTGATAAAGGAAGCAAGAGCATTGTTATACCTGTTTTTGAAAGAAGGTGCATTGTTGGTTATTTTGCTATGAAGAAACAGTTTGTTTAATCCTTTGTTTGCTGTATGAGAAAAACAGAAATCCCATGGGAAAGGGAATAAAACATCATCATTATAATTATGCCTTAAACACGGCTACAGAGTTTTCTTTATCAAGGCAGCTTGCACCACACACCCTAGGCGACCGCCTAATAAGGACTATGGTAGCAAGCATCTGACAGTAGGTATGTTACCCATGACTGAAGTGGTATTTAATGGTGCGGAAGAATTGAAGAAAATATCGATACATCGAGAAGATGTATTACAACTATTAGATAAACTGAAGAGTAGCAAATCACCTGGGCCAGATGGTATACATCCAAGGGTGTTGAAAGAACTGAAATATGAGATTGCAGACCTGCTATTAGTAATCTGTGAACTATCATTAAAATCACCTCTAATAGCTGAAGATTGGAGGATCGCCAATGTAACACCAATTTTTAAAAAAGGGTTCCAGGGGTGATCCGGGAAACTACAGACCGGTGAGCCTCACGTCAGTACTGGGAAAAATGGTAGAAACCATCATAAAGAATAAAATTACTCAGCATGTAGATAGTCATGGCCTAATGGGAGACAGCCAACATGGCTTTAGACAAGGAAGATCTTGTCTTACTAATCTGTTGTGTTTTTTTGAAAGTGTGAATAAACAGGTGGAAAAAGGTGAATCGGTTGATATAGTGTATCTGGACTTTCAGAAAGTCTTTGACAAGGTCCCTCATCAAAGACTTTTGGCAAAACTAAAGAGTCATGGAATAGGAGGCAGTGTACTACTGTGGATCAGGAACTGGTTAAAATATAGAAAGCAGAGCGTTGGGCTAAATGGCCAATTTTCCCAATGGAGAAAGGTGAATAGTGGTGTACCCCAGGGATCTGTGCTGGGTCCACTGCTTTTTGACATATTCATAAATGACCTGGAAAGTGGAATAACGAGTGAGGTTGTCAAATTTACAGATGACACAAAACTATTTAAAATTGTTAAAACCCAAGTGGATTGTGGAAAATTGCAAGAGGATCTTGATAAATTAGAAGTCTGGGCATCAAAATGGCAGATGAAATTTAATGTGGACAAGTGCAAAGTTATGCACCTAGGGAAGAACAACCCAAACTATGGTTACATCATGCAAGGTTCCACATTAGGAACCACCACCTAGGAAAAAGATTTAGGCGTCATTGTGGATACCATGTTAAAACCCTCGGCCCAGTGTGCAGCGGCGGCCAAGAGAGCAAATAGAATGCTAGGTATCATAAGGAAAGGAATGGAAAATAAAACAAAAGATATTATAATGCCTCTATATCGTTCCATGTTGAGACCGCACCTTGAATATTGTGTGCAATTCTGGTCGCCATATCTTAAAAAGGATATAGAGTTATTAGAAAAGGTTCAGAGAAGAGCCACCAAAATGGTAAAGGGGATGGAAAGATACTCCTATGAAGAAAGGCTAAAAAGGTTAGGGCTCTTTAACCTGGAAAAGAGACGGCTGAGGGGAGATATGATAGAAGTCTATAAATTAATGAATGGAGTGGAACGGGTAAACGTAGATCGATTGTTTACGTTATCAGAATATAGAAAGACTAGGGGACATGCAATGAAGCTACAGGGTAAACTATTTAAGACTAATAAAAGAAAATATTTTTTCACTCAACGTGTAATCAAACTCTGGAATTTGTTACCGGAGGATGTAGTAAAGGCTATTAGTGTAGCTGGGTTTAAAAAAGTTTGGACAAGTTCCTGGAGGAAAGGTCCATAAACCATTATTAAGAAGGGACCCAGGATATCAATGCTCTATGCAATGCAGTACAAGCATTGCGAAACCTGTGTCTTTTGGAGAAACTGCTAGGTACGTATGACCTAGATTGGCCACTGTTGGAAACAGGATACTGGGCTTGATGGACCTTGGTCTGACCCAGTATGGCATATCTTATGTTCTTATTTTCTTATGTTCAGCTATAGTTCAGATTCCACTGCTACTATCGTTGACATTCTGCTGAGTACTGGGGATGATAGAATGCTGTCTTTTCTACACCCTGTTGGTGCTTTTAAGCCAAAACAAGTACTTTTCATATGCATGTTGTGCCTGGAGCAGGTCTAAACATGAAAGCAATGCCAGACATCCATGATGTTGCTGAGATCAAGTAGGGAAGTCCAGGTTTCTGTAAATGTCACCCTCATGCAGACTTGGATGTCCTCAAGCTGGGGACATCCCCAGAACCAGCTTCTAAAATGGCTCTGGAGATGTCTCTGTGCCTTGGACGTCTCCATGCCCATTTTCAGATGTCCAAAGTATGAATAGAGCTTCCAAAATGCTCCCTATAGTGAGTTAAATGGCAATATGTATATTATTTAATTATTCAATTTAAAAAAGTCAGATAGGTAAGATGTTTATTTGACAATATTTTTTATACTACTTTATCATTTAGTCAAAGTGGTTTACATTGCAACTTAAACTTGGTAATGCACATTAAACAGGGACATTGATAATGTGCTTCTCCCCCTCCCCTCCTAAGGTAATGGAGGGTTAAGTGGCTTGCCCAACGCCACAAGGAATGCTAATGGGAACTGAACCCTGGTCTTTTGGTTTCCAAGCCAGTGCTCTAACAGTCAGGCTACTCCTTCACACAAGTATTGTCTACTACCTACTGGTGAATGTTTAACTCACTCTGAATACTAGGTTTAAGGTGTATATACAGTAGCAACTCGCTATGTTTTGGCAAATATGAAATGTATTGATTTTCTCTGCATTTGATAAGCGGGTATAAGGAACTCACTAAAATAGAGACTCCAGCCCTACAGTTACATGATACAAGGTTCCACATTAGGAATCACCACCCAGGAAAAGGATTTAGGCATCATCATGGATAATACATTGAAACCCTCTGTCCAGTGTACAGCAGCAGCCAAGAAAGCAATCAGAATGCTAGGAATCATGAGGAAAGGAATGGAGAATAAAACCAAGGATATTATAATGCTTCAGTATCATTTCATGGTGTGACAGCACCTTGAATATTTTGTGCAATTCTGGTTGCCATATCTTAAAAAAGGATACAGCAGAACTAGAACAGTTACATGTTATTTATTTATATTCTCTTATATACTGTGCTATTCTGCATTAGTGCGGTTTACATTGAACAAACTGAAATTACATTGAACAGGACATTATAACTTGGAGATAACTATTTTACAGGGAACATGGGCTATGGAGGGTTAAGTGGCTTGCCCAAAACCACAAGGAGCACCTGTGGGACTAGAAACCCCAGTCCTTCCAGCTCAAGGTTGCTGTCCTCTTGTGGGATTTGAACCCCTGACCTTCTGGCCTGAAGAACCTTGCCCCAAGCACTAGGTCACTCCTCCACTCCTTATTAGGCACAGTACAAGGCACATTATAAGGCACTGTTATTAGGCACAGTACAAGGCATGTAACGTGCCTTATAATGTGCTTTGTACTGTGCCTAATAAGGTGCCTTATGACGTGCCTTGTACTGTGCCTAATAACAGTGCCTTGTAATGTGCCTTATAACATGCCTTATAATGTGCCTTGTACTGTGCCTAATAACAGTGCCTTGTAACGTGCCTTGTACTGTGCCTTGTAACGTGCCTTGTACTGTGCCTAATAAGGTGCCTTGTAACGTGCCTTATAACGTGCTTTGTACTGTGCCTAATAAGGTGCCTTATAATGCACCTTATAAAGCGCGTTATCTGACACGGCTTGCCATAATGATGCCCCGCCCACACCTTTATATGGGCATCTGTACCTTTACCGCGGAAACTAACGTGAATGACATTGCCACAGTTTAGTTAACATACCCCATATTGTACATAGCAGTTTATGTCAAATAAACTAAACTCATTTCCATTGTTTACAAACAATTCTTAGGAAGGCTCCTTTATCTTAGGTTTGACTCACATTACTTTGAATATGGTCAGTAATATAACTAAAATCAGGACACAGAACAAAAAGCATAATGGATACATAAACAGTCATTACATTGCCAGTATCAAGAATTTTGCTCAAAGAAAGGTAATACATTCATAACCACAAAACTTTAACAAAAATATAGGATTTAAACCAAATAAAAATTCAATTGTCATTGCTTAATACTTCTCTTTGCTACACTGTTTTCAGCACAAAACAACTTAGGGGTATGTTTACTAAACGGTCTTAACGTGCGCCCGGTGATAATGTGCAGGATGCCTTAAAAGGAGTGGGCGTTCCGGTCGAAACGAAGCAATCGGGGATTATCGCGCAATAATGTGCGCTGCGCACATTATCGCACGATAGAGGGAGCTGCACGCTTTACCGCGTGGTAACCTTAAGTAGGCATGCTGACCCACAAATACAGCAACAGAGGAGTAGCACAATGGTTAATACACTGACTGATGGTACAGGAGTCATGAATGGGCCTAATGAATAAGATTGGCCAGGGCAATTCCCTTTCTTGCTTGCAACTGTACAACAACCTGTGCTGCCGACTAAAAATACCTGCACCCCAGTGCCATAAACTAATGCACCTTTTAGGGTGCACCAGAATGCACATACTAAACAACCACGTCAGCCAAGGCGGGATATAATGTGCCCCAGAGGCCATGTTGAAAGGTTGCCAACTCCCAAGGCACCATAGTAAGCACCCCATAAGCTGCCTGAATCTAAGGTGTGGTGTAAGATGCCCCAAGGATGTATAGGTGAACCCAAAAACAAAGGCGAAGAGCAGTAAGGTCCCCCAATATGAAAAGCAAGAGAGGTATGGGCCAAACACAGATGTAACCCTAACACTGCACAGAGCAGCAAGGAAATACAATGCACAAGTAATGGAAGGAAATAGATCTGAGCTGATGGACCCAACAAAGAAGCACGATCCCACGTGCACAAAGAACCCAGTAGGAAACGTGGAATGCAACGGAAAGACGTGAAGTAAAAAACTTTTATTTCTTTGAACAACTCCAGCCACCGGCCCGACACTGGCCGTGTTTCGTGATAGCCTTCCTCAGGGGCAAATGATGGCTAAAATACATAAAATATATAGATAAGGATAAACATTTAAAATAAAATTAATGAACAATGAGTTGTTCCAATAGGAGCGAGAATGAACAAGGCTCAAATCACTAAAAACGCCAATATACCATAAAACACAAAACCATAAAAACCACCACAGTACAGCCAATAATAGCTGAAAACACACAAATAGAAAATAAAACACCTTAAAAAGAACTGGTCAACAAACTAATAAATATCAATAAATACATGTGGATAGGTAGCTTAATATAAATAACCATACAAACATATTAAAATAATAAATAAGGTAACTAATATTATAATTTAAGCAAAACCTATGCATATAAATACATAAATAATTAAAATATGAAAGTCATTATAACCAGACAAAGGGCATATCACAGATAAAAAGGTAATCAAAACAATAAACATACATGTATAAAATGTATATAAACAAATATATATTATAAAAATTATGTGTCTTCAAGGATGTGACAATTGATAAAATCAAAAAACGTACCTGTATGTCGTGTAAATATACTATTGTAAATTGTTCTTCCTCTGAGAACACAGGAGAGCCTAAAGCATCGAAACATAAACAGCATCAATAACATTCAAAAACAAAACATGAGATCAAAGAGGGATGAGGACGAGATCTCAAAAAAACAATCGTATGGTGAAAGAATAATAATGGAAAAGTATAATAATAGAATAATAACTCAATTTACCTGTACAACGACTTACATCTAAAAACAGTATGTTCCTAAAGTGCCAGAGTGCTAATCCTACAAAAGGAATGTTACAATTAACATTTGTGATATAAAAAACATCACAGAAAACATTCATAACTCAAAGGGGGACTTGGCCATTGTCTTTTTGAGAGATGTAAATAAATAGTGAATCAAAACCAAAGGGAAGGGGGAATATTGAGATGCAAAAATGATAGTACATAAAATGCTGTCAGAACAGCATTCAAGTGAAAGCTTGAATGTGAATATATATATTGAAACCAATATTCAACTTTTTATTGGATAATAAACTAAGGTAGGATCTATTAAATCAGACCACATACCTCTAGGAGACAAAGACGGAAGAGGATCGTACTATCATTACAAAAAGATACTATGTAACATACTTTGATAGTATGAGAACCATTGTTAGAGGAGGGGGGAGGACAAACTAAAAAATCACTTAACACCAGCGAAAAGGTAAAAAATAAAAAAAAACACGCCTTAAGAAAAGTAATGACAAGAACCTACTAAAAACTTGTACAATTGGTGATATAAAATGCAAAATCTAATCACAAAATGGCTGTTGCGTTAAAACCAAAGGAACATGCAGGTCTTGAGAAAGCCCGGCTTGAAAGCATGGCAAATGTACAATGTCAGCTTACACAAACAGAAACAAAAAATAACCGTTGACAATGGAACAAGCATAATAAAAAAATGCAATGAGTAGATGGGAATTATAGCACAGGAAGGTAAAGAACCACCTTAAGGAAACCCCTATGGCCATGAATAAGTGTGTAACGCTTCGTAAAGGAAAGAAAGGACACTTTTGTCACCAAATATAATCATGTTTAAAAAGTCTCATAAAGCTGTTATCTATGACACAGGCTTACACTCTTCAGCAGTATATCTAGTGTAAAACGGGAAATAGAAAAACAAACTCACATAATAGACCCGCAGGAAACCGCACTGCTAAATGGAAGAAAAACAGCACCACCGCACACGAACTCTGAAATCAAAAAACGCCGGCGGCTGCGCACTGAATTGATTAAAAAGGGGGAAGCATTAACGTCATAATGAGGGCACACCCATGCGTATTTTGACATAAACTACCATGCGCTCTATCAAAAAACATCATGCATAAATTTACTAGTAGCAATTTAAATACGTGTGAACTGAAACCCAAAAAAAGTACAACGAAAATTCAACAGTAAATCCAATGAGCTAAAAATGAACCCACTCTAAACAAAAAAGCGCTTAAGAAAGGGGCACATATATGAAAGTCAGTAAAAATGATCAGGAGTCATAATATGTGAAAAAAGATAATAGACAAATATCAGCCAAAAAAAACAAACAAGGGAGCGGCCAAGCCGACTTAGATATTCACAAAGGGACCACACTATAGACCAAAGGGCCAAGTAGGATCATAGAACGCTTGTCAATTTTCACAACAGAAAAAACTGTTTATAAAAAATGTTTTGTGACTTATATTAAAATTATACAACAAATCTTAAAAGACAACTAAAGAAACACAGAAAGGTCTCTATCCATGTGGGTGCAAACTATTCAGATTATAAATAAAACGTTGTTCAAGGTGCAAGAGTGTTTCATTAATATTACCCCCTCGCCAGTTTATCTTAACTTTCTTTATAACGAAATATTTTAAATCAGATAGTTTGTGCCCTGCTGTCTGCCAATAAGAGACAAGTGGTTTATCTGCTACTAGTCTCTTGAGACAACTCCTATGTTCAATAATACGAGTTCGTACGGGACATGCAGTTTTACCCACATATAGTTTTTTGCACGGACACATAACAACATATATCACATTACTAGTAGCGCAGTTGGAAAAATCATCCAGGTGAAATTTCCGATTGGTTCCCGGATGTGAAAAATGGTTCTTAACAGTGAGAGTGTGCACGCAGACAGAGCAAGACCCACATTGAAAATGCCCCTTATGTTTGGAGAGAAACCTCCGTTCTGTGAGGGCTGATGGTACCAATAAATTATGAAAATTGATGTTCCGCTTGTGAGCTACGGTGAGAGGAATTTTTTCAAAACCTTGAATGGCCTGTATAAGGTGCCAATATTTACGAAGGCACTTACCAATAGTGCGGGAGTGATGAGAGTAAAGGAGGGAGCACACCATCCCCACGTCTGATGACTTGTGCTTAGTCTGAAGTAATTCTGCACGTGTGGATTCACGAGCTCTAGAATATGCTTTATCAATATGCTGATGGGGGTACCCTCTTTCCACAAACCTATCCTTCATAAGGGATGCCTGTCTCTCAAAATCTTGAGTAGTGGTGCATACTCTCTTGGTGCGCAAGAACTGTCCAACGGGAAGATTATTTCTAAGCGCCATATTGTGAAAACTAGAATAATGTAGTAACTTATTTCTATCTGTTGGCTTTCGATATAAATCAGTATGTAATCTATTTCCTGATTTTACAATCAAAAGATCCAAGAACGGAATCCGATCCCAATTGTATGTGAGTTGAAAACGTAGATTGTGATCACACTCATTAATCCAAATATTGAATTGTCCCAATTCGTCAACAGTCCCACGCCAAAGTAAGAAAATGTCATCTATGTATCTGATCCACCGGATGATATGATGACTAAATGGATTATTATTCTTAATAAATTTATCCTCAAAATCAGATACATAGAGGTCTGCCACATCCGGGGCCATGGATGAACCCATCGCTACACCTTTGGTTTGTTCGTAAGATAAACCACAAAAGCAAAAATAATTATGACACAACGCAAACTGTGCTAAATGAACTTAAAAAATGGTGGGGATACGCCTATGAACTTTCCTCTGAAATAGAAAATATTCAATAATGTACAATGCCTCTATCTGTGGTATATTGGTATATAGAGATTCGACATCAAGCGTTACCAAAATGACATCTGTTTCAAGGTTATCTAGAGATGCCAAAATTTGAATAACATGAGAAGAGTCTCGAACATACGACCACATTTCTTCAACAAAGGGTCTAAGTAGGACATCTAAAAATTGAGAAATGGGTTCGAGGAGTGACCCAATAGCAGACACAATGGGTCTTCCGGGGGGATTGTGCAGTGATTTGTGGATTTTAGGAATTACATAGATGGTAGGTACAATAGGAAAATCCACAATCAAAAAATTATTTTCTTTAGCGGTAAGATACCCAGCTTCAAAACCACTGGCCACTAAACTATCAATGGATTTTTTTAAAACCGGTATAGGATCGTCACTCAAACGGGTATAAAAAGTTGTATCTCGAAGTTGTCTTTCAACCTCTTCTATATATAAAGACTTATCCATCACCACTACTGCTCCCCCTTTGTCTGCAGGTTTGATGATAATACTGCTATTCTGTTGCAAAGATCTAATTGCATCTTTCTCTCCGACAGTGAGGTTATGATATGGAATACGAGCTTGGTTATTTAACTTACCAACCTCCAAAAGAACCAATTTCTCAAAAGACTCAACAAGAGGATCTGTGTTAGATGGAGGGATCCACCTAGATTTGTGTTTTATAATAGATATGTCATTATCTGTGCATGATTGATTATCAAAAAAACTTTTTATGCGTATTTTTCTAAAAAATTTATAAAGATCAATCTGCGTTTCAAAAGGATCATAATTTTTAGCTGGTACAAAGATTTAACAAAGATTCTTCATCTGAAGTCAACTTATAATGTGAAATATTTATAACATTATTGGCCATTGGTACTAATTCTATCTCCTCTCTAGGGATCTCTCCGATCCCCTGCGGCCTCTCCCCCAACCTCGGCCTCGACCTCTCCCTCTGTGATATTGATTCTGTACAAAGGGTTTTCCTTGTTCCTTGTCCTGGTCCCAAAATTGGTTTGCCCGGGGAATGCGTGACCGCGGTCGTCCTCTGCCGCACCCTTTCCATAAGGAATCCATGTTTAAAAAATTATTTTCTTTTTTCTTCTTCTTCGTCCCATCTTCTACCACATCCTCTTGTCCTTTATTGGTAGAAAAAAGGGGCCTTGAAGTGGGACTCAAATGTACTGAATCTTTTCTGCTTCTTTTCTTAGTCTGTTCTAGACTATTATCTACCTCCTCAACTACACTAAATTGTTCTTTATCAAAAAACATACTACGTTTCTTAATATATAGTCTATCCCCTTCTACCTTCTTGCACCAGGGGTAAATGTAACCATACATATAATCGTCCTCATCCCTCTTAAATTTATCTCGTTTTTTATTTTTGACTTCTTGTTTGAATGATTGTATATTCCGTATAAAATCTTTGTGAGTATTATTAAAATTGTTGTCACATCCTTTAAGAGCAACCAATTTTTCATCAAGCTCTATCTTATATAGTTCAGATTTTTTATTGGCTGTACTGATTAATAAAATCATTAAATCTAACAAACATTTATTTAAAATGGCATTCCAACATTTTACAAATCCCTCTTCATTCTGATAAAGGCCAGGCGCCTTATTCATCCTCAGTCCTCGAGAGATAATCTTAGATTTGCAACACTCTAGGAGATAACGCCCATGCATGTCCTCCTTAACTTGTTTCTGAGTGAGACGAACAGTATCCTCCCAAAGTTGTAAAACTTCATCAATGTCATCTTCTGAATCAGAATTTGATTTATCTTGTGGGAGGAATTTCTCCAGGGCGTCATCTCCAAAGCTTAGCACGTCTTTCCAAGGAGAGAACATGCTGCATCGCAAGGACCCAACAAAAAAGCACGATCCCACGTGCACAAAGAACCCAGTAGGAAACGTGGAATGCAATGGAAAGATTTATGTATTTATATGCATAGGTTTTGCTTAAATTATAATATTAGTTACCTTATTTATTATTTTAATATGTTTTTATGGTTATTTATATTAAGCTACCTATCCACATGTATTTATTGATATTTATTAGTTTGTTGACCAGTTCTTTTTAAGGTGTTTTATTTTCTATTTGTGTGTTTTCAGCTCTTATTATTGGCTGTACTGTGGTGGTTTTTATGGTTTTGTGTTTTATGGTATATTGGCGTTTTTAGTGATTTGAGCCTTGTTCATTCTCGCTCCTATTGGAACAACTCATTGTTCATTAATTTTATTTTAAATGTTTGTCCTTATCTATATATTTTATGTATTTTAGCCATCATTTGCCCCTGAGGAAGGCTATCACGAAACACGGCCAGTGTCGGGCCGGTGGCTGGAGTTGTACAAAGAAATAAAAGTTTTTTACTTCACGTCTTTCCGTTGCATTCCACGTTTCCTACTGGGATCTGAGCTGATGGACCAGACAAATCTGCGTCCAGCCCATGTGGCAGCTGGAAAAGTGGACAAACACATTGGGGGCAGCTGTAGCGATGCACAGAGTGATGGTATAATGACATTTTGTGGCAGAGGATGGGAAGATATGTCCAGCAGAGGAGGTAGAAGTGGCAGGATAGGTGTAATGTCAGGATGACAGTGGAGTAGCAGTGCTATGCAGAGCACACACAGGAGAGGCAACCAGGGAGAGCTGCAATGCAGAAATGTGTAGCAGTGTAGGACGTGGGGTAGCAGCATCCACATCAGGATAGGATGGCACACAGCTGGCAGACACACATAGATGGACAGAAGGATGGTTGACAACTGTGATAAGGGTACAATGTACTAACAGCACAGATCTGCACAGATATGACTGTCACAAGAATGAAAAGTAGCTGTGCAGGACAGGCATACAAATGAAAGAGAACAGAAAGGAATCAAACCTATGACCATTAGCACAAATGGCAATGCACAAACCGGTAGGCCACACCACCAACATGAGGTCATTAGCAAAGGCTGAATACAAGAATACCGCAGGGCATCACACAAGAAGCCTGCTGGCTGTCAGGATAGGCAAATCCCCAACAGTAACCATGATGAAATGCACATGCAGATGTGGTGTGTACAGATCAGATCACAGTCTGTAATTGTGACCAGAGCCACATATAACTACATGCACACACACAATGAAATATTATGCAGTGGATACAGCATGTAAAAGATGAAAGATGTGAGCAGGTGCAAAATCTGGAACAGGACAGGAGAGAATTGAACCTGCAAATAGGTGTGCCACAGATCAGCTGAACCAGATCAGCAATGCCAAACCCCCAAGCAAACTGCCATGTAAACACCATAAAGAAAAAGACATATGTAACAGCTAATATGTGATGGATAGGCAGCACAGAGGGCACACCTTGGTGAACAGTGAAGAGATGGAAGGGTGTGTGCAGAGGTGATGAACCTGCAGGTACCTAATGGTCATGTTAGCATAACAGGAATAAAAAAGTCCCAAGATCAAACCTGCAACCTATGGTGTTATAACACATGTCTGTACCCACTATTCCAAATAACCACAACAAGCACCCTGAGTGCAATGTGAAAATAGTACCCCAAAGGGAGGGTGTGTATGGGAACCTGTAACACCCAGTGATGTGGTAAATGGCTGGCAGATAGCTGCCACCGTACAAGGATGTGAGAACAGGTGGGCCATGTACATGACCAGGAAATCAGTAAATACAAGTGTCAGTGTGATCAAGGAGTGGAGGAGTAGCCTAGTGGTTAGAACACTGGCTTGGTAACCAAGCAACCAGGGTTAAATTCCCACTAGCACCGCTTGTGGCCTTGGGCACGTCACTTAACCCTCCATTGCCTTGGAAGAAAGGCTTGGCAATCTACTTCCTCTGACACTGCCAAGAAAACCCTGGAGCTGCTGGGTCACCAGGAGTCAGGACTGACTCAAAGGCACACATTGCACTGCATTTTTGTCAGCGTGATCAAACAGCAGCAGAGACAAATGTATGTCAAACACATATTTTTATTTGGGTTAATCATCACAGATAGTGTAGATACCGCCATCATAATATCAAGGTGAGTGGATCCCAGGTGAAAGACGGAAAACACATTTAGCAGGGCAGCAACCCACATCCTACAGAAAGGTCACTGGCCCGTCTACAAATGATGGGCAGGAGAGATAATGTGCATCAAGTGCATGGTGTGCAGTATGCATTAGGCCCCCAACCCCCAGTGGAGGAGTGGTCTAGTGGTTGGGGCAAGGTACTTCAGGCTGGAAGGTCAGGGGTTCAAATCCCACTAGAGGGCAGCAACCTTGGGCCAGAAGGACTGGGGTTTCTAGTCCCACAGGTGCTCCTTGTGGTCTTGGGCAAGCCACTTAACCCTCCATAGCCCATGTTCCCTGTAAAATAGTTATCTCCAAGTTATGATGTCCTGTTCAATGTAATTTCAGTTTGTTCAATGTAAACTGCACTGATGCAGAATAGCACAGTATATAAGAGAATATAAATAAATAAATATAATAAATGCAGAGATAACACTATGCAGAAGGTCCCCCTGCACTGGTTGGTGTGGATACAGTGTCTGTACACATATATCACGGCACATGGAATGCACAATTGAAGGAAGACAATGGACACTCACACTGCAACACTCCAAATATAATGGGGCAATGTGAGTGTCGTTACCTCAGGGGATAAATAGGACTGTGCAGACATGCAATGTTGAGCGTCAGGTCTGTACAGTAAACAAACACACTATCCAGTATATAGAGATGGAAAGTAAGGGCAAACATTTTACAGTAAACCACACAGAAGCCATATTGCCACATGCTGTGTTTCCCCAACATAGTCAGTCATATGCACATGCACCGTGTATGTTTCAACATGATACAGTGATGCCACACATGCACGGAAACACCCTTGGTGAGTGAAAACATCAATCCAAGCTGTTGGTGTGCAGTAAAGCGGTGTTGTGGCAAAAACTGTATCATGTCCAAGTGGAGAGTAGGTGGACATAGACAACAGGACCTCTCCATTGCTCTCCCTATGCCACACGCATGGCTGTATGCTTGTGTTGAACCAAACAGATGAGCGTATCCTGTGTTCTATGTCACACACATGGCCAAAACACAACAACACAACGTTGTAGGAATGTACAACATACAGCGACAATGTCAGTCCCTGCTGCACACATGGGGACCAGTACACAGTGTCCAAAGTGCAAAGTGTGTCTGCAATCCAACAAGTCAGGTTAAGACTGTCCTTGGAACCCTGGGCATGCACAGTCAAGTGTCACATCCCAATATGCCACAGTACTAGGAAGGCCATGTGTGTCTCCTGAGATGAACATGACACCCAGCCAGAGCACGGCAGCAACAGTGTGTTGTACAGGTCTGTCATGGCCAAAGTAACACTCCAACAATAATACTGTCCATCCTAGACATGTGTCCCACTCACAGAGGTCAAACATCCTATGGCACCATTTCCCAGGGATAGTTCCGTGGTGTTGTTGTGTCCTCCAACAGGTGGATGATGGCGATGCTGGATGCACTATAGTAGATGTGGCTGGTTTGTTCTCTGCCCTGTGTCAGAAGAGGATAAATAATGTATTGGTATGCTGCTTGCAACATCAGCACAAATTGCAGAGAGTCAAACATTAATATGCACATAATAAAAGGACACACAGGCAAACATAACATGATCACAACACAGAACACACTGCATGTTGGGGACATTTTGAATTGGAACCGCAGACGCGGGTGTCACATGGATATGGTCATGTCCATGCCCATGTTACACAGGCGTTTCACAGCTCCACCCCATGTGCATCAGCGTTCGTGAACAGAGAGCCAACAGGAAAAGTATATGAAACAAACAGTAAATCATTAAAATGTAAAGGCTGATGTCATTCGCAAAAGAACAAAGGTGCAACCTACCATGTGTTTGCATCAAGTGTATGTCTTGGATCCCCTGAGGCACTCAAAGGCCACAACAGGTCATAGTGAAGGGAGACGATGTCATCAAAATGTGTAGAATCGCCATGTCACCATGTCAAGCCACTGTTGATGCATGTCCACATTATGGCGATATCTGTGATACAAAAATGCGTTCAACAGTGGTCTGTCAGAACACAAGACATAGTTCTTCTCACAACACACAACACATGTCCACAATGTTCACACAGTAAACAGCAATAAGGTAGAGATAGCACAGTCACCACCGCCCCCCAGGTGTACAGACCCCTCACACCACATGATAATGTAAAATGCCTGCAGACTGTATCATCACACAGCCAACCCAAAAACACCCACCCACACAGTATGCTAAGATGAGTGTGCCAGCAGTAGCATACGGCTTGTATGTGCACAATTGGAGATTAGTGGACATAAAGGCCTTGTGAAATGCAATGATATTCTGTTGTTGGCTGATGGTACAATGTCGGGGAAGGGTGTACGTGTAGCCCACCACCCAAACACCTAGGACCTCCACACGCATGCAGCTCTGTTGGACGTTTCCCAGAGACAGTGTTGCAGAAGACAAACTGGACAGGAACACATGTGGATATGTGTGCCAACAGCAAGATATGGGGTATGGAGGTGCAGGGAAAAGAGGTGAACAACAACATATGTGCAATATGACAGATCACTGAGGACATGTGTTTCCCCTGACTGCCGTCACAGACAATGTAGCTGTAGGTCCACCTACCCCAGACCACTGCATGCTGGATGACGTACAGTCACCTGCCAATGCACCACAGCACCAGGAGCGTCACCAAGTATGTCCTGTGGATTGAGAAACACAAGGGAAACATACATATGTCATGTTCTAGCTGTGTAACACACACTGCACCTTCCTGTCCTCAGCTCGCAGACCCCCCAAGATCCTTTACAGACTGACTGTTCACCATCACACTGTACAGATCTTTTTCATGTGAGAGTTATCACTGAAGTTTGTTTGGCATACTACAAGGGTCCGTACTCTGTCTGTCCCCTCCCTCACGTCTCTGTTGCCGTACAAACTGGTGAACAGAAGTGTTTGCTCCCTACCGTGTCCCTGCTTCACTCCAAAGCCTCAGTATTATCCTGTGTTCCCCATATTGCTCCCAATGCCCCTTCACTGTGTGTACTGGTGTCTCAATGTCATCTGCTACCTCGCTGTCAATTCCTGTAACACACGGAAATATGCAGGGGCACCTCCCTTATCCTCTGTCCATATACATTTTCTTGGTGTGTATATCTCATACCTTGACTAACATTAACAGCTGTGTGCTGATGATTTGCAAATATATATCTCAATGGATGAGTTATGTCTGCTAAACCACACCCCTATGTCTGTTTGTGACCTGACCTTGATGGCTGCATGTCATCCCACTGTGTGAAAGTGATAATGGCAAAGCATGGATAGCCTATATGTGCACCTAAAACCTCCCATCCCATCAGAGCCTCTTTGTGTATGTGGATACAACTTTCCTTCTCTAAGGTCCGTAATGTAGTTGTTGTCTTGGACTGCACTCTTCTCCTCTACACACTTACACAGCTTGTAGTTGAGTCATGTGGTTCATGTCTAGATGTCATCAGCTAGATTTGCTCTGTCCTCCCTGAAAATACCACTAAAACCCAATTCCACCCCCATATTCAGCTCTCGGCTTGCCTACTGTAACCTACACCTTGCTGATCTGGCCTGAATCATCTCTGTCTGCATGTAAATATGCAACACTGCACTGCATGGCTATTCTACAGCCAAAAAAAAAGGGCAATGATACTCCCCCTGGCTGGACACCGCACAGGTTCCCTATCCTTCCCCGCATCCATGTCAGGGCTATGTGATGACCTATACATTCAGGCACACTGTAGTGTTGCAGTAACTTCCCTTAAGGATTTTAAATACTAGTATTAAAAATACTACTGAGTATGTATATATTGCTACGTATCACATGTATCTCCATGCAAAAACAACGAACATGCAGATCCTGCTCATCAGAGCATACCAACCACACAATCAGCTCAAAATACTAAATGAAAAACACGCACAGCTGGACAACTGGCCCCAACCATGGTCTGCTCTCCCAATGTTAAATTCACATCACATGCCTTTCACCTTGCTGCACCCAAAGCATCAAACTAACTACCTGTGGCTGCACAGCAGCCTCTATCACAATCAGCCACAAACCAGGTATGTCACCCCAATACCTCCCACAAGCCTAAAACTCCCCACACACATAATCCACCTCCACTTGCTGTTGTGCCCTGCCCACATCTTCTGTGTTTCAGTCATGATTAGATTTGAAGTTGGGATAGCCAGGCAGTGTCTGTTACATGTCAGTGCAGTGTTGCATCTTACTGATATTGGTATGCAAATGTTAACTAGTATTAGCAGTACACACATATTCCAACAAATGTAAGTGGGAACATATGCAGTACTTACATGAGAAGAGCTCTTCAATCACCTGCCACCTGACTGCTGTGCCCTCACGTGTGTCACCACAGGCACGTGCAGGAGGGCACGTAGGATCATCCTCCAGATCCTCATTAATTTCGACAGGGATATGGTGCCTGAGAGCAATGTTGTACAGGATGCAACAGGCTATAATGATCTCTGCCACAGTCTGTGAATTGTATTGTAAGGCCCCGCCTGTCCTATCCAGACACCTGAAGCGACTCTTTAAAATGCCAAAGGTGCGCTCTATGATGGAGTGGCTGGAGGCATGGGCCTCATTGTACCTCCTCTCTGCACATGTCCATGGTTGACACACAGAGGTCAATAACCAGGGGCGACACCCATATCCTGCATCACCTGCAGAAATAAATGTGGAATGTTAAAGCAGGAGCTCATGTCCACCCAAATGGACACAGGTATATACGTGCAAAACAAATGCATAATACATCCTGACATAAACATATGACATCACAACTATGCATCAGTGTGTGAAGTTAAGACACACAAGACAAGGGGTAGGTGTACGGATTGAAAACAACATAATCTGTAACCATGACAAAAATGCTAGCATCCATTCAACCATCATCACACAGCACCATAGCAAGGCGGAGTTGGAGGGCACCAACTCCCCCCCCCCCCATGTTATATCACACACAGACAGATGACACACACACAACGAGGGATGCACCTCCAAGACAGACATTTGCACATACGGTTAGTCAGATGAACACCATGTGCATGTCAGAAATGAGAAATACATACCCAGCAATATACTATTTATTATTATTTATTTATTTATATTTCTTATATACCGCGCTATTAAAATCAGTGCGGTTTACAGTTGAAACAGAACATACTACAATGTAACAGGTCACATTGAGTTTACATTGAACAGGGATAGTAAAACATGGAAGAACCAGGAGAACTATATACAAATTATAGATACTCTTATGAAAGACATATAAGGAACTTTAAACCGGGGCCTAAGCTCCTGGGTCAGGGAGGGAATGTAGGGGAACTATATACAAATTATAGACATTCGTATGAAGGACATATAAGGATCTTTAAGCAGAGGCCTAAGCTCCTGGGTCAGGAAGAGGAGGTAGGGGAAAGCTGATTAACCATTCTCTATGGGAGACTGATCTATGGGCGGGCTAGGTAAGAAGGTAAGGTGATGGCTGTGTGTTTTCCGGAATTGGTATCGGAGTAATGTTGTAGGAACAAGTGGTGTTTGAGAGCTTTTATGAATAACGCTAGATTGGATATAGCTCAAATTTCCGCTAGGAGGGCATTCCAGGCCATAGGTGCAAAAATGGAGAAGGCTCTACTGGCTGTTGTCTTTGTACATTTTATCAACAACTTAGGTACTTCAAGTGTATTCATCATTGTAGATCTCATGATTCTGTTGACTGGTGTGCTGTGGAGAAGTTTACTGATAGGCGTGGGTGGCTGGTTCTTGAGGGCTTTGAATGTCAGGACTAGAGTCTTGTAGTGGATTCTGGCCTGCAGCAGAAGCCAGTGTAGGTTCTTCAGGACTGGCGTTATATGGTCTGACCTTGATAGTCCTACCAGTACCCTTGCAGCTGAGTTCATGGCAAGTCGGAGCGGGCTTAGAGTCGACTGTGGAAGTCCATGTAGGATGATGTTAGCAAAATCGAGATGTGGGATAACTAAGGCTTGGAAGATTGATCGGTAGTCAGAGAAGTCAAGTAGAGGGCGGAGATGACGTAATTTTCGGATCTTGTGATAAATTGCTTTTGTGGTGTTTTTGACATGTGCTGACATGTCTAGCCGCTGGTCAAGAGTAATGCCTAGATAGCGAATTGTGGGTTTTGCCTTCAGTTCAATATTGTTGACGTGTAGTGAGGGAGGTGGCGTGAACTTCTGATTTCTCATGATGAATAGGACATCCGTTTTGCTGTGGTTAATTTGTAGATTTTGAGAAAGGAGCCAGTCGGCTACCGATTGAAAGCATCTTGATATTGGTGAAAAGTCAGGTTTATCAATCTTGAAGGGTGTGTAAATGAGGATGTCGTCTGCATAGGCAAGGCATTGGACATTGAAGGAGAGGATTAAAGCACAGATGGGCTGCATGTAGATGTTAAACATCAATGCAGATAGGGATGAGCCCTGAGGTACAACTTGTTTCAGTGGAAATGGCTCTGATGTCATGGAGCCTGCTCTGACTTGTTGCCATCTATTGCACAAATACGATTTACACCAGGCTAGCGCTGAGCCTTGTATCCCTTTTTCTTTGAGGCGAAGTAAAAGTGTCTTGTGGTTCACCGAGTCAAAAGCGGCTGCTATGTCCAAGAAGATGAGGTGTCGCCGCCTACCCCCGCCTAGGCGGTTGCCTGACGAGGAAAGGGGGCTGCACTTTCAATATTTTATTTAATATGTACTCCTAGGGCAAAGGCCTCTGGGAGTTGTAATTCCTTGAGCATTTAATTGTAGTTGTAATAAAGAGCTTTAGCCGAAGTTTGAAAGCAACACAGGAAATTTTATTCGCCTCCCTTGTTTAACAGGAACTTCTAAGGAAGCTTGGCATAACACATGTAAAGACTTTTTCCACAAGAAAATAAAAGGTTGGTAAACTTCCCTCAAACTGGTGTCTGAGAACCTTTCTCTAGACTCCTGGCTCAAATCTTTACTTGCAGTTCCTTTTTGGATTCTCCTCAGCACTGTTTCACTGACACTTCTTGGCCATGCTGCATAGATTAGCCCTTCCATCTCTCTTCCTCGTGTAATGCTGATGCTCATGCTCAGATTCAGGTTCCTTCCCAGACTCTGCCTCTGAATCAGACTCATCTCTCGATTCAGCTATTCCCTCAGCTCTCCTCCTCCCTGTTCTCTGGAGCTTATATGAGTGGGTCTGGCCTGTACCTTTCCACCCCGCCCCCAGCTGTCTTAGATTGCCACCCTCAGTTACCATGGAGCTGGGGCGTGGCCTTAGGACAGCAGCTTTAGACAGACTTTTTTCATTCTTAGCTGCACTTTTAAAGTAGCAATTCCCTGCACTTTCCTTCTGACTGGAGGAGACTGCAAGTGTTTTCCCTATTTCCATAGGCACTGGGCTAGCTTCGCCACCACATATCCCCCCGCTTAAGATATTACGGGCTGGCGTATTAACTTCAGCACAGCTCGTAATACGCGAAAGGGCGTCCGCGTTGGTGTGCAACTTCCCTGCTCAATGTTCTATGTGAAAGTCGAATGCCTGTAAGGCCATGTACCAGCGGGTAAGATGGGGATTATGATCCTTCATTTGATTTAACCAACGCAACGGGGCATGATCAGTCACCAGTAAAAATTTATGGCCCGTCAGGTAAAAACGTAAGGCGTCCACCGCCCACCTTATGGCCAGACATTCCCGTTCCACTGTGGAGTACTTCCTCTCGGGTGGTGTTAACTTTCTGCTTAGGAACATAACAGGATGTTCCTCTCCATCAAACTTCTGCGATAATACAGCGCCCAACCCTGTATCCGATGCATCTGTTTGTACAATAAAAGACCTATTGAAATCTACACCCCTTAATATTGGTGCCTCGCAGAGCTTGTCCTTTAACCTTAAAAAGGCTTGTTCTGCCTCTGCCGACCATTTTACTTCATTGGGTGCATTTTTCTTTAACCCTTCCGTTAAGGCAGTGCTCTTGGTAGCAAAATGGGGAATAAATCGGCGGTAATAGCCGATTAAACCAAGAAAGCTATGTAGCTGTTTTTTGGTCAAGGGTCTTGGAAATGCTCTAACACGCTCCACTTTTTCAAGTAGAGGTTTAACTGTGCCCCGCCCTACCAAATGTCCAAAATATTTTACCTGTTTTCCCCCAAACATACATTTAGCCGGGTTCAAGGTGATGCCCGCGTCACGCAAGGCCCTTAAAACGGCTTCAATGCGTGCCAAGTGCTCGTCCCATCGAGAGCTATGGATCACAATGTCATCCATATAGGCGGTCGCGTATTGTTGATGGGGATGCAAGATCACATCAACCAATCACTGGCAGGTCGCAGCCGCCCCATGCAATCCAAAAGGCATGCGACGAAACTGAAAAAGACCGATGGGGGTGCTGAATGCGGTCTTTGGGCGAGATTCCCTGGTGAGGGGAATCTGCCAATACCCCTTGGTCATGTCAAGAGTGGTCAAGTAAGACGCCTGGCCTAAGCGGTCCAGCAGTTCTTCTATCCTTGGCATGGGATAGGCGTCGAACCGGGAAATGGCATTCACCCTGCGGAAGTCAATGCAAAATCATCTGGTTTGGGTACCAGCACTATGGGGCTGTTCCAGGGACTATGGGACTCCTCAATTATTCCCATTTTAAGCATGTCCTGCACTTGGGATATTGCCTCCTGGCGTTTGGCCTCAGGTAACCTGTAGGGTCTCTGGCGTACTATCTCCCCTTGGAGGGTAACTATCTCGTGGGCTATAAGGCGTGTCTCACCTGGTATAGGGGTTAAGACATCGGGGAACTTCCGTAGGAGCCCTAGTAACTCCTGCTGCTGAGGCCAGGAAAGTTCTTCCCCTAACCTGGGGACTGAATCTCCCTTGCAATCCGTCAATTGCGGGCCCAGATCCTCTTCCTCTGTTACCTCACAGCTGGCAGCTAAACCCTTTATTTCTGTCTTACCGGTGGAACCAAAACCTCCGTGCCCCCTAGTGGTAGGAGTTAACTCCGTTACCTCCTCCAGGGACGGAAATCCAACCCGTTCACAGATCATTTGAGCTATACGGTCCCCTATATTTACCTTAAAATCCTCTCTTGCAAAGTTAAACAACAGCACCTTAATCGTCCCTCGATAGTCGGGGTCGATTACTCCGGCGCCTACATCAATGAAATTTTTCCAGGCTAAACATGAACGAGGGGCAAGGCGTCCATAACAGGCTGGGGGTATTTCTACTTGTATTCCTGTCTCTACCAGGGCTTTTCCCTGATGGGGGATGATTATCTCCTCTGCGCTACATATATCAAAGCCGGCTGCCATTTGCGTAGCCCGCTTAGGAACTTTTGCATTGGGAGTAGTGCGGCAAAACCTAAGGACAAAGTGGGACTTTTTAGGGATGTTCTCCTTATTAGCTATCCCCCCTTTGGCCTGTCGCTGTTCGGTTCCAAACAAAGGATGGGGAACTGGCCTAGCCTTAGTGTTCCTTGTATGTGTAGATATTGCTTGTTCTCCCTTACACTCATCCCCCGGGGTACTTTCCCACCGTCAAAATGAGGTGAATCCCCTGGTGGAGCTTCTCTCTTGCCTTCTGGGTCTTTTAGTGGTGCTAAGGTGGATGTCTTACCTGTTCTATTCTGGAGACCCTCTGTTATCCCACGCCTAAACTGGGGCCAGTCCCTTCCCAGGACTAATGCTTGTGGGAGCCTTGGTACTACCGCCACAGGTATTTTCCGCTTTAGCCCTAAACCTTTCACTGAGACAGTATAAACGGGGTATGACGAGGCTGCCCCGTGAATGCATCATATCCTTATACACTTTTCTTGAGGCTCGGGAACCGGACCAATCTGGGATGTTATCTCTTTCCAGAGCTTCTTCGAGATCATAGACTGGTCTGCTCCGAAGTCCAACAAAGCTTCTACTTGGACACCCTCCACCTCTACACCTAGGAGGAATCCTTCTCCCCTCTCTTCAGAATGGGAGGTCATAAGGGCTGTCCTAGCTCTGCAGTCTTTTTTCATGTGTCCCTCTTCCCCACAAGAAAAACATTTTCTTGGCATATATCTGGGTTTATCTAGATGCATTACCTTCATCCCTTCTCCCCACATGGCTTTTCCTTTCCTTTCTGAGGCTACTTCGACTGCTTGCGTTAGACCACCCACCTTAACCGGGCTTGCCACACTGGCCTCTAGGTAACGCTCAGCGAGTGAGGTTGCTGCCTCTGTGGTCTTGCAGTCTTGTAGGATCAGGAAGGATCTCATATCTTTTGGAACAGCGTCCATGAACTGCTCCAGGATAATACCATCTAATAATGACTCCTTCGTTTGAGTCTCAGGCGTCAGCCATTTTAATGCCAACCCTCTAATCTGCTGGCACAAAGCATGCGGTGTTTCACCAGGTTTTAATCTAGAGCTCCGCAAAAGGCGGCAGTAGACCATGGGGTTTAGGCCCAAACGGTCTCGTATTGCCTTTTGTAGCTCTTTATACTCGGTGGCTAATTCCACAGGCATAGCCCTATAGGCTGCTAGCGCTTCTCCCGTCAAGGAAGCGGCAAGGCGTATGGCCCATTGATCTTTATGCCAACTGGATAGAAGAGCTACCCTCTCAAAAGCTGCTAGAAAATCGTCCACACCATCCCCTTTTGCTAATTGCCCAAAAGAGAATGTCCCAGTCCCAGGTATCCCAAACCCTGGTATATCCCTTAAGGAACCTGGTACTATCCTTGGGGATTCTGCTGCTTGTTTCTGTGCTCCCAGCCAATCACCCATCGCCTCGAGCAGCGGCTTTTGCTGGGCCTGGAGCATGGCCTCCGTGTGTTCCAGTGTCCGTGCCGACATCTCTTGTTGTTTCTGGAATTGTTCGGCCATCCATCTCAAAAGCTCCGTCTGCTCCATCCTTGGTAGAAGCTGAAACGAAAAAACAGAGAGAGAAACCACCAAGTGCGGCTCCCAAAATATAGGCCCTCTCTCCTCTGCTCTCCTGGCGCACTGCTGTAGTCCCACCCGGCACTGGTATCCGTTTATACCCCTTTATAAATACGGATTACTTTAGGCAGGTGTAGACTCGGGTTTATCAGCCAGCAGGTCACGGCCTCAGGAATCTGCTCCAGTCCGGTCCTTCTGCTGTTGATCCGGGTCCTTCTTTTCCAGCAGGCTGCTTGTATCCTCAGTGCATGTAAAAAAAAATTTTCCGGGGCGGAGCCCGATGTCCAGCGGGATGGTCGCATAACGCTGAGGCTCCCGAGAGGCCTACTCAGAATCCTGAATTAACACCGTACATACTTGAACTTCTGCTCTGATCTTGCCGGGGCACATTGGTGAGATGGCGGGGACCAAACCCACGCGCCTGGAATTTGGATCTCCAGCGGCTTCTCATGGCAAACGCTCCAAAACTGAACCCCCCCCGTCCCGCAGAAGGGGCTGGCTTTGTGCGAGGGCCCCGAAATGCAGCAGGAAATCCTCGCAGAGATTAGAGGGGTTAAGGACCTCGTGCAGTCAAACGGTGAAGCACTCCGAGCGCTGCGGGAAGATCTTGGTGTACTGCAGGGCAAGCTAGAGGGGCTCTCTTCGCGTCAGGACAAAATGGAGAGCATATTAGACTCCCATGCGGCCCGGTTGTCCAAACTCGACAAAGTTGAACGTCAGGTACGGGCCTTGCAGAAGGAAGTGGAAGATGGCAATAATAGAGCGCGCCGCAACAACCTACGACTCGTGGGCATACCGGAGGGAGCGGAATCGGGAAACATGAAAGAGTTTTTATGTAAAATCCTCCCTTCCCTGCTCCAAATCACCTTTACCAAAGACTTGGAGATCGATCGCGCTCATCGTGTACCCACAAACATAACGCTCAACAGGAAGACCCCGCGGCCTATCATCTTTCGACTTTTGAGATATCAACATGTGGAGCAAATTCTCAGTGCCTCTCGGGCAAAGGGCCATATGGAGTTTGAGAGCCACAAGATCTCCTTCTATCCTGACTTGGCTAAACCCACGGTCGACCGCCGCCGAAAGCGCTTTCCTGGAATTCCGGCCGAGGCTTCAACAACTACAAGCACGCTATGGCCTGATGTATCCGGCCAAGCTCCGAGTCACGCTTCACAATCAGACAAGAACATTTGAGGACCCTGATCTACTAGTGGAGTTTTTGGATTCTAAAGAAGCCGACTTGATGCGCTGACTTCCAGAATATTCCTGCAAGTATTCTCATATCCGCTGTACCTGCCATATTGGATTTGCCGCGGCTCAGCAAAGAGTCTGGCGAGGGCGGTTTGTTGCCTTCTTTTTGATGATATCTGTGACCCGACTCCATCTACCCACAGTAGCCTCGATGAGTGTCAGAGACAGTGTTAATTATGGACTCTGGTGTTTCTTTTCTTTTTTCATGTCTCTATCTTCCTCTCTAGGGCCTCCTCCCGCAGACATATGGTCGCCATATTCATTGGGGTTTTGCTTCTTCTCTAAGATACTTTGGTACATACTTTTCAATATGGGGTGTATTAGCCAGCATACTCGGTGATTATGTCATTGTTGCACAGATTCTGATTATGTTGTATGTTTTCAAGCGCCCTTACCTAAAATGTCTATTGCCGCTCCTTTAGAAGACACTATCAGTTTTAATGCCAAAGAGGTAGTCTCCAAAGTCCGTGAGCTCACAAATCGTTGGTCTCCTTTATCCCTTACATGGTGGGGCCGCCTAGAAACTGTGAAAATGATGATAGTCCCCAAAGTGAACTACATTTTAGAAATGCTGCCATGCTTCCTCCCGCTACACACTTATAAAGATATTGAGGGCCTTCTCGTCCGCTATCTCTGGCAGGGCAAGCCACCAAGGATAGCTAAACAAAAACTACAGTCTGCAAAGGAACTAGGGGGTACCAGATTTCCTGATTTTCTCAGATATCATCAAGCCTTCCTACTCAAACAAGGTGCCCGATGGCTAGATGCCTCAACAGACAGCAGACCAGTTTGGCTTGATATAGAAGAGGAGCTTAGTAGCCCAATTCCGTTGACCCATCTCCCCGGTATGTCCCATCAAGTAGACACCCGCCATCCCCCAATGATTGTCGATACTCTTGCGGCCTTTAACACTCTCATTCTATCACTGGGCCCAAACGTATGTCCTCAGGACGGACTCCCGCTGTGGAATAACCCCAGAATTCAAGTCCTAAATAGAACGATAGCATAGAAACCCTGGTACTCTAGGGGGATCTGGACACCCCAACAGCTCTTCTCTGCAGCTCGTTGGAAAACCTTTTCTGATTTACAAAAGGAATTTGCGTTACCAGCGAAACATTATTTTCAATTGCTGCAGCTTCAACACTGCCTCAAAAGTGCTCAAATCATGCTGCCCTCTGTTCCTACTGAGGACGGGCTATTAGAACTAGTTCACTCTATTAGTAGTACACATGGGGTAGCCTCTAACTTTTATAAAATATTATGTCAGGGTACAGATACTGCCACTTTTAGAGCCCAACTGGCCTGGGAGCGCGAACTGCAAACCACTTTAACCCCTGTGCAATGGAGCGTTTTCTGGAGCAAAGTAGTGCGGGTTTCCCGGTCTGCCTCAGTTACCCAAACTCCCTTCTTTTTTGCACATAGATGCTTTTATACTCCAGAAAAATAGCCAAATGGAACACAACTGCTAGGGACCAGTGTTGGTCTTGCCATACTGCTGTGGGAACCCTCGCTCATGTTATTTATGAATGTCCTCAACTACAGGTTTACTGGGGGCGGGTCTGGGGTCGTATTCAATTTATCTTACACCTTCATGAGCCTCTCTCTTGGAAGATTGTGGGACTCCGCTCAGTGGCGGAGGTCCCCTCTCTTCCTAAGAAGGGTCGCTTTTTCCTTGATTTCATGCTGGGTATAGCCATATGTTTAATCACGAGGAATTGGTAGGATAGCTCTCGACTTACTGTCAATGAATGGTGGAACCTCGTCTGCTTATATAGTAAATATGAGCAGATATCTCGGAGAGCTATTCCCCATACCCAAACTCACTCTCGCTTGTCTAAATGGCAGATGCTCAATGATTATGTATAATCTGCTCATTGTTCCGACATGTCTGTTTAATGTGCACTCATCATGTTTCTGATCACCGTTAGGTTTTGTAACACAATAATGTAAGTACAAACGCCCGCTTCGGGAATGATTAGTTTTCTAGAGAAGAAGCAGGGGGGAGGGGGGTGGCAGGGGTTTACTTTGGTGTATGTATCACACTATATGTATCTGTCTTTTAGCTGTATGTCTTCCTTTCCTTTGTTGTTATAAAACGAAAATAAAGAATTTAAAAAAAAAAAAAAATTTTCCCCTTTTTTTTTTCTTTTTCTTGTAGTTCCGGTGTCTTGGGAACACGTGGCCAAGGCGAAATCCTAAATACTACGCCACCTGTCGCCGCCTACCCCCGCCTAGGCGGTTGCCTGACGAGGAAAGGGGGCTGCACTTTCAATATTTTATTTAATATGTACTCCTAGGACAAAGGCCTCTGGGAGTTGTAGTTCCTTGAGCATTTAATTGTAGTTGTAATAAAGAGCTTTAGCCGAGGTTTGAAAGCAACACAGGAAATTTTATTCGCCTCCCTTGTTTAACAGGAACTTCTAAGGAAGCTTGGCATAACACATGTAAAGACTTTTTCCACAAGAAAATAAAAGGTTGGTAAACTTTCCACAGATATCAATTGCCCTTGCTTGCTTCAACAAGGCAATGATTGCTTTCTTCCAAATAAAGGTTTCAGTTCACAATGCTTTTTGCAATTAATTGTCCATTGAAAGACTTTCAGACAGCAACACTCCTGTAATAAACTTTTCTTCTTTGCTTCAACTTAATCAGGGTTTTAATTAGTTGCTCTAGAGACCTTAGGCATTCCTCCTTAACAAGTCTCTTGCTTTTAAAACAGCAGCCACACTAATTAAAACTTTCTTTCCCTTTCAGAACATACATGCACATAAAACAAACTGGAATCTCTTCAAGCTTATAACTCAGAAGATTCTCATTTTACCCTTATGGATAAATCACATTCCATTTCTTGATCAGGTTGACTTAATTCACTATCACCTTCTCCAACTTCCATTGACTCACATTCAGAGCAATCAGGTTCTGCAGCTTCGTTGAACAACCTAATCAGCTGTTCCCCTTGAGACCTCTCTCGGGACTCAGAGCTGCTATCAAAGCAAGGTAATTCCTGATCTTTTACCAAACGTTTCAACAGTTTTAAAGCATTCAAGGTTTCTCTGTTAAGAGGTTTTCTTACCAGCCCTCCTTGAGGTGAGATTCTTGGACTCAGCGTCTCCTGGTAAGCCTTTATGATTGAGTCACTCCCAGCAATCTCTCCTGGCTTAAACCTCCGGGTTTTTGAACCTACTGCAGGCTTCCTATAGCCCTGATACCGGTCCAAACTCTGGAGCTGGCTTTGGGGATACTCTTCCCTCAAACTGGTGTCTGAGAACCTTTCTCTAGACTCCTGGCTCAAATCTTTACTTGCAGTTCCTTTTTGGATTCTCCTCAGAACTGTTTCACTGCCACTTCCTTGGCCATGCTGGTTCCTGCATAGATTAGCCCTTCCGTCTCTCTTCCTCGTGTAATGCTGATGCTGATACTCAGATTCAGGTTCCTTCCCAGACTCCGCCTCTGAATCAGACTCATCTCTCGATTCAGCTATTCCCTCAGCTCTCCTCCTCCCTGTTCTCTGGGGCTTATATGAATGGGTCTGGCCTGTACCTTTCCACCCCGCCCCCAGCTGTCTTAGATTGCCACCCTCAGTTACCATGGAGCTGGGGCATGGCCTTAGGACAGCAGCTTTAGACAGGCTTTTTTCATTCTTAGCTGCACTTTTAAAGTGGCAATTCCCTGCATTTTCCTTCTGACTGGAGGAGACTGCAAGTGTTTTCCCTATTTCCATAGGCACTGGGCTAGCTTCGCCACCACAGAGGACATATCCTTGGTGGATGTTGTCAAGTCCTGTGACTAGGTTGTTGAAGAGGGTTGTGAGGATGGTGTCGACACCGTGTGCTTCTCTGAATCCGTGTTGGGATGGGTCCAGAGTTGCTTCAATGTCGACATGGTGTTGAATTTGTCGCTGGACTACCTTCTCGATGATTTTGGCAAGCAGAGGGATGCTCGAAATTGGTCTGAAGGACTCAACTTTAGATGGATCGAGTTTGCTATTTTTCAACAGAGGGCGGATTGATGTGTATGTTAAGCTTTGAGGAAAAGACCCTGTTGAGAGGGATTGGTTTAGGATTCTGCATATGGTTGGACTGAGGTCATGGCACAACTCTTTAATCCAGCTTGCAGGGCAAGGATCATTAGGAGCAGTGGTGAGGTTAATAGTGGAAATAATATCTACGATCTCTTCATTGGATACTTCGGAGAATTTCAGCAGAGAAGATGGTGGGGAGGGCACATGAGAGGTGACGGAGGATATGATGGTTGCAATCTGGTCGGTCTGGATCGACTTCGATTGTAGGTAATTGGCATAGTCTTGTGACTGGGGCATAGGTGATTGAACTAGTGCTGGATCGCCTGTTAAGGACTTAACAATATTGAATAGGTCATGTGGTTTGTTCAATGATCGCTTTAGTAATTCAGAGTGCTACTGTTTTCTTTTTTCCATGGTTTTTTCTCGATGTATCTGTAGGTGAGCTGAGTATGCACTGAGTGCCTCGGAGGTCCAGGTGTGTCGCCACTGTCTCTCGAGTCTACTTAGGTGGAGAAGCAAAGCTCACAGATCCTGGGAGTACCATGGTGCGTGTTCCCGTTTTGCTGGGTTCTTGTTAGTGGATGGGAGCCAGGCAGCAGTTCTGAGGGCATCATCCCAATTGGATACCAATTCATCTGGGTCAAGGGATTCGTTGGAGAGGAGAGATAGGATCTTCTTGAGAGCCTTCTCCTTAATGAGGGGGTGAAAGCGTGTTGTCATAATTCTAGGGGGGGGGCACATGCTTTATTGTTGAAATTGCTGCAATAGTTGGTGGGTATGTGGAATAGGAGTAGATTATGGTCAGACCTGTCCAGTTTACCTCCCTTGTTATGAGTGGGGGCGTCGATGAGTTGCATATAGCCCAGCTCGTTCATTGCCTCGAGGAAGGCTGATGAGTGTGTATCTTGTAAGGAGGGTAGATTGAAATCTCCCATCAGCCAATTTAGGGAGCGTGGATTATTGGAGTTACAAGCTAGATCGATTATTGATGACAGGTCATCCGGTGATGATGTTGGTGCTCGGTACAGTAGGTTAATTGAACAGAGTTCGTTCGTTATGGAGATTATGTCCAGATAGGTTGAGCTAGTGATGTTGCTTAGTGTAAATTGGAGTTCGTATCTGGCAAGGATGAGTGTGCCGCCTCCCCTCTGGTGGGTCCTATGGCAAGCGTAGATCGAGTAACCAGGTGGAGACATCTGGTTGATTAGAACATTGTCACAGTCAGATAGCCATGTCTCAGTTATCATTAGAATATCGAGGTCATGGAGGGTTATCAGGTCATTGGCTACAGGCCATTTCGAGCGTATTGATCTAGCATTAACAAGTGCACATTTGAGTAAGCGTTAGTAGTTATATTTCTCAGCTTGGTTCCTCTTAAGGTTCTGTAGAGGGATGTGTAGGAGGTGTGGGTGGAGTGTATTGACTTTTGTTGAGGTGTGACGGGGGTTTTCAAACCCTCTTCTACCATTGTTATGGAGGATTTGGATGTGACTGATGCCATGGTTAAATGCATGTGATAGGTTAGGGGTCCAGGAGGTGAGGATGATGAGGGTCAAGGACAGGAATGGATGCATATTGGAGAGTTCTATTTGAGACAAACTACTCTAGGTGCAGGCTGATAAGATTAAGTACAGGATTAAAGAGGAACAAATCAGTAATTAAAGAGGAACACATCCCCCTACCTGTTTAATATACAGTCCTCATATTGTCCTGCCTCAAATTGTCTGAATAGTGCCGAGTGATGCAGGATATAGGAGTCATGGGTGGACCCTGCAAACTTAGGGACCACATTCAGAATATGCATATTTGCATCACATACAACCTGAACATTCAGGGAATGATAGTGTTTGCGGTTGCAGAACACTACCTCCCTGTCTCTAGGCGGGACCAGGGCAACATGTGTGCAATCAATAGCTCCCATCACGTGTGGTATCCCGGCAAATGCCTCAAAGGCCTGGTTCAGGGTCCACCACTGTTGCCTAGTGTTGGGAATGACAATGTAATTCCCCACCTGGCTGACCATGGCACGTAGTACTTGGTCAAGACAGCGTGAGAAGGTGGGGCGGCTCATGCCACCCACTGCGGCCACAGATGACTGGAAACAGCCAGAGGCAAAGAAATGTAGGGCAGCAAGGAGCTTCACCAAACCCGGTATGGCATGTGACCGATCAGTCAGGGGCTCGAGGTCAGGTCTTAGATCCTCATAGAGCTCCCTAATAGCCTCCATGCTCAGGAGGTAGAGGGAGATTACCTGGTCCTCACGCATGCCCTGGAGCTGGGCCCTGGGCCTGTAGAGATGAGGCTGGTGAGCCTGCACCTCAGCACTCCTCCTGTGCCGTGCCGGCACAGCCCCTGCCTGGCCTGCCCCCACAGCTGCATGTCTGTTTTGCAGCGGAACTACACCCATGCCCTGTGCCTCAGCCCCATAGACACCATCCCCCCTGTCAGGCAACCGCAGCGCCTGCTCACCTCCCACTGCAGATGCAGCAACCACAAAGGCCGCCATAAACTTCACCCATCCAACTCCTCTAACTCACTCAAACACAGACACTCACTTCACTAACCAAGCCACACACCTTTCACACCACACACAAACACAGCCACACAATATAACCACCACCACCACTCACAAACCCAGCCACACTCCACAATACACCTGCTTCTGACTCTCTCCTTCCTTCACTGACAACGCATGCCTTCTCTCCCTTGCCTACAGAAACCCCTCAAAGTGAACTAGGTGTGCAGGTGCATTTATAGGGTTTTTGATACATTGCGCGCATTGTGCATGTGCAGTTGCGTGAGCGCGGCAGCTGTGTGCATTGCTCATGCACAGTTGCCTGAGTGCGGTGGCTGCCCGCGTTGTGCATGCGCCGCAGAGACATAGAAGGTGCGTGCACGGGACACCAAGTTACACATGCGCTGTGCGTGAGTGTGAGACATGCGCATGCGTCATGCCTCTCACGCACACACAGTGCACATGTAACAAAATGTCACGCGCACGCACCTCCCGTGGTTCAGGAAAGGGCAAGGAACAAGAGACATCATTGCGGATGTGAGATGGATCCTTGAAAAGACTAAAGGAACACTCAGGAACACTTCCGCACAGTTTGTCAAGCACTAATAACCCCAATCCTAGACTTCTGCAACCCAATCTAGGTCTAACGAAACAGACACTAAGACCATTGCAACTGGTACAAAACACTACAGCATGCATAACTGCTGGCACCACAAGACAAGAACACATCACACCCACCCTAAAAGAGCTCCACTGGCTGCCTATCAGTGCCCGCATTAGATACAAGACAATCATAAACATTTTCAAAATCAAACATCAATCATCAGCTTTCAGCCTACACCCACTCATACAACCAGCCAACAGCACAAGACCGAGAAGAAGAAGCGCACCCAACCGTGTCAACACACCTAAAGATATCAACAGGGTATGCAAGGACACCGAAAAACGAGCCTTATCAAAGGCGGCACCAACAATCTGGAACGCCCTCCCCGACGAACTGCGTTCAACAACAGACCTTAAGGAGTTCAGGAAACTACTGAAGACAACCCTCTTCATAGAACACTACGGTGACATTACTTAAACCATGCAACAGACACCTCAATTCCCCCCACATGTCACTATAATTGTAATTAAGCAAGGAACTGATACCCATAGCATTGTAAATAGCGCACGCTGTAAATAGCACCACAAGAATCAACGTCCAGACATACTCACACGCATACACTACTCACTGCATGTGCACACTATACACTGTATCTTATTGATTGTTTGCTGTTCAGACCGCCTTGATTGCAGGATAAGGCGGTATAGAAATATGTTTAAATAAATAAATAAAGAAAGAAAGAATACCAAAAGGACATCTATTTGTGCTTTATCGACTAAAGCAAGGCTTTTGACTGTGTAAACCATGAGAAACTCTGGGCCACATTAAGAAGCATGGGTATACCAGAACACCTGATCGTACTCTTGCACAATCTGTACATTGATCAAGAAGCAACAGTTCGAACGGATCAAGGAGAAACAGAATGGTTTAAAATAAGCAAAGGTGTAAGACAAGGCTGCATATTTTCCCCCTACCTATTTAATTTATATGCAGAACAAATCATCAGAGAAGCAGGATTGTATGAAGACAACAGATTGTGAAGATTGGTGGAAGACTCATCAACAACCTTCGCTATGCTGATGATACCACATTAATGGCTGAAAGCGAAGATGATCTGAAACATTTGCTTCTCACAATCAAAGAACATAGTCTCAAAATGGGCCTGCACCTTAATGTAAAGAAGACAAAGATCATGACAACTGGCATAATCAACAGGTTCATCGTTGAAGGAGAAGAAATTGAAATCATGAACAACTTTAACCTACTTGGATCAACTATCAATAAAGAAGCAACAAGCAGTCAAGAAATCAGACGATGCTTTGCTCTTGGCAGAATGGCTATGAAAGACCTAGATAAGATTCTCAAGAGCAGAGATGTCTCTCTCCATACAAAGATTTGACTTGTTCAAGCCATGGTATTTTCAATAAGAACATAACATAAGATATGCCATACTGGGTCAGACCAAGGTCCATCAAGCCCAGTATCCTGTTTCCAACAGTGGCCAATCTAGGTCATATGTACCAAGCAGTTTCCCCAAAAGACACAGGTTCCACAATGCTTGTATTGGGTCAAGCATTGATATCCTGGGTCCCCTTTTAATAATGGTTTATGGACCTTTCCTCCAGGAACTAGTCCAAACCTTTTTTAAACCCAGCTACATTAACAGCCTTTACTACATCCTCCGGTAAGAAATTCCAGAGTTTGATTACACGTTGAGTGAAAAAATATTTTCTCTTGTTTGTCTTATATAGTTTACCCTGTAGCTTCATTGCATGTCCCATAGTCTTTGTATATTCTGATAACATAAACAATCGATCTACGTTTACCCGTTCCACTCCGTTCATTAATTTATAGACCTCTATCATATCTCCCCTCAGCCGTCTATTTTCGAGGTTAAAAAGCCCTAACCTTTTTAGCTTTTCTTCATAGGGGTATCCTTCCATCCCCTTTACTATTTTGTTGGCTCTTCTCTGAACCTTTTCTAATAGCGCTATATCCTTTTTAAGATACGGCGACCAGATTTTCACACAATATTCAAGGTGCGGTCGCACCATGGAACGATGCAGAGGCATTATAATATCCTTTGTTTTATTTTCCATTCCTTTCCTTATGATACCTTTTATGACCAATGACCGAGGCCTTGTCCTGGAGGATCTTGAATAGAGTCTTGGCCACCAGGGGTGTCAGAAGAAACGCATACAGGAGGCCTACAGACCATGATATCAGAAATGCATTGGCAGCCACCCTGTGCGGGTGGGCTGCCTGGAGCAGAACCCGGATAACTCGTGATTGACCGGACTCACATCATATGGATGTGAAAGCTGGACAGTGAAAAAGATAGACAGGAAGGAAATTGATGCCTTTGAATTATGGTGTTGGCGGCGAATACTGTGTATACCATGGACTGCCCAAAGAACAAACCAGTCGGTACTAGAGGAGATCAAACTTAAGCTTTCTTTAGAAGCTCAGATGACAAGACTTCGACTTTCATACTTTGGACACATCATGCGAAGAGAGAGATCATTAGAGAAAGACATTATGCTTGGCAAGATAGAAGGTAAACACAAAAGAGGAAGGCCAGCAATGAGATGGATCGATACAATAACAGCAGCTATGGGTACCAGTCTCTCAACAGTGAGCCGCCTGACTCAAGACCGAACACAATTTAGGATAGCTATCCAGAGGGTCGCCATGAGTTGACTCCGACTCGACGGCACTTAACAACAATAACAACAGGACTCCTGGGTGTAGGGTGGATTATAACACAGCAACAGCAGCAAAAACCATGCCACCAGGGTGACTGACAGCCCACTTTGGCCATGTCTCAGGTCTCCTGGGGGTAGGGTGGATTATAACACCACAACAGCAGCATAAACCATGCCACCAGGGTGACTGACAGACCATTTGGAGCACATCTCAGGACCCATAGAGGTAGGGCAGATGTGTGACCCTGCTACTACAGAACCTACCATATCAGCATGATGTTTACAAAACCTCTTTAGGCAGATCTATGGGCTCCTTGTGTTACGGTGTATTTTAACACATGAACAGCAGCAGTTGCCATAACACCAGGATGACATCTGGAACTCTGTGATCAGGTCCTTAGCCTCCTGAGGATAGGGCAAACCACTCTGATGTGATACATAGACGGTATATCATGTGGGTTTAACTAATAAACATAAATGAGATGGACTACCTACACACAGCAGCATGCACAGCTACAATCAACACTGGATATGTATATGGATATACTGACCTGTCCCCATACACTTACCTCACGTGGGTAGTCTGCAATACGATTATAGCGCCTTGTGACACGGTCCCAGGCCCTCCGGACTCGCCCCAGGTCCTGCCGCTTTGAGGAGCCTGGAAATAGTTTATGCTGCCTAGTGCAGATCAGCCCTGCAAGGTGGCGAAGGTCCCTTCGTGTGAAGGCTGGCTTCCTTGAACGAGTAGCCATTTTCAGGAATGCCTTGCTCACGCACGCACACACGTGTCTCAAAGTGCCTCAATGCGCACAGCGTGCATCATTGAGGCACTCTAGCAACGTGCCCGTGCCTCTGCCACAGCTGGTACACAGGAAATGGTGGCACAAACAATATATATAAAGATTTATGCTGCAGACACACATTGCAGTGATATGTCTGACCCTTTTAAGCACAATTCATTTATTAGGCATTTCTCTCCTTGTTGGCACACTTGGGTCTCAAACCCATCACCATTGGCTTGTAGAGCATTGTTTTAATTGGTGTGCTATGCCTTTTTACATAGCAATGGCTGGCTAAACAGTTACACCAGTAGGTATGTTTACTAAACCGTCTTAATGTGCACCCAGCGATAATGTGCAGGATGCCATAAAAAGAGTGGGCATTCCGGTCTAAACGTAGCAATCACGCAATAAAGTGCACCGCGCACCTTATCACACAATAGAGGGAGCTGTGCCATGTTAACACACGTTAGTCCTAAGTAGGTGCGCTGACCTGTAAACACAGCAGCAGAGGTGTAGCACAATGGTTAATACACTGAATGATAGTATAGGGGTCATGAGTTTGATCCCCCAGTGGGCTTGGTGAATAAGGCTGTTTGAGGCATTACCCTTTGTTTTTACTCAGTGCTGTCTGAGGCATTTTCTTTTTAAATTTCAATCTATGCTGCCAGCAGACACACCCTCACAGTGCTGTAACCTAAGGTGCTGCATAAGGTGCCCTATAAGGCACTCCAGAGGGCACATTATAAGGTGCACTGTCCACCAAGGCACCCTATAATGTTCCCTATAGGGCGCCTTAAAAGGCACTTTATAGGGCGCTTTATAGAGCGCCTTATGAGGCACCTTAAGGTTACAGCACTGTGAGTGTGTTTTTGCTGGCAGCTCTAATTTAAATTAAAAAATGAAAATGACTCAGACAGCCCTATCAAATAACCCCACTGTGGGATTAAACCCATGACCTTTGCCTCCACAGGCAGTGAAGTAGCAAGTGGGCTACAGCTACTAACAAACCCCTGGCTGGCTACAGAAGGACTACAGGTCACCACACAAACTGTCTGCTGTGGTTACCAGCAGACAGTTTGTGGTTAACCCACCCATACCCATGATGCACGGCTCATGCAAATCAGCAATCTACATATGATCACAGGATGGGGTATGCACCCCCACAGCACCTCGGCCTGGTAGGGGGAACTGACGGTGTGTGTTACTGGCACAGAGTAGCTACAGACCGTCACATTGTGCGGGTACTGTGCTCACCCTGAGGGTAAGGTGGGGCACCCAGCACCAGGTCACAGCACCTTTCATGGCTGAATTAGGCCATACTGCAGGTCCCCATCAGTGCCAGTGTGTGAGAGATAGGTAGTTCCTGCAGACACCCCTAGAATACATTTGTGTCCATTTGTATTTCTCAGTCACATAAGCACCCAGAATAGTGCATATCCTGTGTTGGTGCCATGGTCACATGATGTAAGTGAAGGGGGGTGTTTGGATTCATAGGCAGATTATGTACTACCGCAACACACCCTGTGGCTCAGGGTGGGAAACAGGATCCCCCACCAACAGATCCACATTCTACATCCCAGCAATGGTGGCAGTAGAGGGGATCATCAACCCCAGTCCTGCTGGGGAACAGACACCCTATATGGCAGTCAATGCAGATCTGTACACATCCATAAGGAAATGGCAGACAGACAGTAGGCCTGGAAACACTCAGCTGCCCCCACCACCATCTGACATTCTCCAGCAGCAAGCACTGTGAATCTACCGCCACTGCACCCTGCAAGATGATCCAGCCATATACATATAACTGCAGACAGCCTACTAGCTAGTCCATAGTGCATGTTTCTGGAGTAGATATGAGCACACACACCAAGCAAACAAGTCAGTGATTGGACCCCCAGAAAAAAACCCCATAAATTTCATTTAAAAAAAAATGCCATGTAGCACCATGGGGGAACCTAGCCATACCATGGTAACTGCTCAGTCAGGGTGAGAGTGACCTCCCAGCAGGACATGCTGTGGCCACCCTGTCTGTGCAGGTGGTGGCCGGGCACTACAATGTCCCAGCCATTGCCCTATGCTCTGTGCAGATGCATCCTGCCCACGTCACCCTGTCCAGACTATACCCACAGTACCTTGCTCCTCATTATGCACATTGGCAGGCTAACACTGAAAACAGTGCAAGCAGTGTTGGCTGAGTAAGGTGTTGGCAGTCACCACACACTGGATAGACAGACACACACTCCCACACCTATGCCAGCATTTTGCAAATATAGAGGATTTTGGCAGCCCTGGCCACCGCACCAGTCCTGGGCACAGTGCAGGCATGGCTATGGTACGCAATACTGTTGGGGTCACTCTTGGGGTGGTAAAAACTGTCAGAAACCAGAACTGAAACACACTCCACAGATATCAGAAAGGTTGCTATGATGCAGCTCTATCAGCAAATTGTGCTGAACTTAGAAATTGCTATCTGCCATTAATCATAGCAACCTTTTGATATATGTGTAACATATTCCCAGTGCAAGTGCTAGTATTGGGAGATGCTGCTGCATGCAGGGCCCAACATCCTGCCTCTCCATGAGGCTTTGGATAATGGAGCCTGTGGGTGCAGGTGTTTCTGCCCCTGTTAGCCGCTGCTCAAGGGCAGAGGTTCCCAACTCCAGTCCTGGTGGGCCAAACACTGTTCAGGTTTTCATGCTGCTCCTAATGAATATATATGAGATACACTTGCATACCATGGGGCAGCACATAGAAATGCAGCTCAGGCGTTTTTATTAGGGACAGCATGAAACCTGAATGGTTTTTGTCCCTCCAGGACTGCATTTGGGAAACTCTGTTACAGGCATTGCACATGATTATTGTGTCTGTGCTCTGTAGGGTAAGGTACAGATATTGTAGACATCAAAAGAGTAGATAAAATGTGTCACATTCCTCCTCAGTTCTCACCAGCATAAAGTTGTCTAATAGACAATATTTTGGTGGTGGTGAGAAACGAGGAAGAATGTGACAAATTCTATTTTACCTTTTTGATGTCTTGGATATCTGCACCTTGCCCACTCATAATCTTAAATGACAGAGGTGTAAGGCAGGGATCTCCAAATCCAGCCCTGGAGGGCCACAAACCAGTCAGGTTGGCAGGATATCTCTAATGCATATATAGCTCATGCAGATTCATTAGGGATATCCCAAAAACCTGCAGGTTTGCGGACCAACAGAACTGGATGTGAGTAGCTCTGGCCTAGAACGGCAGTGTACTAACCAGTAGGCTATACCTCTATGGCAGGGGTGTCCAAACCTGTCCTGGAGGGCCGCAATCCTGGCAGGTTTTTGGGATAGCCCTAATGAATATGCATGAGATATATATGATATCCTCCCAACCTGACTGGTTTGTGGCCCTCCAGTACTGGATTGGGAGACTCCTGCCTTACACCTCTGTCATTTAAGATTGTGAGTGAGCAAGGTACAGATGTCCTAGACATCAAAAGGGTAGATAGACTTTGTCACAGTACTCCTCGCTTCTCACCACCACCAAAATGTTGTCAATTAGACAACCTTTTTGGTGGTGGTGAGAATCGAGGAGCAATGTGACAAATTCTGTCTATCCTTTTGATGTCTAGGACATCTGTACCTTGCCCACTCACAATCTTAAATGACAGAGGTGTAAGGCAGGAGTCTCCCAATCCAGTACTGGAGGGCCACAAACCAGTCAGGTTGGGAGGCTATCTCTAATGCATATATATCTCATGCATATTCATTAGGGCTATCCCAAAATCCTGCCAGGATTGCGGCCCTCCAGGACAGGTTTGGACACCCCTGCTCTATGGCTTGTTGCACAGCACTGGCTGGGTACAGACAGACTGCAGGTCACCGCACAAACCGTCTGCTCTATGTGCCAGGATAGGGTAATCCCACCAGTACCCATGATGCATTGCAATGCAGAACAGCGGCCTACAGCTGACAACCAAATGGGGTCTGCACCTCACTGGTACTGCAGCGTGGTAAGACGGACTGACAGTGCGTGATACTGGCACAGAGTAGCTACAGACCATGCCATTGTGCAGGTTCTGTGTTCACCCTGAAGGATAGGATGGGCGCCCAGCACTAGGTCCACAGTACATGTGGTGCTAGAGATAGGTCCTGTTGCACATTCCCATCACTACTAGTGTGTGGCAGGTATTCCCACCAGTGCAACCAAAAGTGCTTCTATTATCGTCTGGGTTCTACAGTTGCATGATGTGCTGTGGGACTGGACACTACTCAGATTAGTGTGTGTGTGTGGTATCAGGGTCTGGCTGCCATGGGTACCTGTTATCAGGGCAGGGGCTGGACTCGCATGAGGTTTAGGTAGCACTACCTCTGTGGGTCTATGTGGTATGCACTATATACCCCAAGGGGCCCACAATCACCACCATTGTAGATGAAGGTGTGGTGGAGCAGGTGCCTGCACTCTGCAGAATGGCTGTAACACCAGCAACCACAGTCCTGCTGGCTGATGACAGCCCTCCAGGGCTGATTGGCCAGAGCCATACATATGACTGTGGCAGACCAGCAGTGATGGGTGGGGTGGGGTGGGGTGGGGTGGGGTGGGGTAGGCTCCACACCACAGTCTGCCATCCACCAGCACAATCAGACTGCATCTGCAGCATCCTACAGGGTAGTCCCACCATGTACAGACTAACTGCAAACAGCCCACTAGCCAGTCCATAGAGCATACTCATGGGGGAACCCTGTGCATCCGAAGATGGGATGCGCAGCACAAACACCAAGCAGGTAGCTCCATGACTGGACCCCCCCAGAACCAGGAATACACAAGTATCACTAGAAACAAATAATGTGTGGCACTAAGTGGGAACATGGACATGCCATGGTCACTGCTCGGTCAGAGTGAGAGCGACCTACCAGCATGACATGCTGTGGCCACCCTGCCCATGCAGGTGGTGGTTGAGCACTACAGTGTCCCAGCCATTGCCCTCCACCCTGTGCAGATGCATCCTGGCCAATCCGTCCTGTCTGGACCATACCCACAATATCTTGCTCCTCATTATGCACATTTGCAGGCTAATG